>CM055107.1:13822899-15022899 GCA_029204225.1 Diphasiastrum complanatum | reverse complement strand
CCTTCTTTATGAAAAATGTAAGAATTTGGATCTAATTTTCTTTTCACCAGTTTGTGCTTGCAAATTACTCATCGATGCATGAATACCAAACTCATGCAGATTGATTTGACCCTTACAAGGCCTTCTTTGAATGACAAGCATAATCTTCCTTTCCTTTTTTAATAAAGCCTTGAGGTTGAGTGACATACACTTCTTCTAGGTAACCATTAAGAAATGCTGATTTAATATCCATTTGCTCCACATTCCAGCTACAGTTAGAAGCAAGTGCCTAAACAGATCTAATACCCCTTAATTGTACCTTTTTTTATGAAAATATCTATATGCAACCAATTTGTCTTGTACTCATCCACTTCGCCATTGGAATAATATTTGATCCTATAGACGGACTTAGTACCAATTGACTTCTATGCTTAATAGCCAAAGCACTCTTTTGTGTCGGCCTAGTCGGGTTGAGAGAACATAACTCAACATGTGGTGCAGCCTCCTGCAGGGATTTTAGTGGATGAGACCCCACACTGCCTCCATAACATGATTGTAGGAGGCGCCTACCACATGCCCATGAGGGGTACCGCGGATCGAAGGTGGAGATATAAAACGAGGGGAGCCAACTGGGATGGGGGCTTTCCAATGACAATAAATCTTGTGTAAGGTTTTATCCCTTAGCCAAGCTAGAGGCTATTTCTTTGAGAAGCTTCCTCATAGGTATGCAGCTCATCGTCACTCAAAACTTTTGCCATTAAGGCAAAATTCAGATTTAACTAACAGTTCTTCCTTTCTTTGAACCTTGTTTTCCCACCAGTGATGTGGTCTATTCTTCTTTGGGAAGTTGATTTGCTTTATTTTTTAAGAATTATTGAAATCACTCATTTTCTGTTTGCTATTCCACTAATTTCTGTAAAAAACCTGCAAGCTTGTTCTCTTCAAACTGACATCTTGGCTTGTAAGTTTCTTCCTAGTTTAGTCTTAAACAATTGGTAGGCTTTCTTTCTATCGAAAGAGCATATGAAGATGCCCAATTTTTGCCTGGTTTTTTCTGATATATGAACATAAGCCTCACATTTATTTGGTTTATGCCCACTAAATACCTCTTCGGGTGTTTTTCCATCCAATGCCTTAGTAGGAGATCTATTTTGGAGATAAATTGCGGTAGTGGCCACTTCATCCCAGTAAGAGTTTTATAAGCTTTTACCTTTCATCATACTTTGAGCACACTCCAGAATTGTTATATTCTTTCTTTCTACAATACCATTTGTTGTGGTTTGGAAGTAGTCAATTGTCATTTGACCCAGTGTTCTTTGTAAAAACTTTTAAACATATTTTTGAGTAATCCCATATCACTTCTTAGATATCGAGTAGGTATGCTGTAGCATTTGGCGACTGGTCCATGCTATGCATGGATGATGAGGTAGATGGCCTTAAATTGTAGTTGGATTCCATAGGGTTGAAGATTGCAACTCTTCTTTTTATGTCAATATTATCATAGATATAACATTATATAGTGATTTTGTTGGATTTCAAAGTTCAAGTTGAAATGCACTTTTTAATGAGTATCCTGAAACTATAAAATACTTAGAAATTTCGAAGACTGACTAGCAGGTGCTACATTGAAAGTAGACTCATAAACAAGTCTCAATTTTGCAACAAATATGTCAAACTGACAATACTATCTGCATTCTATTTTCTGAGTGTCTAGAGTTTGTGGTACCAGCATTAAGTTGAGTGATTTCCATTAGGCCAAAATTACCTAAGAAAACATGTGCTGTTAGGAATGCTGTTGTCTGTGTGGAAGTCTTTCATTTTAAATATGGCCTTTTAGAAGCTTCACAGACTATAAACTTCAGACATTTTCTGGAAGCTTTTGAGATTTTATATTTACATGAGGTTACACAAAAATTTGGAGCATATAAGGAGATAAGTTGTTCTGTGAATTAGGTCAACATCTCCATATCAGATTAATATGCAGTTTCTATAACTAGTTGAGGGACAAAGTTTTAATCTCCCATGTCAGATTGGTTTGCAGTTTCGACATTTGCTTGAGAGACAACTGGACATTGACTAGGCCAGCATCTCCTATGCCAGATTACTAGTAAATAATGGGAATGTATATCGGTCTATTTAGGCAAAACACGATTGATTTGTTTTGCCCAAAGCCACATATATTAGACTGCATTGCACATATCCTATTCCAATGTACATTTTCCTTCTAGATGAGATTCATCTTTGTTGAGAATAGCTTTTTGAAATTCAGCTTTTGTTTATGTCTACCCCATTGCAAGCACTAGTGGTATAGCAGTTAACTGCCATTTTGATAAACGTCCAGCTACTTGAGTTTCCCATAGAGCTTATCAGCTGAATCTCTTCAGAAAAGAACCAACTCTCAAAGCCTCAGTATGCATGATCCAGTTGTGTTGTCTTGCAGGCTCGGGTGCTGTTGGACTCTCTTCTACTTATGGGAGTACTGTGTGGATTAACTCTAGGAACTGTTGCTATTTCTGTTCCTTGGTTTCTACCACAGCTTTTCACCAGGGACCTTGAAATTGTGACTCAAGTAAGTTTCGTGTTGTCAGTATAGACGTGCTATCTTTTAGTTTCCTTGTTTGTTTGAACTTGCATATGGCTTGAAACCTAAGGAGATATCTTGGAAGATCAATCTTGAGTTTTTTTGTGAGTTTGTCTTCAATTAAAGGAATCCATGTGTCTTCACAAGTAAATAACAAGAAACATTCAACCCTGAATAAACTGCATAGGGCAAGACTATAGTCATTAGCAGAACAAAACACATGTAGAGAGAAGAAAATGTAAATATCTTGATGAACCAATGGAGAACAATCACTGTCGTGAAATAGTTTAAACTGTTGAACTATGCTAGTTTCGCATTTCGGGAAAATGGGTGAATAATGATCTCCACGAGTATTTGCTGAATTATCTAGTTGTGCAAACTGATGGCAACTTGAGGTAACCAAATAAGGAGCAAAGCATGTCGTCAGTGAACCATTGGAACTCAAATGCCCCACTCAATGACCACTGTAGAAAAACAATAGAGCCAAAAGACTCCAATGAGGGTTTTTTCTCTCTATCCTAAGCAATGAAAATAAAAAAGAGAGAAAGTTGGCGCCAAACCTAAGGCTCCTACTTGGAAATTGGTCTAATTTCCAGTTCTGAATCAAATCAAGTGTCGAGCATCTCTTAAAAGTAAACAGCAAATGGATGATCATGTAGTGATCTCCAACTAAGACCACAGTACAAGCAACAAGGTGGTAGCGTTTTGGGAAAACTTTCTCCTAATTTAATGACTTCACAATAAACTTGTCCAAAGAGAATGACTCAATAGAACAATTAACACTGCAGATATCGATTTCTTCTTACACTTAACATATGTCCAAAAGTACAAAGGTCACAAAGCAGATTTTACATCACGCCATCCTGTATCAGAAGAATTTGATAATACCGACATCTGTGGCTTTGGCTGAGTCATACAACCCACGGTTCTCAGAACCGTGGGGTGAACTGTACCACGGTTCATGAACCGTGGTATGGTTCCTCTATTTAATTAATTAATCAATTAATTACCAAATTCACAGATTTCATAGATGATTTCATAGATTTCACAGATGATACCAATTTGACAGATTTCACATGATGTACAGATGATTTGACAGATGATACAGATGATTTGACAGATGAGAAATTATCTGAAATCATCACTGATTTCACAGATTTCACATGATGTACAGATGGTTTGACAGATGATACAGATGATTTGACAGATGATACAGATGATTTGAGTCATTTGACAGATGATACAGATGATTTCACAGATGATTGACAGATTTCACAGATTTTTTTGTCCCTTTTTTTGCATATTTTTTGGGGGGAAATCAAAAAAAAAATTAATTATTAAATTTTCTGCAATATCAAATCATTCTAGTCAAAATCTAATCATTTTGCGAACGGTATTGGCTCTGTTGGTTAGCTTGGCATCCAAAGTTTCTTTGGTCCCAGGTTCAAGCCCACCTTGACAGCCAAGATGCATTTTGCATGCACTGCTTTTGCAGTTATTTTGGACTTTGTATACTATGATTGTAATCTCAATTCTTGAGCATAACACTGAATTTTCACATAACGAGTTTAGAACTGGCCACTTGAAGCAAAGTTCTATTGCCTTTATGCATTCTTGTTATTAGGATGTGCAGACCTCACAAACCACTTTTGGATTTCTCTTTAGTTTTGTTGGATACTCTTTTTTTCTTTAAGACTTATTACCTTAACTGATTGTATGTCTGTATGGTGATACTGCATAATGATTGCGAATGCTCTTTTTGTATTAGACTGAGATGGTATGGACATAGCTAGGTCTGAAGTTGTCTGTGGGCTGAGATCAATGCGTGATTTATTCTACGTTCCACTAACCAACAATACTTGCTTTTGCAGATGCGTAGTGTGACTTTCCCCTTTTTCTGCAGTATCGTAATCACAGCACCAACCCTTTCCTTGGAGGGAACGTTGCTGGTAGTCCTTAATATTTCTGTAACAATGATTTCCTGTTAAGAGTTGTCCCTAGTATCCAATGGCTTTATACATAAAACTTAAAATGGAAGGACTCTGTACATATAAAAATTGAAAAGGAAATTCCTTCTTTAATTGAAGTGTGATGCTATCGTGCATGCTAGTTATATAGCCTTGGAAATTGCATGCTCTTGCTAGAAAACATTGGCAAGTCACTAGAGTATCGATATATGCTTCCCAACCTCCATTAATAACTACTAATCTTTAGTGCAAACCTTCAATTGATTGTTCGTTCAATATTTGAATGTACTTAGTAGGTAAGTTGAAGTAATGGAATTGTCTACAAATAGAGTTAGCAGTCCCTTTGTACAAAATGTGATGCTTTTCAATTTCATGCCTTCTATGTTTAAGGCACCTGACTGCCGCTTACCTACATTTGAAAACACTTAGTTGTTTTCTACAAATCAATTAGTGATAATCATCTATAATTATTTTCTAGTTTTTCCGGGAGTAATTTTCATACAAACTACTCTAAATATAGGGATTTCATATCTCGTTGGTGCTAGAAACCCTGTTTTTGTTGAGCCAAGTGATCATTGTCAAAAATTCCACTTGATCTTTTACTGGGATCAGGGTTGGTGATAGAGCACGTATTACATTCTACTAGACAATATAAACTTTTTGGTGACATTCAAAGGAGGGCTTAAGTCACTTCTTTATCAACCTTTGTACATTGTAGAAATCCTCTGTAAAAGTTTGAAAATTTCTATATAGTGGTAATTTATCATATATAGCGTGATCCCATATGCTATCTAACAAGAAGTTTAAAGTAGAAAGAGAAAGAGGTGATAGCATAGAGGGAGGATTTGAGTACTTAGTCTTTCTTGTCAAGGGAGGCCTCACAGGCCTCACGTGTTATGAAATTGATGAGAAAGTTAAGCAATTGGGGGGATCAAGGGACTGAAACCTTGGTTCTAGGTGGTTGTGGGGGAATGTATCCTAAATAGAAAATGATAAAGGTGTGATATTAAAGACCAGTAAACTGACTGCCAGGTCAAATGTGAGGATCTCATGTGACTCTCCAAGATTGCACCTACTCTAGGGGACTAATGACTTGAGTAGGGGTGTAGTAGCATTTGGTCCATGCTATGCATGATGAAGTTGATGGTCTAAGACTTTGTGGGGACTCCATAGGTGCAGATTGCACGCCTTCTTTGTTATATCAAGCATTATGTTGAGATGCGCAACTAATCAATGAAAGGGAAGGGGCACTCATCCTTGGAGAGGTTTTGTTTCAAGAAACACACCAAAGATTCCATAAGTGTTTTCATTTTAGTACATTGGTGACACCCACAACAATGTATGCAACAGAGTCATGATGCACTAGGCTTGCAAGATCTAATGGGGATAGCTTTTCGTGCTTGCAAATTCTTAGGTCATCGCAAGCCTATGTGGAGACTTGTTATGTCAAATTCATAGTGGTCCAACATGATGAGGAGGGTCGAGGCACACTAGTTTTAGCATGTGTAACTCAAAACTAGTTAAGGATCTGAAATTTCCAGCAAGTTAATTCACTTTGAAGTAGATGAAATTCAGGTTGCATGTTGGATCTTCACATGTATTTGGATTCTAGGCTCTTTTGTGGCCAAATTTGGCTTGTTTTCCATGATTTTGACACAAAATGGAGGGTAGAATTCAAAATCCAGCAAGTTCAGATCAATTGGCTGGTTATAACTCTGTATATTGGATTGCATGTGGATTTGGAAAACGTTCTTGCCATTAAATTCCAATTGGGCATGGTGAAAAAACCTAGAAAGGGCCAAAATTCATGATTTTTGCTTGTTTTTTCATGAAATTGGATGGTAGGAGGTTGTTGAACATCAATTGAAGTTGGGAAAAGATGAATCATAGTCTTTTGAAGCTGTCCTAGAAGTTAGAGCCAATAATTCCAACAATTGGGTTTGTAGGAAGTCAAAAAGTGTCAAAAATTGACCAATTTTGGTGAATTTTGGGGGGTGGATTTCTCTAAATCCATAAGGGAATCATTCTGGATTTTTTACAGCATAATTTGTATTCCTTTTTACCTTCCCAGCAAGCTATCAAACCTGTAAATTGATGGGTAGAGGCTTATGTTTCAATTCTATCAAGTTTGTAGCAATTTTGACTTCTAGAAATCAAGAATTCATGGTTCACAGCCCATACTGCTTCATAGGATCTGTATGAATGCTTCATGGAACTCTCAGAGACCATTTAAGACTGTTTGGATCATCACTTTTAGGCTTGGTTGAGTGTTTGCAAGTTTTTAGGCAGACTGGCCTTGGAAAAGTGTGCCCTCCTACAAGTTATTTGGCTGTTCTGAACTCGCACGTGTGAAACCTAAGTGGTAGGCTGACGTGGCAAGAGTCTTGTTCACTAGGTCTCCCTCTGTACTGAGCTTTACAGCACTCAATTTGGTGTCCTGTAGCCAAAGATATGATCATCTGAAGTTTTGCAATTTTGTGAGCAAAATTGGTAGAATTTTGAATTGTTCTGATTGCATGCATGTCAATTTCCTATTTTGAGGTACTGTGCTTGCATGGAATGTCTGCATGTTGATTCTCAGAGTGATTCTGACATGTATGATGGTTTAGATCTGTTTTGAGTGGTTATAAGTATGTACTCTGACTGATAGATACAAAATTGGGTTTTATAACTGACAATTTCTGTAGAACTAATTTTACGTAAAATTTCGTAATTGTGAAAAATCAATTTAATGTCGCATGTCTTGCATGCCTGATGGACATTAATGTAGTAAAATAAAGAATTGAACTGTGAATCAAATTTTCGATTTCGATTGCTTAACAGTGGTTTTTTACAAATTTTTACGAAACGTAAAATTTTAAATTTTTTTTTTAAAAGTGCGAAAACACAAATTTTTAGTTTTTTCCAGTTTCTTGTAATATTTATGAAATTGACTAAAAATAGTGATTTGACCATGCTGGAGTCAATTTCAGTCGGTTTTGGTCAACTGTACTTCACTATAAGTTAATCTGATATTAACTAAATTTAGTAATTTCCAGGATAGATATATCGAGATGGCCGAAGAAACTTCAAATCAAGCTGCGAATCCAGGTGCGCCATCTTATATGGTGATTTGTCAGCAGTTGAGTACGGCGCTCAATGATATGAATAATCGTAATCAGATGAGAGATCAGCAAATGGAGGTTCTGTTGAATCCAGTCAAATTGATGTCTTCACCCAATCTCGGTTTTCAATCGGAGGTTTATGCGGGCGAGAAGAAGGAGAAGAAACCTGAAGTCGTCAAGGACTGGTTGGCCAAGTGGAGTAGTTACTTCAATCTGCACGATGTTCCTAATGAGAAGAAAATTGAAAGTGTCGTGCTGTTCTTACGCAGCAAAGCGTCATCATGGTGGTGAAATTTACTGGTGAAGCCAACTACTTGGGATGCGTTTGCGGAGGTTTCAAGAAAGCTTTCGTAGTTGCTGATGACGTTGACTACTATCTGAAGTTCGTGAACTGCAGGATGTGTACAAAGAGTTTAGACTCTTATATCCAGGAATTCATGGACCTATGGAATAGGGTTCCATCATTCGATGCGAGGGCACTTTGGCAGTTTGTCCTAGGTTTGCCAGTCGACTATCAAAACGAATGCAGGCGAAATGTGCTTCGAAATCTCAAGGATGCGTTTCGGATTGCGAAGGCATATGATGCCACAGTGGTGGCATCCATGAAGCAATTTGCGCAAATTCCAACCACTTTGAAAACCAAGAAGGGTAAGAAGCGCAGTCCAGACCAAGCAAAATATTTTGACGAATAAGATCAAGCAGCATCGGAACCCAGGAAGCCGAAGAGAAAGAGATTTAAGAAATCTCTGTCCCGGAAAAAGGCTAAGAAAGAGAACTTATGTTTTCTCTGTAAGAAGCTTGGACATATGATGAAATTTTGTCCAAAAAAGAAGAAAGTGTCTGCTCACATGATTGAGCTCCCAGGAGGCAATGGTAAGACTTCGGAAATTAACCTGACTGATTGTGAGTGTGAATGTTTTGTTAGTACTACTTCTTTCTTGCCTAACGAACTTTTCCGTTTAATTGGCACAGTTAAAGATCAAGAAGTGAATATTTTATTGGACAGTGGTTCAACCCATAATTTTATTAATTCTCGTTTTGTGTAGAAACTCAGCTTGGAAACTGAAGCTAGCAATCATAGATATAAAGTTTATCTAGCTTCAGGAGCAGAGTTGGAGACTTGGAACGTAAAAGTCCCGAAGCTCCCAGTTTTGATGCAAGGACACACGGAATTAGTTAATTTTCATGTTTTAGACCTAGCTCGTACTGATTTAATCTTAGGTTATGAATGGTTATTTAGTAAGTTGCCTTCTCTGTTAATTGATTTTGAGAAGCATGTTCTCACTTTCAAGGAGGGTGATAAGGTAGTTACATTATTTGGCAGTAATTTTGTACGTCCGTTGGATCAGATTTCTACAGTTAATAAAATGGAGACATTGGATTATTCTGAGTATGAAGTTTTTTCAATATGTGCTATATTAATGAATGCTCCAGCAACGTTCCAGCAAATATATTTGGGGAAGTTTGTGGTTGTATTCTTAGACGACATTCTTGTTTACAGTAAATCCTTGGTGGAACACGTAGAACACTTAAAATCGTCTTGATGAAACTCCGTCGGGAGTTACTCTACGCTAAAGAGTCCAAGTGTGAATTCTTTAAGCAAGAGTTGCTTTATCTTGGTCATAAGATCATAGTAAATGGGATCAAGATTGATGAGGATAAAATCAAGATTGTGATTGAGTGGCCAATTCCGGTAAGGCTGGTGGTTTGTTGCATCTGTTAGATATCCTGGATAAAAAATGGGAAAGCATATCTATGGGTTTTGTAGTTGGACTTCCAAAGACCCAACGACAAAATGATTCTATTTGGGTTGTAGTGGATCGGTTAACTAAGTTAGCTGCATTCATACCAGTCAAGTCAACTATAAAGGCTTCTGATTTAGCCCAGATCTTTGTTGAAAGATTATTTCGGTTTTATGGTCTACCTAGTGACATTGTTAGTGATAGAGATCCTAAGTTCACAGGTCACTTTTGGTCAGTAGTATTCCATAAACTTGAAACTTCTTTGAGTTTAAGTTTTTTAGATCATCCAGAATCAGATGGCCAGATAGAAAGGACTAATCAAACTATGGAAGATATTTTGAGGACGTATGTTTCTCACATGCAATCTCATTGGGAAGATTATCTCCCACTGGTTGAGTTTGCATATAATAGTAAAAAACATTCTGCTACAGGTTACAATCCTTTCATGCTTATGTACGGTTTTCAACCTAGATCTCTAGTAAATGTTGAGACGAAGTCTGTTAAGATCCAGAAGATTGCTGATTTTTTGCATGATATGCAAAAGATGTTGCAAGTGGCTAAGGATAGTATCCGAAGTGCTCATACCGATCTTAAGAGATCTCCAAGAGATTTTAAAGTTGATGACTGGGTATATCTTAGGATTCCAAAAGATTCTAAGACGTTACGTACAGGGAAGCATTATAAGCTGTCTACCCGTTATTGTGGACCTTTTAGGATTGTACGTAGAATTGGTTCTTTGGCGTATGAACTCGATCTTCAAGGAAAATCAACTGCACACCCAGTATTTCATATAAGTCATTTGAAACTAAGTTTACATGATGGTGATACAGTTGGATCGGATGAGGATTTATTCCATTTGGAAGATTTGTCGCTTAGTGTACCTTTGGAACCTGAGAAAGTGCTTAGAACCAGAGATAAACAATTGAGAAATCGTTCTATCTCTGAGTGCTTAATTCGGTGGAAGGGTCGTACTGAGGATGATGATTTGTGGGAGAGACTTGATAGCATAAAGAAGAATTTTTCGAATTTTAGTTTCTAAGGATAAAAACAGTTTAAGGAGGGAAGAATGATATGTCCATGACCAGTACATAGGATACAGTATACTCCTAGTCTTGGATACACGGTACTCCAGTGAAACAAGCTGTTAGTTATGCCACGTCATACTGGACGTGACCCGAAAGTAACTAATATCCTTGTGAGGCCCAGAACACACTAAATGGAGTTTAGACAAGGTATGAGACAGTGTATGCATGTGTAGAGTTATCAATAGCAATTCTATGAATAGTTGGTCCATGCTTAGGACTCTATTCTAGGTGAATCTATGTATAGGGAACTTAGGGCTATGCATGGCTATGTGCCCAGGATGCTTTTGGCTCTATATATTGGGTCCAAACTCGCCCTACTCCTCATTATGGTTGTGGATTCATTGCCAGGCTCTCACTCTACATTCATGCTTCGTGTTCCTTGGCTTGGGGGTGAGGCTTCTAGAGTTTGATTGGATGCTTCTACTTGGTTGGGTGGTTTTTCCATAGTATGTTATCATTGTGTTTGTGATTTGTAAGCAGGATCTAAGGAGCTTCCCTTATACCGAGCTCCACCCAAGCGATCTACAAAATCATCTGTCCTGGGTAACAAATATTTATTTTTGACAGTCACTTTATTAAGCCCCTTGTAATCCACACACATCTGGAAACCTTCATCTTTCTTCGCTTTAAGAAGAACAGGAGCGCCCCATGGTGATTTACTAGGTTGTATATGTCCCATCCTCAGATAGTTTTATATTTGATTATTGTTGGCTTCAGTTTCCAAGCTGAGTTTCTGCACAACACGAGAATTAATAAAATTATGAGTTGAGAACCACTGTCCAATAGAATATTCACTTCTTGATCTTTAACTGTGCCAATTAAACAGAAAAGTTCATTAGGCAAGAAAGAAGTAGTACTGAAAGAACATTCACACTCACAATTTGTCGGGTTAATTTCCAAAGTCTTACCATTGCCTCCAGGGATTTCAATCATATGAGCAGACATTTTCTTCCATTCTCGACAAAATTTCATCATATGTTCAGGCTTCTTACAGACGAAACATAACTTTTCTTTCTTAGCCTTTTCCCGGGACATAGATTTCTTAAATCTCTTTTTCTTCTGCTTCTTGGGTTCCGACGCTGCTTGATCTAATTCGTCAAAATATTTGCTTGGTCTGGATCGCGCTTCTTTCCCTTCTTAGTTTTCAAAGCAGTTGGAATTTGCACAAACTGCTTCCTGGATGCCACCACTGTGGAATCATATGCTTTCAAAATCCTAAACGCATCCTTGAGGCTTTGAAGCACATTTTGCTTGCATTCGTTTTGATAGTCGGCTGACAAACCTAGGACAAACTGCCAAAGTGCCAACTTTTCATCGAATGATGGAACCCTATTCCATAGGTCCATGAATTCTTAGAAGTAAGAGTCCAAGCTCTTTGTACCCATTTTGCAGTTCACGAGCTTTGAGTAGTAGTCAACGTCATTCGCAATCACGAAAGCTTTCTTGAAGACTTCCACAAACGCATCCCAAGTAGTAGGCTTCACCGGTCTCGCCACCACGATGACGTTTTGCTGCGTAAGAACAGCATGACGCTTTCAACTTTCTTCTCATCTGGAACTCCGTGCAGGTTGAAGTAGCTGCTCCACTTAGCGAGCCAGTCCTCGACAACTTCAAGTTTCTTCTCTTTCTTCTCTCCCACATAAACCTCCGGTTGAAAACCGAGATTGGGCGAAGACATCAATTTAACTTGGTTCAAAAGAACCTCCATTTGCTAGTCTCTCATCTGATTACGATTATTCATATCATTGAGCATCGTACTCAACTGCTGACAAATCACCATATAAGATGGTGCAGCTTGATTTGAAGTTTCTTCAGTCATCTTGATTTATCTATTCCTGGAGATTACTAAAATGAGTTAATATCAACTCATATTGAAATACAGTTGGCCAAAAACCGATTGAAATTGACTCCAGCATGGTCAATTCACTATTTTCAGTAAATTTCATAGATAATTCGAGATTTTGGAGAAAATTAAAAATTTTGAATATTCGACATTTAAAAAAAAAAATTAAAATTTTTACGTAACTTAAAAATTCATCAAAAATACTGTCAGTATTTAGGCAATCGAAATTGATAAAAATGATTCATTGTTGGATTCCTAATCTTACTGAGTTAATGTCTATCAGGCATGCATGACATGCAACATCAACATAATTTTTTGACTTTACGGAATTTTACATAAATTTCAGTTTTACGGATATTGTCAGCCATAAATCCTGATTTGTGTCCAAACTGTCAGAGCACATGCGTATAACCACTCAAAACAGATCTAAACCACTCATGCATGTCAGAATCACTCTGAGAATCTACATGCAGACATCCATGCAAGTACAGTACCACAAATTAGAAAGTTGATATGCATGCAATCAGAACAATTCAAAATTTTGCCAATTTTACTCACAAAATTGCAAAACTTCAGATAATCATATCTTTGGCTACAGGACACCAAATTGGGTGTTGTAAAGCTCAGAACAGAGGGAGACCTAGTGAACAAGACTCTTGCCACGTCAGCCTGCCACTTAGGTTTCACACGTGCGAGTTCAGAACAGCCAAATAACTTGTAGGAGGGCACACTTTTCCAAGGCCAATCTGCCTAAAAACTTGCAAACACTCAACCAAGCCTAAAAGTGATGATCCAAATAGTCTTAAATGGTCTCTGAGAGTTCCATGAAGCCTTCATACAGATCCTATGAAGCAGTATGGGCTGTGAACCATGAATTCTTGATTTCTAGAAGTCTCAAACTTGATGGAATTGAAACTTAAGCCTCCACCCACCAAATTACAGGTCTGATAGCTTACTGGGAAGGTAAAAAGGAACACTAATCATGCTTTAAAAAATCCAGAATGATCCCCTTGTGGATTTAGAGAGATCCACCCCCAAAAATCACCAAAAATGGTACTTCCTACATGCTCAATTGCTGGAATTCTTGGCTCTGACTTCAAGGACAGCTTCCTAAGACTATGGGTCACCTCTCTACAAGCTCTATATGGTGTTTTACAACCACCTACTTTCCAATTTCATGAAAAAACAAGCAAAAATCATAATTTTTGGCTATTTTCCGATTTTTTCACCATGACAAAGTAGAAATTTATGGCAAGAATGTTTTTATCCAACACATGCAAACCAATTTACAGGATTCTAATCATCTAATTGATCTGATCTTGCTAGATTTTGGTTCTTACTATCTATTTTGTGTCAAAAAGCATGAAGATCAACTAGTATTCTCATCTAAGAGGTGAAGCAAGAGTGGCAAGTTGGTGGATCTTCCCAATTTCAATTTGCATGATCCATGTCTCTCTTAATTTCTTTAGGGTTTATGGTGAATTGTGCTAGGAAATCAATGAGAGAGAGAGAGAGAGAGAGAGAGAGAGAGAGAGAGAGAGAGAAAACACATAAGCCTATGCGATTTGAAAGCGAGCTGAATAGTCTTTTAGCTTTTATGCCTAAGTTAGAAGTTGCAATCTTCTTGTTATCTTTTGTCATGATAGCATGGTGTTGAGCCAATCATTTTAAGGAGATTAGGTATGATATTGGCTCCAACTTGGGTTTGTAGTTTTAATTTCAGCAAATTCTATGAAAGAAATCCTATCTATGGTTGAAATATGTACTGTTTATATGTGCATGCCAATATGTTCCATCATCTGAGTTCTTAATGTTGGAGAAGAGAAGGCTGTTAGGATATTCTTACCTGTTGAGTTTTCTGATTCTTATTTCTCTAGTTTGTTTATCATATGTTGATGTCAGGAGATGCTTTGATTTGCTGATATTCAATACAGAATATGTACTTTCACCTGACTTAACAGCCATGACATGCAGGCTGCTAGGGATTTGAAATTCCTCGGATTGAGCATGGCATCATGCTTCTGCAGTGGAAGCATTCTTCTTTTGGTAATGAACACTCTTTGATGTCGGGTAACTGTACAGATTGTGAAACATTTCGCCAAAGAATCATGTACACAGACTTTACCCTTTTCTAATGGTATTAGTAGCTACAAGTTCAGAAAAAATCTTTCATTGTGGTCTTTAAGGTGTATCTTGGTTTGTTGATGTTTCAGGCATTCGACAAACTTGGATTTGGCCTATTAGGCAGTTGGTGGGCGCTGACTTTATTTCAATTGGTGCATGTCTAAGGCCCATCTGTGATTGAAATTCTGGAGTTCTTTCTTTTTCTGTTGATTCGATAGCTTCCAGAAAGGCAATCTTTCTTATTCATTAGAGGGTAGTTTAAAAACAGAGAGTCTTGTCATGAGGACAATCTGTTCATTATCTTGTTTTGGTTACCACAGGCTCGTTTTCTGCAGTCTTACTTCCGAGTGAAGTCTCCTACTAGCATATTAAATGAGGATAAGAGTTCAATAGACAATGTTTCATCAGCTCGTTGGAAGACATCCTAGGCTGTTCATTTTGGCAGCCGCACCGGAGCCAAGGCCTCATATGCGGGCACAACTCGGGTAGATTCTTTGCTAGTTTGAGAGTAGGCTAAGCAAGCCTGTCATCTGTATTTGTTGATTCATTACATGGAGCATTTCCATGAATTATCTGTTGGATGTCAGGACATAGTAAAACTGACTGATATGCAAAAAGAGACGTTTCACATTATTGTCATGCTCTCTTCAGATTGAGCGAAATTATTTGTATCGCCAATCAAGATCAAGTAGCAGGACAATGTTCAATCTTCAGAAAAAATTAGCATTAAAAAATATTTCTGAACAGGATTAGCCTTGAATAAAGTTACTGTGAAAGTAGCCAGTTTACCCCTTCTTGGGGACTCGCCTTCAAAAACCTTCATTGTATTTAAGTGCTGATTATTACAAGGTAAAGGTAGGTACGTATCAAATGCTTCACTTTAAAGAAAGACCAAAGACGTCTCATTCAATCCAACAAACAATATTGAGCCTGTTTCTAATTAATTCTTCCAGCTACGGATCTTTGTATTTGAGGCACTAATTTTTACTGTATATGACTGTTGTTGTGGTCATT
This sequence comes from Diphasiastrum complanatum, assembly GCA_029204225.1. Classification (NCBI taxonomy): domain Eukaryota; kingdom Viridiplantae; phylum Streptophyta; class Lycopodiopsida; order Lycopodiales; family Lycopodiaceae; genus Diphasiastrum; species Diphasiastrum complanatum. The sequence goes on along the minus strand of CM055107.1, from coordinate 15,007,460 downwards.
TGACTTAAATCGCCAACATTTCAGGACTTACTATTTGTACCACATATGGATGTTTTTCTTAGATATACATTTATTTTGGACATGTAAAAGAAAATAAAACACCCTGTGCATTTATTCATAGGAAGAAGTAGTAGGTACATTGATGAAAAAGATATATACACCCCGAAGGGGAAGTTTAAACAAAAGTAGGCAACTGACTACAGCAGATCGGAAAAGTGAAGAGGTGGTGAGTCGGCTAATGAAGGGAGATGAGATGTAGCAGACCCAGCCACTGTCGCCCGTTGCAGAATAGATAGGGCCTGAGCACGTTGCAGGGCAATGGAAACACGTTGTTTGAAAGAAGCCACGAGAATAGAACCAGGAATACTTTGACGCTCTGCCGCCTGATGAGAACACATGAAGCCAGCTGCTCAGAGAAATGATGAAATGCGAGGAGTACCGTAGGAGCAAGACCAACAATATGAGTGCCATCAGCAACCGAAGGAAATAAGCAGGAGGGAAAGGCCTCTGCAGAAGCTCAAAGTGTAGGGAAATGAGCCAGAGCGAAAAGAGGACCAGCCAAAGGATCACCTTGACGAGTACCTGCTGCAGACTGGATAGTAGAAAGATTCCCAGAGCGCACATGGTGACTGAAAAAGAGAGGAGTCTCAGTAGCATAGAACAACCGCACAAATGGGATAAGTTGAGCCAACTCAACACCAGCCGCGCGCAACTCCTGAAAGATCGCAACTCTAGAAACAGAGTTAAAAGAATTGGAAACATCGACTTGGAGAACAACCCAGTCAGGATGGAGATCAAGGGTGACATGCAAACCATAAATGACAGTTTCACAGCCGCCAGGAGTAGAGATGCCAAACTGATGAGGGGAGAGAAAAGAGGCAAAAATCTATTGAAACTGAAAAAAGATAGAACGACTAACAAGACGGAGGAGGACTTCGCCAATAGCAATGGGACGGACGCCACCCGAGGCTTTAGACATGGCGATCAAACGAGACGCAGACAAAAGACAAGCGACAGAAGAAGGAATGTGACCAGAGGCGATAAAAGAGCAGACCTGAAAGAGTTGAACAAAGCCACTAGCAGAGTCCTCAGGTGGAAAGCAATCACGAAGGTGTTTATTGACCAAACCGGAGGGACCACCAGCAGCAAGACGAGGACTACGATGGAAGGCACGAAAGAGAAAATCACGATCAAGCACCAAGTCAACATCAGACACAAAGTCCTCCACAAACAAGAGAAGAATGCCTTCAGAAGCAGGATGTAGAGCTTGGAGAGCAGCAACAGTATCAGCAGAAGACGGGTGTGAGAGGAGCCAAAGCTCGAGTTGCACAAGAATACTCACCAACTTGCCCAAGATGTAGGGTGTGACGAAGGCGACGGTGGAGAGGTGGGGCGCCTTGAGGTTGAGAGTCCTGTGAGTTGCGAGCAGCAAGTGCCTGACAACGTGCAAAGTGTTCATCATGAAGCGTTTCCCAGTCTCCCGATAGAAAGCGACAAAGGCGAGCACGAGTTTCTCTATGACCAGCATCCCCGCTCCTCGGAGGAAGGACTAGACACCAAAGGGGAAAAAGAAGAAACAGATGCCAAGCCGCAATGTCAAAGGGGTCAATAGCCAAGCGATCAAGAAGAAGGTGCATAGCAACTTGAGTTTCACGATAGAGAGCAAGGGGAATATGAAAGTAGAGCCTTGGACGAGGGAAGCCCAAGTTAAAAGCTCCAAGGACGTCAAGGGAAGAAATCCAAAATCAAGCTGAAGCAGAGGGCGAATGGGGTGCAGAAAGAGGAGGGCGATCTTGAGACGACTGAAGCAACGCAGGACAAGAACGCTGGTGACGGGCAAGACCTCCTCTAGGAGAGAAGAAACGACCACAAGCATGGCAAGGAACCCATTCAGGGAGTTGAGAAGGCAATGCAACAAGGGTCGAAGGAGGTTCACGACCAAGCGAGGGGGCAACAATGCCCTGGGAAGAGGTGGGCGAAGGAGGAACAGAGGGTGCTGTGGCAAGCGAGGAACGCAGCACAGCTTGATGCGAACGAGGAGGGGAGTCAGGAGGGGGAGATACGATTGAAGCAGGTCGTTTGAGACTGAGAGGACGAAGTAGGGAGATGTCCGAAGCCATGAGAACAACTGTACAAAGGGAACCCTGTGATGGACCACCTCACCAACTGAACCAAGATCTGTTTTATAATTTTTTGATTTTTCTTCACACGGAATGCCGTTAACCTCGATGGAGCCATCGACCGTTGTAAACCTTTTGCAATAGATTTCGGAGAACTTGCCCAAACAAAAGCTTCCACCAAAACTCTGAAAGACCAACAATAGGAAAAGTTTTGAAAGCTCCACCGCTGCTCCTTTGCCCTAAACTGATTGAAGATCAGACAAACACGGGTCTGGCAGGAAACTGCGCATAGACTAGCATGCAACTTATGACAGTAGAACATGCACTGATTTTCTGAGGAGCTTTTTTGTTATCACCTACAAACCTCCGCTCTCTGCTGCAAAGTTTTGCTCACTGAGAGCTGAACTAATCGCTGGTGTAGCAAGAAACTGATCGCTAGTTTGGCAGCCAACTGAACGCTTGAGTAGCATGTGCTTGAATGTAATCTGGTGCGCACTGCTACTCTACTGCTGTAACCTCAGAACTCGTCCACTTCTACCCCGCTGGAACTGCTGATGGTGCGCTTGTTTACAGCCTGCAAACGTGCCTATTTACCTCCTGGAAGTGGTCGTAGGATCAACACAGATTCTGCTCCTTCTATCAAGCTAAGATTTCAGGCCTTGCTGTTGGATCTTCTGTCTGCGGTCTATTTCGGATCTGTCTGGATGGAGTCTGCCAACCGTTGTGGTGCAAGGACCACCCTCGTCGATGGAAATAGAAGACAACCCCTCAGCTTCCGAGCCGCTTGCAAAGGTTTCAATCTTTTGCTCCTTGGAAAAGAAAAATATTGGAATCTCGAATTTGCATGCAATGATTCCACGCTGGCCTCTTCGAATAGTTGTAGATCAGCTCCTCAATTTTTCACTTCAGCTTGCTGGAATAGAATCTGATCCCGCATGCAAGGACTAAAAGCATGTAATCTTTCACTCCATCACAGCCTCTTGCTGGAACGGTTTGTGGATGTAAAGAACTATCAATGTATTGTTTATGATCGATCAAGAATGTATCATCCAAAGCAGTATATAGTTTCAGAATTATGATTTGTGATAGTGAATGCAAAGAGATATGTGACTCTTCCCTCTCTTTAGAAATGCTAATTTGCACATGCCAGTGACAATGAGCTCACAAATATTTGACCTATGTCAAAAATTTTGCCAACCTGCAAATGATAATTTGTCACCAATGGTGCTTGTTGCGTGATGCTTTCTAGCCTAGTGCATTAGGAGATGAGTTCTTGTACGTGGTTGATTCTCTTGAACCTAGAAAATTTTGAAACTAATGTAATTTGAAAGACTTCGCACTATATTTCACATCACACACTTGAGGTTTACCATTAAGTTTCTTCAATAGAATGCATGTTGATTTGCAGGCTGAATATATAACCCCCAATATTTCTCCCGAGTAATATATTTAGCATGCTTTCTTGCCATTCTATGGATTGCACTCTTAGTACTCCAAAATTCTCATCCACATCTCATCTCTTGAATTGCTTATAAGCTCCAATGATAAAAAATAGCATTTTGACCAAAATGCATTGATTTCTTGCTATCAGATGCTCGCTGATTTTCTGGTACACCAAAAATCCATTGATTTTTGTAGGATATCAATGCGCAATTCCCATCTGCACAAGATATCCCAATTGAGTTTCTACCCACGGGGGTTGTTGAGGATCTACCCACCGAAGATGTAAGAGCTCTGCAATGACAAGCTATGTGACAATGGCATGATGTAAACAATTCGACTATTGAGAAGCAGTGAGGGAAGATCTGGAGGTAGCTTGCGTGGTCTATGTTCATTGTAAGAGGTGGCATCTTCAACGTGCAGGTGCTGCAATGCATAGTGGATCTGTAGCGATGTTCAACAAAGGATGATTGTCATTGGAGAAAGTACTAGACTGTGCTAAGTGAGCCTGTCCCAAGGAGTGCTCGGGAAACCTCCCTCAAGTTTCCCTTTGATATCCTACATCTTGCAATGCATGTCTCCTTTTGAAAATCATACCTTCTAAAACCTTCAACCGAAAAATGTTGCATTCTAAAATCCTACAACTATCAAAGATTGCCGGTTGTTATAGTAGCTAGCCTTGTTAAAAGATAGTGCATTAAGTGAATCTATTTTTATCTACTGAATTATTTTCATCATAATAAAAAAATTTCAAACATCGTTGGCATCCAATTGGTTGGGCATCACCCTAGCCCGCTCCAACAATAATCTTCATGGTACAATATGTTATAAGGTTAAAAATTAGCCATGTATCAATAGGTTCACAAATATAACTTTATAAAAAATTGTGCAAAAGGTCGAGCACCTGCAAAGTAGAACTTCTCGTTGGTAGCCTGATGCTCCTCTTAAAAATCTCAATCTATCTCTATCTTTTGTCTGTATCTAACCTATACTTATATCTTGTAGGTGAGATTACAAGATAGTTTAAGTAATCATTACAAGAAAGAATTAAGCTAAACAACAAATTAACTACTTCTTCGTAACATTCCTTTATGGTTGAGCGTGACAGTTTGTACTTTCACGTTTGACAAGCTAGTGTCGATAATTCGACTCGCTTGTTGATTCATATTGCTCGGACATCTGCCTTTCGTGTCGATGACTTTCATGTCAATGTCTTTCGGTGTCGATCACTTCGGTGTTGAAGACTTTCGTGTCGGGTGTCGATGTCTTGAGGGAGGCAGTCCTTAGGTCCATTGGTTGTCAGGAGAGTCAGTGCATCCGTCCTTGTCTTAGAGGTTTTCAAAATTGATAAATCTTGCTTTTTATTGCAACTCTATACATGTATGAATGTGTTCTATGTGTTGTTGTTTTTTCAGTATATGAATGTCTTGAATTGAATTATTTAAGGATATGAACATGCACGAATTTCAAACGATATGAGTTTCTCAAAGTCAAATAGCATCTTCGACTTTTTGATCAGGATGGAGGGTGAAAAAGGGTCCTTTGACTGAATCAAAGGTCAAAATTTCTCACTCATGCGTGATCACACAAGAACACAAAAGTTTGACCTTTGACTCAGTCAATGGACCTTTTTTTGTGCTCCATCATGATAAACAAATCTCCTCATTTGTGCTTACATTAATTTTTCTGTGTTATATTATTTATCAAATGCACAACAAACAAATCTACATTGTAGTATTACACATGCATTACAAAACATTGGCCAATGGGCTTTGTATTCCAACATCATAAACTACAGTTCTAAATCTCTCTCTCTCTCTCTCTCTCTCTCTCTCTCTCTCTCTCTCTCTCTCTCTCTCTCTCTCTCTCTCTCTCTCTCTCTCTCTCTCTCTCTCTCTCTCTCTCTCTCTCTCTCTCTCTCTCTGTATAAATCACTAACTCTAAGGAGCTAGTTAAGACCTTTTGGTCATTTGATCATTTTGTGCATACAGATTGTTCAACTCAACAACACCTATCACACCTTCTCTGCGCTTAGATACATATTTATAGTTGTCAGAGTCTTTTGATTTATTGTAACTACAATTTACAAGATGATTAACAGCCGTTTAAACAAGATTCGTAGATATGTTATTTGGAGCGTCATGAAGGAGAGAAGTATAGAGTAACGTATCTTCCGTATGCATCGTAGTGCAAGGATGTAGGCCGTGATGGCCATGATGTCCACAATCCTCTGAACAACCGCTGATCGTTCGATCAGCTGTTGATCGTTTGCTTTGTAGATGATCGTTTGCTTCCTTCGTTGATAATCGTAAGTGATAACTTACAGAGCTAAACGATGAGATGGGTCAACCGTTGTTAGTTGACTTCGTAGGAACTCATAAATCGTCATCGCTGGTCGACTTCGTTGATAACCGTAAGTAGGTTGCTTACGTTTAAAAACGGTCGAGGAGAGTTGACTCTGGTCATTTATAGGAGATCATAAGAAGGTCGCTTGCGGTGGTCGACGAGATTTTACTTTCGTTGCCATTGATGATTCCGCAAGTGCTCATAGATAGTAACCTACGGTTTTTAGTGACTCCCTGTGGTTTACGGTATTTTAATTCCGTAGAGGATAATGAAATGCGTTTCTGATTCCTGTTATTCCATGAAATGGGTCCTCCTGCAAGAAAGCAAATGTCGTCAAAGGTGGATTTTCTAGTATATACGTCTCCTGCCCAGTCAAAATCTAAATAGGTAATCAATGAGAGTGCAGCTTCTGTATTTTCGTTGTAACTCAAGGCATAGTGCTTTGAGGATTGAATGTACTTCAGAACTCTTTGTAGAGCTTTCCAGTGTTGTAGGCCTGGATTGGACATGAATTGCGATAGCGTGCTTACAGCATATGCTAGATTAGGTTGTGTGCAAATCATAGAGTATATGAGACAACCTATGATAGACTGATAAGGGTAATTGTGCATTTCTTGCTGATCTGCGTTTGTTCTGGGACACATGTCTTTGGATAGCTTGCATCCTGGATCTATAGGAGTGTTTATGGGCTTGCAATCCTCCATGCCATATCTTCGAAGTACATTAATTAGGTAAGATTGTTGGCTTATAGTGATTCTTTTGCTCGCGCGATCTCTGTGAATCTCCATTCCAAGAAGGTAATGGATTGGACCTAAATCAATCATCTCAAACTTTGATGAGAGTAAGGATTTAGTTCCTTGTAGCAACTGATTTGAATTGCTGATGATTAGGGAATCATCAACGTATAATACTATTATAACATAGCTTGGCCCCTTTGGTTTTAGATACATATTTGAATCTGCGGTGCAGGAGGTAAAGTTGTGCTTCAACAAGAAACGATTTATTCTATCATAACAGGCCCTTGGAGCTTGCTTCAGATCGTATAGTGCCTTGTGCAATTTGCATAGTAGATGCTCCTTGCCTTGAGGAATGTAACCTTGTAGTTGATAGATGTAGATATCTTCTTGTATGTATCCGTGTAGGAATGTCATCTGGACGTCCATCTGGTGAATCTCCAGATCTTCTGCAGCAGATATAGCCGATAGAGTGCGAATAGACTGATGTTTTACTACTGGACTAAAGGTCTCAGTGTAGTCTATCCCATATACTTGTTCAAAACCTTTTACTACCAGTCTAGCTTTCCATTTGGATATAGATCCATATGGCTTAAACTTCAGCTTAAAGATCCACTTAGAATCAATTGGCTTTACACATGTAGGAGGAATCACAAGACTTCAAGTCTTGTTCTTCATTAGAGATTGATACTCAGCATCCATGGCAGCTTTCCATTTGTCTGCATCGGGCATTGATAGTGCTTCTGCTATGGTGGCAGGTTCATCATGACTGATGAAAGCCTGAGGGATGAATCGGTCGTTGTCTCACAAATCTTCGAACTGCAGGTGCTTGATCAGACGATTCTCCTTGGTGAATGACTGGGACCGTAGTATCTTGCAGTTGAACGATCGTGGGTCTAGGCCCATCGACGGTAAGTGGAGCCGTTGAGATGAACTTCGTTGCTTGAACAGTCGTAGGTCCTAGCCTATCGCTGGAAGGTGGAGCTGCTATGATAGTCTCTTGTATTGGTTGCTTTTGTTTGAAATCATAATATTTGTCTTCAATGAAGACAACGTCGCGACTGACTGAGATTTGGGCCGTAACCACATCGTAAACACGATATGCCTTGTGTGAAATTGAATAGCCGATGAAAATGATTTTACAGCTTACTGGGTCCAGCTTCTTCCTCAAATCAGATGGCACTTATGCATAGTAGAGTCATCCGAAGACACGTACACGTAGGTGTTTCAAACTTGGTTTGTAACCGTAGTAGGCTTCAAACGGTGTCTTTGAATCAATCGCTTTAGTGCTAGAGTAGTTTTGCAGATAGCAAACCGTAGAGATAGCTTCTGCCCAAAAGGTTTGAGGCAAATGCATCTTTTCTGTCATGGATCGTGCAACTTCCAACAGTGTGTGGTTCTTCCGCTCTACTACTCCGTTCTGTTGTGGAGTGTAGCTCGTAGTAAACTGGTGGTGCACGCCACATGAAGATAGGTAGTCCTTCATCTCATTTGACAAGAAATCTCCCTCTGAATTAGACCGTAGGATCGTAGGGCCTTGATCCTCTGACCAGTTTGATTTTCAGCGTATTGTTTGAAGTCTTTGAAGCAACGAAATGCTTTTCACTTGTTCTTAATGAACATTACACTGGCAAATCGGGAGTAATCATCAATGAATGTGATAAAATACAGAGCTTGATCTAATGAAGGTACGCTCGTAGGACCACACAAGTCACTGTGTATCAATGACAAGATGGACTTCGCCCTTTTGGCTTATCCTCTGGGAAATCTCGTTCTAGGCTATTTCCCTAGTAGATAATCTTCACAAATAGTCTGATTAGCTATGGTGACAGCAATTGTGTTCATGTCCTTGACCATTTTATTGTGATGCATATACAAGATTGAACGCATGTTTAAATGACCTAATCTTTGATGCCATAAATTTGCATCTGAACAACTCACAGAAAGTGCAACATCATGACTCAGTATGTACAAATTTTCTTCTCTGTAAGCAGAGAGGATTTCCTTTGAGTTCTCATATTGATGGTTGCTTTAGCCTTTGCCAACTCAGTTGAAGCTGCACCTTTGAATTTGTCAAAGCGGCCTTAGAATCCTTGAAGCACCACTTTGTAGATTTCAACTTTCTTGAACAAATACGGATCTCCGTCGGAGTTACCAGATGATCAGGTATTTACATCTGGAGATACGCATCACGCTCAAGGGTGGTCGCATCCAATTCACCTTGGAGACGTGTGTGATCTTATTCTGCCATCTGTAGTTGACCCTTGAGCAGCTGCTCTTGTTGCCTTGCATCCTGTACGACCTTGTCCACCTGATCTTGATCAGTTGTGAGCGCATTCTGTAGTGAGCTGACGTACTCTTCTAGGCGATTAACCAATTGTTGTGTCATCTTCTTCTCACCTTCAGATTTGGAAGGCTCTCTCATGAATACCCATTGTAGTAATTAGAGGCTCCGCAAGGGTCATCCACTGAGTGACCATGCTTGTGCTAGGAAGGATCATGATATCCGTTGCAGATGGGACGTCACGATGGATAGTATAACGAGGCGACTGAGATGTATCTGTGGAAGACATGATGAACATAAATGGAAAGTAATACGCGCGAGTGTATATCAGAAAACAGTTTAAAAAGTTCTGAAGGATTTGGTCGCTGGAAAATTTGGCAAGAGATTCGCTAACACAAGTGAGGAGTGAACCAAATTCAGCCAACTTATAGGTGAATTTGGAGGGTCCATTACACTGAATACTAGTTTAGCTGATCAGTTCTAAACAGAAATTTGCAAGCTTGTACAGTATTGTGAAAGTAGGCTATAAAAATCTCGGCGAAGGTTTTCGAGGCTCTGAAGCCATCCGGCAAATGTTTTTCAGGGTTGGCAAAGGATGAACCTTCACCCAAGAGGGTCCTTCGCCCAAGTACTATCATAAATACAATTTTCAAAATCTGAACCTATGGCCAACCTAATTTTGACATTTTAAGACCATCTAGCATGTCAACGAAGGTTTCTAAGGAGAGTAAGGTGCTCGGCCAAGGTTCCCAAAATGGCATATTGTTGATCATTCGCTTAACTCAAAAAGGGAACTTTTTTTGGAAAAGAACCTTCACCCATTTCAATATAGATATATCTGAAGTGGATGTACAATCTGAAAGCACATCAAAGGTTTCCAATACTGTATAGGCAACATATGACCGAAACAGTGATTGTATAAGTCATTTTCCATCAAAAATTATCTTTTGAAAATATTTTCCTTCCTCTTTTTCCATTTTGATGACTTTTCTAACTTTTGCTCATTAGTCTTTCTTCATTTTTTTTTTCTTCTGTCCAAACAAAACTTAACAATTGAATATTGAAAACAAAAAATTGAAAAACAATTAAAAATAAAAAATCATTTAGATCATGCTTGCTGAACTGGTGGAGTAGGATGCCAAAACTTGCGTAATCGGCTGCCATTCACATGAGTATCAAATCGTTTTCCATCCAAGTGCTCAAGAATCACTACTCCATAATTCAGGATTTCCTTCACTTTATACGGGCTTTCACTGGTAAACTTCAATTTTCCCTTGATCAGCTTGGTTTTGTACATTAGTGCGAGATCTCTTGCTTTCAGATCCTTTTTGTGCAATCGACGATCGTGTCATCCTTGTGACGGGCTTTCTCTACTACTAACGCATGAACTACCATCAATCGTGTTTCACATAATTTGTGCAACGCGTCATGACGTAGTTGTAAAGACTTATCATCATTTAACCGTTCTGTTGTCGCTATGCGCAAAAATGGAATAAAAAATTCAATCGACATAACATCATCTTGACCATAAACCAGTTGAAAGGATATTTGATTTGTACTACTTTTGTAAGCGGTTCTGAATGCCCGTAAGGCTGCAAATAGTTTATGTTCCCAATCAGACTGACTCGCTTCAACTGTTTTTGTCATTTAGTATAGAAAATCGTATTGGAAGATTCAGCTTGGCCATTCCCTCTGGGATGATAAAGAGTACTAAATCTTTGTATAACAAAAAAATCTTCCAGTAGACACTTTATTGTTTGTTTAACAAAGTGTGTACCCCGGTCACTGACAGGTTTTATAACTAAGGTCTCTGTCTCTATGACTACACTAATATGCCTCAACTCCCCTACTGGAGTCCAGCGTGATGAATTTGCTAGCTGTATATTCTGACTAGTGGTTTGGATCTGATCTTCTAATCCTAAGGTTTTAGCCATGCTTTCGAGCATCAAGTTTATGCTTGATCCCGAATCTACTAATATCTTATTAATAACATAATCATCTATAGTGGCACTAATTTCTGGTACTCCACAGTCTCCTCTATCTACGTATTCTATTCTATTACTATATGTAGTTATTGATGTTTTAACAAAAAATTTTCCTTCCTCAATCCTTGCAGAAGGGTTATCTTCATCTTTTGAGGTATAACTCGTTGATTAAGAAGGTGTTTCTCCCTCATATGTATCTTTTTTATAGGATATGGTAACTTTCTTGTTACTCTGCCCTTCCGCTGTTGCCATATGGTCTCTGAAGGTAATTTCCTTCTTCCTCCAGTGTGTTATGACATCAACTTGATACAACCAAGGTCTTCCTAACAAAACTTTGTAGGAAGACTTCCCCGTGGTTTTTAATATTATGAAATCCATTAGAAATTTTTGATCTCCTACATAAATTGTGACTTGCAACAATTCACTTACTAGTGTCCTATGAGTTGCATATGCTAATCTAAGGTGTCTAAGTGTAGGCGATATTTTCTGATAAATGTCTAATTCATACGCAGCTTCTTGAGTCATTATATTTATGCTAGAACCTAAATCTATTGGTACATTATGTAATGTATAACCATTGATGACTATTTGTATCTCTGGTTGGCCTTCATCTCCAAAATTTACTAATCCTACTTCTAGTGGTGATAGTTTAGCTTTTCGCCTTTTCTTTCTCTATAAGAACTGTCTAATCTCTTTCTTGTAATACTGATTTTTTTCTCTAGCAATTTCCTAAATGTTATATTCGGCATTCTAGAGTTAAAATTTGACACTATATCATACGATCGATACTTCGGAAGTGAGGGATCTCTAATTGTTTCCATTGTTATAATCGGATCCGCAAATGTGTCTTTCTTAGGGTTTTCTAAAATCAGTTCATCTTCCAGGAGCTTCTTAGCTTTTGAAGTAATGTTTGGTTCATAATACCTTTTATTGGATCTATCATAATTTAGATTTTTCTCATCTAGGTTTTCTATAGTCACTACCTCGTTTTGCGCTTTATTTGTCGCATTCTTCGCATTATTCGCACTTTTTACTTTCTTATTTTTCTTTTTTTCGCGAAGAGTTATTACATCCTTATTACTTCTAGTGGCCACTTTGTTACTTTCTATCTCTAAATCAGTCCAGTCCTGGTCATGATCTCCTAATCTCCTAATCCTACTGATTCTACTTCTATCTTCTGAACTATCATGTCAGTATTATTTTTAGAAGATCATGGATCATCTTCTTTCGGTGAATTTACGAATCGTGGCTTCGGCCGTGTCTACTGTGGCTGGGGACATTCTCCAGTTGTATGACCTTCGCCTTTACAATTAGCGCAAAGGGGTATATATCCCAACGACCTCCTTGGTTCAGGGCAGTCTGGTGAATAATGCCCAGGTTTTTGGCAATTATAGCAAGTGCCTCTTATTCTAGGTGGTGGTGTGGAATCACGTGCTCCTCAATCGTATATTGCTGGTTAATTCTAGGAATTGATGGTGAATTCTTTAGATTAGGTGTCGCGGTAGTGTATGCTACCCTCTTGTCCATTGATTGGACATAGAAACAATTCCTTCCCTTATGTAGTTAGATTGTAAATTTGGGCAATTACTCTTTGAATGCCCTTCTTTACCACAAGAACTACACCGAATGTTAGCATTTGATTTAGCTTTATTGTGTTTAGCTTTTACATCCGACATTTGGACTTTTAAGTCCCCCATCTCTTTTGCAAAGTTCTACACTTTTCCTTAGAGGATCAATTTTATCGGATGTCTCTCCTTTTCATTTCCTATCTAAAATTTTACTCTTAGCCTTCCTATAAATCGATTCTTCTTCTTGAAGAAGAAGAATAGGAAGAATAATCAGAGGATTCTTCTTCATCTTCTATACCAAAGTCTGTATCCGACGATTCTGATTCTTCTGTTTTTCTTTGTTTATGTTTCTTATTACTTTTTCTGTCATTCCTTTGTCTCCTAGAGATTCTGGAGATTTCATAATTTTCCGCAGAAGCTATGACCTCTTCTAATGAAGTCATAAGTCCTTCGACAATATCTATCCATCTTCTTAGGCAATCCATCTAAAAACCATTCATCTACATGGGTACAGGATACTGTGCCCCAAGCTTTCCTATTAGATTTTTAACTCTTCGAGTATACTTTCTAAGTGATTCCTTTGGCTTTTTCTGTACAGAATTAAGTCGTGCTAACAATCTAGTCGAATATCATATCTCTCTAAACTGTTTTAAGAAAGCAGCCTTCAAGATATACCAGGTAGCAACTGGTACATCATATCTCTCTAAACTGTTTTAAGAAAGCAGCCTTCAAGGTATACCAGGTAGCAACTGGTATATCATATCTCTCTAAACTGTTTTAAGAAAGCAGCCTTCAAGGTATACCAGGTAGCAACTGGTATATCTCTCTAAACTGTTTTAAGAAAGCAGCCTTCAAGGTATACCAGGTAGCAACTGTATCTGGTACCAACTGACTATACTAGATTCTAGCCTGCTTACGCAGTAAACCCGACAATATTCTAACTTTATCTTCATCAATGTTTTCCTTGTTAGCTATTGTGATGGATTTGAACTGGGATAGATAACTAACTATCTGCATCCTCATATGGATGTGGATGGTGCTGGATTGGCCATGTTATCCGGTGGATAAATCTGATTATCAAGAGGAACTTCAGTATCCGGCTCAGAACTAACTTCTGAAAAAGTAGGTTATGATGAATCTGACGGTATGGGTGGACTTAGTCTAGTTCTGACTCATGAGTGACGTAAATTCTCTAGATAAAGAACAATGTTTGTTAATCTGCATAAGGTTGTTGTTCATTGATAAAGAATTAACTTTCTATTTATACGCTTGAAGAGGAGATTTGCCTACCAGATTCTGGTCTGTAAAATCTATAAAGCTTGTGTGTGTTGACTGAATGTCACTGTTCATCCTTGTTTGACTGAAAGATAAAGTAAATCATATTCTGAAGCCATTGATTCACCCGATACTTATTGGTCTTACTGGATACCATTATAAAACTCAATATCTGTCGTATTTGGGATGTTAAGTGTATTATGGGTGACGGATTTGGTAGATGTGTGATTGTTCAGAATCTGGAATATGGAATATGTGTCGTATTTGGTAGATATTGAGTTTTATATTGGTATCCAGTAACACCAATAAGTATCGGGTGAATCAATGGCTTCAGAATATGATTTACTTTATCTTTCAGTCAAACAAGGATGAACAGTGACATTCAGTTCAACACAGACAAGCTTTATAGATTTTACAGACCAGAATCTGGTAGGCAAATCTCCTCTTCAAGCGTATAAACAGAAAGTTAATTCTTTATCAATGAATAACAACCTTATGCAGATTAACAAACATTGTTCTTTATCTGAGTACATAAGCTCATTCAGAATAGTGGAAGTTAAATCCTGTTATGCAAGTGCTTATTCAGCTTCGGAATCCTTCTCTGCAATATCAATGAATTAGAGTTGTCCCTGTCAATTAATAATCTGCGAATCCGGTTAGAAGACTGAAATTCAGTTTACGATGACAGATAGGACACATACAGTCGGATATCAATCCTGATTACAACAGTTCAGAATGTGTTAGACCTGATGATAATAACTATGCTGCAAACAAGCAATCAAGCGAGAGAAATTTACACAAGCAATGGAAAGCTTAGCACTCTGGCTCTCTATTGATCTCCAAGCAGTAGTGTGTGTACAGTGAAAGTGGCGACGTTTACTAATAGAGACTCGCGAGAGAGGACAGAATCGTCGCATCTCTGAAATGTGCCTCTTGACTAAGAGTTGTGAGTCGAGAGTTGTGACTCTTCTCATAAAACATTATAAAATAATAGTCGTGTATATGTAATTAGGTCATATTACACATTTAAATGGTACAAAAAAATAAAATTTTACACTATATGACAAGTAAAATGGATAATGTGGGAATGTTAGGCCTCCACATCTCAACAGCAGGGGAGCAGATGAGGCTTCTAGTACTGCTATTCAGGGCCTATCGCTCATGCCAAATTTACAAAGTATGTAGCGCCCAGGTAAGCATCTACATCAGCACAAATGGTTGTCTGGGTGCCATTGTTGTTCCAAAAATACATTTTATCTTATTTGTGACTTGACGTCCTCCTACATCTACGACTACTTGTTGCTACTAATCTTGATGCGTCGATATTGTGAGCGCGATGACTAGATGCCTCAATACTCTGAGCGAGATGAGCAGAAGGGGCGCGATGAGCAAAAGGGGCGAGATGAGCAACAAAATGCAACACCATCATCAACAATGGGAGGCTGAAGCCTTGCCCTCGCCACTATGCTTAGGATAATTTCTTGTCTAAATTTGTACACCTGGCTTGATGTGTATTCAAGCAGTATAAACTGCAAGATAGAATATTCATATATTAGTAACAATTAAAAAAATTTACAGAATAAAAAAACTAATCACGATTTCAAAACCAAGAATAAACTGGAGAAAATTACCTTTGAAATATCAACATCCTGCAGAAGGATGAACCACTCAAAAAATTACTTGATATGATATAAAGTGTACCACCCACAGCTGAATGAATCATTTTGTTGGGGTGACTACAAAAAATTCAGCACACAAGACATCAATTAAGAGACAGAATGAATTGGAATGAAACAAATACATTAAAATACTGATTTCAAAAAGCTGTTAAGAAAGACAGAATTTACCTCCAGACTGATGATCTGCCATTCAATTGTGTGGCCAACATCTACTGAAATATATTTATATATATATGGCAAGATCAAATCTACATCCTTATGCGTATTCTGAGCCGAGTTTGTCTTTACACAAATTACTTTAGCAACATTATCTACAGATCTCTTAATAGAGATCAGGTTTAAACTCCAGCAAAATAAGTTAGAGAGTCTATTAGCTGCAATTTTGAGAACTATTTCCATGGATAATGCCAATGATAAAGCTATAAACTGCAAGAAGCATTTAACTTATCTTACTTGGTATGATAAGGCCTGAGCATGTATTTTGTTGCTGGTGTGAATCCACTAATAAGACACTGTGACAAAGTGTCGTTATTCTCCTTGATGGCTTGAAGCAAATAATTAATGAGTACCAAAACTTCATTGTATGAATCCCTTGCAATGTCATATTGCAAGAGTGTGACCCCAGACTCTATCACAGGATCACTGTTAGAAGCCCAACTATTTTTGAGATCCAAACAATCAATAACTCTATAATTTAAATTGATGTCAAGTTCCTCTAATCTAAAACAAAATGGAACTCCAATTCTATTTACAACATCGGATATGTCACTCTCAAATTTAAGATAATCATCCGAATCTATATATGTATAAAAATTTGAAGGAGGAGGAGGAGGTGGATGAGTGGTATCTACAAGATTATCCAAAATGGATGTAGCTATGTTTACAACCGTTTCTAGTGCAGTGGAATAAGCGAGTGGCGCACAAGTGTGATATGTGGAGAAAAAAAAAAGTGAAAAAAATGCCTCGTAGTTTGTGAGTTTTATATCGTGGTTCGCACGTGCGAAAGAACTTCTTGTCGCATGTGCAAATTGTCAACTCGTTTGGAAGTGACACATGGCGCCAATCGCACTTCTTGTCGCACGTGCGAATTGTCAACTCGTTTGGAAGTGACACATGGCACCAATCCAACCAATGACCTAGTGACATATGTCACGTTGTCATTTCACACGTGTGTGAACACACGCATGAATGGGAAAGCAACATATGTCTCCAATCCAAACAATGACCACGTGAGATGTGTCTTGATGTCATTTCACATGTGTCCAGCTGTCACTTCACACGTACGTAAACATACGAACAAATCGCGAGCCAACACGTGTCCGTTGACCGTTGACCGCACGTGTGAAAAAATTTCCTCTAAGATGCACACAACCCGATTAAGTTTTTGTTTTTTTTTTCTCAAATTTCATGGCATATCGCTCTTGTGTGTGTGCTTTGTGTTGTTTGTTGTTACTTGACCTTTACCTGCACACAAGTGCGATATCCCGTTGCTATCTACCGTACATATCCTTCTTGTGCGCGTTCTTTACAACTTCTTTTTTTTCGGATTGCTTCCCTCGCGCATAGGAGCGATATCTGCCCTAGTATCATGGCCTTGTCCTCAGGATCTACCCGTGATTCGAGCCTAAGTGTATTTTTTATTGAATTGGAATAACTGACAACCTAGACTACTTCCATAATCTATTTCACCCATATTTACATGTTTTCAAGACTTCGCAACCCAATTCAGGAGTATTTTACGACCATTATGTTAGATTCAGGGATATACTCAGTATACATGTTATCTCCATAGGTTTACTCTCCTTCTCGTGCATTATACTGATCTTGTCCATTTCTTCGCACAGTTCAGGCAGAGACTAGATAGAATGTTCACTAAATAGTTTGATATGTTTAAAAGCACTTCAATGTGTCCTTACTGCAAAAGAAAATGTCGATTTGTTGAATACCAGACTCGTTTCGTACTTTTCCTATTAGTTCAGATTCTGGATGATGAGGGAGGTGCTCCTTCTGATCCTCATATTGCATCATCCTTAGTTCAATCATCCTTTAGTCACTTCCTTATCGAAACCCCTAATAAGGATAGTGATTTTCTTAATGTAAATACTAATGTGCTTTGGGATTCTGCCAGAATATTACTGCTGATGAATCAATCTCTATAGATGAATCTAAATGTCTTTTTAATTTTCCAATGTATTATATAAATGACGATGTATATATTACTACAACTGATTTGTGTCAGTTTTTTTACTATCGTGAGGATGAGGTGCTATGTTTATTATCCAGCACAATACCTGAATTTTTTGACTTTGTAGATTTTGAAACAAATGACCTTGTGGCTGGAATTGATTATGATGATGAAGATGGACTTATGACCGGTGAAGAATGCTTGATGAGAGCTTTATCAAATTTTGTTGAGCATGGACGAAGCATACCATCTGATGAAGAATTCACGACATTTCAATACCAGATGGGCTTCCCTCGTCCATCATTAATACATTTCACAGATGATTCTTCTTCAGTAGGTGGTCATAATATTGATCATCTGGATCTGGTTGTTGATGATGATGAAGAATGTGTAAGTGTTTTAACTTCCTTGCATGAGAATGTTGTTAACTGCTGAATGTTTTTTTTTTTAACTTATTTTTTATTGCAGGATGCTCTCATAATTGATGACTTTGCTGCGAGATGAAGTGGTTACAGACAACATGCTTCCTTATTCTAGAGAGATAGTGGACTTGGCCACTATCTTAGGCATTTTCTAAAGAATGAGATTTGTATTGCTCATTCGAAGTTGAGCCTAGTTGGGGAGACTCTGATAATGGCAATTAAAGTTTTATCTTTTTATCTAGGAGGACATAAATTTGTTAAGATGAATAAGATCATTTTCGTCAAAAGATCTTATGTTTTGATAATTCTAGATTTTACTGATGGGAATGTTCCTTTAAGAAGCGTCGATTATTCATTGTACTCTACTTATATTGAAAGAAGCTGATACAAAAGCTGATGATGAAGAGTGAACACTTTGCATTCCGTTATTATACAATCAATACATTTACATTGAGTATTTCTCCTCTCTCTTGTTCCATAAATTTGCAAGCAATTCTGAACTTGTAATGATTTGATGACAATGATGACTGAATGTCTTTGTTATCTTCTACTCAGCAATCATCTAATTTTCTCTTTTGTATGAACTTGCATGCTTTTCTAAAATTGTTGTATTGTGTGGACTTTGTTATATGTCGAATCTGAACTCTGTGGTAGAACCACTGAAACATTTGACAAATGTAGTTTCATTTTTCATTGGTTCCTCCATGTTGTGTATTTAGATGAAATTCTGCCCATGCTTGGCAATGTGACTTCTCCATCCCTTGTGATGACCAGACACTCAGGCTTCCATATGTGTTTGCAAAAAATGTTGTATGATCTCTTAGTATGTGTTGCAGATGTCAAAACCATAATGTCAGTCTTATGTTTGGATCTAAATATATATGAGAAATTAAAAGCGTCTTGAAGAATTTGTACTAACCATGTAATGACTGATGTGATCTTCTCCCCATGCTTTTGATACTGCATCAACAAACTCGACACAAGTCCTTTGTACAACTTTCTTATCAATATCAAAGAATTTATTTTTTCTTAGAATTTCAATCATACTATCAAGCTTCTTCCATACATCAACTTTTAGTACTCTAGTTTTACCGCTCTTCTCGAAGTCCTGAGTGGCAGCAATGATATCTGTCCAGATTGAGTGTTGAATATTAGAAGCCTTACTCATATGGTTTGATAGGAATCGACGTGCTTTTGCTCCTCATATGCTTGGCTTAGTTGGCATATTTCATGTCTTTCCTGAAAGCTTTCCATCTTTCTGAATTTTGACATGTCCCTTATGAAGTTCTGCTTTCGATAACACTTCTTCTAATCGAGAGATAGCTTTCTTTGCGGATGATGCTGGCTTACTATTCTAAAAAAAACTATATGAAGATAAATGATCTTTTCTATTAATCTAACTTCTGCATGAAGAGTGCAATCATGCACATTTTCAAGGGAATAGACAACACAGGCTTCCAGTTTGGATTTGCATATTCTCTAGTAATTCTTGTACTCCTAGTAACATCTTTTGTCATTTTCATGCAGTACAAACAAGGGTGTTTAGATGTAGCACCGTGAGAGACATTATATATGCATTTCAATTTTTCAAATGACCCGCTACGTGCCATTCAACATTGAAGTCTCCAACTCCTGGAACATTGAGAAGTCCTCATCCATATGGTGCTTGATGATCCTAGGATAAGATGTCCTTGAGAATATCCATGATAATATATCATGATCCTCCTTCAGCACCTGTCCAAAGAACTAATCAGACTTACTTTACTATGAAATAATACTATTCACTGAATCTAATGTAATAATGAGGCTAGTTACCTGAAACGCTGCCAACCACCATATATCATTTTCAGACTGGGCACCGAATCTGAAATCTTGGTCCTCTGTTTGTGATAGTGCACCATTCATGAGAATTATACTAACCCTCTCCATCTTCTGCCCTTTCATAATTTCTGACTCATCTAACTTAAGTACTATGATTATTTTGTCATTCACCTTTTCAAAGGTTATATCATAGAATGTGAAGATGATGTATCTCAACAAGTAATTTAGATCAACAAATAAGTTGTTTGATGAATTATAGGATATTGATTTTTCATCAGTTTTATACACCTCAATATGAAATGGAGTACCAATGATCTTATGCACACCTATGTTTAATGTATCCCTCTCTTTCTTCAAGTGATATGACCTTGGGATTGGGACTTTTCTAATTCGAACTTGCTTAAAAGCTTATCTAATAGTTTTAATTATTGTTGCATATGCTTCCCTACTAATACTTGCGAAATCACAAGCACCCCACCTAGTCTTATCTAAATTTTTTTGAATGTCCACCATCAAAGACTCTATTATTTTATACTTTACATTTGAACTCCTATTGTTCATCACAATACACTCAGTGGATTTTCCTGTCAATATTGAGCCCAACAACATTCCTAGTGAATCATTGTCCTTAATATTCCAAAGAGCTACTAATGCAGATCTGCAAAAAAACAGATAGTTAGCAAAATATCACCATAGCTGAAATTAAACCCTAATGTCATTGATCAAGTTACAAAAATCAGAATATGCTTATATCCTTCTATTTTGATAACCTCCTTTTGAAAGCATTTAAATATCCTTGCAACTTTGTCGCTTTCGTTTCTTATTTTCAGCCTTCTTCTTAGCCAATTCCACATCCTTCAGTAATTGTAAGTTTTCAATTTGAATAGATTGTAAGATTGATTGCATTTACTCTAGTTTTGATTTGATATTGATTGTTATCTTCTGTAATGATCCATTTTTTCTTTTAAGTTGTTCATTTTTCTCTAACGTCTTTGGAGAAGGCAATCTCTATTCTGACAGTAAGAGGATATCTGTATTAACTCACATTTTAAAAAGTGAATTTTATTCATATAAAGTTGTTTTCCATGGTTCTGCAATTTCTCACAATATCATAGTAATTCAGTATGCCCATTGCATATCCATGTAACTAAATGAGTTATCGAAGAGACTGTGGGATGTGTCAAATTGCTTGGATCTTGAGGATATAAATCCAAGTTCTTCTTTCCTTCCACCCTATAACGAGAACGATCCTCAGCAGATATTTGAATTCCTTTGCCTCCTCTTCCTTGCAAAGATGCCAAATCAGTAGGGATATCCAAATGTAGATGATACAATGTCATCAAAAACAATAAAGTAATTAGATGCATCAAAGTACTATAAACAGATTTTTCAAAACAAAACAAAATACTCATCTTTAATTATAATATATACTCTGTACCATCAATCTTGATTCAAATTTGGAGATGGCGCTCATATTTGCATTTCAGTGGGAAGATGTCGCCCATATTTCCATTCCAATGTGAAGATGGCGTTCATATTTGGAGATGGCGCTCATATTTTCAATCCAGAGTGGAAGGAATGCACATTCATACATTTTGCTATTTTTTCTGATTCGAATTTGAGGGTGGCGATCATATTCTAGATCCGATGAAAAGATTGCCCTCTTCGTAACCAATGGAGAAAATATTTTTGAATTTAGACAAGTTAAACTGTGAACAGTTTACAGTTCTTAATTGTGACTATAGATACTATGGTTAGATCATTGGGAGTTGGGGAGGCCTCGAGAGTGGTGGGAGCAAGCAAATAAACAATATTGTTTTTCTTATTTTGATATTTTTCTTTATTCTACATGGCATTCCTTAAAGGGCCTTTTTGATATTGAGAACTCCTCTAATGTGAAATACCCAAGCAATGGCCTAATGTACATTGAGTGGGTTAGGAATTTCGAAAATCCTCAAAAATTAAGGTCTCTGAATTCAAACAATTTGACCGTTTAAGACAACCGTTACAAATATTTGGGTTGCCATAACATGACACTCTTTGCCAAATTCCCGAAACACGTTCAAAGGTTTTTTTAAAAGAGTTCAAGCGACCTGTCCAACACCCAGCTCTACAACACATCGTACTCGCCTTGGACAATGTGTTGGATTTATCTTATTCTACTCTACTGTTGTGTGGTTTGATGTTGTTTAGATTAATGTTGTGTAGTTTAATATTGTAGTTTTATTTTAATGTACTTTGGTGGTGTTGTTTTGCATCATGACCAGGTATACCCTTCAAGTGCACTTATGGAAATGTTGTTGTTTTTTTGTGGGTCTGAAAAAGTATTTACATTGTTGCCACATCTGTTTGGCTTGTTTGACATCTATCTAGATTCGAGTGCATTGCTTGCATCACAAATATATGTGAGCGATCAGACAGTTGGATCCATCCAGTCTACCTAGGTCCACATAAAATATATAGGATTATGGTCCAAATGTTATTAAGAAAGGCCTCACATTATAGCAAGGGCATAGTACAGGTAAGGCTCCTCGTGAACTCAATACTTCCATGTGAGGAAGGACTAATAAGAAAGTTAACTTTATCCAATAAATCCCATGAACATGATTGTCATCATATATAGGGGTGGTTGTACTTTGCACTCATAGGTATGAACTTTCTCCATCTCTTGGCATTTAACACCTACATAGTAACATGAGTAGATTCTTTGAGCAATACTTGGTTATTCTCATTATATGGAGGTTATGCTTGAGACTATAATGTTTCATATATAATGTTTCTTAATAACATTTGGACCATAGTCCAAGTACACCCTTCAAGTGCCTCTATGAAATCGTAGTTTTTTTGTGGGTCTGCAAAAGTATTTACGTTGTTGTGTGGAAGAATATAAATAAAATTGATATTAATTATAGGTGTGTCTAGATCAAAAAATTGTTCATTATTGGCCAGAGGATGGATCCATCAATGATGTTGACTAAACTCCTATGCTGATACCGAAAGTGAGATACTCGATGTGTCGAAGTATCCTTATCATTCACTAATAGGATCTTTAATGTATGCCATGTTGTGCACCATACCAGATCTTGCATACATTATCAGCATATTAAGTCAATTCATGTCTAATCCTAAGATCTTACATTGGAAATCATTGAAGAGAGTGATGAAATACATTCAAAGAAGTTCAGATCATGTTTTATGCTATGATGAAAATTCTATCGACCCTATGATTCTTCAGGGCTACTCCAACTCAGATTGGGGAGGAAATGCCTCAACCAGAAAATCCACTTTTGGGTTTTGTTTCTTTCTGGCAAGGGACATGCTCAAGGTTCCTATCCTAGTTACCAAGCAAGAATCACCAACGAATTCCACTTCAAGCCATTTGTCAACCATTTGACTTACACTAAGAATATCCTTATTAATGGAAGGAATGAGCAACACATTCTCTAACTTTGCATTCCTATTTGTAGATGAAATAAAAATAGGAAGAGAACCAATGCCCTTGATAGCACATTTACCATTATTGGCCATGTTGATGAACTTCTCATCTCCTTCATAAGCCATCAAAGAAGTGAAGTATTCTTTGTGACATGTCATATGAAAGCTTGCTCCATTATCAATCCACCATGGATCAATATCTCCTTCATTAGTTAGCAAACAAGAAGACATCATAAGAGAATCACATGCTACTTATACTTCCTCATTCAAAGTGAAATCTCCTTGCTCACTTTTCTTTTTATAACATTCATTTGCAAAATTCCCTTTCATGCCACAATAAAAACATTTGAACTTGGACTTATATTTCTTCCTACCATCCAAAGAAAAAGTATGCTCACCATGCTCCAAACTACCTTGCTTGGACCATTTGCCTTTGCCTTTGCCTTTGCCTTTGCCTTTGAACTTACCATTTGTGAAGAAAGCTTCTTCAGCTCCACCATGTGTTGATGAACCTCCACTTTTAGCTTGCAACCTATGCTCTTCAGCCACTAGTATCTCTTGCAAGCCATCAACACTTGGCAAGGTCTTTTGAATGGAAAATCTTTGTACGAGGTTAGGTTAGCATGGTCATCCAACAATCCATTTAACATGACTTGAACTAGCTCTACATCCTTTATGCTCTCATCTATGCATGCTCGATCATCATTCAAGGACTTAACTTTCAAGACAAAAGAATGAGCCAATAAAAGGACTTTAGGCCTTTTTTGAGGGACTTTTAATGTCACAGGGCCTAAATGTCAAGTTAGTGAATAAAGTTGGGTTTCCCTCCAATTCTGGACGGTTCCCACTCTTTTTTAAATTTAAATAATTAGGGAGGCAAAAATGGACCAATAGGATTCAGAGGCCAGGGTCCTCCTCTCTACTATAAAAATAGACCAACTTGAGTTCCTACACATGTTTCATTTCTTCATTTCAATAAAGCAGATTGGTTCTCTTGTGAAATGGATTGATGAATGTCCTTGCTCTCTATCATTTTTCCTCCATCTCTCATGCTTTATTTGTGTTTTGCCTCTACCGATATTACGGTTCACAAACTTTTGCAATCAGGTTGTTGGTGGCCTACGCTTCATAAGGACACAGAAAATTATATTCAGACATGTGATGTTTGCCAGCGAGCACTACGACCTACTAGACAGAAGTATGAACCCTTGCATTCGGTTTTATCGCAAGCGTCGTTTGAAAAATAGGGATTGGATTATGTTGGTCCTATTCATCCTGCCACGCAAGGATCTCAGGCCCAATACATTATCGTAGCAATTAATTATATGACCAAGTGGGTTGAAGCCAAAGCTGTCAAAGTTGCTGATGTGAAATCTACGGCCAAGTTTCTCTATGAAAATATTATTATCAGATTTGGATGTGCGATCCTTTTCCGGAATTCAGAAAATTAATCAACGTATCTTAATAGGACATAAAATTTCAAAAGAAGGTATACAAGCAGATAATGAAAAAGTTAAGATGATTTTGGAATTACTTGCACCCACTAATATAAGGGAGCTCAAAGGATTCCTAGGACACATAGGATACTACAAAAGACTTATTATAGATTATGCTGTAATAGTAACTCCACTTACAACATTATTAAAAAAGATTGTAGAATATTATTGGTCAGAAGATCATCAGAGAGCTTTTGAACAATTAAAATAGTCTTTAGTTGAGGGCAACAGGAGTGAGACCACCAGACTGGACAAAAAAGTTCCACGTCTATCTAGACACCTCGTCATTTGCAATAGGTGTAGTTCTTAGTCAAAATGATAATCAGAATAAAGATTATCCTATATATTATGTTGGTAGACAACTAGCCGCATCAAAAAAGAATTATTCCGCTACAGAGCGGGAAGCATTAGGCATGATCTATTCCGTTAAAAAAATTAGGCATTATCTCTTAGGATATCCCTTTGTTTTTCACGTAGATCATTATGAGTTGAAGAATTGGTAAACAAGCCAGATCTTTCAGGAAGGATTGCACATTGGATCTTTCTCTTAGATGAGTTTGATTATCAGGTGGAATTGAGGAGAGGGAAGGATCATCAAAGCGTTGATTATATATCTCGTCTCCAAACTAAGAATCAATTCGAACCTATTTCCGACAAATTTCATGATGAGCACATAATGCGCATCCAGGCTGATTTATCCATCTATACTGATATCATTAATTTTCTTCAAGATCAGGTATATCCAGACAGTTTTGATAAACAATAGAAAACAATATTTCTAGCAAAGTTTGCATCATATACCATTATAGATAGAGTTTTATATAAATTAGGACCAGATGATAGCCTTCGTCGTTGTTTAGAACCCACCAAAGTGTCCACAGTTGTGCGTGCATTACATAAAGAGGATTCGGGGAGACATTACGCACTCAAAAATATGACAAAGAAGATTTTGAATGCTGAGTATTGGTGGCCTACTGTTTATATAGACGTAAGATTATTCATTCAAAAATGTGATCCATGTCAAAGGATGGGGAAACCCAGGTTCGCCACCCACTGGCCACTTACACTTATCATACCCCTCGCACCAACTTTGTCGGCGGACCCATTAAACCCACAACACGCAAAACTCGAAGACGCTACAAACTCGTTGCCACTGACTATGCTACTAAGATGGTAGAAGCCGAAGCTACGGTTAAAAATGATGCTAAAATAGTAACAAAATTTTTATTCCAAAACATTATTACTCGATACGGCTATCCTTTAGAATTAGTAAGTGACCAAGGCACCCATTTTCTAAACAAAACCATTGAGGCATTAGTGTCTTATTTTTCCATCACCCACCGACGGACTTACTAAAAGAGCCAACAGAATTTTGTGCAAAATTCTGAACAAGATCACAGAACTCATTCATTTGACTGGGATCAAAAATTGCCATCCGTTTTATGGGCCTATAGGACTGTTGAGAAAATTACCACGAAACAAACACCATATTATATTGTGTATGGCATGCATCCCATTTTACCAGTTGAATTCAAAGTGCCAACGTTCCGAATTGAAAATAAGGAACGTATGGACGAAAGCGATAGCTTACAAGAGCGTATGATAGCCCTAACGGAGTTAGAGGAAGAGTGTCGCTTGGCCTTTTTTGAGACTGAACGTATTCAGAACAAACAAAAAGAGAGTTTTGATCAATCTACTAGAGAGATTAAGATTAACGTTGGAGATCATGTTCTGCTTTACAATAATAGACACATGATTTTTCCAGGGAAATTGCATACTCGTTGGATGGGACCTTACAAAGTTATGGAAATATTTAATAATGGTTCCCTACAATTAGCAGACCTACAAGGTCAATTGTTGGATACACGAGTAAATGGATCAAGAGTAAAGTGCTATTATGAATAAACTAGACATGAGGGTTCGGGCCGGACGCTTTTCGCCTTCGCGTTCGGCGTTCGGACCCGAACGCGTCCATTTTTTTTTTTTGGACTCTAGACGCGTCCGGGACCCGGACGCGTATTTAAAAAAAAAAAACAGAAAGGGAGTCTGGCCGCATTCAGAACGCACGCGCATGTGTGTGTGTGTGTGTGTGTGTGTGTGTGTGTGTGTGTGTGTGAGAGAGAGAGAGAGAGAGAGAGAGAGAGAGAGAGAGAGAGAGAGAGAGAGAGAGAGAGAGAGAGAGAGAGAGAGAGAGAGAGAGAGAGAGAGAGAGAGAGAGAGAGAGAGAGAGAGAGAGAGAGAGAGAGAGAGAGAGAGAGAGCAATCTACTCTTTGTGAGCATTTCATTCTTCACTATACCCAACATTTACTGATTATCAGTTATTGTAAAACACGTCTTCTCAAGAGAACCATTGTATACCAAGCATTCTTTACACAGTTTCCTTTATGGTAACCAAAACCATAAGATTATCAATTATCAGAGGCAGATATCATCACAGTTTTATCATACTAACCAAGCATACAACTGGAGCCATCATATGTGGCAAGCTACAGTCAACATTTATGCTATAATATCTGGTTATTTAGGAAACCGCATGAAAGGAGAGCGGTCCATCGCATTTTTGATGGCCATCAACTCTGAAAAATGCGTGGAGCATTGCACATAAACAAAGCAATAATGAATCGCAGGTAGTATCGCGATCCATAGGCTTTATAAAAGCGTTGGCCAACGGCCAATCTCCCAACAAAGAAGCCGCTGGCCAGCGACCACTTCATTATCAAATGTGTACAAAAACGTGATGATTATCACCATGTGTTAGTTCGCTGTTCCAGTGCCTACCATAAGCATAAAAAGGTTGGTATAATACCAATGAAAGTACCCACTTCTGCTTCTTGAGTCAGCGCTTGATTGTAGGGGTATCCAACCAAAAGTTTGCAAGCAAGAACTTGCTATTAAACAACAGTTATCACACAAACTGTGAACATTCTTTCTACATCACAAAGCTTAGCACATATCCTTTTTTATCAGCTAGTTACTATTATAACAAGTCACCGATAGTCTGCTTACCTTTGTTTGTAGTATCGTTCATACTATTACTCCTCCAGAAACATTTACAAGTCTTTTCTTTTCCAACCATCAACAATCACGGTAAGGTAGAGCACCGAGAGAGCTAGAGCAATGGAGAGAGAGAGAGAGAGAGAGAGAGAGAGAGAGAGAGAGAGAGAGAGAGAGAGAGAGAGAGAGAGAGAGAGAGAGAGAGAGAGAGAGAGAGAGAGAGAGAGAGAGAGAGCATGAAGAGTAAAGAATAGGGGTCCAGGATGTGCACAAATCCTGGCCATCGAAGGATTTCCAACTTTCCTACCATTTTTAAAAGCAAAAACTTTTTTTTGGTGTGTGGGGTCTTCCAACATAGTAAGGCATTTTTAGGCACCTTCGTGAATATGGCTTATACAAAACACATGTTTTCTGCAAAATCTCGTGAAGCGAATAAAGTAGTATATGTATGCAACAGAGCCCATGGGGTCTTCCAACATAGTAAGGCATTTTTAGGCACCTTCATGAATATGGCTTATACAAAACACATGTTTTCTGCAAAATCTCGTGAAGCGAATAAAGTAGTATATGTATGCAACAGAGCCCATGAGAGAGAGAGAGAGAGAGAGAGAGATAGAGAGAGAGAGAGAGAGAGAGAGAGAGAGAGAGAGAGAGAGAGAGAGAGAGAGAGAGAGAGAGAGAGAGAGAGAGAGAGAGAGAGAGAGAGAGAGAGAGAGAGAGAACCCACCAACCGTACCCACAGTTGGCAAGGTATCTCAAGGGGGGCCCTGAGATGGAGTGCTAACTACCCACCAAAAGACATTCAGTTTTTTTTAGTAAAGTAAACTTGAGTCCAGGGAACATATTGTGTAAGAAAAAATTGTTTATAATCTCGTACAATCTTTCTTTCATGAAGTCGTTTCATTGAAAAGCAAGAACGATGTTTTTAACCTCATCAACAAAGGTATCCAGCTCACTACAACAGTACATGGCAGAAATGATTTGAGCAATAACTAGGTACCAGAGGTACTTGACAACTATTGGCTTGACAAATCTCAAAGGCAGATTGATTTCCCACTTCATAGATTTCTTGTGAGAAAGACTCTAATTGGGAAGCATTGTCTTCATCAAGGTCTTCGGTAAAGATCAAAGGGTGAGGTGAACTAGGAGCAGTAGTAAGGACAGGGGTATCAGCAGAACAGTCACCATTTTCTTTCTCCAAGCAGGTAAATACTTTTCAAATATGTAAATTGCAGAATTTTTCTTCAGCAAAAATACGTTCAGCATAGTTTGAGAGGTCCATATAATTTTTTTCAACCATGCTAAGGGTTTTTTTTCTTTTTAATAAAGTTTATATAGATTCTGATCCAATCCATGATGGTCATCAAGTCGACAAGGAAAAAGATTTTATCATCCGGGCCAGCAGCATTACAAGTAGTCATATCATAAGCAGTAATCAGTTTGTGAAGATCAACAACTTTCTTCATGCAACATAAAATAGTCTGAACAAGGGACTAGGAGGAGGAAGGGGCTCTCCATAGCCAAGAGCAACTGCATCATGAAACCATCATGTGGACTAAACCATGAAACAGACCATGTCAGCCATAAAATACAAGTAAAGGTAAAGGTTTGGTACTACCCCGGCCAAAGGGTAGTCGGGGTGGCATCAAAGATGCTAGAGAGAAAATAACAAGATTTCACATAGTCCCTCTTGACAAGTCAAGACCAAACCCTTTGAACCCTTCAATTTATAGCATAACAAGTAAAAACAAAGCTGTATAAAGTCTAACAGTACAGAGTACCATAAAGTGAGGCAAGTTTTAAGACACCCAGATGTTACATGCCACCATCCCACAAAACAAAACCACACGAGTTAGTTAAGTGAGGAAGACAGGTGTCATAGCTGAGTATCAGTTTGTTATGTCCATGTCTTGTATAAGGGAATCGGAATAATTCCTGACGTGGATAGCCGATCACTCCAGATGTATATGGTTATTGGTTATGCCTCATCATTCCGGACTTGGCCTGTATAGTAATTAATAATCATATGAGGGCCCAGACCTATAATTGGACATAGGAGCACATGCATAGTGAATGACTGCTTTAATGCAAGAATAGGAGGCCAATAGCTCAATATAGGTTGCATGGGAATCCTAGCGAGAATATTCTCTCTCTCATGAAGAGAATATGTCCATTGGAAACTCGCCCATCCTCCTTTTGGAAATTCAGTTGCTTGAGCTTGTCTCTCCTCCTCTCTCTTAGGTTCTTCACTATGGCTTGGGGGCTAGGTCCAAGAGGAAATTCCAGGAGGGATCTAGGTTTGGATGGGTGGTTTTTCTCCACAGGTGTCCTTTTGGTTGTTTTACAACAGGATCTAGTCAGATCTTCATTTGGTGATCCTTATAGTGGTATCAGAGCTATGGATTTGCATCAATCAGAAGGTGGAGCTATTTCTTGTATTTTCTCAGTTTTTGTGGATTTCTCCTTGCATGTTACTTCCAGGTGATGAAATTGATCTCCAAGTAGGTGGCTTCTCTGAATTTGGTGTACTTTCAGCCTAAAAATCATAGTTTTTGGTGGAAATCTATGGATTTTTTATGATTTTAGTGGATTTTTCACCTAGAATTGAAGTTTTTTGCTTGAAATTGATCATAGGTACTGGTGTAGTACGTTTTCCAGATTGTACTTGCTATTTTACAGTCATTATTGATTGGATCTAATGATTGCATGATGTTGGAATAGTCAAAAGGTTGATTAGATAGTGATTTTGGATCAAAAATTTGGGTTTTTGGACCATAAATGGGCTATAGAAACCATGTTTGACTAGAATCAGAACTTTTAGTGCTTGCATGCAATGGATTTATAGGGATTTGGATCTGATTGCACGAATTTGTGGATTTTTCCCACAAATTTTGGTCAAAATTGGTCAAAATTTAAGGTTTTTTTGATGGTTTTTGGACTAATTTTGGGGTAGATCTCAAAATTCTCAGCCAAGACTTGGTGTAAACGTTTTCAGAGATGTAATGAAGCTGTCCCTGAGCTGTCATGAAGTTTGGATGGGATTAGACATGATTTTCACAGTTTAGGTCCATATTTAATGGAATTTGAAAATCCCAGTTTACGTAAACTTTGAAGAAACCATGGACGTTTTCAATTTGTTCCAATTCTTTGGTTATTCATCAAATAGAAATGACTTATAAAGTGAATGATCTTACTGAGTTGAAATCATTCAATTGTTAAGATCACTGTAACCTTCACTTTTAGTTGAAGATTTTGTGAATCTGTCAATTAAGGAGCATTTTTTTGTTCTGGGGATCAATAAGGACCAAGAATAATGTAAATCTAGTAGAACAGTTTTGTGTTGGTCTATAAGAGGATGGATTAAGTGCGGCACTTAATGAACAAATCAAAACTGTCAGGGTGATAGTGCTAAAGTTAGCGATACCAAATTGAACTTTTTCTGAGTACAAATTTGGGGTTTTGTTAACCTGAGCCATTTTTGGAAGGGAAGGAAAAAGTGGAAGTTTGATATGTAGATGATTGTTGGTCTTAATGATCCAATCATTCATTCAATTCTTGAAGTATAACTAATTGCAAGTGAGAATAAAATTGGAAATTATTTAAGAAGACTGCCTCTGGGAATTTGAATTCCTTTTCCCCAGTGTGAATTAGAATTTGAGGATTCTAAGGAAAAAGTAGTGGCAAAACTGATAATCCATTTATAGAACCATCTATGTTTTGCAATTGGATTTAGATCTTGCAAAGTAATGCAGATAGAAGGTGTTCCATACAAGAATCTAGTAATTTGGATTCTTTTCAATTAGAGAGTATTTCTCTATAATGATAGTAACGACCAAGAGAGTTCTAACTTGTTAAAAGAATTAAGTTCTTTGTACCGATCCTGGAATAGATATTGGATATCTAGGACAGTATGAGATTCGGTTTTGGTTGAAATCTATGTTTCTTTTGGGTTGTGATACATTCTATTGTATTGGGATGATACATTCTGTTTGTCCATGTTGGGTACAATATGAAATGGTATTCTTTGAGTAACGCTAAAGAAGCATGAGAGATTTCAATTGTTAGGATTATCTCCTGGAATTGGTTGGGAATTTGATCCTATATCTGGGTATAGGATAGCCAAATCATCTTTTTTTTACTTTTTGGGCGAAACAGATCTGGATGCAGAGAATTCTTGGAGGAAAAGTTGGTGGTATGGGACATCAGCGATTCTAAAGGGGATTTTTTTGGGTAGAATGATCTGTAGACCGATGGTTAGTGATTATTGTAATGGTAATACCAACATAGTCCATTGGTTTTTATTAAGGGTATTTTGGGAATTATGAGATATAGATCGATCCCTAAATGATATCTCATTAATTACAAAATATGGAAGCCCTTAAATCTATTTCTCTATTTTATTAAACCTCTACTCTTTAGAAATTTCTTAATACATGACAATTGGATTGAGATTCATATGATTCCTTCCAGTGTAGAATTCTGTTCTGAAGTACTGTTATAATTATATGAAATTGTACTTCCATATAAGATTTTTGAATATGGCTCGAAACTTAGGTTTCCTGTACCCTAATGTTAGTCTCTATTTGATAGTTGATTATTGAGAGATAATATTTCTATCATTCGGGATAAGATATTCTATGATTCTGAGGAAAAAGTCCTGTTTGTAATAGTATTGGATACTCATTACTGACTTTTTCGAATCTTTGATATCTTATACGTTGTCTCCTGAGAACTTTTAAATCGAAATTATGGAATTTCTTTTTTAAAAGGGGGGGGAGAAAAGATAGGAATAAGTCTTTCGAGGAATCAGCTAGTTGCATTGATTTTGGAAAAAAAATCTTGTATGTGTGCAATGGTAGAACTATCCAGCTTGAAATAGACAAACTCTCTAAGTAATTATTTTGAGTAATCTGAAATTAGATGAGTTTTGGAGTTATTGAGCTGTGAGATATTCATGGGAAGTATCGGTAAATATTAAATTAAGATTCGCTGATTGTTATCAAGTACCATTTTGATATGGATTGGATCAGTGGAATAAAGCTTTAATCTTAACTCTATGTCCAAAGATGTCTGTATGAGTTAGCCTAATCTTGGTTTCTACGCTAAGATCTATTGTAGGCTGATTGGTAGAAGAAATTTTGTTAATAAGAGTTAGGTGGTTGGAAAACTTGTGATGTGGAGTTATTCACTTCAAAGATTTTATGCTATTTACTCATGAGAAATAGAGTTCTTTGGTAGCTGAGTTGCAAGATTCTCAGTGAATTACGTGAGTAACATATGCAGATTGTGGATATCTGTCAGTTTATAGCCTATGTTTATGTATAGGAACATAGTTGGATAAGTTGCTTATGTACATCTTAATCTTGTGGATTTACTATGTGTTTCCTATGTATTGAGTTTATATCGTATACTTAAACTAGTCAGAGTGCATAGACATATGAACAAGTAATGTGTGGAACGGTTACTTGTAGGTTAATGTCTCTTTCTGTGGAAAGGATAATTCATTAACTTATTTATGTTGGAAGAAGATTTAAATGTGGTGTTATACATGTATAATTGAGATCTGCACCTAGACATTTAAAATTATTGAATCATTTACAATTGACTTGAGTAATTGGATTACTCCTAATTGGAAGTTAATTGGATAAATAAGCAGTGTGAAGAGAATTCATCGGGAACTGTTTATTTTGATCTATATTGCTTATAAGTCACATGATTAGTTAGTCATTTGGATTCATTTATGAGAACTGTGCATAGAATATAGAAGATTCTTGATATAGAATATTTCTTGAAGTAGAAATATCCTAAGTTATTGACTATATCCCAGTGAGCTCATATACATACGTTGGATGATAGAGTCTAACTAATGTCAAGGATAACCACTAAATTCAGTTGGAATTCAGTAGAACTTTATAATCTCTAGATGTGGTTCTAGGTGATTGTATAAAGTTTATTATTTGTTAACGACAAATGTTATAATGGTCTTTAATCACTTGATTGATTGTAGAATTTGGAACTCATAATCTGGTTAAGAATCTAAGTGGAAGAATATTCTTGGAATCCAGTAATTTTCCTTGTGGAAAAGATTTCAGAATGTTTCTTATATTTCCTGAGTGGTATGTTGTGCATATATTCCAGTATCTCTAAATGATTAAGTATGGGTTTAGAATCCGATAGATTATGATTGACGAATCATAAGATTCTAAATGTTTATAATTGACGGATCATAAATTGATACTTAAAGGTCATTAGATGATTATATGGAAATATGATGATTCTTAAGATGATGAGTAATTCTTGATCAATTGGTGGAGTTAAAATTTAGATTTGTTATTTGAACTCTAAATTTGTGTACAAACTTGAGATTGTTTGGATCTCACATGCATTTTCATTAAGTAATTGTTTACTTATGAGAAATTTGCTTACCTTTACTAATTGTAGTCAAGGAATGCTTGTGTATTGTTTTTCAGCCTAAAATCTCCGGTTAATTAGGAGCGATTAAGTCTATCAAGATTGAATGGTTGCTATTTTCTGGTATATGATGCCAGGGATAGAGCACTTATCTCAGGAGAGTATTTGGGGTACTCATGACAGAGTTGAAGTCATTTTTATCTTGATGGATCTCCTAAGAGATTTTGGTGGGATGAGTTTTGTACCAAGAAGCAATTATGACAGGTTTACAAGTAATTGTGGAAAGTCTTGGACTATAATTGTTTTGGATCTTTAACTTTTGAGCATTGATTTCCAGTGTAAGGTGAGGACTCACCCAGTGATTCATGTAATTTGAGGTACATGAAGGTGATGTTATTAGATTGAAGAGAATCAAACCCAATAGGAAAATTTATCTTTTAGTGTACTTCTAAAAGGTCGATATAGTATTTCAGTGTAGAGACAGATAATTTGAGAATTATCTCATCTCTAAATACTTATTTGATATTGAAGTCAGACTAAAGATTGATTTTCAGGGTAATTGTGAAAGTTAAATGATTGATTTGTTAGCTTTTAAACTTAATTTTCAGGTTTGGTCAACTGCTCATCCAGTGTATCATGTAAATTTAGTTCATATGATGATGACAGTTTGATGTATTGAAGATTTTGCCCATTTGGAAGATTTATCGCTCAATGTACCTTTGGACCCTGAATGAGTACTTAGGACCAGAGACAAACAATTGAGAAATTGTTCTATCTCTGTGTGCTTGCTTAGGTTGGTTGGTCAAATTGAGGATAATGATTCATGGGAAGAGTTAAAAGCATACAAATTGGATTTTTCCTAATTACTCGTTCTGAGGACAAAACTGGTTTAAGGGGAAAAGAACGTTACGTCCATGTCCTGTATAAGGGAATCGGAATAATTCCTGACGTGGATAGCCGATCACTCTAGATGTATATGGTTATTGGTTATGCCTCGTCATTCCGGACTTGGCATGTAAAGTAATTAATAATCATACGAGGGCCCAGACCTATAATTGGACATAGGAGCACATGCATAGTGAATGACTGCTTTAATGCAAGAATAGAAGGCCAATAGCTCAATATAGGTTGCATGGGAATCCTAGGAGGAATATTCTCTCTCTCATGAAGAGAATATGTACATTGGAAACTCGCGCATCCTCCTTTTGGAAATTCAGTTTCTTGAGCCTGTCTCTCCTCCTCTCTCTTAGGTTCTTCACTATGGCTTGGGGGCTAGGTCCAAGAGGAAATTCCAAGAGGGATCTAGGTTTGGATGGGTGGTTTTGCTCCACATGTGTCCTTTTGGTTGTTTTGCAACAAGATCTAGTCAGATCTTCATTTGGTGATCCTTACACAGTTGTTATCCATGTCCAAAACAAGATTCACTACCTTATCAACTTGATTGCAATTATAAAAAGTATGTCAATCTTCCCAATCATACATTTCATAACCTAGCAATACATTCTGCCCTTTAACGAAGCCGTATCAGGGCAGAAGCCATATTGATCAGTAAAAGAGCAAAAAGAATGTATTAGTTGCACAATTTACACGTAAGTAGTTATTGTTCATTACGCAGATGAAAAGAGACACGACAATGGCCACAATGCTAGGTACTAGAGCAGCTCCGTGCTATACTAGCCCCATGGATTTCTCATAAAAAACATTCAGGAGTCCAAGCACTGAATGACTTGGGCAAATCCATGTCATTCAAGTGTACCATAGTTGAGCTCCATATAAGTACGTGGCATTACTTATAACAACTGGACTTTAAATGCAGGAAAGAAAAAAAAAATTGTGATAACTCAAATCCATATCAACTTATACGCATGCAAGATCAACATTTTCTAGAATCATTACTTAAAAACCATTAAAAACAACACTTGAAGCCATAAAGCATCGTACCTGAATGAGAGGTGAAGTCATTTCTTGCGAACTATCCATCTTCAACTGCTTAAACAAATCACCTACGTGCTAAAGCATTCAAAATTGAAAGTATTGGGTTAAGTACCGTGCTATTTGCTTTCATGATGTGGTCAAGTGTAATTTGTATCTATAAGGATTACACGTATTCTTTTAAACCTCATAGTGTCTTCATCAATAGTTAGTTACTTGTTTTCCCAAAGATTCATAACGTAGCAATCTACTCTTCGTGAGCATTTCATTCTTTACTATACCCAAAATTTACTGATTATCAGTTATTGTAAAACACGTCTTCTCAAGAGAATCATTGTATACCAAGCATTCTTTACACAGTTTCTTTTATGGTAACCAAAAATTTAAGATTATCAGGTTTTAGAGGCAAATTTCATCATAGTTTTATCATACTAACCAAGCATACAACTGGAGCCATCATATGTGGCAAGCTACAGCCAATTGAGCATAGAAATAGCATGTATATCATCAACATTTATGTTATAACTTCTGGTTTTTTAGAAAACCGCATGAAAGGAGAGCGGTCCATCGCATTTCTGATGGCCATCAACTCTGAAAAATGCATGGAGCATTGCGTATAAACAAAGCAATAATGAATCGCAGGTAGTATCGCGATCCATAGGCCATAAAAAAGCGTTGGCCAACGACTCCCAACAGAGAAGGCGCTGGCCAGCCACCACTTCATTATCAAATGTGTACAAAAACGTGATGATTATCACCATGTGCTAGTTCGTTGTTCCAGCGCCTACCATAAGCATAAAAAAGGTTGGTATAATACCTTTGAAAGTACCCACTTCTGCTTCTTGAGTCAGCGCTTGATTGTAGAGGTATCCAACCAAAAGTTTGCAAGCCAAAACTTGCTATTAAACAACAGTAATCATAGCAAACTGTGAGCATTCTTTCTACATCACAAAGCTTAGCATATATCCTTCTTTATCAATGAGTTACTATTTTAACAAGTCACTAATAGTCTGCTTACCTTTGTTTGTAGTATCGTTCATATGATTACCTTCCAGGAACATTTACAAGCCTTTTCTTTTTCCAACCATCAACAATCACGGTAAGGTAGAGCACCGAGAGAGCTAGAGCAATGGAGAGAGAGAGAGAGAGAGAGAGAGAGAGAGAGAGAGAGAGAGAGAGAGAGAGAGAGAGAGAGAGAGAGAGAGAGAGAGAGAGAGAGAGAGAGAGAGAGAGAGAGCATGAAGAGTAAAGAATAGGGTTGTGTGATCTATCTACTTATAGAAACCAAAGAACACTTAGGTGTACTAAGTGCAGATTATTGTTCACCGTTAGATTGAATGTCCATAATGTGCACAAATTCTGGCCATCGAATGATTTCCAACTTTTCCACCATTTTTTTTTAAAACTTTTTTTTGGTGTGTGGGGTCTTCCAACATAGTAAGGCATTTTTAGACACCTCCGTGAATATGGTTTATACAAGACACAATGCTTTCCGCAAAAACTCGTGAAGCAAATAAAGTAGTATATGTATGCAACATAGCTCATGAGAGAGAGAGCCCATGTATGCAACAGAGCCCATGCGAGCTAATAAACAACCAAAAGAAGGATATCAAATATATTGTTGAGCAGGATTCTGATGATGATGAAAAGTACAAGCCTTCAGTTAGTCAGAAAGAAAGTTTGAGCTCTTCCATAAGACTGAAGTGTGACAAAAATAGTGAAGCATTTTCACCAGAAATGGCAACAAGCACCTTGAGTTTGCACCCTCATAATCTGCATTTGAAAAATTGTCCACCTTTTTCTTGTGAGGTCGACCAAATTATGAGTTCCAAGCCAAATCCTATGGAGTTCCAAGCCAAGACCTCAATATGGAGAGAGAGATTTGGACCTTTGAAGCATAATGAGCTCTCTTCTCACTCCAGCAGCATTCCTTTTGACAACAGTATTAGTTGACCCTTTTGACAGTACATGTAATGAGGATCCTCATCCCACTTTTTTCTCAATCCAATTAGTGTTGGATGTAATATATTTTATAGGAAAAACAAACTTCTTGATTCAGGCATATATGTGAAAGGAATACAGCTGATTGTACCCTTTTTCATTGAGACACGCAAAAATGTTGACATTTTGTTTGGTTACTCTGCAACTCAACAAACATCACAAGGGTCCTTTGGCGCCAAATTGTGGGTGTTAGGTGACACAACTCAATTCTTAATATCTCCAAAAACAGCCAAAAGAAGGATATCAAATATATTGTTGAGCAAGATTCTGATGATGATGAAGAGTACAAGCCTTCAGGTAGTCAAGAAGAAAGTGCAAACTCTTCCATAAGTTTGAAGTGTGATAGAAATTAGTAAGCACCTTGGGTTTGCACCCTCATAATCTGTAGTGTAATTGATAGATTTTACCAACTATTTTCAGTGCTACACTTTCCAGACAAGAATGGATACAACCATTCCAAAGATGATAGTGGGCTGCTGGGCGACGTCGTATTGCAGCCAGGGTTTAAGGTTTAGGGTCCAGTGATGAAGTTGTAGCATAAGTAATTAGTAAGCTATTGGGACTCATCCGAGGAGAAACCAATCTCATCCTACAAGACATAGTAGTGTGTGGGTTTAGGGTTTAGAATTTGGAGCATAAGTAATTAGTAAGCTGTTGAAGTTCATCTGGGGAGAAACCGATCTCATCCTATAAGACATAGCAGGTTTAGGGTTTAGGGTTTAGGATTTAGAGTTTAGGGTTGGAGCATAACTTATTAGTAAGATGTTGAAGTTCATCCGGGGAGAAACCGATCTCATCCTATAAGACATAGTAGTGTGTAGGTTTAGGGTTTAGGCTTAGAGAGACATGATAGTAAACATCACTAGAAACATTTATCCAAGAAAATTATATGGTCAAGAGTTATGGACTCGGCTCATTACATTCGCCGCGTCCATTTACACTTACGGTTATTTTACTTTATGCATAAGCAGGCCTTGGGCCCTTTTTATTCATTAGTGACATTCAGACTATATGGTTGGCCTTTGGCCTTATTATTCATTATTAGGCCATTTGGACATATTATTGGAAAGTGGGGGCCTTCTTGGAGGGTGCACTATTATCCCTCCCAGTTGGGCCCTAGCCACTGGAAGATTCCTTTTAGGGCTTCCTCTTGGCTATAAGTAGGAAAACTGTGTTATTTGTCATTCAGCTGATGATATTGATCTCTCTCTTTAGCCTCCTTAATCTCTCTCTTTCCTGCTTTCTAGGGTTAAGTCTTGCTTATTTGATGCTTTCATAGCTTAATTCTAGATCAGTTGTGGCTCTATTCGTAACTTGGTATCAGAGCACTTTTCTGAGCACAATCTAGAATTTCTTCTTTGCTGCCTTGCCTTGCTCCTCCATTGTTGTTCCTACAGCTCTATCACCGTTTTGACAGCCCTGTTCCATCGCTGCTCCTTCCACTCCTTCCTGCCCAGCGTTCCCCCTGTTTTGTCCCCTCTTTTCTTTGCTGCCCAGCGCTCCTCCTCTTCCTTTCCATCGTTGTCCCTACCTTCCGACCTATCACTTTTGTTTGATATTTTTCCAGTTTGCAGCCATCTTCCACAGTTAGTTCCCTGACTGTCCAGCACCCATCCTCATCCAAAAACTACCCAATTCCGACATCACTTGTTATTCCAAACAGCTAAAATTCTTCAACCTGTAAATTGCTGCCTCAACACTCCCAACTTGTCACTTTTGCCTTTTTTTTCTCCAATTCCAGCCATCTTTTACAGCTTATCAAAAGGCTGTCGTGCGCTCATTCTCCACCACATTTCCAGGAATTCTGACTCCGTTTACTCTTTCAAATTCACATTGTATCCCTGGCTGTCCAGCGCATTTTTACAGCTTCTCCATTGTTCATTGCTGCCTGTTTTTTTTTCAGTTGTGATAATATTGGTTGTAATAGGCTAATTTGGGGTGACGACAAGAGTCCGCTCCCTCAAGTTTTTGTCTATTCCTTCCACTATCATTATGGCACATTCACCTACCTCGAGTGAGACTACTCAGGAAACCTTATCCGATCAGTTCCATCGCATGGATGAGACCCTCTTTGGCCTCGTTCTTCACTTCGATTCAGTTATGACCGGCTTTGCTACTATGCATTCACAGATTGATTCTTTACAGCCTCATGGTCCTGGTAAAGCTCCTGTTTTTCCTACATTTGGGACTCCCCCTCCATTTGGATTTCCATCTTCTTCTGCTAGTCAACCTGGTGGTGGACCATTCATTCCATCTAACCCACCTCCTAGTTTCTTTCCTCGTCCCCCCCTTCCTGAGCCACACTTTGCTCGAGACTTTCGTGATAGGGTACAGCTTGCTACCTATTCCGGTTCCTCCGACGGGAACTTATTAGAGAATTGGTTTGCTAAGCTTGACACATATTTTCAGATTTATCCCAAGACTGATCCTTAGAAGATCCAATTGGTTGCTTTACATTTAGATGGACGTGCCGCCACGTGGTGGCGAGTTTATAGAGTTGATCCTGATCGGGAAGGGCTCCATGTATGGCATACTTTTTGCCGTGACCTCCGCCATGCTATGATTGATCCTCAGTGGCTTGACCGCCAACGTGATACATTCCGTAGTCTCACTCAGACCAGTGATCTTGCTTCTTATACAGATCAGTTTATGGAGCTTTCTTATCTTTTCACAGATCTACAGCCCACCGAGCTTATTTCTCGTTACATTGCTGGGCTTCGTGGTGCTTTACGTTATGATGTTTCTTCCTTCCGTCCTACCACACTTGTTGAAGCGATGTCTCTTGTCAGTACTTTACAGCATAAATACTCTGACACCCTTCCTTCTCGCTTCTCCCAACCCCGTCCTTCTACTTCATCTTTTCCCGCTACGTTCACCCCTACATCGTCCCCTTCTGTTCCAGCTCTCTCCATTGCCCCTTCGCCTCCTCGTCCTCCGACTCCTCGACCTGCTTTTGTCCGACGTTACACGCCTGTAGAGTTCGCTGATCTTCAGCAGAAGCGTCTTTGCTTTCGTTGTAAGAGTCCTGACCATCTTGCCCGTGATTGCCGCCAACCTCTCCCTACTACTACTGTTGTTTTTTACCATGAGGGCACTACTCCAGATGATTCCAATATCTACATTCATATTTTTGATGAGCCTGACTTATCCTCTGAGCCTTCCCCTGATTTACTTCCTGCTACTTGCCATGCTCAACTTGCCTATGCTACTTGGACAGGGCGTCCTGGTCCTCGCTCCATTCGGTTACGTGTGCGTATTACAGGTCGAGAGTATATTGCTTTAGTTGATACTAGTAGCACTCATTCTTTTATTAGCAGTTATATCACTAGTCGGATCCGTGCTTCACCTGTTCCTGCTTCCCAGCCTCTCACAGTTGAGGTTGCCAGTTCTCATTCTTTTCCTAGTTCTCAGATGTTTCAGCGTTTACCATACCGCATTGGAGATTTCTCTAGACAGGCAGATCTTTACATTATTCCTATGGAGCATTATGATCTTATCCTTGGTGCTGATTGGCTTGCATCTCTTGGAGCCGTTACACTGGACTTGACACAGCAGACATTGACATTTGTACATGATGCAGTTACACACTCACTTGTGGACATTGATTCTCAGGGAGACTTCTAGTTGATTACTGGGAAGCAGTTTATTCGCAGCCTACCGAAGGCTCATTGTGCTGCCTTATTATGTGTTCAGCGGGCAGTACCAGTTCCTCCAGTCTCTACACCAGCAACTGTTCCTCGGGTGATTTCTGACTTATTACATCAGTATGCTTTTGTCTTTTCAGAACCTACGACGCTACCACCATTACGTGACGTGAACCATCATATTGATTTGCGTCCTGGTTCTGCTCCTCCCTCCCGTCCCCCTTATCGTATGTCTCGATCTGAGCTTGAGCTCCATATTACTGCCTTGTTAGATCAGGGTCTCATTGTTCCTAGTCACAGCCCTTTTGGTGCTCCTGTTCTCCTTATTAATAAGAAAGATGGTACCAAACGCCTTTGTATTGATGACCGTGCTTTAAATAAGTTGACTATTCGTAATCAGTACCCTATTCCACCCATGGATGACCTCTTTGACCAGCTCGGTACCTCTAAAATCTTTTCCAAGATAGACCATCATT
This sequence comes from Diphasiastrum complanatum, assembly GCA_029204225.1. Lineage (NCBI taxonomy): Eukaryota > Viridiplantae > Streptophyta > Lycopodiopsida > Lycopodiales > Lycopodiaceae > Diphasiastrum > Diphasiastrum complanatum. The sequence goes on along the minus strand of CM055107.1, from coordinate 14,965,211 downwards.
CTGGATATTACCAAATCAGGATGCACCCTTCTGACGAACATAAGACTGCTTTCCGTACTCATCTTGGTTTATATGAATTTTGTGTGCTTCCTTTTGGTGTTACTAATGGCCCTCCTACATTCCAAAATGTGATGAATAACATCTTACGTCCGCTTCTTGGTCATTGTGTCTTGGTTTATTTTGATGATATTCTTATTTTTAGTCAGTCTCTTGCTGAGCATGTTGCCCATCTTTCCTCGATCTTTCAGCTACTTGTACACCACCAGTTATTTGCTAAGTTGTCTAAATGTTCTTTTGTTGTTTCTGAGATCGAGTTTCTTGGTTTTCTTATTTGTAATGGTCACATTCGTCTGGACCCTCATAAGGTTCAGGCCATCCAGGATTGGCCTATACCTACTGATATTCATCATGTTCGTATGTTTCTTGGGTTAGCCACTCACCTTCGTCGTCCAGTTCCTCATTTTGCCACTATCGTAGCTCCTCTTCATGCACTTTTGAAGAAGTCTAGTACTTTTCTGTGGACTCCTGATTGTCAGACAACGTTTGATACTCTTCGTCGTGCTGTTGTTGATGCTGCCGTTATGTGTTTACCACAGTTTGATCATAAGTTTCTTGTTGAGACTAATGCTAGTAATGTTGGTTTGGGTGCTTTACTTCGCCAGTCACAATGTATTATTGCTTATGAGTCGCGTCGTCTTCGCTCTTATGAGCAACGTTATTCTGTGCATGAGAAAGAGCTTCTTGCTATTATCTATGCTCTTAAAAAGTGGCGTCATTATCTGTATCGAGTCCCATTTGACATTATTACTTATCACCAGTCTTTACGTTATCTGTCTTCTCAACGTGACCTTAGTGATCATCAATTTCGTTGGTTGCAGTTTTTACAGTCTTTTAATTTCTCCATATTGTATCGTCCTGGTCGTGCTAACACTGCTGCTGATGCATTATCTCGTCTTCCAGCTTTGTTAAATACACTCGTTTCTACTATTCCTCCATGGTTTGATGCTCTACCTACAGCATACTTTACATGTTTTGATTTTTGTGATGTTTATAGTTCTGCCCCACCTGTTTCGTCCAGTCCTCATCAGGTTTACTCCATTATTGACCATCATCTTTATCATTATGATTCTCTTTGTATCCCTAGTTCTTTGGGTATCCGTTCCCAGTTGTTGTCGGATGCTCATTCCTCTCCTGTTGGGGGTCACTTTGGTTTTCAAAAGTCTTATGCTCGTCTCAAAGACCATTTCTATTGGCCCTCTCTTCAATCTGAGCTTGTTGTACTTATTCGTACCTGCCCTTTCTGTCTTCGTAATAAGTACTCCCGTTCTAAATCTGCTGGTTTGCTCCAGAGTTGGCCTATTCCTCATCGCCAGTGGACTGATATATCTATGGACTTTATCCTTGGCCTTCCCCATACCCAGCGTGGTCACAATTCATGTATGGTGGTAGTTGATAGGTTCTCGAAACAGGCACATTTTATACCAGTTCGCAGTACTATCACAGCAGAGCAGTATGCACGTTTGTTCCTATCAGAGATTTTTCGCCTGCATGGATTTCCTCGTACTATCCTTTCTGATCGGAATAGTAAGTTTACATCTATATTCTGGACAGAGCTTATGCGTATTTTGGATGTTCAGCTTTTTATGGGTTTCGCTTATCATTCTACTTCTGATGGGCAGTCTGAGGTCCTTAACAAGATTCTTGAGGATTATTTGAGCCATTTTGTTACTCCTTCAGGGAAGGATTGGGATCAGCATTTATGTTTAGCAGAGTATAGCTATAATAGCTCTGTTAGTACCAGCACAGGTGTCTCTCCATTTTTATTATCTCATGGCTATGCACCTCTTTTACCTGGCATTCCTCTTCCTCCTGAGGATACACCTGTTACACTTGCATCTTTTCTATCAGGTGCTCAAGAGCTTATTACTCGGGCCCAGTTCTCATTTACAACATGTTCAGCAGCGTTATCAGAGCTCAGTTGATTGTCACTGCCGCCATGTTGAGTTTCAGCTTGGAGATGCGGTTTATCTACGCTTAGGGTTTGCACGTCATCATTTTTCCAGGGCCATGCTTCTACTGAGAAGCTTGCACCACGTTATTATGGGCCTTATCGCATTGTGGAGGTTCTTAGTCCAGTTACATATCGCTTACAGCTTCCTGCTTCCACACGTGCCTGTGATGTATTCCATGTCAGTTTATTACGTGATGCTATTGAGGATGACGCTCCTTGTGATGCTGAGTTTCCTACTGCTCCAGAGTTATTTCCATTTTTACCTGCTGCTATATTACAGGTCCGTCTATACCATAGTCAACGCCGCCGGCAGATTCAGTTTTTGGTCCAGTGGGATGGTCGTCCTACTGAGGAGGCTACATGGGAGCCTATTGATGTGTTTTATCATACACCATTACTTGCGGATCAGGCTCGTGCTCTTGCTGCACTTGTTGATTCCTCTACATCAGATGTTCCTCTAGCTGTTGATGCACCAGGGCTTGCTACTACTTGATCCGGTTATCTTTTTGGCAATTGGGTCTTTTTTCTGTGTCGAGGAGAGTTATGGACTCGGCTCATTACATTCGTCGCGTCCATTTACATTTACAGTTACTTTACTTTATGCATAAGCAGGCCTTGGGCCCTTTTTTATTCATTAGTGACATTCAGACTATATGGTTGGCCTTTGGCCTTATTATTCATTATTAGGCCATTTGGACATATTACTGGAGAGTGGGGGCCTTCTTGGAGGGCGCACTATTATCCCTCCCAGTTGGGCCCTAGCCACTGGAAGCTTCCTTTTAGGGCTTCCTCTTGGCTATAAGTAGGGAAACTGTGTCATTTGTCATTCAGCTGATGATATTGATCTCTCTCTTTAGCCTCCTTAATCTCTCTCTTTCCTGCTTTCTAGGGTTAAGTCTTGCTTATGTGATGCTTTCATAGCTTAATTCTAGATCAGCTGTGGCTCTATTCGTAACTTCAAGCATAGCTTGAGTAGCTTGCATAGCATGATCTTGAAGTTTGCCTAGCTCCAAGAACTCTGTATCCAGCACCTTTCTGAAAGCTCTTCAGCATCCTTGAACACACTACGTTGGGTCTCAACATATTTCTCAACTTCAAGCCATTCTGCATAGTCTAGCTCCGCTTTTTCTTGGTACTCCAAGACCTTCACTTCCTCGGTAGGAAAATCCACTGATTGGAAATCAGTGGGTGTTGTCTCTGAAATCTCACCAAAAATGTTTGATGTGGATTTGAAGAAGGAGCAATTAATGTCATGGTAAAATCCATGAGTACATAAAGGCGACACAACCACTCCTATCATCTGCATGCACTGGAAAAACCTTTTTGACCATTGCTTTCTTACAAATCTTCCTGGCCAAATATCCAGGTGAAAGGGTATTGATCACTGCCCCTAGAAGGCATGCAACTTCCTTGGGTGTCTGAGATAAGGAAATGGCCAGTGAAGCCAATTCCTTTACACAATCTATATGAAGCCCATAGAACTGTAGAGAAGAACGTGGTTAAACATTTTCTAGATGAAGGGCATTTCCCATGCACAAAAAACACAAGGATACTTCTCCCAAAAATCTTCTGGTCTTGAGAGAGAGAGAGAGAGAGAGAGAGAGAGAGAGAGAGAGAGAGAGAGAGAGAGAGAGAGAGAGAGAGAGAGAGAGAGAGAGAGAGAGAGAGAGAGAGAGAGAGAGAGTTTAGGTATAAGCTCCTCTGCAGTGTATGTTTACATTTTTGAATATTCAATTTCAAGACTCTTCCACCAGGCTCATACTTTTCTGAATATGATTGAAGTTCAGCATATTTATTCTAATGTAACCCCATTTCTTGTGATGGTGTTTAGGTTCGAGCTACCGCACCTCAGATTGTCAGAAATATATTTTATACACTCAATTATACCACGACCACCCTTACCCAGGAGAATATTATATTTAAAAGTCCTTTCCCAAAAGATGCCTCGATTATCCAAAGCACAGTTCAATTCCCATGTTTTTAACATCCAGAGCAACAACAAGTCCAACTAAACTGAAGGCAAAATTTGTTTAGGCAAAAAATGTGAATCTACGAACTGTACAAAATGATAATAACCTAACTCTAAACCTTGGATAACGGACCTTGGATAAAGGAGGCTTTGTTAATTGGTATAAAGGAGAAGTTCTAGAAAACTTGCCTGGTATTTGTGACTTCACAATTTTTTTGAAACTTATGCCCAGACGGCATAAGGCACTTCGATTACCTGAGAAGACATGTACAAATAATAGAATGAAGCTCGAGGCCTCATTGACAGGGATATGTATTGATCCCTGTCTGTCCTTAAATTGGTTTGTCATCTGAGGAAAGTAAATTTGGAGGATTCCTAATGTAGCACGACATGCAATTTCCCGAGCATTCAGAATTGGTCAAAAGCACAAGGTCTTTGTGTATCGCCTTGTGGCAGAAATAAATGCAGAGAAAAGTATTGAGAAGGCTTCAACTCACAAATACTGGCTCTCAAGAATTCTCATCCTGCGATTCGATCATCCCATTCTGTTCTACTACAGCAGCGACAGAATTCATGTTTCCTTTGTGTTGTTGTTGGAGTTCATCCCAAAACCCTAAACCGATCTCATCATACAAGACATAATATTGTGTAGGTCTTGTGGCTCCCTGTGGTGAATGACACAATTTTGCTTAGTAATTAGTAAGTTGTTGAAGTTCATCCGTATTGTAGGTATTGTAGCGAGCATTCATTTCTCCCAGCAACTTGTGGTCTTCAGAGCTTGTTACTCTTCTGGTGAGCATTCACTTCTCCCAAAAACTTGTGGTCTTCAGAGCTTGACACTCTTCTGGTGAGCATTCATTTCTCCCATCAACCTGTGGTCTTTAGAGCTTGTCACTCTTCTGGTGAGCATTCACTTTTCCCAAATCTTCTAGTCTTGAACGAGTCACTCTTCTGGTGAGCATTCACTTCCCTTTCTAAAACAAATTGCACCCTTCACTGCATTGCATTCTGAGAGGTAAATATGCAATAACATACCTAGTTAGAGATGAATCTGAACACAAGCAAATATCTGCCAAGATTATGTGGTGAATGAATCTGCCAAGACTATGTGGTGAATGACATAGTTTTGCTTATTAATTAGTAAGCATTCATTTTTCCTACTGGCTCCTACTTGGAGATGGATTTGAACACAAGCAAATATCTGCCAAGACTATGCGGTAGGGAAAATCGAAGGGCATTAGAACAAAGCGTCGAGTCTTGTTGTCAGGTACTGTGTTTCAAAACAGTTTTGAAAAATCTTCTTAGGCTAGACAAGCCTGACTTTTTGAAAGTGATTCCTAGTTATGCGGCTAGTCTTAGTAGTGAAATTGACTTGATCGGTAAAATTTAGATACAAAGTCCTTTGCAATGTAAACATTTGAGGACGATACATATTGGATTCCTGAAAGTCAAGAACACTTCAGTATCTCAAGTGGAGATGAATCATCTGATGATAAAGCTCGCACAAAATTTTGTTCTCGTTTGGAAACTAGTTCACACGGAAAAGCAAGAAAGCATATCATGGATATGTCTAACATAGATGCTTGCTCTTCTGGCGCGAGAGAGAGAGAGAGAGAGAGAGAGAGAGAGAGAGAGAGAGAGAGAGAGAGAGAGAGAGAGAGAGAGAGAGAGAGAGTTTTCCGGTCAAAATTACATATTGTTTGCTCTTTCAGGCCCAATTCTGTGGTATCTCAGTGGGAGGCATGGGCAGTGGTTAGGTTTGTTGCAAATTTTTTTAGGTACCTTTTTCGTTTTTTTTTAACAGGAGGGGGTAGGTATGTGCCAGACACTCTCTGATAATTAATTGTGGGGGGGGGGGGGGGGGGGAGGGGTAGGGGGAGGAAAATTGTTTTTATTTCATTTTGGGGATGTGGGACCGTGAGGGGAGGGGCTTGTATTTTTTTTTTTTTTGAAAAAAAAAATTGAAAAATGGTAGACGCGTCCGGACCTGGACGTGCCCCTGGCGCGTCTGTGTCCACCATCCGCTTCCTTAGGAATAAACCAATTTTTTTTATCTTTATTCTGATCGAAATACCGGTTTTCCTTTCCGAGCTTTTTGCGAAAAAGCCGATAATTTCAGAAAAAAAAACCCGAAACTCTCATTTATTTGGTTACTCAGTTTTCCATTTATTTAAAGAGTTTTTAACTTTTGAGACCAGAATGGGGCCGATGCTGCAGTTATTGATGAAGAGACTTATATGAAGGTCTTTGGAGAATTACTGTCGGATACCCAAAATTCGATACAACATTTGGTAAATCTGGAGAAAGTTTCCAGAAAGTTGAGCGACAGGTTTGGAGCAACGAGACCAGGACCTGCAGAAAGCGAAAGAGCAGCTGCTGCAGAAGGACTTGAACTGGAAGAAGCGAAAGGAAGGTTCGATGCTACTCTAGAGGAAATGCAAGAACAATCAAATACTTTCGAGAAAGAGAACGGGGTTCTCAAGCTCCAGATACACACACTGCAGCAGGAGCGACACAACAGGAGTGTTTTGCAGAAAACAAACGAAGGTTTAGGAGAGCAGTTGAGAACAGTCACTGCTGACAAAGAAAAATGCGAAGCCAAGCAAAAGGAGCTCGAAGGTTCTGTTTTACAATTGCAAAATTCTGTCGATATCCTAAAATCAGGCAACCGAATTTATAAGAAGCAGACAGAGGAGGCGACACTTTGGAAGATCGGTGCCGACACAACCCTAGCTGCCTGTGTGACACATGGAAAGTACAGGATTGATCCTGTAGCGTGGAAAGCAGTGCAGCAGAATATCATCAACGCATTCCAGCTGCAGTACATCCAGCCTTTCATGAAAGAATATGAGAAGGTGAAAGACGAGTTGGAGGAGCTAAAGTTCAATTCTAGCTCAAACCAAATTCAACCAATGGAACAAGAACCACAGGAAGAACCTGCTGTGCAGATAGAAGATAAAGAGACGCAGACCACAGCTGCTGCTGAGTCTCAACCTGCTAAAAAAGCCGAAGTTCAATAACAAGCGGTGCTGGTCACACCACTCAAGACTCAGGGTTCAGCACAACCACTGGGCAGTACACCGAAGAAGAAGGTAAAGGCTACATACGCTAGTCTAAGGACAGAATTCCAGTCATTTCAGCAGAGTCTGTCACTTTTCCTACCACCATTGTATGAACCTGAACTCCGTTGGAGATAAGCTTTTTTGTTTTTGCCAAAAAAAATTGGATTCCCTAAAGAGGAATGGCAAAGTCCTTGGACTTTCTCTAATTTATATCACTTCTGGGCCAAATTAAATACCCATCGGAAAGGTATCTTAGCCTTAGGCATCGTCCAGAATCAGTTTAATGCTCAAGCTGAGCATGTAATTTTAATAACTGGATGCCTCTCTATGTACATATTAGAATATCTTCCCAATATAGAGAACAGTATCCTACCTGCTCTTAATGAGCATATGCAAAACCTAGGTACTGTAAATCTCTTTGATATTCAAGGCTTAGATCCTTCGCCAAATACCATTTCATTTACATCTTCTCAAACAGCTTATTACCCTAATCTGTGGGAAATGTACACAGATTGGGAAGCCAATTATTGTAAATACCTACAAGAGTTCAAAGTACAAAACCTCAGAGCTGAAAATCAAATTACAAAACCCTATTATGCATATACCCATGTTAATTTTGCCTCTCTCATTTCCTATTCATTACTAGAAACCCAACACTTATACATAAAAAGCCTTAAGCCCCAGTATACCTATGAAACCTTGTCACTCATTGTACCCTTGGCTGAAATGTCTGTAATTCTGTCCAAAGGTAGTTGGTATCAACATTTTGGAGAAAAATACCTTAATCACCACTCCTCTTGGTCCAATTGGAAATCAAGGAGTTGGAGGGTATGATAATATTGCAATCGAGGAAGAGTATATACAGAGAGATGACTATTATCAGAAGACCAGAGGAAAAACACTTGAGCAGGTTGAAGCCGAAAGTATTGCCAGAGCAAAGGCAGTTTTTCTGAGGAAACCCATTCCAAGGAAAAGAACTCGAAGGACATGATCAGAGTGTTTGCAGGCCGGTGCACACTTGAGGAAGGGGATATGTGGAGGCCTAATATTCCCACATTATCCATTTTACTTGCCATATAGTGTAAAATAATAAATTTTTGTACCATGTAAATGTGTAATACGGCCTAGTTACATATGGAGGCCTATTACTTTGTAATGTTTTATGAGAAGAGTCGCAACTCTCGACTCACAACTCTTAGTCAAGAGGCACATTTCAGAGATGCGACGATTCTGTCCTCTCTCGCAAGTCTCTATTAGAGAACATCGCACTTTCATTGTACACGCACTACTCGTTGGAGATCAATAGAGAACCAGAGTGTTAAGCTTTCCATTGCTTGTGTAAATTTCTCTCGCTTGATTGCTTGTTTGCAGCATACTTCTTATCATCAGGTCTAACACATTCTGAAATGCTGTAATCAAGATTGATATCCTTCTGTATGTGTCATACATGTCATTGTAAACTGAATTTCAGTTTTCTAACCGGATTCACAGATTATCATCTGACAGGGACAACTCTAATTTATTGATATTGCAGAGAAGGATTCCGAAGCTGAATAAGCACTCGCATAACAGGATTTAACTTCCACTATTCTGAATGAGCTTATGTACTCAGATAAAGAACAGTGTTTGTTAATCTGCATAAGTTTGATGTTCATTGATAAAGAATTAACTTTCTGTTTATACGCTTGAAGAGGAGATTTGCCTACCAGATTCTGTTCTGTAGAATCTATAAAGCTTGTCTGTGTTGAACTGAATGTCACTGTTCATCCTTGTTTGACTGGAAGATGCAGTAAATCATATTATGAAGCCATTGATTCACCCGATACTTATTGGTGTTACTGGATACAAATATAAAACTCAATATCGGTCGATAACCAGGTTTGTTCATTCCATATTCCATTTTTAACAATCACACTTCTACCAAATCCATCACTCATAATACACTTAACATCCCAAATAGAAGATTATCCCTCTCTGGGGAACGATAACTCTTTTATTCTACTCAATTCTATCAATAGTGTGGAAATCTATAACGACTATGCCACCACATGAGACTATGTTTTTATTCTTAAGACTATGTTTTTCGAGACCACCACATGAGACTATGTTTTTATTCTTAAGACTATGTTTTTCGAGACAGGGTTCTAGAGCAAAGCTGACTACAGCTAATGGCAATTTCACTGCTAATTGTTGGAAGCCTTATCTATATATGTGGGCTATGTGCCCTCAGTTATCAAATGTCTTTTTCAAGACAATCGTCAATATAGCATTTTTTTACTCTACCTTTATTTTATAAAAGTGTATCTAAAGCCTGGTCAGCCCCTACTTTATTAATGAGAGATAGTCTTTGTTTTAAGGCATTAAGAAAATTATATCGTTCCTTTTTGGACTCGTTCCTCTTGGAATCAGCAATTGACCCTCGGTGCATCTACAGCTAACTCGACCTTCATCGAACCTGGAAATCGATTCTTAACGTTTTTCCCTGTTAGTTATTTCGACTTTGGCACGTGTGCACTACGCCAGATTTCAATCTTCCACGACCTTCAAAAGTTCTTCACGGGCAGTTCGTCATAAATACCTGAGAAAACTTAATTTTGAAATGTTTTCCTTTTTCAAGTCTGAGCGCCCTCGCTCATTTTGATCCAGTGTGCTAACATCTATTTCGACCCTCTGCAGATTCGACCACAGTTGAACTTGCCTCATGTGCTCCTCTTATGACTGCTCACAAGCATGGTAAAGATTGCAAATATTGCGCCCAGGCAGATGGTTGCCGGGCGCTACTTACTCTTTCTTGATTCCCTGACTTGCTACAAATGCATGAAATCGTTGGTCCAGCAGGGCATTTTAGAACTTGAAGATCGCTGATCATAGCCCTAACTTGCTACAAATTTATGAAATCGATGGTCTTGCAGGTCATTTTAGATCGCTGATCACACCTCGTACTTTCCTGGATTCTCCATTTTGTTCCGTGAGTTACGTTAATGTAAAGAACAAGATCATTTTCAAATGGACTAGATTGGAAGGCTTGTTGGAAGCTATTTGACATCTCGTACAACTAAAGTGATGTGAATCTCAGTGGTTAAGAAATGATGCTCCAGTAGCTATCATACTAGCAGATGGTTGCCATGGTGCCAAAAAGTAGCATGGGCGCCATAGTGCAATATTGTAGCAGCGCAGATGGTCGCCGTGGTTCAACACAGGAGAGGTATCAGAAACCAAACTTAGAAAGATGTTTGAGGCTTGTGGGAGAGTTGTAAATGTTTCTGATTTGCCCAAGGGCCAAAGGGTACAATGGTATTATGGCATTCAAGTTGCCACCATTATTTATGAGCATGGAAGGGATGGAAAGAGCAAATGATGGTCACAATTAAAATTGATACTTTACTATTGATTATCACAGTTTCTCTAGTGTAGTCAGAGTATCTTGTTGTGCGGGAGGCTTTGTTTGTGACAACAAAAAAATGTGGATATTTGAGCTCCTGTGGGGTTCAGAATATGAGTGTTTCTGGCAAGACACTTGAACAGTACGTTTGTGTTGGTGATGGAGCTACTAATGATGGGTCATTAAGATGCATACATTGTCAAAGGGGTCCATTGTGCATCTCTGGTAACTTGTTTGGCCAAAATACATTATTTGTTGCCTCATGACATTCGTTCGACACAAATGGAAATACGCTATGGATTTCACAAACATTCACAAGGTGAGGGTCAATCTGAAGAAAAATAGAGTCAGGTACAAGAAATGGTGCAGCCCATTGCAAGAACATCCTCCTTGCAAAAACCTAAACGACTACAACTGCCAAGGAGTGATATCCAAACAATTGTCAGTTAAAGTAGATGGGCATTCAATGACTACCTCCTGCCTTGATGAACTGCTAGCCATGTTGGAGCCCACGATTAACAGTAGAAGTTTGTTTGCATTATCTAAACGTGCAGTACTTATGCATAGATCTTTGATTTGCCTCGGGTCCGAATTCCGAGGCTGAGGCAAGTGCTTGAAAGTGTTGCTCTAAGGAGGCTTGCTGAATTGCAGGAGTTCGTTAAATTGCTAAATGTGCTGCATCTCTAAGGAAGCCTGGTTTTACTTTGAAAAAAAAATTCAATGAACTTCCATAGTGCGCTGAAACCTTTCCTGAATGGATTATATTCAAACACTTGTCGTAACAAGCTTAATGATGGCATTTGCAAATCTTCTATATTAACTTGAATTCTGAATTCTCATTCTGAGAAAAGGATCTATGACTGTTTCTACATCTGAGTATGTGGCCTAGATCTACAAATCTGAAATTGATGCATGTTCTCAATTATTGAGAAGCCACAAAGGCATCAATGGAGAGTCAACTCCAAAGGAAAATCTAATTGGTTCAATGCTAAGGTGGAAGAATAATAGCTAGAGTTAAAATTCTTAAATGCTAAATTTTATAGCCACCTAGAAGCCAAGATTCTAAACTCACAATCTACCTGCTCCTTGGATGACTTTTCCACAGAAGTTATCTTCGAAATACTTGTCTCTACAAAAATTGATTTCGATGCTGATTTTTGCATGAATGGCCTGCATATTTATTGTTCTTATCATTCCAAATGAGATCCAGATGTGCAGCATCAGCTAAGATTTTCTGGAGCAGCCTATATATTCACCTTGGAGATATTGTAATCAGAGATCTAAAAGTTGATTGTTGTGGAAGTTGCTGCCCTGCCCGAACTACTGCTGATTTCAGAGATTAGACATTTATAAGCAAAGACTATTGAACTAGAGGCTTATGGTTAGCAACTTGTTACCTTACAAACCTATGGAAGGATTCACGTTTAGTTCACACCTGCAAAAGAAATAACTTGAGTTTTTATGGACACTGAGGATGCACAACCTGTCTGATCGTGCACATCTGGCTTCTTTCAAGGGTTTAGGGTTTAGGGTCACTCAACCTCATAAAAGATTTGAAGAACTCGTATGAAATCAGATTTGCTTATAGCATAAACATACCAGCTGCAGCTCTTACTTATAGTGAAATTTTGAGCTCTCAATTCCATCATAAGCCTGAGGTACATAAGCTAGGCGTCACCCAACCTATCAACTCGGAAATTTCCAAATGCTAGAGGCTGGGATTTTATGTAAACATGTTGGAGCAGAATATTATCCGAGTCTTCAATTTAAAAAACTTCTACTTCAAGTTGCGGCTGTCTCAAGGGCAATTTAACAACTGCCAAGTAATTCAAGTTCCTGCATTATATGAAATTTCAGAAAAGAAAGAAGAGGTTTTTATATTATCTTTCTTCATAAAGACTCATGCAACCCAACGGGGTTGGCTCAACTGGTTAGCTTGGCATCTAAAGTTTCTTTGGTCCCAGGTTCGAGCCTCCCCTTGGAAACCAAGAAGCATAAAGACTCATGCAAAGGGCCCCTTGTAGGGGCTCAGAGTGTTGAAAACAAAGTTTCGATTTGAGGAGCCCAGAGGGTCTACTTTTGTCAATTGGCTACACGCAAAAGTTTGATGTACAGATACTCAGAGGGTCGACTAGCTGATAATCAAAGAGCTCTTGGGGAAAAGGTTGATGTACAGATACTCAGAGGGTCGACTAGCCAATAATAATTAGAGAGCTCTTGGGGAAAAGCCAGCCTGCATTGAGCCCTCCCAAGTGGGGAGACCATATTACTATGCGAGTCGATATGCTATGGAATGATTTTGGTCCAACAGACGTACTTTAGGCATTCACACTCACTTAAGTAGAATTGTCCAAAGTTGAAAGCAAAGTCTATTGTCAAATCCAACTTTTTCTACAAGTCAACTTCTACACGGAAATAGCAGAACCCTAATCGAGATCAGAGAAACCCTAAAAAATAGAGGTACCCTAAAAAAACCCTAAAACGCAGCAGTCTGAATCAAAATCAGAGAGACCCTAAAACGTAGCAATCTGGAATCTGGATCGAACTTTTTACAATTGACCTGTCCTTAGAAACTAGTTGGATCGAGCCAAGATTCAGAATCGCATCAGTCGCTCTTGTTCAGAAATGCTAAATGGATTCTATTCACAACAATTCAACGGATGGCTAGCCTTTGGCGCTTAACTACACAGGGACAGGGTTAACGACCCAAAAAATAGACCTGAGGTTTTCAAATCTCTTGCTGTCTCTTTTTCTTACACATGTTAGGGCGGTTACCAGGCAGAAAATTCTCTCTTACTAGGCAGGATTCAAAATTGCCCAAAACAGCAAGGCGCATGGAGCACTCTGATGATGCTCTATATTTTGATAGGCAACCTTATCCAATTAAGCTGATCATGGGCACTAGGGGTGCCTTGGCTCGTGCAAGATGTCGCAGGATAGAAGGCATGATGGAGAAAAATGCACTCACAATTTCTTCCATGCAAACACTGAAAACAAGGACCCTCTGGTTGATCAGACAAATGATGCAACCAATGTTGTTGCAAGTATGGGGAAAAAGGTAGAGACAACTACAATTCCATTTGATCTGCATAGAAAACTTGTAGAAACACTTGCACAACAAAGTATTGTCATATCGTATAACACAGAGATGATGACAATGATGTGGTTCAGGCTAACCAAATTGGAAGACAAATACGAAAACACCAGAGTAGCGTTAGAAGACACCAGAGCAAGGTTAGAAGACGCTGAGAAAAGGCTGAAAGACACCGAGGAGGATCTTTACATTGAGAACGCAATTACTGAGATGTTTGACAATTTCATAGAGATTTGTCAAACAGGATTTATAAGAATGTGGTCCGTTGAGTCGAAGAGGAGGAAGATATGCTTTAATAGTATTTCCTTATTCGAACTGCAGTAATAAAATTTGTTTTAAAAGGTCCAGGGCCCAACCCCCAGGCTCCAGCGCTGCGAACAGCAGCAAGCTGCAAAACGAGTGACATTCTCCAGAGGCATTCTAGCTGCATAGGCACAGATGTTGTCCAAATCCAGCAATTCACACTCTTGTAGGAATGACTACTATTTTTAGTCACCTCTCTGAAGCCATATTTTTATGATTACCTCTCTGAAGCCATATTTTTATGATCATCTACACTTCTAATATGTACATCTGAATTCAATCATGCATCTCTTTGATTGGTGGTACCAATCATTGCATAACCTTGCTATCCAGGGGCTTTCAGCACATTTCTGATAGTCAGATAATTTTCACAGAAGGCTAGAAATTCGCTACAGCCAGAAGATTTTCATAGCCCACGCTACCAGCCAGGTGTTTTTCACAGAGAGCTGGACCATCGTTGTAGCCACAAGATTTTTACAACTCGTCACCTAGCATTAATTGAACAAACACCAAATATATACCTTCAAATTATTTACTTAAACAACCAGGTGGTCTTCACAGAAGGCTCGAAGTTCGCTGCAAGCTAGAAGTTCGCTGTAGCCAGAAGATTTTCATAGACCATCGCTGGCAGTCAGATGATTTTCATAGAGAGCTGGCCCATCACTACAATCAGAACCTGAGGGATTTAGAAGCTGCCATTCCATCACACTTAAGCCAGGAGTCAGTTTGAGACATTTAGTGGCTATCTTGTGCTCATTGTTCTTGTTCCCAAACAGCCATAAAAAAATCAATTTTTTAACACACAAAAATGCGTACTTTTTTTTATTTTTTGTTATGGCTCGTTCCGGAACATCGTTCCGGATCGCGATACACCTCACTGTTTTCCCTTGAGGAATAAATTTTCATGTTGGGACAACATTACTTTGCTAAAATAATCGACATCGGCTAATGTTAACACGGGTAAGTATGTGTCTTTGTGATTACGGGCATTTATACGAAAAGAGATGCTGCCAAACCAAACAATCAATCTACTCCAGGCATTATACAAGTTGGCAGATCTTGAGGGTTTAGGCCAACTGCACCAAGACGAGATGAGATTACTGCGATATCATCGATCCGAGTTTGCAGTATGTAAGTAATCTCATCTACAATTTATCTAGCTCAAATTCATCGTATCTGCAATTTATCTAGGTCAATTTATTCATCCGTGATTGATCTAAGTCAATTCATCCTATCTGCAATTTATCTAGGTCAATTTATTCATCCGTGATTTATCTAATCCTATTTGCAATTTATCTAGGACAATTATATGTGCAAGAAGTCATCATGTGATTGTATTTGTGGATCTTAATTAGGGCATCACGAAGTATGCACAGAGCTTAAGCTCCTCGCAGCATCGGTCACAGCTTCAGGTGTTAGAAATCAAGAGGCATATTATTTCGTCATTCCTTCCCATCAAGAACAAGCGGTCACATCCTTTTGGAAAAATCCAAGGATGTGAACCGTGGGGGGCGAATCATGACACGTGTCTCTGATTTTGTCAAGCACAATGATACCTACGACACGCACATGATGGATATGCTAATTACATTTGGCCACCAGAGAATCTTGGCGAGAAATGGCTTCTGGGGCAGAAGTTGATAAGGTAAATGTTTCTATGTAATTCTATCTTATGTTTTGCTTTCCATTCCTGGTGTCTTTGGAGCCATCTCTTGCAAATTTTGCTAACTGACCATTCTGCATCCCCAGTATGTGGTCTAAAAAATTAGCTTGTATGAAAGTACTATCTGGCAAACATATTCCTTGAATAAATTTGCTGCATAAATCCTCCTGTAACTGTTTTTTAATGTTAAGCTTCTGCTTTGTTGTAGGGTACCTGCCCGTATAGAAGTGAGGTTGCCAAGTATAGGGGAAGGCCCAAGGGCACCTCACGGGGGAAGGCCCGACGCCCATGGGCCTTCCCCGGCGTAAAGCCCAGCAGTTTTTTTTTAAAAGCAAACTTACTAAAAATAATAAGTTCATTGGAGCTCAGAACCTCATGGTTTCCAAAAATAGAAAGGACCTTACAAATATGTAAGGTCCTCATAACTTTGTCTAAAAATAGATAGGAGGACCTTACACATTTGTAAGGTCCTCATGACAGTTTTTGTTTTGAAAAAAAAATTAAGATGGGAAATTCTACCATATAACCATGCCTGAGAATACAAAGGAAAAAAAGTTGCAGGGCTTTACGTATGATGAAGGCATTTTGGAAAACATGGTGTTAGCCCTTTTTGTAAGGCCATGTTTGGGTTGGCTAATGTAGTGTAATTAAAATAGTTTGTTAATAGGCCAAAAGGGTTGGAGTTGTAATTAAAGATTAATTTTATAATTAAGGATTAAGTTTGGTTGTTGGTAATGGAAGCTTTACATATTGCTCAAAGGGTCACATCTGAGGAGGTTAACGATTGGGTGTCGACTTGACGAGGTAGTTGATACCGTAAGTTTTGACATATCGAGGGTGTAGCCATAGTAGATGGTCTTATGGTTGTTATAAATTTTGTTATATATACCAACTGTTGCGACAGTACGGGTGTCATGGTGTTGTAAAGCTGACTTGGGTGCACCCAGCGTGCCCTGTAAGACTCAAAGGGGTGACACTCCCTAAGGTCCCAGAGCAAGTTAGAATGTCAAGGACTGAGCCTCCGACCTGTGGTGAGCCAGTCAAGTAGTCACAAAGTCATGAGCTAGCTCTGGAGCTCGAGTCATGGCCTAGTCAGGAAAGCAGGTTGATTCGGCCGCCGGGACGGCTCCCGGGACCCATGTCCGGGAGCCAGACTGATTCTGCCAGGCATGCCAGGCTTAATCAGCAAAATAAAAACTAAGTCCTAAAAAGCGTGCTTTACCAGAAAGCACTATGTTTCAAACCAGAGGGGGTGCGCCGAATCACAGCAGAACTATAGGGGGAGTCCGGCAGACAGAAACTTGGGCAGCTCAACCAGCGCCAGGAATCCAGTCGCCAGGTCTCAGCTCCCTCTACCAGCACGAGCCAGGCACAATGCCCAGCACGTGTTGGTGGCCCCGAGACCGGTCAGTCTATGTATGAATGTAACCTCTTCCAAATATAATAAAGTTGATCCTTGGGGATGATTACCATTTCGGTTTCGCCTCCGGGACTGGTCCAAGTGGAAGGACCCTTACTACAACCTTTTTGCGTCGCTGGCGCCTAAGGGTCCCTGTCATCGACATGGGGCTTGCCGCTATGCCAATTGGTCAGTTTGGCGACCACTATGCCTTGGGTTTCATGTGTGGCTTGTCTTTGCCTTTGGTTACCTTTTGGGGACGGATTCTGAGTTGGCTTTCGGGTTGGTTGGGATTCCAGTTTTCTTAAGTCTGAATGGTTAAGCTTGTTACGATTCTGAGTTGGCTTTTACGTAAGTGCATGATGGATGAATGTTAGACTTAAGCGCATGTTGGGGAAACCGCTCAAGTCCCAGCGCCCTTTGAGGCGCCGGCGCAACATGTGGTATCAGAGCCGACTAGCCGGTCAGCTACGCAAGTCTCACAGGGATGGCCACGTTTTTGGGATTTGTCAGGACAATCGTTGCGCAAGGTGCTGCCCACAGTGTAAGCACGGGTGCGTCCACGGTCGGGGTGGTCGGCAGAACGGGGGACTTGATGAGTCAAAGTGCTGCCCTCGAGGTGTAAGCACGGTCAGTTCTCGCGGTTCGGGCCTGGCGCTGTCTGCACGTAGGACGGATGAGGCAAAGTGCTGCCTAGGTAGGTGAAAGCACGGTCTATACCTTGTGGGGTGCGGGGCGACATATTCGAACTGTACGGGTTAACCATTGATACAGAGATGCTGCTCGAATTCGGGTGTAAAGCACGGGTGGTTAGCTGCCGGTGCGGGATAGCTGCCGATCGTTTAGCTATAAGGGCTATCGACCAAAAAGTGGTGGGGCGTGACTGAGGCAATGTGCTGCTTAATGGTGAAAGCACGGATGGTTGGATGGATGTTTCCCCGTGGGCTAATTCTGTGATAGATTTGTGTGGGCGCGGCTAGGCAAAGGTCCTACGTCCGGTCTCAAGGGGGGTTTGTGGCTTGAGAAGGATCCTCTGTGTTTGCTTTGGTTGGTATGTTCCGTTTGTCGTGTGCTTGCTTGGACACAAATGACCTGGTTCCTACTTGGCTCTCAGGTGATGTGGGCGTGCTAAGTTTGAGGAAGGGATATTTTCATTGAAGCTGATTTAATAAAGAAGAAAAGAGAGCTGTGGGGCCCGGCTGACAGAAGGGAGAGCTTCAAATATAAAAAGGATTGAGGCGATAATCTGTTGGAAGTACACCTCTGACTATAATGGAGGACCATCTTGAAGAGTTACGAGCACTGACGGACGGAGAAGAGCTGACTCGAGGATACAGCTCTCGCATGCATCGAGATGGCACCAGGTCCAAGTCGAGAAAGAAAGAGCATATGCACTCCACAGTGGCGCCCCTCCATGAAGAGATGGGTGGCCCTTCTGAACCTACACCAAGAGATGAACCCTTGCCAGAGGCACAACAGGACCTCTTTGAAGTGAAGATGCGGCAATACTTATCAAGCGCAATGACGGCTATGCTTAGTGAGGTGAAGAAGGATAGAGAAACCGAAAGGAAAGAATGGCAAACATCCTTGCGAGCCATGAATCTTACCCAAATTAACCTTGCTAGAGAAATGAGAGACGGGCTAACACAGCTCGAAGCCAGGTTTGAAGAGTTGGAAGCAACTAGGGAGAATGCAGTGGCGCCTCCTCCACAGATACCAAGAGAACCACGAGCGCGAACCACGGAGGGCCCAAGAAAGACTGCCAAAGTGAAAGCACCACCTACTTTCAAAGGAGAGCGTGACATTCGAGTTGTGGAAGATTGGTTGTTTCACATGGACCATTACTTCCGTCTAATGAACACTCCTGAGGAAGAAAGAACTGACTTGGCATTAGCATATTTTGAGGGCTACCCTTCAAATTGGTACCGGATGGCAGGAATGCATTTTCAAACATGGGACGCATTCAAAGCCGCGTTACGAGAGGAGTTCATACCGAAGGATTCACACATGAGATTGAGGACAGAATTATCGGGGCTCAAACAGAAAGGGTCATTGCGAGAGTACCTCAATAGATTCAGACAGAGTGTATGGGTTATTGAAGATATGTCCGAGGCGGACAAAACGCATTACCTATTGTCTGGAATGCAATCTTGGACCCGACGTGCGATAGACAGCTACATGCCCCATGATTTCAATTCAACTATTCGAGCGGCTGAAATGGTTTGTGATTATGAGAGCACATTGGCACCAGCTGCTCCCGCAACCTCAACAAGAGTATTTAGTGGATCCAGAGCGAGTCCGAGCTTCTTTTCAAGGGGGGACTCAGCTCCAAATGGCAACCAAGCCTCGAGTAGCGTGAATAAATTCCCAACAAAAACAGGGTTTGGCAACCAAGGCAACAATGGAGGGAACATGTTCCAGAGAAGAAACAATGTTGGACCTTCGACTAGTCACAGCAACAGCTCACCAACAGTGGGCAGTTCCATGCGTTGCTTCAACTGTCATCAGCAAGGTCACTCTTGGAGATCATGCCCCAAACCATTGAATAAGCAAATCATGGCTGCCATTGAAGGATTTGATAGGATGGAGAGAGAGGCATTTGATCAAGAAGATGGTGAACAAGATGATGAAGAGGACCCAGAAACGGATTTGACGGAGTCTGACCTGAATGCCTTGCAACAGATAGGGGCACTTGCGGCTTATCGTGAACATCTTATGGCGACTCCTGCGAGGGGATCCAAGTTATTGTACCTGAAAGGCTGTATTCAAGGCAGGATCATTTACTTCATGGTAGACCTGGGGGCGTCACATAACTACTTGTCAGAAAAACTGACAGGAGAATTGGACATCCAATGTGAAGAAAATGTGACTCCTATTTGTGTGGAGACCGCGAAAGGTACAATGACCACTTGTAGATTGGCAACCAACTTACCAATCTCTCTGGGAGCCTGGAAGAATCGACTAACGTTCACAATCTTGAAGATGGATGCCTTCGACGCTATTTTGGGATTAAGTTGGTTTAACGAACATGTGGTGGCCTTCTTGGCAAAAGGGGTTAATCTTGTGTTATTATATAATGGCAGGAGACCTTGTGTCGTCAGAGCTGTGCCAGGGGACCAACTAGAAAAGAACGACACAAATGAACCTGAGCCAACCATTCCTCCCAATCTCATTCACCTATTTAACGAAGGACAACCAACAGTGACAGACCAGCTGACACGGGAACAAATGGAGCCAAAATTGCCTATAGTCTCTACATCAAAGGTGAATTCAAGTGCCGATGCAGAGCTCAAAGAGCTCACCTTGTGTGACCAAGCGAAAACTCACCTTTTTAATGAAAGACATCCAACAGTGACAAACCAGTTGACGCGAGGTCAAATGGAGCCAACATTGCCTGCAGTTTCCACGTCAAAGGTGAATCTAAGTGCCGATGCAGAGCTCAAGGAGCTCAACCTGGACGACCAAACGAAATATCTAGAGTCCTAGGGGACTCATCCAGATGTGCGACGACAACGACATATCTGAGGCTTAAGGGAGCCGTGAGTACCTGTTTCTTTCATGCTAATAAAGTAAGCCGCATTTCTCATTGAGGAGTGAGCTTCAGTTTGATGTCTAAGTGCAGCCGCTTCACACAGGTTTTACGTAAGTGAACTAGATCCACACTTTTCCTGTGCTGGGTGTAAAACACAATATCATTACTCTGCTTTACAGTTGGTTTCCTTTGGCCGGTGAATCAAGCCCGTGCCCTTGTATATGTGACTAAAGTCTGGCCGGTGAATTAAGCCCGTGCCATGAGTCTTAGGTTCTAGTTTGGCCCTGATGAGGACATCAGCTTTCTCAAACGAGGGGAGGATGTTGTAAAGCTGACTTGGGTGCACCCAGCGTGCCCTGTAAGACTCAAAGGGGTGACACTCCCTAAGGTCCCAGAGCAAGTTAGAATGTCAAGGACTGAGCCTCCGACCTGTGGTGAGCCAGTCAAGTAGTCACAAAGTCATGAGCTAGCTCTGGAGCTCGAGTCATGGCCTAGTCAGGAAAGCAGGTTGATTCGGCCGCCGGGACGGCTCCCGAGACCCATGTCCGGGAGCCAGACTGATTCTGCCAGGCATGCCAGGCTTAATCAGCAAAATAAAAACTAAGTCCTAAAAAGCGTGCTTTACCAGAAAGCACTATGTTTCAAACCAGAGGGGGTGCGCCGAATCACAGCAGAACTATAGGGGGAGTCCGGCAGACAGAAACTTGGGCAGCTCAACCAGCGCCAGGAATCCAGTCGCCAGGTCTCAGCTCCCTCTACCAGCACGAGCCAGGCACAATGCCCAGCACGTGTTGGTGGCCCCGAGACCGGTCAGTCTATGTATGAATGTAACCTCTTCCAAATATAATAAAGTTGATCCTTGGGGATGATTACCATTTCGGTTTCGCCTCCGGGACTGGTCCAAGTGGAAGGACCCTTACTACAACCTTTTTGCGTCGCTGGCGCCTAAGGGTCCCTGTCATCGACATGGGGCTTGCCGCTATGCCAATTGGTCAGTTTGGCGACCACTATGCCTTGGGTTTCATGTGTGGCTTGTCTTTGCCTTTGGTTACCTTTTGGGGACGGATTCTGAGTTGGCTTTCGGGTTGGTTGGGATTCCAGTTTTCTTAAGTCTGAATGGTTAAGCTTGTTACGATTCTGAGTTGGCTTTTACGTAAGTGCATGATGGATGAATGTTAGACTTAAGCGCGTGTTGGGGAAACCGCTCAAGTCCCAGCGCCCTTTGAGGCGCCGGCGCAACACATGGCCCTAATGGAGTTTGGACAGTTAGGGGGTACCTTGGACGTTAGGACCGTATCTACCTCGGACTATAGTCGATTAGGCCTTGGGGTTGATTGACCACTTGCATGCGGGATTGGCATATGTGTTGTACTCATGTATGGGCATGAGTGTACATGCATGGTGCTTTTGCATGGGTCTAGGCTATTATGGGATAGGTGTCCTTACATGCAGTAGGCATGCATGGGAGGTTGGTAGAATCAGTTAGTTGGCTTCCATGTGGATTCCTTTCATGGGCAGGTGGGGTGTGCTCTATTCTCTATATATACCCTCACCCGTGTCTATGGGGATCATTGAGAGTCTTGTAGTCGTTATGCTGTTGGATTGGGAAGCGCTTCTACTGTGATTTGCCCACCTCCTGGATTGCTTGGGGGCTAGCTCGGTATTTGATCTAGGATTGGTTGGGACGGTTTCGTCTACTGCAGCCTTCCTTGGGGTTCATGTAGCTCTATCTCGATTGTGGATTATTGAGGACGTAATATTGGTATCAGAGCCTCCAATCGAGTCGTTGGAGCAGTAAGGTGTGAGTGTATTTGTTATGAATCGTAAAGTTGATCATTGGTTTGGTTTAAGGCAGTTGGTCATCATTCAAGTAGGTATTTCACCTTCGGTTTGAATGAATCAATTTACTAGAACTGGTTGGTTTCTACTTTTATGACTTGGCTTTGGAAGCAAATTTTCAAACTACTGTGGTGTTGGCTGGACTTCGTTTTGACAAGGCATTTTAGTTCAATCGGTAGGTTGCATGCAGTTCATTGTTTCAATTATGGCTAGGAATGGTGAAATGGATGATTGCTACAAATTGATTGAAAGTTTATGCTTGATGTAAAACCTGGAAACGTGATTTGTAAGTTTGCATGGCATGCATAAGCATTCTAAACCTCTTCTTCACCGTTTTTGATAGTGAATGAAAGCTAGGTTAAGAAACTAATTGCTTTTCAATGGAAACAGAATCTGAAACTAAGTTATGAACAGTAGAATGAAGGTTGTTTGCCATAAGGTTTTCCAAGCATACTGCTTGAGAAAAGAAAGAAATGGATTCAAAGCTTATGTTCACAATAGTGGTTTGCTGTAATCATTCAAGTATGACAGCAAAAAGCATGATGGTTTACAACAAACCATCAGTGCCAACAGCAAGTCTTGTTGTGGTGAACGTGAATCTATTTGACTGATTGTTGAGAATGTTTGAAACGCTTATCTTGTGGACCGAGAAGACTCGGGTCGGCATGGGATACATATATATTATCGTTAAGGAGCTAGGGGGTTACTGTGATAAGGGTCCCGGTAGGATTCTTCCATTTATGTTTTTTCCCATTGCCTAAGGGATTGTTATGATCCTCAATAAGTGGCTATAATAGACCTAAGAGAAAGTTTCTTTTGGGGTGGTAAGGTTGTAACTTGCTCTCTTTTGTGATAAGACAGTCCAGATCGATTGTTAAATCTATCGATGGTAAGATCATGAAGTTGAGGGTCTTCTTGGAGGGAAAACCTGTGGCATGGGACACAGCCAATTTCAAAGGTAAGTTCTGATATTGATTGATCTAGATGACAATGGTGAGGCCGGATATCCTAAGTGATGCCTAGTACCATTGGTCATGATTGGGTATTTTGTCGAATTTTGAGGTATTGGTCGACCCCTTATGGATATCTTAAAAATACAAAATTGGGAACCCAAAGCTATCTCTTTGTTTTGGATATATTCCTGAATTTCTATGTATTTTGAGTCTAGTATTAAGTCGAGTGAATCCTTGGGAGGTAGTCATTACTACCTATATGCCTCGGACGATGTCACAAGGCTTGAGACATCCATTCAAATCATGGAACTTAACTGCTCAGTTTGAACTTTTTCTTATGTTAATAGAGGATAAACTAAGGGATACATAATATACGTATTCAGAATCCCTTAACCCCATGAGAATTTTTATTTTGATTTTCAGACTAGTCAGGTCTCTTATGGATGGACTCCGTAGGCTATTAAAGACTATCTTAGGATAAGTCGTGTATGCATATGTCTTGGCAATTGGAGTATTGATTTATCCATTAGGTTTTTCGACTTTTATCGTTGTGATAGATCTTTTTTTTAGCATCTCCTAGGTCTTATCGACAAAGATATGACATCTTTTGAAACTCATTGAGTTTCTTATAAAAGAGGAAGAAAGAAGTTGGACGTTTATCTAAGAGAAATATTTGTGACAGATTCTGGATGGAATCGGTTATATGTACAGATTTGGACTTATCTTGAATTTGCAGTGGTTGGATAGGATTTTTGGGGATTCCATTGGAACTTTCCAAGGACTGTATGGTTTGGGAATGGGTGAAGTAATCTCTGGTAGTGGTTATGCATGGTTGTGGATAATGGATGTGTAGATCTAGTTTCTTCTTGTACGATTTGATTGTAGATTGATTTGTATCTATTACAAGAAGGAGATAGGTGTTGCTTGACTCATTTTCCTTGTTAGTTGAGTCAACCAACCTGATCCATAAGAGGTTGATGCAAGGAGAGAAACTCATTTGTTATTGATATATTCTTTTACAATAATCTCCGGTAGAGATATCTTTTATTGATTGAGTTTTCTTGTACTAGTAGTAAGCCTTCGGCTACCGGTTATAGCCCGTTTATGCTTATATACGGATTTCAACCTCGATCTCCGATAACGGTTGAAACTGAGTCGATCACAGTTAAAAACGTAGCCGATTTCTTGTGAGAAATGCATGAGATAGTACAGTTAACTCGGGATATGTGCAGAGTGCCCAGGACCGGGTTCGACATTTTGCTAATTTGAAAAGATTGCCCTTGGAGTTTCAAGTTGGAGATTGAGTATATCTTAGAATTCTGAAAGATTTAAAAGTAATGTGTACCGGTAAGATTACAAGTTGTCCGCCCGTTATAGTGGACCGTATAAAATCTTGAAAAAGATTGAACCTTTAGCTTACCAGCTAGATTTACCGGACGAGATCAAGGCTCATCCTGTCTTTCATGTTATTCGTCTGAAGATGAGTTTACATGAAGGAAATCACCTTGGTTCTGGTAAAGGTATGGATTCATTTGAAGACTTATCCGACTGAATTCCAAACAATTGCGAAATCAGGAGGTTATTGAGCATCTGGTTCACTGGAGAGGACATCCTAATGATGATGATTCATGGGAACTAGACGGTAATCTAAAGAGGAGCTTCCCTGACTTTAAGTTCTGAGGTCAGAACTTAAATAAGGGGGGGGAAATGGCATGGCCCTAACGGAGTTTGGACTGTTATTGGGTACTTTGGACGTTAGGACCGTATCTACCTCGGATAATAGTCAGTTAGGCCTTGGGGTCGATTGACCACTTGCATGCGGGATTGGCATATGTGTTGCACTCATGTATGGGTGTGAGTGTACATGGTGCTTTTGCATGGGTCTAGGCTATTATGGGATAGGTGTCCTTACATGCGGTAGGCATGCATGGGAGGTTGGTAGGATCGGTTAGTTGGCTTCCATGTGGATTCCTTGCATGGGCAGGTGAGGTGTGCTCTATTCTCTATATATACCCTCACCCGTGTCTATGGGGATCATTGAGAGTCTTGCAGTCATTATGTTGTTGGAATGGAAAGCGCGTCTAATGTGATTTGCCAACCTCCTGGATTGCTTGGGGGCTAGATCGGTATTTGATCGAGGACGGTTTTGTCTACTGTAGCCTTCCTTGGGGTTCATGCAGCTCTATCTCAATTGTGGATTATTGGGGACGTAATAACAGGGGTCTGTGTTTTAACTAGTCTAATGTTATATGGAGCGATTATTTTGAAGGGTGAGAGTTAGTAATTGTAAACTTAATGATAGTTTATGTTCTGTTGGCAGCAAGAAGGAATCACCTTGCATAAGACCCATTTGTGGAACGTACTGTTATTGGATTTCTTTATTAATAAAGATGGTTTTCAATTGTTACTATTTTGTGGGTATGTTTTATGGAATGTTTACATTGTGAGGGTTAACAATATTCTCCACATGTTCGATTAGTTGTTGATTTTACAAATTGTCATTGAGTTAGATCCATTAGTTTGTACAATAATGGACATACTGTAAACCCCGGTCTACTCAAGCTGTTCAGGGTGGTAACCATTTTACCCCTTAACACCTTTTTGGTTCCGTCGCCCCGGGACGAAGGGTTCTTGCTTGATTGATTAAAAAAATTTGTGTATCTCGGATCAGGAAGATTTTCAGCTTTGGGTTGAATTGCCAATTTATAATTTCGAGATGAGTAAGAGTTTGGCTAGTGCTTCAGATTCGAGTCACCCAAGTGTGATTGAGTAAATGATCATGTGATATTTGGACGTACAGGTGCTGCTATTTTTCGAAAAGGGAAGAAATGTGAGGATCATGATATGCATATACATCAGTTTCTGACAGTTTGCCAAGAAAATAGAGAGGTCGAGGATGTCAGGAAATTGGAATTATTTCCTACTACCTTGAAAGCTAATGCATTACAATGGTATTCTCAGTCTGGACAGATTGCAAGTGATCAAACAGAAGAAGAAGAAGATGTGTTGGCTTATGTTCAACGCTTTATAAGTGCTAGAGAAAAGGTTTCAAGAGCCTTTATTTGATTAAAAGCGAGTTAAGTATTTTCGTCATGGTTTGCATAAAGTACTGCGAAGAGGTACTACTTCTATGACTGGCAGAACATTGGAATGTATTGTTGATGCAACTCGTCAGTTGGAAGAGGAAGAAACACAGAAGAAATATCATCATCATCATCATCGAAGACGTAATTGACATGGTGGTTCTTCTGATTCTGATTCTGATTCCACATCGGAAGACAGTAGTTCTGGAAGCTCCTACTATGTTTCTTCATCTTCAGAGGAGGATGTTAAAACTAAGAAGCATAAAAAAAAAAGACAAAGTTAACTCAAAAGGAGGTAAAAAAGAAGAGGATCTAGTCACTACTGAATTTCATTCTTCAGGGGTGAAATTTTGTAGAAATTGTAATAGGACGGGCATCATTCTCAAGAATGTCCCAACTCTACGATGTATTGTGTGATTTGTAACATGTGTGAAAAATAAAGTTTAGGACCTGAAATGGATCTACAAAAGATCCTTAAAGGTGATTGGATACTTGCTTAATCATTCTATTGTAAAACTAGATCTAGAATGGCAATTTAGCACTAAACAAAGTAAGAACAATCAATGCAAAATCAAAATAGGTGTAGGCCAGATCCACACGTGTGAAAACCTGTCCCTGTATGGCCAAATATCAGAGGAACAAATACTCTAACTTTAGATTGCATTCAATGCACAAAATCACAATACAAATGAGTGATACTACAATTCTACTCTTCTCCAACTTTAGATCTCAAATGCTTGATTTTATGATTGATCCTCTATGATATGTATACAAATGGATCATCACTCCTCCACGACTGGTTGAGCAGGTAGGCCAAACTAGCCTAACTCATGCTAAATTAGCCAACCACCAAGTTTGGTAGACCAACCTACCAAATTCCTAGATTTTTGGACCTAAGACCTAGTTTCTAGGTAACTCGACCATATGACCTATGTAACTCAAATATTTTTGGTCTAACGGTCCTAAGTCTATTCTTCAAACATGGGAACATGCTCTCACACATGTGAAATACATTATGTACAATAAAATATGAATCTATCAAGCCATTATTTGTCTATTTTCACAATATGTACAATCACTGGTGGACTAATAACTGCCGGAGAGTGCAAGCTTTACGCACCACGGGTGTGTTTGCGGCACAACCACGACAGCAACAAGGTCAGCAGCAAGGTTTTCAACGGCCTTTTCAAAGACAAACTTGTTATCGTCCAGACTTGCCAGATGACGTTTGTAATTTTTTTCATCAATTAGGTCATCGTTATTTCAATTGTGCATAGTATTATCGCGAGTGTGCTACGAGCAGCAAGTTTTACCACCACCATGAGTGAATTTTATGCCAAATGATAATAACAATGCAGCTAATCAAAATCAGACACAAGCAGCACCGATTCAGCAAGAAGAACAAGCACCGGTACAAAGTATTACGGTGGAGGAGCCAATTTTGGCTGATGTTACTGCAGTGACAAGAACACAACATAAGGGTAAGGAGCGAATTGATGAAGGAATTCATATTGGCAATAGCAGTAGTTCTCATGTACCTTCATCATCAATTCACAAGATGAATTATGTCATCTTACTGCTACAACACAGGAGTTGTTACAGAAATCACATCCAGGGCCACAATCCTCTAGAAAATTGGTGGACATTGTATCTGATCAGATTGTTGAGTTCGTTAATAATTTTAAATTTTAGGTAACAGTGAGACAGTTGATACAAATTGCTTTTTATCCTCCATTAAGGCCAAATTACCAGGAGTACTTGGAGTACCGCAATCACGATCTGAAACTACTATACTTGTTCATACTATTGTGGAATCAGTTGAGCAAAATATTGTTCCTACATTAGAAGTTCTGATTCAGAATGTCCAAATTGATGGTGGAGCTCGTGTAAATATTATGTCGAAGAGATGTATGAAAATATTACCAATATACCTTTACATAACAGCAAGTTGGTCATTACGAGAGATTCACTGGTGGGAGAAATTCGGCAAGTACCAGTACATATTAAGAATTTGACGTTTCTACTGAATTTTGTGATTACGAGATTACCCATGGGAGAGGATGCTTATCCGATTCTTTTGGGTCGTCCTTGGTTACGTACAGCAAAAGTTGTGCATGATTGGTCTACGGGCGTTTTGTCTATTACGTCTGAAGGACGTAAAATACTATTGCAAACGCATCGTGAAAGAGAGCAACCGAATGCTCGGCCGGTGGGTGTTGAAACGGTTGATCACTTATTGTTTACGCCTACGACGGACGATCTGAAGAAGATTTACTTATTATGATTTTATTTTCTGATTGCGTTCTAGTGGGGGAGGTACATTTGTCGAAAGTGGTTAATTTTTTTTATTGTAACCAGTGCTTCTAATGATGTGGGTGATCAGCCGATCATTCCTTCGGATACTAAGTATTTTCTCAAGGGTGAAGATAAGGCTGAAGATGGGAATGTTTCTCAGTGGTCTAAAAGTTTTTCTGAGGCTATTGAGGAGTCTTGTACTCTGAAGGGAAAACATGCACGTCTCAGTCCTACGCGTATTGCTCGAGAGGATATGATGCGTATTAATCTTGAAACGATTGATGATCCTAAGTATGTGTCCATGTCAGCAGAACGGAGTCCAGAATTTATTGCTCAAGCTATGCAACTTTTTCAGAAATACAAGGGATTTTGGCATGGTCCTACGATGAGCTTCGAGGGGTGCCTAAAGAAATATTTGAGCACACCATTGATATAGCTATTGATGCTAAGCCGATACGTCAGCAACGTTATCGTATGAACCCTAAGCATGTTGAGCGTGTTTTGGTCTGAAATTGATAAATTGGTAAAAGTAGGATTTATCTATGCTATTGATTATAGTCCTTGGATGAGTCCAATTGTTCTGAAGAAAAATGGTAATTTACGGGTATGTGTAGACTATCGTAAGCTCAATTCATTCATTATTAAGGATCATTTTCCTTTACCACTTATAGAAAAAATCCTTGATGATGTTGTTGGACATGAATTGTATAGTTTCTTGGATAGCTTTTCGGCTTACAATCAAATACAGATTGCTGAAAAAGAACCATGAGATGCTTACAAAGTTACGTCGTTTGGTTTATGTAATGCACATGTTGCTTTCCATAAAGTCATGACTAAAGCCTTCTATGACTATCTGGACAAGTTTATGAAAATCTTTCTGGATGATTTTTATATCTATGGTGACGCGAGATAGATCATTTAGAGATCTAGATAAATGTTTTCAAAAATGTTACCCGATAAATGTACTTTTTGTGTAAGAAGGGGGCTTTGTTAGGACAAATTGTATTTTTTGGAAGGTTTGTCTATTGATCCTGCTAAGATTGAAGTGATTAAGAATATGCGTTATCCTAAGAATGTGAAGGCGATGCAGACATTCTTGGGCATGACAGGGTATCATCGACGATATATTTACTGTTATGCGGATAGGTCTTATCTACTCTATGAAGTCTTAAAGAAAGGCATGGTTTACACTGTACAGGGTGACAATTCGGCACTATAAAGCTTTCAAAAAATTTATTAATGTGCTAATTAATGCCCCGGTTTTGCAGCCACCTGACTGGAGTCAACCTTTTCATATTCATGTTGATGCTTCACAGGTCATTGCTGGTGTGGTTTTGGCACAGCCAAGTGCGGATAAAGGTTATGATCATCTTATTTACTGTGCTAGTAAGATTCTTACTCCAGCTGAAAGAAATTATTCCACTACAGAGCGGGAGGCTTTGAGTTTAATCTTTGCACTTCATAAATTTCACCATTTTCTATTGGATAATAAATTTGTTGTGTTTATGGATCACCAATTGTTGTTTTATATTATTAATAAGCCGCTTATTACTAAGAGAATTGCTCGTTGGGTATTCTTACTTCAGGAGTTTACTTTTGATATTCGCATTTGCCTTGGATGCTTTCACACTGTTGCGGATCAGTTGTCTCGCATTTCTACTGGCACCATGGATGGAGGAGTCAATGAGATGTCTGATGCTAATTTGTTTGCATTAGACTTTGTATTGGATACATGTTATGAGAATATGTTTAATTTATTTTCAAAAGGGGCATTTCCTACGCATTCCAAGAAAATTCAGAGCTGTCAATTACTTTGGAAAGCACGAAATTTTATTTTGAGTGATGGTCAATGGTATAAACGAGGTCAGGATGGCATATTACGTCGTTGTTTGTTGTCTAAAGATACACAACGGATTATTGAGGCAGTTCATACTGGTTTGGCGGGCGGTCATTTTGCGGCCGATATTACGACTCGAAAAATTTTGCAGGCAGGGTTTTGGTGGCCGACTTGAAAGATGTGGCAGATTATTGTAAACGATGTGATGCTTGTCACGCAACAGGGAAGGCGTCAATGGATTTTCCTTTGATTCCTTTACAACCGGTGGAGCCTTTTCAGATGCAGGATTTCTCTTGTGTCTACACTTGGTCATTCTTACATTATTGTGGCTACTGATTATGCTACTAAGTGGGCAGAAGCTCAAGCTTTGAGACATAACTCAACTAAAAGTACAGTTGCATTTATTTTTTATCATATTATTACACGTTTTGGCTGTCCATAGGAAATCATCTCTGATAGGGATAAGCATTTTGTGAACGACATTATATCATAACTTACGTATGTGTTTAAGACTGTGCATAAAATCTTTACTTCTTATTATCCTCGTGCGAATGGACAAGCAGAGGCTACTAATAAGGTTCTGAAATATTCTTGCCAAAGAAGTGTTGGTTGTGAAAATTGTCAACTAGTTTTATTTGGCAATTTGTGGCCAAAACTCAAAGTTAAATGTAGCCAAATGTTTCTAAGTTTAAATAATAATATATTTAGTTATTTTTTGGAAAGTATTTGGTGGAACCAAATTCGCATTAGACCCACTTAGCTTGTAGAACAAGTTTTCCTTTGTATTTGGTCACAATGTTGGAATTAAGACCAAGAGGAACGAATGTCCATTCTAGAGAGAGATGGTAGGGTGTGTGAAACCTGCTATAAATAGATGTATTTCCAGGGAGAAAGTAATTCATTCAGGTCTCTCACATTTGGAGAGAGTTCTTCATCTCTTGTGTCATGTTCTCTTCATAATTCTCCATGTTTATGGTTATTTGCTAGTATGCTTGTGTAGGATGCTATGTGCTTGTAATAGGTGATTCCACACGTGTGAAGGACTGGTGTATGGCTGCAGGGATTTAGATCAGAGGCTGAAGTGATCTTATTCTAACATTCATAGATGTTTATGCATTGATTTGTCAATACTAGCTTCACATTGTCAAGATTCTACATGTAGAGCGAAACTGCTTGCAACCAAATTACTTCTAGATCCAAGATCCAATTTGAAAACCCTTTTGGATCTTAACTTTTCACATGGTATCAGAGCTATCCGAAGCTAAATTTGGCTGATTTTCTATTTGTAGTAAGAATTTGGAGGGCGCTAGTAATTCTAGTGAGAGTTAGAGTAGTGTAACTTTGATTTCTTGTCATTTCACTTGTAGAAGGTGGATCTATATGATCCAAAGGGTAAAATCGTTGTAGGTGGCCAATTTTTATTCATACATATCGGATCTTTACTGTTTTTGGCTCATATGATAGCACAAGTTGCAAGATCCGTGAATATGAAAAATTATCACTTGTTTTGCGTGTAGTTTTTGCTTCATTCAAAAGATTGGATCTTAGTGAGTTCTTTAAGTTTCCATGGATCATTATTACCATAGGTTTGGTATCTTAGGAAGAGCGTTTGCAAGTACTTTCAGATTCTAAATCCTTTATTTTGAAGAGAGATCAAGAGTTGATCAAGAGTTAAGCTTGTTTACATGCTAGTTGAATAGTTGAGAGAAAGAGAGGCATAGGAAGTTCCATATCTTTGTGATTTCATCTTGATAGGTTCAAGTGAGTGCTTTGTGCATTGGAACATGTTTGAAGAAGTGAATTCATCATTGTGACATGGCCACTAATGGAGGTTTCATCTTAGAAAGCAATGATAGGTTAACCTCTGGCAACTATTCAACTTGGAAAGTTAGGATTGAATCCTTGCTTGAAATGAATGAGTTGATGGACATTGTATTACGTGAGGAAGAAAGACCTTTGGCACCTCAAGAGCAATTGAGGTTTGATAAAAGAGCTAAGAGAGCTCTTCACATGATCAAAATGAATGTCACTAATTAACTTCTTAAGGAGGTTGTTGGCAAGTGTACATCATGTAGTGAAGCTTGGAATGTCTTAAAAAAACTTTTTGACTCCAAGCTACTTCTCAAGAAGATCCTCAAGGCAAAGGCAAAAGTCATGGAGGCTTACATATGATGAGAAGGGTAAGCAAGTTGTGGCAGGTACAAACTTTGCTTTTCTCACATGAAATTGCTCAAACCTGAAGTTAGATAAGTAAAGTATTTTTGAACATGTTTTGTCAATGTGTGGAAACTGTCAAGTTTTGAGAAAACTAGTCACATTGTTTTTCATCATTTTGATCTTTTGTTTTGAAAAATGTTTGCTGGTGTTTTACAGAGAAACCAAAGGTTGATGCATGGAGGAATCCATTCATTATATTTCTATTTGTTCCTTCATGTAGTTTTTCTATCAAATTGATGTAAGAAATAGTGAAACATCCAATATGGACACTATTCTCTATATCAATTATGAATCCTTTCATTTTGTACATATTAGGATCAAAGAGAGGAGGTCTATTCTTAGGATAGAGATCATTGTAAAGATGGATCAAAGTAGTGTGCTATAACTAGTTGAAGAGGGAGTGTGAAAATTGTCAACTAGTCACATTCAGTTTATTTGGCAATTTGAGGCCAAAACTCAAAAGTTAAACTTACTTAGCTTGTAGAACAAGTTTTCCTTTGTATTTGGTCACAATGTTGGAATTAAGACCAAGAGGAATGAATGTCCATTCTAGAGAGAGATGGTAGGGCGTGTGAACCTGCTATAAATAGATGTATTCCCAGGGAGAAAGTAATTCATTCAGGTCTCTCACATTTGGAGAGAGGTCTTCATCTCTTGTGTCATGTTCTCTTCATAATTCTCCATGTTTATGGTTATTTGATGGTATGCTTGTGTAGGATGCTTATGTGCTTGTAATAGGTGATTCCACACGTGTGAAGGACTGGTGTATGGCTGCAGGGATTCAGATCAGAGGCTGAAGTGATCTTATTTTTAACATTCATAGATGTTTATGCATTGATTTGTCAATACTAGCTAGCTTCACATTGTCAAGATTTTACATGTAAAGCGAAATTGCTATGCAACCAAATTACTTCTAGATCCAAGATCCAATTGGATCTTAACTTTTCACATTGGTCAAGGGTGGTTCTTGGCATAATTTTTTATCAACTGCTTTATGGGTCTATCGAACAGCCTTTAAAGTGTCCACACATTGTATACCATTTCAGTTAGTCTATGGTATAGATGTTTTAATGCAAGTTTATTTTACCCTCTTTGCGTGTACAATGTCGTCTAAATTTATGGACAGCTAATGTGTTACGGGAACGTTTACAAGTTTTGGAACAGCTCGATGAAACGCATGGTTACGCATATTGGCAGGCTTGGGTAATGCAACAACGACAAGCTCAATGGTTTAATCAGCATGTGCAGAACCGTGAGTTTGTTAAAGGAGATTTTGTTCTATATTATCCTGGCAATTTTACTCATACTAAGGATCAGCATTGAGAAGGCCCCTATGAAGTTTTGGATGTTTTCGGAAATAATGTCATGATTCAGTGGTCGAATCCTCCGGGTGTTTCCCTTACGGTGAATAGTAGCCGTGTTAAGCGGTATTTTGGACAACAAGCGGCAAACTTTCCAGAGCGTGCTCTGATCTATTTCTTATTTGATATTTGTCGAGCAGGTTCTTTGTTTAATGATGTGAGAATTGGTTCTACTGCGGTTTTGTAGATTTTTATATTTGTTTATGGTTTATAACTTTATATGTAGCGTAGGATTTATCGCATCTCTTCTTCCGTATTATGTCTTTTCAACTAGAACATCTTTTTTAACATTTTTGGCTTTTACATTTTTTTCTATTATTTTATTCAGATGTTCATTTCCTTTTTGGTTAATAGAATATTCGAGGTTGTTGCTACTAGATCATTGTTGAAAGGAATATTTTTTTGAAATATTTGCATATGATTACGATTTTGTGTTCTTATTCTTCCTTTTTCCTATTGCATTATTTCCATTGCATCAAAGTTTTTGCATCGTTGTTTGTTGTTCTTGTTATTTTTGCTCTAGACAATAACTGATTTCTTTGATCCTCCGGATCCTGATGACAGTCCAGATTCTCAAATTAGTGACCATACGAATGAATATGGTTTCCAGTTAATAGGACAGTTATTCCGTTGATGACGCGTCGTCAGAATTTTTTCTGGATATTATTGAAATTTATAACGATGATTATGTTCAGCTACCTGACGTATTTTCTTTAGGCAATTTGCTTGCTAATCTTGTTTGGTTTTGGTTGCAATTCATCTCCTTGTCGTTTTTTGGTTAAATCTTTCTTGTGAATTGGTGTTGTAAAGCTGACTTGGGTGCACCCAGCGTGCCCTGTAAGACTCAAAGGGGTGACACTCCCTAAGGTCCCAGAGCAAGTTAGAATGTCAAGGACTGAGCCTCCGGCCTGTGGTGAGCCAGTCAAGTAGTCACAAAGTCTTGAGCTAGCTCTGGAGCTCGAGTCATGGCCTAGTCAGGAAAGCAGGTTGATTCGGCCGCCGGGACGGCTCCCGGGACCCATGTCCGGGAGCCAGACTGATTCTGCCAGGCTTGCCAGGCTTAATCAGCAAAATAAAAACTAAGTCCTAAAAAGCGTGCTTTACCAGAAAGCACTATGTTTCAAACCAGAGGGGGTGCGCCGAATCACAGCAGAACTATAGGGGGAGTCCGGTAGACAGAAACTTGTGCAGCTCAACCAGCGCCAGGAATCCAGTCGCCAGGTCTCAGCTCCCTCTACCAGCACGAGCCAGGCACAATGCCCAGCACGTGTTGGTGGCCCCGAGACCGGTCAATCTATGTATGAATGTAACCTCTTCCAAATCTAATAAAGTTGATCCTTGGGGATGATTACCATTTCGGTTTCGCCTCCGGGACTGGTCCAAGTGGAAGGACCCTTACTACAACCTTTTTGCGTCGCTGGCGCCTAAGGGTCCCTGTCATCGACATGGGGCTTGCCGCTATGCCAATTGGTCAGTTTGGCGACCACTATGCCTTGGGTTTCATGTGTGGCTTGTCTTTGCCTTTGGTTACCTTTTGGGGACGGATTCTGAGCTGGCTTTCGGGTTGGTTGGGATTCCAGTTTTCTTAAGTCTGAATGGTTAAGCTTGTTACGATTCTGAGTTGGCTTTTACGTAAGTGCATGATGAATGAATGTTAGGCTTAAGCGCGTGTTGGGGAAACCGCTCAAGTCCCAGCGCCCTTTGAGGCGCCGGCGCAACAATTGGTTGTAACGTTTTGTGCTTTAAATTTTTTGGTGTCCTTTACAATTTTTTGTGCATTTTTGTCTACCAAATTTTATGGTCGTTTTTGTTTACAGCACCTTATGGTACTCTTCGATTTTTTTATGTTATTTTCCAATGTTTTTCGGATTTTTATCATGGTGCCTTCTGGTACCTTTTGGGTTTTTGTTAGTGTTTTACGGTGTCCTTTCGGGTGTTTGTTCCAGTGCCTTATGGTGTTTTTTGGGTCTTTTTTGTTCCGAAATGTTGTTTTTGTTCGGCGTACAGAAATTAATATGGACATGATACGTTCCTTTTTGGTTTCTTGTGGCTTAGCGTCAATGCAACTTTTTAGTTGAATAATAATATACCTGAGGCGGTCAGGAAAGTTTTGCAAAATGTTTCGATTGTGAATAATGTTTTGACATCATTTGTTTGGGGACAGCAGTTTCAGTTGGCTGAAGACGATTTTTTAACGGCCATGCATATTCTAGGTGGTTTTGTGGAACCGGATGTTCCAGTTATTCCAGTGGAACAATTTTTTCATCCGGATGCACTTTCCAAAGACCAGGGTTTTCAGTTGAGTCTTTGCTAGGATGCTACCCTTGGTGCTTTTTGTCGATGGATGAACTAGGTCATTTTTGGTTGGCAGACAGATAGTTTTATGGGGGCAAAGTCTTTTTCTTTAATACAAGTGGCAATTTCAGATTCACTAGTTTCTTGGGGCCACATCTCTTTTGTGGAATTTTGCAAGGGTGTCTCTTCGCGGAATAAGTATTTTGCTTGGGGTGCGCATGTCATCCAAATTTTGATCACCTTAGTATTTTGACAGGTTCGAAAATGGCTACTTTTCAATCTGTTCCAACACAGGTTGAAAGCAGTTTTATTCGGCATAATGTTGTTCAAGATCAAATGGCTCAGAGTAGCCCTGTACATAGGCAGATATCATTGCGGCCTGCAACACCACAACTTGATTTTATGAATGACAATGATGAAGGCTCCTCAGCCACACATTCTGCGCAGAGAATTTTTCAGTTACAAGATGCCGATGCTCAGATGTTGCCCGGCCTTGTATTGGTGATGAGGAATTTTGTCTCATGCTGGATTTAGCGAATGGTTGTTCTGAGGGTGTCGCAAGGCATACAATTTTTGAAGTATTATTTTTTCTAGGAGGATCAAGCAAAATACTGGTATAGTCTATATGCGGCGCAAAGTGAAAAGTTGAAGACAACAGAGGATGGTCTCCGGCTCCAGGATTGCAAACAAAAGCTCTTGTCGACTGAGGCTAAAGTTCAACAACTGGAGGAGTTGAAAAAAGAGAAAAAATTGTTTAAGGTTTGCAAAAAAGAATGTGAAATATTTTTCTAAAAATGTACAGTTACGACGAGACGCGCAGACTATTCAGATGGAAAAATATCACTTAATTTATGAAAAAGATATTTTTCAGGTGCAATTGGACTCTATCACGGCTACAAGACCGGTCCGTATTAAAAAGAGGCATTTAAAGAATGGACGGTTACTACGTCAATGAAGAAAGTATCTGATAAGATTGAAGCCGTGATTGAAGACCAGAATTTTTCACGTGAGGACAACATTTTGATGGATCAGCAATTAGCTGAGGCCAAAGGACATTTACATGTCTCATGCGCATACTTAGGAATTTTGTTAATCTGCAGAGTCGAAGTTGAAATGTCTTTCTCTTGATGTTCTCTTTGGCTTTTGACTTCATGAAGGTCCATCGTCACCACCATCCAAAGTAGGTCGAAACTGTGGGCTCAAATCCGATATCTGGAATGGTTTCTGTTTCTGATAACAAGCCTGTACTGAACCTTGGTTCCAACTTATACTTCTGTTCTCCTAATATTGGGGAGAATGTCGTACTCATTCATAATGGTGCTATCAGTTGGACAGTATGTACTAAACTCAGTTTGATCCTTGGTTGATTTACAGCACACTGCTTCAGTTCAGCCCTGTCAGTAGGGTTCAAACTTGCTAATATTTCCCTGTCATCTGGAACGGTACTGCCCTATCTGAAGTCCTTTCAACCTACTAACTCTGGTTCCGCTATCTTGGGGTAGTGTTGTCCTGGTCTGGACAATTACTACTGTCAGTATATATATTGAGTTATGACTTTGTTGGATCTCGTAGAGTGCAACTCTAATGACATACTACTGATGTTAACTCCCGTAAGGGTTAAAGGTCTTTAGGGTTTCAACCCTATCTGACGCTAATTGGAATGTGAAGTAAATAACTACGCTACAGCACTGACCAGTGTGAATCTAAAACAGGTAACCAGCATATCCATAACAAGCCAACTATCACTTAGGTCTAGCCTTGACTGAACCCTAAACCATACATGTGTTTGGTATGAAAACTGGATAACAAAGTTAAATTCTAAAACACGTGGTGGGTATATTACGCCTATTGTACAGTTTGTGGGACGATAGCGTTCTTCTACTCTTCGGGCTAGGTGTTTTACTAGACAGTACCGAAAGGTAGATGTGTCTGAATGTGACTTTAGCTGAGACAATGTATTTCAAATGAACTCAGTGGACTGCCTACTCTGGTGTTTCACAAAGGTCAGGCCAATTCATTTATGCGTAACTCAACCCATAACTAAAATTACGATTCCAACTTTGACGACTGAGTGCAATTTCATAGACAACTGGTGGCCTAGTCAGCCTATAACTTTGACAAAGTACCTAACGATGATAGGTGTGTGGTTAGCAACATTGTTGTGGAGATCCTAGTTGGCCTATAACTTTGACAAAGTACCTAACGATGATAGGTGTGTGGTTAGCAACATTGTTGTGGAGATCCTAATACGCATACATATAACATATGGAGGGCATGCAACTCTCTCTCTCTCTCTCTCTCTCTCTCTCTCTCTCTCTCTCTCTCTCTCTCTCTCTCCACCATGGTTTAAGATTCTTGAGTACCTTGAGTGGGAATCCTAGTTGATTTTCCTTGAGTTTCTCAAAAATATTCCAATCATCTCTCGTCGGAACCCGTATATGCTATCACTTGAATAGTTCGGGCATACATACTATCCCAAGAAAATACACAGTTACATGGTGTGAGAAAACTTATGTGCAATAGGTACAACTTTAGGGTTTCAGATTTGTACCAAAGACATGCCAAACTGGCTTGTTGTGCTAGAAAACCACTCCAAGAACAATTTTCCATTGCATATTGTATGCCATCTGCAATTGAAGAAATCATTTTGTTGAGGGGACTACATCATCACAATAGGCAAATGCAATCATTAAAACGAGCACATGGATTGACAAACATCAAACACACAAACTAAAATCACAAATAGACCGTAAAAGAGAGAAAGCACATGATTGAAAATCCATATTGTCACAAAGAAACATTTTTTGGCAATAAAAGCTTCATGCCAACTTATTCACTCAAAACTAGTGGCCTTGTTAGGTCATACCTGAACGTCTATGATCTGGACATCTAAATTAGGTCTCTCCTCCATTGCCAACAACCTAACCATGTCATTCACTATCCTGAAACATTCAAACTTGGATTAGGCAAGGATTATTGAAATTGTGTGATAATCAAATAAGTGTAGTGACCAACTAGGTCTTGCGTGTCAAAATGTTGATGGGTCATTGCCAATGAGTTGAGTCTCAAGGAGACCCATTTGCGAAGCCCTTCACTACTACTAGTGCATGCATGTAGAATTCCCAAGCTCCAATGCTCACTATAAGTGACATGCAACGTGTGTGAACCACATCCTAAAATGAAAATATCATAACTCTAATTTATAACACGATACATTTTTTGGCTCTTGCATAATTCCTTTCTTCTACCCACTTGGAAAAAAAATTGGACATCGCACATACTGTGTCACTTTGACTTTCCAAAGTATTCCATCGCTGGTAACTCAATCCAGCCTCAACTATGTAATCTGAGATGTGAGTTGTCTTACATTTCGGCGCTGCGCAACAACGTTCATAGAAATCAAATTTGTAGGGACTACCAGGTATCGAGAATTCAAATTTGTTCCCAAGGCCTTTTACTTTTCTAAAAATGTAATCATCTGTGTCACAATACTCTAATTGGGACTCTAGATCATCTTGAAGCTGCGATATGACTATTCCCTCATTCAAATCTAGGATTATTGTGACTACTTCCTCGTTAAGATCAGGAATTTCCACCACATGTGTTGGGTTGGTATTTACCTCCATGCCCCCTTCAGCAACATCACCTCCATGGACTCCCGAGATATTTGTTTGAAAAGTTTTGTTGTTACTTTCAATGATGCACGCCCTATTGCTCCTTTCCATGGCTCTAGCTATGGTTTCACTACAATTTTTGCATGTGGTGCTACCCATGTCTCCAATGAAAAGGTTGTGCACTCCGCAATGTTGACATGCAACCTTGAAATTTTTTGGATATCCCCGGTTCGTTTTTTGGATATAATTCACCTAATTTTTGTGGAAGTAAGAGGTCTTTTTGAGGTGGAATCAAGACCTTGGAATTTCTTCAAATTATTAGTGCGTCTTGCAATGGACATTTGTTTTTTGCCATGTCCCAGTCGTGTTCTTGTCACATTGCATTGAAGAGGCCATATGGATCCCCTTTGTGGCATAGAGGTTATTGCCGATGTGGAATGTGTTCCAAACATGTTATGTGCGTCATGTAAAACTGTTGTCATGCGTATAAGCTCAAATATTTCATCACAAGACATTGCCTGAGCCTTAGAACCTAAGTTTGAAAAATTTCTATCCAGTAATTGGCAAAGGGCGTCAATCTTCATTATCAAAGTCTCGACCAATTGTTGCTGCATGGGAGTATTAGCATTCATCTCTCGATGGTCATTCGTGATAGATGTATGTGTTATAGTTCCATGTAAAATTTAGTGCACTAAACATAAATAATGTATTGCTTATCCCTAAATCTACTCTAGTAGAGTCTGTGTAAAAGCTGTAATATTTCTCGCCACTATATTTTGATCACTTCGGAGTTACTAATGGTCAAATTATATGGGATCATCTATTGTAAAATTATCAAAAATGGACTCCCAATTAATGTAAACAACTAGACAAAAGCAACATAATCAATTCATCTTCATCTTCATCTAAATAAACATTGAAGGTGAAAGTCCTATTTGATGCTTCAGAACCAAATGATGCAACAACTACCTAGATGACCCCAACATAGTACCACACATATAGCTTACATACATTCCAATATGGCAATCTCAAACCATGTGGCACTAGCAATCAAGATGTGGACCTTGTGCACATATCTAAGCGTATGTCCTTGGTAAGTGTGAGAAGACTGATTGGGTATGCCAATGAGACTGATAACACATTCAAGACGATAGAAACATGTTTCACTTTGACTCATTTTTTATGAGACATTCTTACATCCCCTCCTTTCTTTCCTACATGGAGTGTGCATGATGCAAATGATCAATAGAAGAAAAAGTTATGCAGACTTTGACATAAAATGTATAGATTTTAGTAGAAAACAACTAGCAAGAATATAGCAATTGGATCCACTTGAATGTCAAACAAAAAATTATTACATCACAAATTTAATGAAGTTGCATCAACAAGTATGTGTATACTCTATGCCAAAGTAGCTATTTTGCAAAAGCAATGATGACACAACTTCTTTTGGAATCACTTCCTGAAATATCTAAGTATATAGAGCCAAATGTGTCTTGCATGTCTCCTTTGTTCATATTAGATCATCCACTTCATTTGTCAGGTACAATTGATGAAAAACCTGTCACAATACCCAACTAGTTTAGCAACTAATTTTATTTAGGGTTTACTACTTGCATGCACAAAAGAACAACAAAACTCAACGTACCAGACATAAGCAATTATCGTAGAAGATTCATCGTGTTTTGTTTGACAACACGTGCACGTGGTTCCCTCCAAGTTCCAAGCTGACCATCTGACTGGGAATATGTTGTCTTCTTTCTTTTCCCACCGAGACTTACTTCTACTAAGGGCTTGGCCCTTTGCGAACTATTACCAAACCCATCATTTACTTGTTGGAGTGGCTCCAAGCAATCTACATCCTCATCATCTCTGGAACTAAGTACACCACTTTGACATATGCCTCGTACATGTCGCAGTTGTGACACAGTGTTGTCTAGTAGCAATGTGTCTCGAGTGCATGAAACCATTTCACTAACCTCTTCCATGATTTTCTTGACTTCAAGTACTTTTGAGCTCAAATAATTTTCTACCCTTTCCCTTTCATCACATGTCATTTCAATCTCTACAGAAAAAGGATTTTCATTTAGGTCGAAGTTGTGAACTCGAAGTTGTGAACTTCTCGCATCATCTTCATGCAATTGGAAAGTCTCCATTGATAACCTTGAAGACAAATTCAGAATGTCTTGCTTGGTCAAGAAATCGTCTCTGCATGGAGTATAGTCCACCTGCCCATTTCTCTTTTTTGCAAGCTTTGATTTGTGCTCGTTCATCACCTGATCTTTCGTAAAGTCTACACAACATCCACCGTTTTTTGTCCTTTAACAGTTTTCGAGCAAATTGAGCCCTGGTATGTTGTGAGGAGATGTCCATCGCACCATGACATAAAACTCCACTTATATCCACGTGGCATCTTTCAAAGAAGCACACCTCGACCACGTTGGGCCATTGATAAAATTGTTTGATCGAGAAATTACAACGACAACCTCTTGACAATCCCTCACCTCTGCTTATAAAACTTTGTCTACT
Organism: Diphasiastrum complanatum; assembly: GCA_029204225.1. Classification (NCBI taxonomy): domain Eukaryota; kingdom Viridiplantae; phylum Streptophyta; class Lycopodiopsida; order Lycopodiales; family Lycopodiaceae; genus Diphasiastrum; species Diphasiastrum complanatum. The sequence goes on along the minus strand of CM055107.1, from coordinate 14,922,773 downwards.
TCCTCGACCACGTTTGGGTCTCAATGACCTGTCCTCTAATGTGGGCTCTACATTTCTATGGTCATTTGGCCCAAATGAACACCAATACCTGAAATCATCATCCAAATTTAGAATATGTAAATATTTGGCTACATCAAAGTATATATGTTATTGTAGCAACATAAATCCAAAACATCATGAGCAGTGGACTTGGTGCATACCATGAACGCTGCAAGAAGCTTTCTGTAGATGGACGTTTCAAATCTCTTGGAGTGTTCATTTTTTGACGAATCTTTGCGAAGTTCGTTGGTGCCTTATCGGTTTTTCCCTCTCCATCAATAAAGTCTTGAGTTCGAGAGAATGGGATATAAGCTACTTCGAACTCAACCGTACTCCCCTCTCGATTCATTGTTGTCATTTTTTTCCAATTCAGATGTGTTGAATTGAAAATGCCAACTGGTGGTTCTTGGACATCATGGAAAGAAGCTTGTGTGGCCCTAGATTCTACATATAGTCGTTGCAAATTAGATCATCAAACCAAGGCATAAACGGAGCATTCAATCAGGGGAAAAATTTGGAAGCGAGCACGTTACCTTCGCAAGAAGTAACTCGAGCAGCAACTTCAATGTTGCAAATGCTATTGTGAATCTCTTGTACCTCTTCGACGTCAGAAGTTCTAGTTTCTAGAAAACAAGAATATGTCATGATTAAATGCAAAGATGACAATACTAAGTGCTTTGAAAAAAAAAAATTATATGCCCACAAAAAATTAATTACCCTAAAACAATAACGTTACAAGCTTACATGACAACTTACCGACATAAGGGGGACACCATAATGTAGCACATCACAACGCATTAAGATGGAACAACAACTTTAGAGATCATAAAGTTCAAAGCACTAGCACATCACAACCCTTTACCATTTAGGGGGCAGCCATACGTCTCTATCCAAACTCCCTCGTGCCATCAAAACTGTCATAGCCCCATTGTGACCTGAGTCACTACAAAACACAAACTCTAAACCTCCTACATGTGTTGGGGCTCTCTCATAGCAACGTCACTTAATTCCAAGCTATCTAGTAGGTATAGAATGCCTATACCTATTCAAGGACCTTCAAGTTTCACCACACACTTATTGGATTATGACACTTGGGTACCACATTCCATGTCAATTTTGATTCTACACTAACTAATTAGCACAAACACACTAGGCTCCACGAAGGTCACATGACCAGTTTTGGTACATAAGAATATGAAAAGATAAAGGTGTCTATTTGAGATAAATCCTCACATACATTGTTTAGCCATAAGAACATTACTTGGATTTCTTACAATGATGTGTACTTATCAAAATCTCCAAAATATAGACACAAGGGTTGCAAAAACTACTACTCATATCATGCTTTTAATATTGTCATTTTGTTAAAGAAATTGTACATGATTATGATAGTATTTTTCATCATGCATTTTAAAATTGATAGTCATGCTACATCGACATAAGTTTTCATAACGATTCGTGCACATACGAGAGAGAGAGAGAGAGAGAGAGAGAGAGAGAGAGAGAGAGAGAGAGAGAGAGAGAGAGAGAGAGAGAGAGAGAGAGAGAGAGAGAGAGAGAGAGAGAGAGAGAGAGAGAGAGAGAGAGAGAGAGTATTATATGTGCCGAATGCTTCAATCTCTCTACTAGATGACAAAAGGAGAGTGGATAAGAATGAATCTCTCTTTTGTGAATCTTAGATCACCTACAAAGGCATAAAAGCAACAAATGGAAATAAGGAGTGTATTGCTTACCATCTTTGCCACGGGGGCAAAGGTCTCTTCATAATCAATACCTTTGATTTGTACATAGCCCTTAGCACAAAGCCTTGCTTTGTACTTATTGATTGATCCATCTTCATTGAGCTTGATCCTATAAACCCACTTGCATCCAATGACATGCTTGTCATTAGGTGGATCTACAAGCTCCCATGTCTCATTTTGTATCAAGGCCTCATACTGGGGCCTCCATAGCTTTGATCTACCTTTGAGAGACATGCTTCTTCCACACATGATGGTTCTTCAATGGTGGTGTGAAATGCATGTAGAGAACTCCTATCCTCCACTTGCTTGTCTTTTTCCATGTAGGTGAGCCTTCTAGGCTCGAATCTCTCTCGGGTGTCTCTTCTTGGAGTCATTTGTAGACTCGGCTCCTCTTGAGTTATTGGCCCCAACAAGTCTTCATCATGATCAATACGTGGTGATAAGACTCCTCCTTGATGGATGAGCTCTTGGGATTCCTACACATTGTCCTTCATGTACATTCTATCTTCATGGAAGATTACATCTCTACTTATAAAGGTGATTAGTAGATGGAACAATAATCCTATAGGCTTTACTTGAGTAACCTATCATAATGCCTTTAAGAGCATTAGCATCATCCTTTTGTCTTGTTTTAAGAGGTACATGTACAAAGCTTACACATCCAAAGTTCTAAGATGATTGACCTTGGGTTTCCTTCCATACAATTTCTCATAAGGTGCAACATCAAGTTAATATCACTAGTAGCCTCAATTTGACCAGCATTTCAACATCAAGATAATTCTTAATATCACTAGAAGCCTCAATTTGACCTGCATTTCAACATCAAGTTAATCATAACCTCGTCCCCCATACCTAGCTTATGATATGTTATGAAAAGTGGTGAGGTTGACACATGATCCAAAAGCAATGGGAATTCAGTGTCGTAAGAAAGATGGGAGTTAGAATTTGTGTTTTGATTATAGGCCATTAACTTGTATCATAATTAAATAAGAGTTTCCAATGCCAATTATAAAAAAAATCATGGCTCAAATTGGAGGGTCAAAATGGTTTTCTTGTATGATAGCCACAAAAGATTGAGAATGGTTAAAGACTCATAGCTTATGCTAGAAAAGTGAGGAAGAAAAGTGGGTGAAATTATGCACCAATGACTGCTCAATGTTAAAGTTGTAAATGATATGAGATGCTGGTGATTCATGTTAATCTAAGAATCTCTTGGAAAGCAGTTTATTAGCTAAACTACATAGAATAATTAATGATCATTATGGCTCTCAATTGCAATGGTGTTACAACGTTTCTAATCATGAAGATATCCTAGCCAAGCCTACATTCCTCCACATGTAGACGTGGCTCTATACCAATGTAATTGCCATTACAAAAATCCCCTTATTATAAATACTTTCTCAAAAGACATTGCTGTATTTCGACAGACCTTACTTTATTTGAGGTAATTCAAATGCCCTTTACTTCATACCTTGATAATGCAAATTCGCTGACGTTATAGCTTCTGGAGCGATTAATGTGGCATTGTCATCGATATATCTCCACTGCTCTTCTTCATTCCGGAATATTGCTACTCGAGGTGGAAATATGGCATTACCCCATGAAGTGCTCCATTGGTTTATGGTCCACATTCTCATATTGTACAAACACTGACCTTCTTTGCGCCAGTCTTGGCTGTTCCTCCTAGCTTCTTCCCTCAAGCTCCAATTTGCTTGCATTTGCTTTTGTGAAGTGAAGAACAAGTCTCATATAACACATGCCTGCAGTACATGCCTGCACTTTGTGTGTTTTGGGAGGCCGCAGAGGAAGTACCTGGGCGCACCATCTCTACAGAAACAATGAAGAATGGAGCTGGGCTGGGGGGCGCGCTGGTGTTGTAAAGCTACCTTTACAAGCTTTACTTCCGGCGCCATCGGCGCCAACTATGTCCCCGGCGCCAGCAGCGCCCCTGCTGCTCCCGGCGCCAACGGCGCCGGCGCCGCTCCCGGCGCCACTGTGACCAAAATCCAGTCGGCGCCAAGTTCCTATGGGTGAAAATCTTTGATCGGTTCTAGCGGAGTCCAGAGAGCTCAGATCGATGTGCAATCACCTCACACGATCTAGACATGATTAAAGGAAGCCTGGGGATCAATAAAATCTAGAGAGAGAAAATGAATTTCTAGAAAGAGAAAATCCTAGAGAGAGAAAAACGTGCTTTACCAGCTTGGGTAGAGTGCTTGGTATGAGGGGGGGTGCCGAATCACACCAATACTATAGGGGAGTGCGGGTTGCGACTCAGGGCGAGCTCCAACCAAGTCTCAGCCTCCCTTGCTGGAATGTTGTCATGGCTCTCGCCTTGGCATGCTAGCGCCCCGGAGACTAGGGTCGGTCACACACTTGAAATGTAACCTTCTCAGATTTATCAATAAAGTGGGATTTTCCTCAAACTGACTCTGATTACCTTCTGGGTTTCAGTGTTCGGTAAAAGCGCCAGTTGTAAGGCCACTTTCAAAATTTTTAACTTGGCACATAGCTGAGGGTCGTATCCCGGGACGCCCGCGGTATGCCGTCGGGACCATTCGGTCCGTGGCGCCAACGGTATGCTGTCAGGACCATTTGGTCCAGGAACTGGTTGTTTCCATATATGTCGCGGCTTGTGGTTCTGAGTGTTCCTTGCATGAACATGAATGGGTTAATCTCTTGGGGAACGGGCTCTAACCTGTCGGCTGAGTTGGATGGCTTGCTTGGGTGGATGTTACCTGTTTATGGCTGTCCAGTCTGGCGTGGCGCCAGGTTGACTTCCAGCGCTCGTGACGAAGCTATCAGTTGGTTAAGTCTGATGTAAGTCAGACCGCTTGCTTGGAATGGATGTTACTCGTTTGTAACGAAGCTTCGACTTGGTTAAGTTTGATGTATGTCGGGCGGCTTGCTTGGAGGGAAGTCACCCACGTTGGGACCCCCGATCTGGCATGGCGCCAGGTTGGATCTCAATGTTGGTTTGCGGAACTTCAAGTTGGTTAAGTCTGATCGTTGTTGGCGAGTTGGTTGCTTGTATGTCAAGTGGGTTTGGATGGCAAGAGTTGAAGGCTGGGAAGCTAAGTCGTGGTTCCCGGCTCCCTTTGGGATGCCTGCGCTACATGTGGTATCAGAGCCGACTGGCCGGTCAGCTATGTGGATCTCACGGAAATGGCCATGGTTTGGGGTTCATCAAGACAACTGTTGTGCAAGGTGCTGCCCACAGTGTAAGCACGGGTGCGTCCACGGTCGGGGTGGTCGGCAGAACGGGGGACTTGATGAGTCAAAGTGCTGCCCTTGAGGTGTAAGCACGGTCAGTTCTCGCGGTTCGGGCCTGGCGCTGTCTGCACGTAGGACGGATGAGGCAAAGTGCTGCCTAGGGAGGTGAAAGCACGGTCTGTACCTTGTGGGGTGCGGGGCGACATATTCGAACTGTACGGGTTAACCATTGATACAGAGATGCTGCTCGAATTCGGGTGTAAAGCACGGGTGGTTAGCTGCCGGTGCGGGATAGCTGCCGATCGTTTAGCTATAAGGGCTATCGACCAAAAAGTGGTGGGGCGTGACTGAGGCAATGTGCTGCTTAATGGTGAAAGCACGGATAGTTGGAGGGGTGTCCTATGTGGGCTGATTCCGTGATCGATTTGTATGGGCGCGGCCAGGCAAAGGTCCGTTGGCAGGACCATCTCAAAGGGGGACCTTGTCTTTGTTACTTGTTAGTAAATCTGCCTGAGTGTCTTACTTGTACGTATTCGTGGTGAGTCTTAGTACTCATGCTTTGCCTGGTTTGCATGATTGCTTGTGATACAAGGAGCTGATGACTCGAGAAGGAACCTTTTCTTTTGAAGGCTGATACCATCAAACAAAGAGGACTACAGAATCTGTGGGGCGGATTTGCAGTTCAAGTACTCACACGTGAACGACAACGAAACGACTCAATGTTTGCAAAGGATGGATGGCTAGCCTATTTCTTAGGTTAGTTTCATTTGCGACAACGCCCACCAGACGCAAGCAGGAAGTCAAAAGTTGGAAAGGGCCATTTCAGGGGAGATCTTCTATGGAGCAGTTGGTCTTCATTTTGGGACGGCCACCTTCGGAACTGAAACTCACTGAGCATGGGCGATATCCAGAATCTGTGCGGCGGATTTGCAGTTCAAGTACTCGCACGTGAACGACAACGAAATGACTCAATGTTTGCAAAGGATGGATGGCTAGCCTGTTTCTTGGGTTAGTTTCATTTGCGACAAAGCCCACCAGACGCAAGCAGGAAGTCAAAAGTTGGAAAGGGTAATTTCAGGGGAGATCTTCTATAGCAGTTGGTCTTCATTTTGGGATGGCCACCTTCGGAACTGAAACTCACTGAGCATGGGTGATATCCAGTATCAGTTGGGTTTTTCCTCAAAGGGGAAAAGACTAGGATCCTCTTCAGAGATTGGCAACAAGTTGGATCGAGCCATAATCCTAGCAGATGGGAAGCAAAGTGTTGGAAAGGCTTTTTGTCCGAAGAACTCTACTCTAAGTCCGATCAGCTGATTTATTAAGTGGAGGGGAACTATCACACACACCTCTCTCTTGGGGCAAATTTTAGATGAAAGTTGATCAAAATGGGGGCAAATTCAAGGTGACCTAGCCATACTCACACGAGGAGACTGGCGAACTTTGGACCTAATAAGTTGACAAGTTTTTGTTGTGGAAAGGAAAGTTTGTTATAGGCTTTCTCTGGACCAGCAATGATGAGGAAACATATGAGTACGCTGGCTTGTGTTACGTGTAAGGCAGCTGATCAATGAAGGAACTGTGAAAGTTGAGTCTTGCATGAAAGGCTTGGTATTTCAAATGGACGCTAAGGGACATTTCACGTTGAGATCGGATTAGTGCAAACTTTGGGTGCATGTTTCTGATTCAAAGAGAGCTACTTGAAGCCAAACTCGATGTACACTTCTTGTTTTGACTGTGAGGCAACTGACCGGTGATGGAATTGTGGAAGTCAAGTTTTGCGCGACGGACATGGTGCTTCAAACAAACGCGAAGAGATAGTTCGGACGCGGATCAAACTGATGCGACCCTTTGGCTTTCCACAAGGTCAATGGTTACATTTGGGCTGATGGCGCCGATGGCACCGCAAGTAAAGCTTGTAAAGGTAGCTTTACAACATCCACCCCACCTTTATAAAATCTGATGTCCTCATCAGATGTCAGATTAAAGTAAAGGTGTCTCCCAATTAAAATGACTATACATTTAAGCTACTAGGCACAGTACTCAATTTACTGGCCACTTTTTATTAACATTGAAGCTGGCACACCACAAGTCGGAGGCTCAGCTCTTTGTACTGAAAAATTACATAACTTGAAAATATATCTTTGTCTGGGAAAAGCGTAGATTTGATATCGCTTTCGTAAAACCCGAGAACCTTATTAACTGGTGACAGAGGCCTTTCTTTGAAATGTTCGCCCCTGTCGCTTCTGACTTTCGACTTTGGAACTCCTTTGAGCTCCTGATTTGTCCTTGATGCACTTTGTGTTGAGCTCCCTGAGCTCCAGGTTTGTTCAGTTCCGCACAGGTATCAAGGCTCCCTGAGCCGAAGGATTTATCGTTTGATTGCCCACTTTATGGTCCACTCCGTGCCTTGTTGCTTCTGCACCTTGATTTCTCTCCTTGTCCAAACCTGATCTTGATACTTTTCCATCTTGGCTCTTTAAGATAGGCAAAGATTGAGTACTCCGCAATGCACCTCTCACTTAGCTTGAAGTAGCTCTTTGAATCAGCCCAAATGTAACCATTGACCTCGTGGAAAGCCAAAGGGTCGCACCAATTTGATCCGCATCCGAACTATCTCTTCGCGTTTGTTTGAAGCACCATGTCCGTCACGCAAAACTTGACTTTCACAATTCCATCACTGGTCAGTTGCCTCACAGTCAAAACAAGAAGTGTACATCGAGCTTGGCTTCAAGTAGCTCTCTTTGAATCAGACACATGCACCCAGAGTTTGCACTAGTCCGATCTCAACGCGAACTGTCCCTTAGCGTTCGTTCGATATACCAAGTCTCTCATGCAAGACTCAACTTTCTCAGTTCCTTCATTGATCAGCTGCCTTACACGTAACACAAGCCAGCGTACTCATATGTTTCCTCATCATTGCTGGTCCAGAGAAAGCCTATAACAAACTTTCCTTTCCACAACAAAAACTTGTCAACTTATTAGGTCCAAAGTTCGCCAGTCTCCTCGTGTGAGTATGGCTAGGTCACCTTGAATTTGCCCCCATTTTGATCAACTTTAATTCAAAATTTGCCCCAAGAGAGAGGTGTGTGTGATAGTTCCCCTCCACTTAATAAATCAGCTGATCGGACTTTAGAGTAGAGTTCTTCGGACAAAAAGCCTTTCCAACACTTTGCTTCCCATCTGCTAGGATTATGGCTCGATCCAACTTGTTGCCAATCTCTGAAGAGGATCCTAGTCTTTTCCCCTTTTGAGGAAAAACCCAACTGATACTGGATATCACCCATGCTCAGTGAGTTTCAGTTCCGAAGGTGGCCGTCCCAAAATGAAGACCAACTGCTCCATAGAAGATCTCCCCTGAAATTGCCCTTTCCAACTTTTGACTTCCTGCTTGCGTCTGGTGGGCGTTGTCGCAAATGAAACTAACCCAAGAAATAGGCTAGCCATCCATCCTTTGCAAACATTGAGTCGTTTCGTTGTCGTTCACGTGTGAGTACTTGAACTGCAAATCCGCCCCACAGATTCTGTAGTCCTCTTTGTTTGATGGTATCAGCCTTCAAAAGAAAAGGTTCATTCTCGAGCCATCAGCTCCTTGTATCACAAGCAATCATGCAAACCAGGCAAAGCACGAGTACTAAGACTCACCACGAATACATACAAGTAAGACACTCAGGCAGGTTTACTAACAAGTAACAAAGACAAGGTCCCCCTTTGAGATGGTCCTGCCAACGGACCTTTGCCTGGCCGCGCCCATACAAATCGATCACAAAATCAGCCCACATAGGACACCCCTCCAACCATCCGTGCTTTCACCATTAAGCAGCACATTGCCTCAGTCACGCCCCACCACTTTTTGGTCGATAGCCCTTATAGCTAAACGATCGGCAGCTATCCTTGAATATACCACCCCCGTGGACGCACCCGTGCTTTCACCGTCAGGCAGCACATTGCCTCAGTAACGCCCCCACCAAATCTAGTCGATAGCCCTTATAGCTAAACGATCGGCAGCGTACCCCCCAATCGTGGACGCACCCGTGCTTTCACCGTTAGGCAGCACATTGCCTCAGTAACGCCCCCACAAAATTTGGTCGATAGCCCTTATAGCTAAACGAATGGCAGCTATCCTTGAATATACCACCCCCGTGGACGCACCCGTGCTTTCACCGTTAGGCAGCACATTGCCTCAGTAACGCCCCCACCAAATTTAGTCGATAGCCCTTATAGCTAAACGATCGGCAGCATACCACCCAAATCGTGGACGCACCCGTGCTTTCACCGTTAGGCAGCACATTGCCTCAGTAACGCCCCCACCAAATTTGGTCGATAGCCCTTATAGCTAAACGAACGGTGGTCATCGTGAATATGTCACCCCGCACCCCACAAGGCACAGACCGTGCTTACACCATCCTAATGGCAGCACATTGCCTCATCTGTCCTACGTGCAGACGGCGCCAGGCCCGAACCGCGGAAACTGACCGTGCTTACACCTCAAGGGCAGCACTTTGACTCATCAAGCCCCCGTCCTGCCAACCACCCCGACCGTGGACGCACCCGTGCTTACACTGTGGGCAGCACCTTGCACAACAGTTGTCTTGATGAACCCCGAACCGTGGCCATTTCCGTGAGATTCGCATAGCTGACTGGCCAGTCGGCTCTGATACCACATGTAGCGCAGGCATCCCAAAAGGGAGCCGAGAACCACAACTTAGCTTCCCAGCCTTCAACTCTTGCCTTCCAAACCCACTTGACATACAAGCAGCCAACTCGCCAACAACGATCAGACTTAACCAACTTGAAGTTCCGAAAACCAACATTGAGATCCAACCTGGCGCCATGCCAGATCGGGGGTCCCGACGTGGGTGACTTCCCTCCAAGCAAGCCGCCCGACATACATCAAACTTAACCAACTCGAAGCTTCGTTACAAACGAGTAACATCCATTCCAAGCAAGCGGTCTGACTTACATCAGACTTAACCAACTGAAAGCTTCGTCACGAGCGCTGGAAGCCAACCTGGCGCCACGCCAGACTGGACAGCCGTAAACAGGTAACATCCACCCAAGCAAGCCATCCAACTCAGCCGACAGGTTAGAGCCCGTTCCCCAAGAGATTAACCCATTCATGTTCATGCAAGGAACACTCAGAACCACAAGCCGCGACATATATGGAAACAACCAGTTCCTGGACCAAATGGTCCTGACAGCATACCGTTGGCGCCACGGACCGAATGGTCCCGACGGCATACCGCGGGCGTCCCGGGATACGACCCTCAGCTATGTGCCAAGTTAAAAATTTTGAAAGCGGCCTTACAACTGGCGCTTTTACCGAACACTGAAACCCAGAAGGTAATCAGAGTCAGTTTGAGGAAAATCCCACTTTATTGATAAATCTGAGAAGGTTACATTTCAAGTGTGTGACCGACCCTAGTCTCCGGGGCGCTAGCATGCCAAGGCGAGAGCCATGACAACATTCCAGCAAGGGAGGCTGAGACTTGGTTGGAGCTCGCCCTGAGTCGCAACCCGCACTCCCCTATAGTATTGGTGTGATTCGGCACCCCCCCCTCATACCAAGCACTCTACCCAAGCTGGTAAAGCACGTTTTTCTCTCTCTAGGATTTTCTCTTTCTAGAAAGTCATTTTCTCTCTCTAGATTTTATTGATCCCCAGGCTTCCTTTAATCATGCCTAGATAGTGTGAGGTGATTGCACATCGATCTGAGCTCTCTGGACTTCGCTAGAACCGATCAAAGATTTTCAGCCATAGGAACTTGGCGCCGGCTGGATTCTGGTCCAAGTGGCGCCGGGAGCGGCGCCGGCGCCGTTGGCGCCGGGAGCAGCAGTGGCGCTGCTGGCGCCGGGGACATAGCTGGCGCCGATGGCGCCGCAAGTAAAGCTTGTAAAGGTAGCTTTACAACACCAGCGGTATGCCGTCGGGACCATTCGGTCCGTGGCGCCAGCGGTATGCTGTCGAGACCATTTGGTCCAGGAACTGGTTGTTTCCATATCTGTCGCGGCTTGTGGTTCTGAGTGTTCCTTGCATGAACGTGAATGCTTCTTGGTTTCCAAGGGGAGGCTCGAACCTGAGACCAAAGAAACTTTAGATGTCAAGCTAACCAACTGAGCCAACCCCGTTGGGCAACGAACGTGAATGGGTTAAGCTCTTGGGGAACGGGCTCTAACCTGTCGGCTGAGTTGGATGGCTTGCTTGGGTGGATGTTACCTGTTTATGGCTGTCCAGTCTGGCGTGGCGCCAGGTTGGCTTCCAACGCTCGTGACGAAGCTTTCAGTTGGTTAAGTCTGATGTAAGTCAGACCGCTTGCTTGGAATGGATGTTACTCATTTGTAACGAAGCTTCGAGTTGGTTAAGTTTGATGTATGTCGGGCGGCTTGCTTGGAGGGAAGTCACCCACATCGGGACCCCCGATCTGGCATGGCGCCAGGTTGGATCTCAATGTTGGTCCTCGGATCTTCAAGTTGGTTAAGTCTGATCGTTGTTGGCAAGTTGGCTGCTTGTATGACAAGTGGGTTCGGATGGCAAGAGTTGAAGGCTGGGAAGCTAAGTCGTGGTTCCCGGCTCCTTTTGGGATGCCTGCGCTACAAGCGCCCTTTGAGGCGCCATGCAACACCTGGCCCACCCTGACTCGTGCGCAGGGTGCTAGAAATAAGAGGAGCCTGCTCTGAAGAGCTCGCTGAATCCTGATGCCCTGGTACTGCTCGGCCCTCCTCTGATTTCTCCTGCCTTTGCTGGTACCCTGCTGCTATGCTGTCCATCCCTAATCAATTCTCCTGCTCCACGCTGCTGTAGTAGCCTACCAGCTCCTACAGTGCCCAATGAAGAATGAAGCTCAGCTGGGCCCGGCTCCGCTTATTTCCAGCACCCTGTCCGTTGTTGCCACACGCGTCAGGGTGCTGACTGCGCCCGGCTCCCGGCCCTGAGCTGCCTGAGTCCATGGCTGAGGTAACGGGCCCCCAGGCCCACGCATCTGTTCTGCAGCGCGAGTGGCCCACCTGAGCTGAGCGCGCCCGGATGCATGAGGGCATGCATGTTTGCTCCATCCTACCATCCCCATCTACGGGTTTCAACTGTTCAACAGCCAACAGTCCCACAGTACTAGCTAGCACTGCAAACCAGCTGTAGCGCAGGCATCCCAAAGGGAGCCGGGAACCACGACTTAGCTTCCCAGCCTTCAACTCTTGCCATCCAAACCCACTTGACATACAAGCAGCCAACTCGCCAACAACGATCAGACTTCACCAACTTGAAGTTCCGAGGACCAACATTGAGATCCAACCTGGCGCCATGCCAGATCGGGGGTCCCGATGTGGGTGACTTCCCTCCAAGCAAGCCGCCCGACATACATCAAACTTAACCAACTCGAAGCTTCGTTACAAACGAGTAACATCCATTCCAAGCAAGCGGTCTGACTTACATCAGACTTAACCAACTGAAAGCTTCGTCACGAGCGCTGGAAGCCAACCTGGCGCCACGCCAGACTGGACAGCCATAAACAGGTAACATCCACCCAAGCAAGCCATCCAACTCAGCCGACAGGTTAGAGCCCGTTCCCCAAGAGCTTAACCCATTCACGTTCATGCAAGGAACACTCAGAACCACAAGCCGCGACAGATATGGAAACAACCAGTTCTTGGACCAAATGGTCCCGACAGCATACCGCTGGCGCCACGGACCGAATGGTCCCGACGGCATACCGCTGGCGTCCCGGGATACGACCCTCAGCTATGTGCCAAGTTAAAAATTTTGAAAGCGGCCTTACAACTGGCGCTTTTACCGAACACTGAAACCCAGAAGGTAATCAGAGTCAGTTTGAGGAAAATCCCACTTTATTGACAAATCTGAGAAGGTTACATTTCAAGTGTGTGACCGACCCTAGTCTCCGGGGCGCTAGCATGCCAAGGCGAGAGCCATGACAACATTCCAGCAAGGGAGGCTGAGACTTGGTTGGAGCTCGCCCTGAGTCGCAACCCGCACTCCCCTATAGTATTGGTGTGATTCGGCACCCCCCTCATACCAAGCGATCTACCCAAGCTGGTAAAGCACGTTTTTCTCTCTCTAGGATTTTTTCTTTCTAGAAAATCATTTTCTCTCTCTAGATTTTATTGATCCCCAGGCTTCCTTTAATCATGCCTAGATCGTGTGAGGTGATTGCACATCGATCTGAGCTCTCTGGACTTCGCTAGAACCGATCAAAGATTTTCAGCCATAGGAACTTGGCGCCGGCTGGATTCTGGACACAGTGGCGCCGGCGCCGTTTACGCTGGGAGCGCAGGGGCGCTGCTGGCGCCAGGGACATAGCTGGCGCCGATGGCGCCGGAAGTAAAGCTTGTAAAGGTGGCTTTACAACATCCACCCCACCTTTATAAAATCTGATGTCCTCATCAGATGTCAGATTAAAGTAAAGGTGTCTCCCAATTAAAATAACTATACATTTAAGCTACTTGGCACAGTACTCAATTTACTGGCCACTTTTTATTAACATTGAAGCTGGCACACCACAAGTCGGAGGCTCAGCTCTTTGTACTGAAAAATTACATAACTTGAAAATATATCTTTGTCTGGGAAAAGCGTAGATTTGATATCGCTTTCGTAAAACCCGAGAACCTTATTAACTGGTGACAGAGGCCTTTCTTTGAAATGTTCGCCCCTGTCGCTTCTGACTTTCGACTTTGGAACTCCTTTGAGCTCCTGATTTGTCCTTGATGCACTTTGTGTTGAGCTCCCTGAGCTCCAGGTTTGTTCAGTTCCGCCCAGGTATCAAGGCTCCCTGAGCCGAAGGATTTATCGTTTGATTGCCCACTTTATGGTCCACTCCGTGCCTTGTTGCTTCTGCACCTTGATTTCTCTCCTTGTCCAAGCCTGATCTTGATACTTTTCCATCTTGGCTCTTTAAGGTAGGCAAAGATTGAGTACTCCGCAATGCACCTCTCACTTAGCTTGAAGTAGCTCTTTGAATTCAGCCCAAATGTAACCATTGACCTCGTGGAAAGCCAAAGGGTCGCACCAGTTTGATCTGCATCCGAACTATCTCTTCGCGTTTGTTTGAAGCACCATGTCCGTCGCGCAAAACTTGACTTTCACAATTCCATCACTGGTTAGTTGCCTCACAGTCAAAACAAGAAGTGTACATCGAGCTTGGCTTCAAGTAGCTCTCTTTGAATCAGAAACATGCACCCAAAGTTTGCACTAATCCGATCTCAACGTGAACTGTCTCTTAGCGTCCGTTCAAAATACCAAGTCTCTCATGCAAGACTCAACTTTCACAGTTCCTTCATTGATCAGCTGTCTTACACGTAACACAAGCCAGCGTACTCATATGTTTCCTCATCATTGCTGGTCCAGGGAAAGCCTATAACAAACTTTCCTTTCCACAACAAAAGCTTGTCAACTTATTAGGTCCAAAGTTCACCAGTCTCCTCGTGTGAGTATGGCTAGGTCACCTTGAATTTGCCCCCATTTTGATCAACTTTCATCTAAAATTTGCCCCAAGAGAGAGGTGTGTGTGATAGTTCCCCTCCACTTAATAAATCAGCTGATCGGACTTAGAGTAGAGTTCTTTGAACAAAAAGCCTCCAACACTTTGCTTCCCATCTGCTAGGATTATGGCTCAATCCAACTTGTTGCCAATCTCTGAAGAGGATCCTAGTCTTTTTCCCCTTTGAGGAAAAACCCAACTGATACTGGATATCACCCATGCTCAGTGAGTTTCAGTTCCGAAGGTGGCCGTCCCAAAATGAAGACCAACTGCTATAGAAGATCTCCCCTGAAATTGCCCTTTCCAACTTTTGACTTCCTGCTTGCGTCTGGTGGGCGTTGTCGCAAATGAAACTAACCCAAGAAACAGGCTAGCCATCCATCCTTTGCAAACATTGAGTCATTTGGTTGTCGTTCACGTGCGAGTACTTGAACTGCAAATCCGCCGCACAGATTCTGGATATCGCCCATGCTCAGTGAGTTTCAGTTCCGAAGGTGGCCGTCCCAAAATGAAGACCAACTGCACCATAGAAGATCTCCCCTGAAATGGCCCTTTCCAACTTTTGACTTCCTGCTTGCGTCTGGTGGGCATTGTCGCAAATGAAACTAACCCAAGAAACAGGCTAGCCATCCATCCTTTGCAAACATTGGGTCGTTTCGTTGTCGTTGACGTGTGAGTACTTGAACTGCAAATCCGCCCCACAGATTCTGTAGTCCTCTTTGTTTGATGGTATCAGCCTTCAAAAGAAAAGGCTCCTTCTCGAGCCATCAGCTCCTTGTATCACAAGCAATCATGCAAACCAGGCAAAGCACGAGTACTAAGACTCACCACGAATACGTACAAGTAAGACACTCAGGCAGGTTTACTAACAAGTAACAAAGACAAGGTCTCCCTTTGAGATGGTCCTGCCAACGGACCTTTGCCTGGCCGCGCCCATACAAATCGATCACGGAATCAGCCCACATAGGACACCCCTCCAACTATCCGTGCTTTCACCATTAAGCAGCACATTGCCTCAGTCACGCCCCACCACTTTTTGGTCGATAGCCCTTATAGCTAAACGATCGGCAGCTATCCCGCACCGGCAGCTAACCACCCGTGCTTTACACCCGAATTCGAGTAGCATCTCTGTATCAATGGTTAACCCGTACAGTTCGAATATGTCGCCCCTCACCCCACAAGGTACAGACCGTGCTTTCACCTCCCTAGGCAGCACTTTGCCTCATCCGTCCTACGTGCAGACAGCGCCAGGCTCGAACCGCGAGAACTGACCGTGCTTACACCTCAAGGGCAGCACCTTGACTCATCAAGTCCCCCGTTCTGTCGACCACCCCGACCGTGGACGCACCCGTGCTTACACTGTGGGCAGCACCTTGCACAACAGTTGTCTTGATGAACCCCAAACTGTGGCCATTTCCGTGAGATCCGCATAGCTGACCGGCCAGTCGGCTCTGATACCACATGTAGCGCAGGCATCCCAAAGGGAGCCGGGAACCACGACTTAGCTTCCCAGCCTTCAACTATTGCCATCCAAACCCACTTGACATACAAGCAACCAACTCGCCAACAACGATCAGACTTAACCAACTTGAAGTTCCGCAAACCAACATTGAGATCCAACCTGGCGCCATGCCAGATCGGGGGTCCCGACGTGGGTGACTTCCCTCCAAGCAAGCCGCCCGACATACATCAAACTTAACCAACTCGAAGCTTCGTTACAAACGAGTAACATCCATTCCAAGCAAGCGGTCTGACTTACATCAGACTTAACCAACTGAAAGCTTCGTCACGAGCGCTGGAAGCCAACCTGGCGCCACGCCAGACTGGACAGCCATAAACAGGTAACGTCTACCCAAGCAAGCCATCCAACTCAGCCGCCAGGTTAGAGCCCGTTCCCCAAGAGCTTAACCCATTCACGTTCATGCAAGGAACACTCAGAACCACAAGCCGCGACAGATATGGAAACAACCAGTTCCTGGACCAAATGGTCCCGACGACATATCGCTGGCACCACGGACCGAATGGTCCCGACGGCATACCGCTGGCGTCCCGGGATACGACCCTCATCTATGTGCCAAGTTAAAAATTTTGAAAGCGGCCTTACAACTGGCGCTTTTACCGAACAATGAAACCCAGAAGGTAATCAGAGTCAGTTTGAGGAAAATCCCACTTTATTGATAAATCTGAGAAGGTTACATTTCAAGTGTGTGACCGACCCTAGTCTCCGGGGCGCTAGCATGCCAAGGCGAGAGCCATGACAACATTCCAGCAAGGAAGGCTGAG
The DNA here is from genome assembly GCA_029204225.1 of Diphasiastrum complanatum. Classification (NCBI taxonomy): domain Eukaryota; kingdom Viridiplantae; phylum Streptophyta; class Lycopodiopsida; order Lycopodiales; family Lycopodiaceae; genus Diphasiastrum; species Diphasiastrum complanatum. Next base: position 14,906,012 of record CM055107.1, on the reverse strand, counting down.
ACTTGGTTGGAGCTCGCCCTGAGTCGCAACCCGCACTCCCCTATAGTATTGGTGTGATTCGGCACCCCCCCCCCCTCATACCAAGCACTCTACCCAAGCTGGTAAAGCACGTTTTTCTCTCTCTAGGATTTTCTCTTTCTTGAAAGTCATTTTCTCTCTCTAGATTTTATTGATCCCCGGGCTTCCTTTAATCATGCCTAGATCGTGTGAGGTGATTGCACATCGATCTGAGCTCTCTGGACTTCGCTAGAACCGATCAAAGATTTTCAGTCATAGGAACTTGGCGCCGGCTGGATTCTGGTCACAGTGGTGCCGGAAGTAAAGCTTGTAAAGGTAGCTTTACAACAGCGCTGGAACTTGAGCGGTTTCCCCAACACGCGATGGAACTGCGGCTTACTTTATTAACATGAAAGAAAAAGGTACTTAAGGCTCCCTTAAGCCTCAGATATGTCGTTTTCGTCGCAGCTCTGGATGAGTCCCCTAGGACTCTAGATATTTCGTTTGGTCGTCCAGGTTGAGCTCCTTGAGCTCTGCATCGGCACTTAGATTCACCTTTGATGTAGAAACTGCAGGCAATGTTGGCTCCATTTGACCTCGCGTCAGCTGGTTTGTCACTGTTGGATGTCCTTCGTTAAAGAAGTGAGCTTTCGCTTGGTCACACAAGGTGAGCTCCTTGAGCTCTGCATCGGCACTTGAATTCACCTTTGATGTAGAGACTATAGGCAATGTTGGCTCCATTTGTTCCCGTGTCAGCTGGTCTGTCACTGTTGGCTGTCCTTCGTTAAGAGGTGAATGAGATTGGGAGGAATGGTTGGCTCAGGTTCATTTGTGTCGTTCTTTTCTAGTTGGTCCCCTGGCATAGCTCTGACGACACAAGGTCTCCTGCCATTATATAATAACACAAGGTTAACCCCTTTTGCCAAGAAGGCCACCACATGTTCGTTAAACAAGCTTAATCCCAAAATAGCGTCGAAGGCATCCATCTTCAAGATTGTGAACGTTAGTCGATTCTTCCAGGCTCCCAGAGAGATTGGTAAGTTGGTTGCCAATCTACAAGTGGTCGTTGTACCTTTCGCGGTCTCCACACAAATAGGAGTCATATTTTCTTCACATTGGATGTCCAATTCTCCTGTCAGTTTTTCTGACAAGTACTTATGTGACGCCCCTAGGTCTATCATGAAGTAAATGATCTTGCCTTGAATACAGCCTTTCAAGTACAATAACTTGGATCCTCTCAGAGGAGTCGTCATAAGATGTTCACGATACGCCGCAAGTGCCCCTATTTGTTGCAAGGCATTCAGGTCAGACTCCGTCAAATCCGTTTCTAGGTCCTCTTCATCATCTTGTTCACCATCTTCTTGGTCAAATGCCTCTCTCTCCATCCTATCAAATCCTTCAATGGCAGTCATGATTTGCTTATTCAATGGTTTGGGGCATGACCTCCAAGAGTGACCTTGCTGATGACAGTTGAAGCAACGCATGGAACTGCCCACTGTTGGTGAGCTGTTGCTGTGACTAGCTAAAGGTCCAACATTGTTTCTTCTCTGGAACATGTTCCCTCCATTGTTGCCTTGGTTGCCAAACCCTGTTTTTGTTGGGAATTTGTTCACGCTACTCGAGGCTTGGTTGCCATTTGGAGCTGATTCCCCCGTTGAAAAGAAGCTCGGACTCGGTCTGGATCCACTAAATACTCTTGTTGAGGTTGCGGGAGCAGCTGGTGCCAATGTGCTCTCATAATCACAAGCCATTTCAGCCGCTCGAATAGTTGAATTGAATTCATGGGGCATGTAGCTGTCTATTGCACATCGGGTCCAAGATTGCATTCCAGACAATAGGTAATGAGTTTTGTCCGCCTCGGACATATCTTCAATAACCCATACACTCTGTCTGAATTTATTGAGGTACTCTCGCAATGACCCTTTATGTTTGAGCCCCGATAATTCTGTCCTCAATCTCATGTGTGAATCCTTCGGTATGAACTCCTCTCGTAACGCGGCTTTGAATGCGTCCCATGTTTGAAAATGCATTCCTGCCATCCGGTACCAATTTGTAGTGTAGCCCTCAAAATATGCTAATGCCAAGTCAGTTCTTTCTTCCTCAGGAGTGTTCATCAGACGGAAGTAATGGTCCATGTGAAACAACCAATCTTCCACAACTCGAATGTCACGCTCTCCTTTGAAAGTAGGTGGTGCTTTCACTTTGGCAGTATTTCTTGGGCCCTCCGTGTTTCGCGCTCGTGGTTCTCTTGGTATCTGTGGAGGAGGCGCCACTGCATTCCCCCTAGTTGCTTCCAACTCTTCAAACCTGGCTTCGAGCTATGTTAGCCCGTCTCTCATTTCTCTAGCAAGGTTAATTTTAGTAAGATTCATGGCTCGCAAGGATGTTTGCCATTCTTTCCTTTCAGTTTCTCTATCCTTCTTCACCTCGCTAAGCATAGCCGTCATTGCGCTTGATAAGTATTTTCGCATCTTCACTTCAAAGAGGTCCTGTTGCGCCTCTAGCAAGGGTTCATCTCTTGGTGTAGGTTCAGAAGGGCCACCCATCTCTTCTTGGAGGGGTGCCACTGTGGAGTGCATACGCTCTTTCTTTCTCGACTTGGACCAGGTGCCATCTCAATGCATGCGAGAGCTGTATTCTCGAGTCAACTCTTCTTCGTCCGTCAATGCTCGTAACTCTTCCAGATGGTCCTCCATTATGGTCAGAGGTGTACTTCCAACAGATTATCGCCTCAATCCTTTTTATATTTGAAGCTCTCCCTTCTGTCGGCCGGGCCCCACAGCTCTCTTTTCTTCTTTATTAAATCAGCTTCAATGAAAATATCCCTTCCTCAAACTTAGCACGCCCACATCACCTGAGAGCCAAGTAGGAACCAGGTCATTTGTGTCCAAGCAAGCACACAACAAACGGAACATACCAACCACAGCAAACACAAATGATCCCTCTCAAGCCACAAACCCCCCCTGAGACCGGACGTAGGACCTTTGCCTAGCCACGCCCACACAAATCTATCACAGAATTAGCCCACGGAGAAACATTCATCCAACCATCCGTGCTTTCACCATTAAGCAGCACATTGCCTCAGTCACGCCCCACCACTTTTTGGTCGATAGCCCTTATAGCTAAACGATCGGCAGCTATCCCGCACCGGCAGCTAACCACCCGTGCTTTACACCCGAATTCGAGCAGCATCTCTGTATCAATGGTTAACCCGTACAGTTCGAATATGTCGCCCCGCACCCCACAAGGTACAGACCGTGCTTTCACCTACCTAGGCAGCACTTTGCCTCATCCGTCCTACGTGCAGACAGCGCCAGGCCCGAACCGCGAGAACTGACCGTGCTTACACCTCGAGGGCAGCACTTTGACTCATCAAGTCCCCCGTTCTGCCGACCACCCCGACCGTGGACACACCCGTGCTTACACTGTGGGCAGCACCTTGCGCAACGGTTGTCCTAACAAATCCCAAAAACGTGGCCATCCCTGTGAGACTCGCGTAGCTGACCAGCTAGACGGCTCTGATACCACAGGTTGTGCCGGCGCCTCAAAGGGCGCTGAGACTTGAGCGGTTTCCCCAACATGCGCGTAAGTCTAACATTCTTCCATCCTGCGCTTACGTGAAAGCCAACTCAGAAACATAACAAGCTTAACCATTCAGACTTAAGAAAATTGGAATCTCAACCAAACCGAAAAGCCATCTCAGAATCCGTCCCCAAAAGGTAACCAAAGGCAAAGACAAGCCACACATGACACCCAAGGCATAGTGGTCGCCAAACTGACCAATTGGCATAGCGGCAAGCCCCATGTCGATGACAGGGACCCTTAGGCGCCAGCGACGCAAAAAGGTTGTAGTAAGAGTCCTTCCACTTGGACCAGTCCCGGAGGCGAAACCGAAATGGTAATCATCCCCAAGGATCAACTTTATTAGATTTGGAAGAGGTTACATTCATACATAGACTGACCGGTCTCGGGGCCACCAACACGTGTTGGGCATTGTGCCTGGCTCGTGCTGGTAGAGGGAGCTAAGACCTGGCGAATGGAATCCTGGCGCTGGTTGAGCTGCCCAAGTTTCTGTCTGCCGGACTCCCCCTATAGTTCTGCTGTGATTCGGCGCACCCCCTCTGGTTTGAAACATAGTGCTTTCTGGTAAGGCACGCTTTTTAGGACTTAGTTTTTATTTTGCTGATTAAGCCTGGCAAGCCTGGCAGAATCAGTCTGGCTCCCGGACCTGGGTCCCGGGAGCCGTCCCGGCGGCCGAATCACCCTGCTTTCCTAACTAGGCCATGACTCGAGCTCCAGAGCTAGCTCATGACTTCGTGACTACTTGACTGGCTCACCACAGGTCGGAGGCTCAGTCCTTGACGTTCTAACTTGCTCTGGGACCTTAGAGGGTATCACCCCTTTGAGACTTACAGGGCACGCTGGGTGCACCCGAGTCAGCTTTACAACACCAGGCAGGAGGTTTTTTTTTTTTTTAAACTGCTTGCCCTGGTGCCACGTGTCGGGCACCAGGGTTTATTTAGCGCAGGCATCCCAAAGGGAGCCGGGAACCACGACTTAGCTTCTCAGCCTTCAACTCTTGCGTTCATGCAAGGAACACTCAGAACCACAAGCCGCGACAGATATGGAAACAACCAGTTCCTGGACCAAATGGTCCCGACAGCATACCGCTGGCGCCACGGACTGAATGGTCCCGACGGCATACCGCTGGCGTCCCGGGATACGACCCTCAGCTATGTGCCAAGTTAAAAATTTGGAAGCGGCCTTACAACTGGCGCTTTTACCGAACACTGAAACCCAGAAGGTAATCAGAGTCAGTTTGAGGAAAATCCCACTTTATTGATAGATTTGAGAAGGTTACATTTCAAGTGTGTGACCGACCCTAGTCTCCGGGGCGCTAGCATGCCAAGGCGAGAGCCATGGCAACATTCCAGCAAGGTAGGCTGAGACTTGGTTGGAGCTCGCCCTGAGTCGCAACCCGCACTCCCCTATAGTATTGGTGGGATTCGGCACCCTCCCTCATACCAAGCACTCTACCCAGGCTAGTAAAGCACATTTTTCTCTCTCCAGGATTTTCTCTTTCTAGAAAGTCATTTTCTCTCTCTAGATTTTATTGATCCCCAGGCTTCCTTTAATCATGCCTAGATCGTGTGAGGTGATTGCACATCGATCTGAACTCTCTGGACTTCGCTAGAAACCGATCAAAGATTTTCAGCCATAGGAACTTGGCGCTGGCTAGATTCTCGTCACAGTGGCGCCGGGAGCGGCAGGGGCGCTGCTGGCGCCGGGGACAATGCGGGCGCCAGTGGCGCCAGAAGTAAAGCTTGTAAAGGTAGCTTTACAACATCCACCCCACCTTTATAAAATCTGATGTCCTCATCAGATGTCAGATTAAAGTAAAGGTATCTCCCAATTAAAATAACTATACATTTAAGCTACTTGGCACACTACTCAATTTACTGGTCACTTTTTATTAACATTGAAGCTAGCACACCACAAGTCGGAGGCTCAACTCTTTGTACTGAAAAATTACATAACTTAAAATATCTTTTTGTCTGGGAAAAGCGTAGATTTTATATCGCTTTCGTAAAACCAAAAAAATCTGGTGACAGAGGCCTTTCTTTGAAATGTTCGCCACTGTCACTTCTGACTTTCGACTTTGGAACTCCTTTGAGCTCCTGATTTGTCCTTGATGCACTTTGTGTTGAGCTCCCTAAGCTCCAGATTTGTTCAGTTCCGCACAGGTATCAGGGCTCCCTGAGCCAGATGATTTATCATTTGATTGCCCACTTTATGGTCCACTCCGTGCCTTGTTGCTTCTGCACTTTGATTTCTCTCCTTGTCCCAGCCTGATCTTGATACTTTTCCATCTTGGCTCTTTAAGGTAGGCAAAGATTGAGTAGTCCGCAATGCACCTCTCACTTAGCTTGAAGTAGCTCTTTGAATCAGCCCAAATGTAATCATTGACCTCGTGGAAAGCCAAAGGGTCGCACCAGTTTGATCCGCATATGAACTATCTCTTCCCATTTGTTTGAAGCACCTTGTCCGTCGCGCAAAACTTGACTTTCACAATTCCATCACTGGTCAGTTGCCTCACAGTCAAAACAAGAAGTGTACATCGAGCTTGGCTTCAAGTAGCTCTCTTTGAATCAGACACATGCACTAGTCCGATCTCAACACGAACTGCCCCTTAGCATCCGTTCAAAATACCAAGTCTCTAATGCAAGGCTCAACTTTCACAGTTCCTTTATTGATCAGCTGCCTTACACGTAACACAAGCCAGCGTACTCATATGTTTCCTCATCATTGCTGGTCCAGAGAAAACCTATAACAAGCTTTCCTTAACACAACAAAAACTTGTCAACTTATTAGGTCCAAAGTTCGCCAGTCTTCTCGTGTGAGTATGGCTAGGTCACCTTGAATTTGCCCCCGTTTTGATCAACTTTCATTGAGAATTTGCCCCAAGAGAGAGAGGTGTGTGATAGTTCCCCTCCACTTATAAAATCAGCTAGAGTAGAGTTCTTCGGACAAAAGGCCTTTCCAACACTTTGCTTCCCATCTGCTAGTATTATGGCTCGATCCAACTTGTTGCCAATCTCTGAAAAGGATCCTAGTCTTTCCCCTTTGAGGAAAAACCCAACTGATACTGGATATCGCCCATGCTCAGTGAGTTTCAGTTCCAAAGGTGGCCGTCCCAAAATGAAGACCAACTGCTCCATAGAAGATCTCCCCTGAAATTGCCCTTTCCAACTTTTGACCTCTTGCTTGCGTCTGCTGGGCGTTGTCGCAAATGAAACTAACCCAAGAAAGTTTACTAACAAGTAACAAAGAAAAGGTCCCCCTTTGAGATAGTTCTGCCAACGGACCTTTGCCTGGCCGCGCCCATACAAATCGATCACAAAATCAGCCCACAGAGAACACCCCTCCAACTATCCGTGCTTTCACCATTAAGCAGCACATTGCCTCAGTCACGCCCCACCACTTTTTGGTCGATAGCCCTTATAGCTAAACGATCGGCAGTTATCCCGCACCGGCAACTAATCACCCGTGCTTTACACCCGACTTCAAGCAGCATCTCTGTATCAATGGTTAAACCGTACAGTTCGAATATGTCGTCCCGCACCCCACAAGATACAGACCGTGCTTTCACCTACCTAGGCAGCACCTTGAACAACAGTTGTCTTGATGAACCCCAAACTGTGGCCATTTCCGTGAGATCCGCATAGCTGACCGGCCAGTCGGCTCTGATACCACATGTAGCGCAGGCATCCCAAAGGGAGCCGGGAACCACGATTTAGCTTCTCAGCCTTCAACTCTTGCCATCCAAACCCACTTGACATACAAGCAGCCAACTCGCCAACAACGATCAGACTTAACCAACTTGAAGTTCCTGAAAACCAACATTGAGATCCAACCTGGCGCCATGCCAGATTGGGGTCCCGATGTCGGTGACTTCCCTCCAAGCAAGCCGCCCGACATACATCAAACTTAACAACCTCGAAGCTTCGTTACAAACGAGTAACATCCAATCCAAGCAAGCGGTCTGACTTACATCAGACTTAACCAACTGAAAGCTTCGTCACGAGTGCTGGAAGCCAACCTGGCGCCACGCCAGACTGGACAGCCATAAACAGGTAACTTCCACCCAAGCAAGCCATCCAACTCAGCCGACAGGTTAGAGCCCGTTCCCCAAGAGCTTAACCCATTCACGTTCATGCAAGGAACACTCAGAACCACAAGCCGCGACAGATATGGAAACAACCAGTTCCTGGACCAAATGGTCCCGACAGCATACCGCTGGCGCCACGGACTGAATGGTCCCGACGGCATACCGCTGGCGTCCCGGGATACGACCCTCAGCTATGTGCCAAGTTAAAAATTTGGAAGCGGCCTTACAACTGGCGCTTTTACCGAACACTGAAACCCAGAAGGTAATCAGAGTCAGTTTGAGGAAAATCCCACTTTATTGATAGATCTGAGAAGGTTACATTTCAAGTGTGTGACCGACCCTAGTCTCCGGGGCGCTAGCATGCCAAGGCGAGAGCCATGGCAACATTCCAACAAGGGAGGCTGAGACTTGGTTGGAGCTCTCCCTGAGTCGCAACCCGCACTCCCCTATAGTATTAGTGTGATTCGGCACCCCCCTCATACCAAGCACTCTACCCAAGCTGGTAAAGCACGTTTTTCTCTCTCTAGGATTTTCTCTTTCTAGAAAGTCATTTTCTCTCTCTAGATTTTATTGATCCCCAGGCTTCCTTTAATCATGCCTATATCGTGTGAGGTGATTGCACATCGATCTGAGCTCTCTGGACTCTGCTAGAACCGATCAAAGATTTTCAGCCATAGGAACTTGGTGCCAGCTGGATTCTGGTCACAGTGGCGCCGGGGCGCTGCTGGCGCCGGGGACATAGCTGGCGCCGGAAGTAAAGCTTGTAAAGGTAGCTTTACAACACACGAGTTAGCTTCCCAGCCTTTAACTCTTGCCATACAAGCAGCCACTTGACATACAAGCAGCCAACTCGCCACCAACGATCAGACTTAACCAACTTGAAGTTCCGAAAACCAACATTGAGATCCAACCTGGCGCCATGCCACATCGGGGGTCCCGAGGTGGGTGACTTCCCTCCAAGCAAGCCGCTCGACATACTTCAAACTTGACCAACTCGAAGCCTCGTTACAAACGAGTAACATCCTTTCCAAGCAAGCGGTCTGACTTACATCAGACTTAACCAACTGAAAGCTTCGTCACAAGCACTAGAAGCCAACCTGCCGCCATGCCAGACTGGACAGCCATAAACAGGTAACTTCCACCCAAGCAAGCCATCCAACTCAGCCGACAGGTTAGAGCCCGTTCCCCAAGAGCTTAACCCATTCACGTTCATGCAAGGAACACTCAGAACCACAAGCTGCGACAGATATGGAAACAACCAGTTCCTGGACCAAATGGTCCCGATAGCATACCGCTGGCGCCATGGACCGAATGGTCCCGAAGGCATACCGCTAGCGTCCCGGGATACGACCCTCAGCTATGTGCCAACTTAAAAATTTGGAAGCGGCCTTACAACTGGCGCTTTTACCGAACACTGAAACCCAGAAGGTAATCAGAGTCAGTTTGAGGAAAATCCCACTTTATTGATAAATCTGAGAAGGTTACATTTCAAGTGTGTGACCGACCCTAGTCTCCGGGGCGCTAGCATGCCAAGGCGAGAGCCATGACAACATTTCAGCAAGGGAGGCCGAGACTTGGTTGGAGCTCGCCCTGAGTCGCAACCCGCACTCCCCTATAGTATTGGTGGGATTCGGCACCCCGCCTCATACCAAGCACTCTACCCAGGCTGGTAAAGCATGTTCTTCTCTCTCTAAGATTTTCTCTCTCTAGATTTTATTGATCCCCAGGCTTCCTTTAATCATGCCTAGATCGTGTGAGGTGATTGCACATCGATCTGAGCTCTCTGGACTTCGCTAGAACCGATCAAAGATTTTCAGCCATAGGAACCTGGCCCCGGCTGGATTCTGGTCACAGTGGCCTCGGGAGAGTCGCTGGCGCTGCAAGTGGCAGGGGCGCTGCTGGCACCAGGGACAATCATGGCTCCAATGGCGCCGGAAGTAAAGCTTGTAAAGGTAGCTTTACAACAGTTTATCCCATAAGCAAATCTCTGAGATAAATAACTAAACCCACCTATTTACTCACATGTGTGAAGGCGGGTGTGAAGCTACCCAGTGCCACCTGGGCCTGCCCGGCGCCACCCACCTGGCGTGGTGCCCCTACCCTGTGCCACCAGCTCCTCTTGTTCTTAGCACCTTGCGAACGCGTCAGGCAGGGATGTTTTTTTTTTTTTTAAACTGCTTGCCCTGGTGCCACGTGTCGGGCACCAGGGTTTATCCCATAAGCAAATCTCTGAGATAAACCAGTACCTATATATAACTGAACCCACCTACTTACTCACATGTGTGCAGGTGGGTGTGAAGTTGCCCAGTGCCACCTGCCCGGTTCCCGGTGTGTTGCGTCGGCGCCTCAAGGGGCGCTGGGACTTGAGCAGTTTCCCCAACACACGCTTAAGTCTAACATTCATCTATCATGCACTTACGTAAAAGCCAACTCAGAAACGTAACAAGCTTAACCATTCAGACTTAAGAAAACTGGAATCCCAAACCAACCCGAAAGCCAACTCAGAATCCGTCCCCAAAAGGTAACCAAAGGCAAAGACAAGCCACACATGAAACCCAAGGCATAGTGGTCGCCAAACTGACCAATTGGCATAGCGGCAAGCCCCATGTCGATGACAAGGACCTGTAGCGCAGGCATCCCAAAGGGAGCCGAGAACCACGACTTAGCTTCCCAGCCTTCAACTCTGGCCATCCAAACCCACTTGACATACAAGCAGCCAACTCACCAACAATGATCAGACTTAACCAACTTGAAGTTCCAAAAACCAACATTGAGATCCAACCTGGTGCCATGCCAGATCGGGGGTCCCGATGTGGGTGACTTCCCTCCAAGCAAGCCGCCGGACATACATCAAACTTAACCAACTCGAAGCTTCGTTACAAACTAGTAACATCCTTTCCAAGCAAGCGGTCTGACTTACATCAGACTTAACCAACTGAAAGCTTCGTCACGAGCGCTGGAAGCCAACCTGGCGCCACGCCAGACTGGACAGCCATAAACAGGTAACGTCCACCCAAGCAAGCCATCCAACTCAGCCGACAGGTTAGAGCCCGTTCCCCAAGAGCTTAACCCATTCACGTTCATGCAAGGAACACTCAGAACCACAAGCCGCGACAAATATGGAAACAACCAATTCCTGGACCAAATGGTCCCGACAGCATACCGCTGGCGCCACGGACCGAATGGTCCCGACGGAATACCGCTGGCGTCCCGGGATACGACCCTCAGCTATGTGCCAAGTTAAAAATTTGGAGGCGGCCTTACAACTGGCGCTTTTACCGAACACTGAAACCCAGAAGGTAATCAGAGTCAGTTTGAGAAAATCCCACTTTATTGATAAATCTGAGAAGGTTACATTTCAAGTGTGTGACTGTTGCGCCGGCGCCTCAAAGGGCGCTGGAACTTGAGCGGTTTCCCCAACACGCGCTTAAGTCTAACATTCATCCATCATGCACTTACGTAAAAGCCAACTCAGAAACGTAACAAACTTAACCATTCAGACTTAAGAAAACTGGAATCCCAACCAACCCGAAAGCCAACTCAGAATCCGTCCCCAAAAGGTAACCAAAGACAAAGACAAGCCACACATGAAACCCAAGGCATAGTGGTCGCCAAACTGACCAATTGGCATAGCCGCAAGCCCCATGTCGATGACAGGGACCCTTAGGCGCCAGCGACGCAAAAAGGTTGTAGTAAGGGTCCTTCCACTTGGACCAGTCCCGGAGGCGAAACCGAAATGGTAATCATCCCCAAGGATCAACTTTATTAGATTTGGAAGAGGTTACATTCATAAATAGACCGACCGGTCTCTGGGCCACCAACACGTGCTTGGCATTGTGCCTGGCTCGTGCTGGTAGAGGGAGCTGAGACCTGGCGATTGGATTCGGGTGCACCTGAGTCAGCTTTACAACATCCTCCCCTCGTTTGAAAAAGCTGATGTCCTCATCAGGGCCAAACTAGACCTAGGATGTATGGCACAGGCTTAATTCACCAGCCTTAACAACTTTGAATTAAAAATACATTGGCAGTAGCACATGAAAAGTGTAGATAAAGTTCACTTACGTAAAACCTGTGTAAAGCTACAAGCAATTTATTGACAAACTTAAGAAAGATACCTGGAAGTTCCTTGAACTTCAGAATGGCCATGAATGTTTATGTAGGAGGCATGCCGCCAGGTAGTGCTGTGTGTGCCGAAAAACGACTATTGCATTGGTTCTTCTGCAGATAATCTGCTAGTACTTCAGGGGCTCCCTCCTTAAGTTTGTCTTCGTACTCCCAAGAAGCCTCAATAAGTGGAGCCCGTAGCCACTTCACTAGATATTCACGTTGAACACCAGTTCACTTTCTATGTGTCAATATTTGTTCTGGTACAAGCTGCCTCTTTGTAAGAACAACTCACAACCTCTTTTATTAAATCAGCTTCAATGAAAATATCCCTTCCTCAAACTTAGCACGCCCACACCTGAGAGCCAAGTAGGAACCAGGTCATTTGTGTCCAAGCAAGCACACAACAAACGGAACATACCAACCAAAGCAAACACAGAGGATCCCTCTCAAGCCACAAACCCCCCTGAGACCGGAAGTAGGACCTTTGCCTAGCCGCACCCACACAAATCTATCACAGAATTAGCCCACGGGGAAACATCCATCCAACCATCCGTGCTCTCACCATTAAGCAGCACATTGTCTCAGTCACGCCCCACCACTTTTTGGTTGGTAGCCCTTATAGCTAAATGATCGGCAGCTATCTTGCACCGGCAGCTAACCACCTGTGCTTTACACCCGAATTCGAGCAGCATCTCTGTATCAATGGTTAACCCGTACAGTTCGAATATGTCGCCCCGCACCCCACAAGGTACAGACCGTGCTTTCACCTACCTAGGCAGCACTTTGCCTCATCCGTCCTACGTGCAGACAGCGCCAGGCCCGAACCGCGAGAACTAACTGTGCTTACACCTTGAGAGCAGCACTTTGACTCATCAAGTCCCCCGTTCTGCCGACCACCCCGACCGTGGCGTGCTTACACTGTGGGCAGCACCTTGGGCAACGGTTGTCCTAACAAATCCCAAAACGTGGAAATCTCTGTGAGACTTGCGTAGCTGACCGGCTAGTCGGCTCTGATACCACATGTTGCGCCGGCGCCTCAAAGGGCGCTGGGACTTGAGCGGTTTCCCCAACACGCGCTTAAGTCTAACATTCATCCATCATGCACTTACGTAAAAGCCAACTCAGAAACGTAACAAGCTTAACCATTCAGACTTAAGAAAACTGGAATCCCAACCAACCCGAAAGCCAACTCAGAATCCGTCCCCAAAAGGTAACCAAAGGCAAAGACAAGCCACACATGAAACCCAAGGCATAGTGTCGCCAAACTGACCGATTGGCATAGCCGCAAGCCCCATGTCGATGACAGGGACCCTTAGGCGCCAGCGACGCAAAAAGGTTGTAGTAAGGGTCCTTCCACTTGGACCAGTCCCGGAGGCGAAACCGAAATGGTAATCATCCCCAAGGATCAACTTTATTAGATTTGGAAGAGGTTACATTCATACATAGATTGACCGGTCTCGGGGCCACCAACACGTGCTGGGCATTGTGCCTGGCTCGTGCTGGTAGAGCGAGCTGAGACCTGGCGACTGGATTCCTGGCGCTGGTTGAGCTGCCCAAGTTTCTGTCTGCCGGACTCCCCCTATAGTTCTGCTGTGATTCGGCGCACCCCCTCTGGTTTGAAACATAGTGCTTTCTGGCAAAGCACGATTTTTGGGACTTAGTTTTTATTTTGCTGATTAAGCCTGGCAAGCCTGGCAGAATCGGTCTGGCTCCCGGACATGGGTCCCGGGAGCCGTCCCGGCGGCCGAATCAACTTGCTTTCCTGACTAGGCCATGACTCGAGCTCCAAAGCTAGCTCATGACTTTGTGACTACTTGACTGGCTCACCACATGTCGGAGCCTCAATCCTTGACGTTCTAACTTGCTCTGGGACCTTAGAGAGTGTCACCCCTTTGAGTCTTACAGGGCACGCTGGGTGCACCCGAGTCAGCTTTACAACATCCTCCCCTCGTTTGAGAAAGCTGATGTCCTCATCAGGGCCAAACTAGAACCTAAGACTCATGGCACGGGCTTAATTCACCGGCCAGACTTTAGTCACATATACAAGGGCACGGGCTTGATTCACCGGCCAAAGGAAACCAACTGTAAAGAGGAGTAATGATATTGTGTTTTACACCCAGCACAAGAAAAGTGTGGATCTAGTTCACTTACGTAAAACCTATGTGAAGCTGCTGCACTTAGACATTAGACTGAAGCTCAGTCCTCGATGAGAAATGCGGCTTACTTTATTAACATGAAAGAAAAAGGTACTTACGGCTCCCTTAAGCCTCAGATATGTCGTTTTCGTCGCACATCTGGATGAGTCCCCTAGGACTCTAGATATTTCGTTTGGTCGTCCAGGTTGAGCTCCTTGAGCTCTGCATCGGCACTTAGATTCACCTTTGATGTAGAAACTGCAGGCAATGTTGGCTCCATTTGACCTCGCGTCAGCTGGTTTGTCACTGTTGGATGTCCTTCGTTAAAGAAGTGAGCTTTCGCTTGGTCACACAAGGTGAGCTCCTTGAGCTCTGCATCGGCACTTGAATTCACCTTTGATGTAGAGACTATAGGCAATGTTGGCTCCATTTGTTCCCGTGTCAGCTGGTCTGTCACTGTTGGCTGTCCTTCGTTAAAGAGGTGAATGAGATTGGGAGGAATGGTTGGCTCAGGTTTATTTGTGTCGTTCTTTTCTAGTTGGTCCCCTGGCACAGCTCTGATGACACAAGGTCTCCTGCCATTATATAATAACACAAGGTTAACCCCTTTTGCCAAGAAGGCCACCACATGTTCGTTAAACCAGCTTAATCCCAAAATAGCGTCGAAGGCATTTATCTTCAAGATTGTGAACGTTAGTCGATTCGTCCAGGCTCCCAGAGAGATTGGTAAGCTGGTTGCCAATCTACAGGTGGTCATTGTACCTTTCGCGGTCTCCACACAAATAGGAGTCACATTTTCTTCACATTGGATGTCCAATTCCCCTATCAGTTTTTCTGACAAGTAGTTATGTGACGCCCCCAGGTCTACAATGAAGTAAATGATCCTGCCTTGAATACAGCCTTTCAGGTACAATAACTTGGATCCTCTCGCAGGAGTCGCCATAAGATGTTCACGATACGCCACAAGTGCCCCTATCTGTTGCAAGGCATTCAGGTCAGACTCCGTCAAATCCGTTTCTGGGTCCTCTTCGTCATCTTGTTCACCATCTTCTTGATCAAATGCCTCTCTCTCCATCCTATCAAATCCTTCAATGGCAGCCATGATTTGCTTATTCAATGGTTTGGGGCATGACCTGCAAGAGTGACCTTGCTGATGACAGTTGAAGCAACGCATGGAACTGCCCACTGTTGGTGAGCTGTTGCTGTGACTAGCTGAAGGTCCAACATTGTTTCTTCTCTAGAACATGTTCCCTCCATTGTTGCCTTGGTTGCCAAACCCTGTTTTTGTTGGGAATTTGTTCCCGCTACTCGAGGCTTGGTTGTCATTTGGAGCTGAGTCCCCCCTTAAAAAGAAGCTCGGACTGGGTTTGGATCCACTAAATACTCTTGTTGAGGTTGCGGGAGCAGCTGGTGCCAATGTGCTCTCATAATCACAAACCATTTTAGCCGCTCGAATAGTTGAATTGAAATCATGGGGCATGTAGCTGTCTATCGCACGCCGGGTCCAAGATTGCATTCCAGACAATAGGTAATGAGTTTTGTCCACCTCGGACATATCTTCAATAACCCATACACTCTGTCTGAATTTATTGAGGTACTCTCGCAATGACCCTTTCTGTTTGAGCCCCGATAATTCTGTCCTCAATCTCATGTGTGAATCCTTCCGTATGAACTCCTCTCGTAACGCGGCTTTGAATGCGTCCGATGTTTGAAAATGCATTCCTGCCATCCGGTACCAATTTGTAGTGTAGCCCTCAAAATATGCTAATGCCAAGTCAGTTCTTTCTTCCTCAGGAGTGTTCATCAGACGGAAGTAATGGTCCATGTGAAACAACCAATCTTCCACAACTCGAATGTCACGCTCTCCTTTGAAAGTAGGTGGTGCTTTGACTTTGGCAGTCTTCCTTGGGCCCTCCGTGTTTTGCGCTCGTGGTTCTCTTGGTATCTGTGGAGGAGGCGCCACTGCATTCCCCCTAGTTGCTTCCAACTCTTCAAACCTGGCTTCGAGCTGTGTTAGCCCATCTCTCATTTCTCTAGCAAGGTTAATTTGAGTAAGATTCATGGCTCGCAAGGATGTTTACCATTCTTTCCTTTCTGTTTCTCTATCCTTCTTCACCTCGCTAAGCATAGCCATCATTGCGCTTGATAGGTATTGCCACATCTTCACTTCAAAGAGGACCTGTTGCGCCTCTGGCAAGGGTTCATCTCTTGATGTAGGTTCAGAAGGGCCACCCATCTCTTCTTGGAGAGGCACCACTGTGGAGTGCATACGCTCTTTCTTTCTCGACTTGGACCTGGTGCCATCTCGATGCATGCGAGAGCTGTATTGTCGAGCCAGCTCTTCTCCGTCCGTCAATGCTCGTAACTCTTCCAGATGGTCCTCCATTATAGTCAAAGGTGTACTTCCAACAGATTATCGCCTCAATCCTTTCTATATTTGAAGCTCTCCCTTCTGTCGGCCGGGCCCCACAGCTCTCTTTTCTTCTTTATTAAATCAGCTTCAATGAAAATATCCCTTCCTCAAACTTAGCACGCCCACATCACCTGAGAGCCAAGTAGGAACCAGGTCATTTGTGTCCAAGCAAGCACACCACAAACGAACATACCAACCAAAGCTAAATAGAGGATCCCTCTCAAGTCACATTCCCCCTGAGACCGGAGGTAGGACCTTTGCCTAGCCGCGCCCACACAAATCTATCACAGCATTAGCCCACGGGGAAACATCCATCCAACCATCCGTGCTTTCACCATTAGGCAACACATTGCCTCAGTCATGCCCCACCACTTTTTGGTCGATAGCCCTTATAGCTAAACGATCGGCAGCTATCCCGCACCGGCGGCTAACCACCCGTGCTTTACACCCGAATTCAAGCAGCTTCTCTGTATCAATGGTTAACCCGTACAGTTCGAATATGTCGCCCCGCACCCCACAAGGTACAGACCGTGCTTTCACCTACCTAGGCAGCACTTTGCCTCATTCGTCCTACGTGCAGATAGCGCCAGGCCCGAACCGCGAGAACTGACCGTGCTTACACCTCGAGGGCAACACTTTGACTCATCAAGTCCCCCGTTCTGCTGACTACCCCGACCGTGGACGCACCCGTGCTTACACTGTGGGTAGCACCTTGCGCAACGGTTGTCCTGACAAATCCCAAAACGTGGCCATCCCTGTGAGACTTGCATAGCTGACCGGCTAGTCGGCTCTGATACCACATGTTGCGTCGGCGCCTCAAAGGGCGCTGGGACTTGAGCGGTTTTCCCAACACGCGCGTAAGGCTAACATTCATCCATCATGCACTTATGTAAAAGCCAACTCAGAAACGTAACAAGCTTAACCATTCAGACTTAAGAAAACTGGAATCCCAACCAACCCGAAAGCCAACTCAGAATCCGTCCCCAAAAGGTAACCAAAGGCAAAGACAAGCCACACATGAAACCCAAGGCATAGTGGTCGCCAAACTGACCGATTGGCATAGTGACAAGCCCCATGTCGATGATAGGGACCCTTAGGCTCCAGCGACGCAAAAAGGTTGTAGTAAGGGTCCTTCCACTTGGACCAGTCCCGGAAGCGAAACCGAAATAGTAATCATCCCCAAGGATCAACTTTATTAGATTTGGAAGAGGTTACATTCGTACATAGACTGACCGGTCTCGGGGCCACCAACACGTGCTGGGCATTGTGCTTGGCTCGTGCTGGTAGAGGGAGCTGAGACCTGGCGGTTGGAAACATAGTGCTTTCTGGTAAAGCATGCTTTTTAGGACTTAGTTTTTATTTTGTTGATTAAGCCTGGCAAGCCTGGCAGAATCAGTTTGGATCCCGGACATGGGTCCCGGGAGCCGTCCCGGCGTCCGAATCAACTTGCTTTCCTGACTAGGCCATGACTTGAGCTCCAGAGCTAGCTCATGACTTTGTGAGTACTTGATTGGCTCACCACAGGTCGGAGGCTCAGTCCTTGACGTTCTAACTTGCTCTGGGACCTTAGAGAGTGGCACCCCTTTGAGTCTTACAGGGCACGCTGGGTGCACCCGAGTCAGCTTTACAAAAGTTGGCGAATTGTCTGCTTGTATGTCAAGTGGGTTTGGATGGCAAGAGTTGAAAGCTGGGACGCTAAGTCGTGGTTCCCGGCTCCCTTTGGGATCCCTGTGCTACAACGGCTCTTTAGCTACATGGTGGACCTGACTGCCCTCAGTGAGCCTACCCTTCAAGCTTCATCCATTTATCCTCACTGCACCTGCTCGGTTTGCAGCCACCCTCGCTGGAGCTTGCACTTCATCTCCTGCTGCACGCTTCTGTCCACAATCTGCCCACGGATCTGCACCCTCGCTACTGCCCTGGTGTGCTCTTAAGGGCTCCACATAATTGTAGCACACTAGCGCGTCAAAGTGCACCAGCCAGGGGCTGACCAAAAGGGGAGCCGTTGCACCAGGGGGCTGGCAACACCCAGGTGGCGCCGGGCAAGGGCACCGGCACCAGTGGGTGGCACCGGGCAGGCAAGTGGGCGGCGCCAGGCAGGCAGGTGGGTGGTGCTGGGCAGGCCCAGGTGGCACCGGGCAAGTACCACCCAGGTGGCACCGTGTTGTAAAGCTGACTCGGGTGCACCCAGCGTGTCCTATAAGACTCAAAGGGGTGACACTCTTTAAGGTCCCAGAGCAAGTTAGAACATCAAGGATTGAGCCTCCGGCGTGTGGTGAGCCAGTCAAGTAGTCACAAGTCATGAGCTAGCTCTGGAGCTCGAGTCATGGCCTAGTCAGGAAAGCAAGTTGATTCGGCCGCCGGGACGGCTCCCGGGACCCATGTTGTTGTAAAGCTGACTCAGGTGCACCCAGCGTGCCCTGTAAGACTCTAAGGGGTGACACTCCCTAAGGTCCCAGAACAAGTTAGAACATCAGGGACTGAGCCTCCGACCTGTGGTGAGCCAGTGAAGTAGTCACAAGTCATGAGCTAGCTCTGGAGCTCGATTCATGGCCTAGTCAAGAAGCAAGTTGATTCTGCCACCGGGACGGCTTCCGGGACCCATGTCCGGGAGCCAGACTGATTCTGCCATGCTTGCCAGGCTTAATCAGCAAAATAAAAACTAAGTCCCAAAAAGCGTGCTTTACCAGAAAGCACTATGTTTCAGAACAGAGGGGGTGCGCCGAATCACAGCAAAACTATAGGGGGAGTCCGACAGACAGAAACTTGGGCAGCTCAACCAGCGCCAGGAATCCACTCGCCAGGTCTCAGCTCCCTCTAGCAGCATGAGCCAGGCACAATGCCCAGCACGTGTTGCTGGCCCCGAGACCGGTCAGTCTATGTATGAATGTAACCTCTTCCAAATCTAATAAAGTTGATCCTTGGGGATGATTACCATTTCGGTTTCGCCACCGGGACTGGTCCAAGTGGAAGGACCCTTACTACAACCTTTATGCGTCGCTGGCACCTAAGGGTCCCTGTCATCGACATGGGGCTTGCCGCTATGCTAATCGGTCAGTTTGGCGACCACTATGCCTTGGATTTCATGTGTGGCTTGTCTTTGCCTTTGGTTACCTTTTGGGGACGGATTCTGAGTTGGCTTTCGGTTTGGTTGGGATTCCAATTTTCTTAAGTCTGAATGGTTAAGCTTGTTACGTTTCTGAGTTGGCTTTCACGTAAGCGCAGGATGGAAAAATGTTAGACTTACGCGCGTGTTGGGGAAACCGCTCAAGTCCCAGCGCCCTTTGAGACGCCGACGCAACATGTGGTATCAGAGCCGACTAGCCGGTCAGCTACGCAAGTCTCACAGGGATGGCCACGTTTTGGGATTTGTCAGGAGAACCGTTGGGCAAGGTGCTACCCACAGTGTAAGCATGGGTGCATCCACGGTCGGGGTGGTCGACAGAACGGAGGACTTGATGAGTCAAAGTGCTACCCTCGAGGCGTAAGCACGGTCAGTTCTCGCAGTTCGGGCCCGGCATTGTCTGCACGTAGGACGGATGAGGCAAAGTGCTGCCTAGGTAGGTGAAAGCACGATCTGTACCTTGTGGGGTGCGGGGCGACATATTCGAACTGTACCGGTTAACCATTGATACAGAGATGATGCTCGAATTCGGGTGTAAAGCATAGGTGGTTAGCTGCCAGTGCGGGATAGCTGCCGATCGTTTAGCTATAAGGGCTATCGACCAAAAAGTGGTGGGGCGTGACTGAGGCAATGTGCTGCTTAATGGTGAAAGCACGGATGGTTGGATGGATGTTTCCCCGTGGGCTAATGCTGTGATAGATTTGTGTGGGCGCGGCTAGGCAAAGGTCCTACCTCCGGTCTCAGGGGGAATGTGACTTGAGAGGGATCCTCTGTTTAGCTTTGGTTGGTATTTTCGTTTGTGGTGTGCTTGCCTGGACCTGAATTATCCCTGACTACTTGTTTTGATCCAGGTGATCTGATCTAGTTGGGAGGTGTGAGAGGAGCTTACATTTACAAAGTGGACCACACACAAGTATGGAGAGGAACTTCTATGGGGCAACCCCCAAGACTGGTTCAAGATTGTTATTCTTATCAGGAAAGATCGCGGAGAGGAAGTCAGATTTCATGATCGACTCCAGAGCTTCACATAACTATATCTCAAGGAGTGTAGTGGAACAACTCAGCTTGCCGACCAGGAATGTTACATCTACTCTCAAGGTAGTAACAGCGAAGGGAGCACTAGATGCAGACAAAGCGACATTGAACATCCCGGTGCAGATTGGAAGATGGAAGGCTAAACTTAGCTTTGTGATTTCAGAGATAGATGCCTTTGATGTGATTTTGGGCCTCCCTTGGTTAAATGAGCACTGTATCACATTTTTGGGTAGGAGCTCAAACTTGGTCCTCTTGGATTACAAGGGACAAATCTGCGTGACAAAAGCCTTGCCCGGCGGAAATGTTAAGGATACCGATATTGAACAAAATCTGGTTACAGCATTAGCGATGAAAAGAATGGCGAAAGGGCAAAGGTCAAAGTGCTTTCTTTGCATCTGCCGAGAAGTCCTAGAAGGGAAAAGCATGCGACAAGAAAACATGCCAAAAGAAGTGGCAGATCTGCTAGAAGAATTTAGCGATGTGTTCCCGGAGGAACTCCCAGTTAAGCTACCTCCTCGAAGACCAGTGGACCATAAAATTGAGTTGGTACCAGGAACAGAGCCAACCTCACGAGCACCCTACAGAATGTCACAACTGGAGTTGGCGGAACTGAAACAACAGCTTGGTGAATTGATAGACAAAGGTTTTATTAGACCTAGCGCTTCACCTTTTGGAGCCCAAGTGTTGTTCGTGGAAAAGGCGGACAAAACTCTTCGAATGTGTGTGGATTATCGCATGCTTAACAAGAGTACCATCAAGAACAAGTACCCCATGCCTAGAATTGATGACCTATTCGACCAACTCAAACATGCCAAATACTTTAGCCGAATAGATCTCAGATTTGGATATCATCAAATTCGAATAGCTAAAGGTGATGAGCACAAAACGGCGTTTTGAACGCGGTACGGGAGTCACGAGTTCCTGGTGATGCCATTCGGTCTAACAAACGCACCAGGCACTTTTTGCACGTTGATGAACAATATATTTCAAGACTGTCTGGATAAATTTGTCATTGTGTACATTGATGACATATTAGTAGTTAGCCGGAACCTTAAAGATCACATTAAACATTTAAGGACAGTTCTCCAACGACTGAGGAGGAACTGCTTGTTCGCGAAAAGAGAGAAATGTGAGTTTGTGGTGGAGGAAGTTGACTTCCTTGGACATATTATAGGCCACGGACGGATTCGAATGGATCCTAAGAAGATCAAGGCTATCTTGGATTGCCTAGCACCTAAAACTGTTCATGGCATCAAATCCTTTGTGGGCTTATGTAACTTTTACAAGAGATTCGTTGAGGCATTTAGCAAAATTGTGGCACCACTGTTGGAGCAGACCAAGACTCATCTGAAGATGACATGGACACTGGAATGTGAAACAGCGTTCAAAGAACTAAAACGACGGATTACTCAAGAACCCATCCTTGCCTTACCGGACTTGAGAAAACCTTTTGAAATACATACAGACGTGTCGAACTTTGCCATTGGGGCCGTGCTGATGCAAGACGAAAAACCTGTTGCATATGTCCGGGAGCCAGACTGATTCTGCCAGGCTTGCCAGGCTTAATCAGCAAAATAAAAACTAAGTCCCAAAAAGCGTGCTTTACCAGAAAGCACTATGTTTCAAAATAGAGGGGGTGCGCCGAATCACAGCAAAACTATAGGGGGAGTCCGGCAGACAGAAACTTGGGCAACTCAACCAGCGCCAAGAATCCACTCGCCAGGTCTCAGCTCCCTCTAGCAGCATGAGCCAGGCACAATGCCCAGCACGTGTTGCTGGCCCCGAGACCGGTCAGTCTATGTATGAATGTAACCTCTTCCAACTCTAATAAAGTTGATCCTTGGGGATGATTACCATTTCGGTTTCGCCACCGGGACTGGTCCAAGTGGAAGGACCCTTACTACAACCTTTATGCGTCGCTGGCACCTAAGGGTCCCTGTCATCGACATGGGGCTTGCTGCTATGCCAATCGGTCAGTTTGGCGACCACTATGCCTTGGATTTCATGTGTGGCTTGTCTTTGCCTTTGGTTACCTTTTGGGGACGGATTCTGAGTTGGCTTTCGGTTTGGTTGGGATTCCAATTTTCTTAAGTCTGAATGGTTAAGCTTGTTACGTTTCTGAGTTGGCTTTCACGTAAGCGCAGGATGGAAAAATGTTAGACTTACGCGCGTGTTGGGGAAACCGCTCAAGTCCCAGCGCCCTTTGAGGCGCCGACACAACATGTGGTATCAAAGCCGACTAGCCGATCAGCTACGCAAGTCTCATAGGGATGGCCACGTTTTGGGATTTGTCAGGAGAACCGTTGGGCAAGGTGCTACCCACAGTGTAAGCACGGGTGCATCCACGGTCGGGGTGGTCGGCAGAACGGGGGACTTGATGAGTAAAAGTGCTGCCCTTGAGGCGTAAGCACGGTCAGTTCTAGCAGTTCGGGCCCGGCGTTGTCTGCACGTAGGACGGATGAGGCAAACTGCTGCCTAGGTAGGTGAAAGCACGATCTATACCTTGTGGGGTGCGGGGCGACATATTCGAACTGTACGGGTTAACCATTGATACAGAGATGATGCTCGAATTCGGGTGTAAAGCACAGGTGGTTAGCTGCCAGTGCGGGATAGCTGCCGATCGTTTAGCTATAAGGGCTATCGACCAAAAAGTGGTGGGGCGTGACTGAGGCAATGTGCTGCTTAATGGTGAAAGCACGGATGGTTGGATGGATGTTTCCCCGTGGGCTAATGCTGTGATAGATTTGTGTGGGCGCGGCTAGGCAAAGGTCCTACCTCCGGTCTCAGGGGGAATGTGACTTGAGAGGGATCCTCTGTTTAGCTTTGGTTGGTATGTTCGTTTGTGGTGTGCTTGCCTGGACCTGAATTATCCCTGACTACTTGTTTTGATCCAGGTGATCTGATCTAGTTGGGAGTTGTGAGAGGAGCTTACATTTACAAAGTGGACCACACACAAGTATGGAGAGGAACTTCTATGGGGCAACCCCCAAGACTGGTTCAAGATTGTTATTCTTATCAGGAAAGATCGCGGGGAGGAAGTCAGATTTCATGATCGACTCCAGAGCTTCACATAACTATATCTCAAGGAGCGTAGTGGAACAATTCAGCTTGCCGACCAGGAATGTTACATCTACTCTCAAGGTAGAAACAACGAAGGGAGCACTAGATGCAGACAAAGCGACACTGAACATCCCGGTGCAGATTGGAAGATGGAAGGCTAAACTTAGCTTTGTGATTTCAGAGATGGATGCCTTTGATGTGATTTTGGGCCTCCCTTGGTTAAATGAGCACTGTATCACATTTTTGGGTAGGAGCTCAAACTTGGTCCTCTTGGATTACAAGGGACAAATCTGCGTGACAAAAGCCTTGCCCGGAGGAAATGCTAAGGATACCGATATTGAACAAAATCTGGTTGCAGCATTAGCGATGAATAGAATGGTGAAAGGGCAAAGGTCAAAGTGCTTTCTTTGCATCTGCCGAGAAGTCCCAGAAGGGAAAAGCGTGCGACAAGAAAACATGCCAAAAGAAGTGGCAGATCTGCTAGAAGAATTTAGCGATGTGTTCCCGGAGGAACTCCCAGCTAAGCTACCTCCTCGAAGACCAGTGGACCATAAAATTGAGTTGGTACCAGGAACAGAGCCAACCTCACGAGCACCCTACAGAATGTCACAACTGGAGTTGGCGGAACTGAAACAACAGCTTGGTGAATTGATAGACAAAGGTTTTATTAGACCTAGTGCTTCACCTTTTGGAGCCCCAGTGTTGTTCGTGGAAAAGGCGGACAAAACTCTTCGAATGTGTGTGGATTATCGCATGCTTAACAAGAGTACCATCAAGAACAAGTTGAAATACATACAGACGTGTCGAACTTTCCTATTGGGGCCATGCTGATGCAAGACGGAAAACCTGTTGCATATGTCCGGGAGCCAGACTGATTCTGCCAGGCTTGCCAGGCTTAATCAGCAAAATAAAAACTAAGTCCTAAAAAGTGTGCTTTACCATAAAGCACTATGTTTCAAACCAGAGGGGGTGCGCCGAATCACAGCAGAACTATAGGGGGAGTCCGGCAGACAGAAACTTGGGCAGCTCAACCAGCGCCAGGAATCCAGTCGCCAGGTCTCAGCTCCCTCTACCAGCACGAGCCAGGCACAATGCCCAGCACGTGTTGGTGGCCCCGAGACCGGTCAGTCTATGTATGAATGTAACCTCTTCCAAATCTAATAAAGTTGATCCTTGGGGATGATTATCATTTCGGTTTCGCCACCGGGACTGGTCCAAGTGGAAGGACCCTTACTACAACCTTTATGCGTCGCTGGCACCTAAGGGTCCCTGTCATCGACATGGGGCTTGCCGCTATGCCAATCGGTCAGTTTGGCGACCACTATGCCTTGGATTTCATGTGTGGCTTGTCTTTGCCTTTGGTTACCTTTTGGGGACGGATTCTGAGTTGGCTTTCGGTTTGGTTGGGATTCCAATTTTCTTAAGTCTGAATGGTTAAGCTTGTTATGTTTCTGAGTTGGCTTTCACGTAAGCGCAGGATGGAAGAATGTTAGACTTACGCGCGTGTTGGGAAAACCGCTCAAGTCCCAGCGCCCTTTGAGACGCCGACGCAACATGTGGTATCAGAGCCGACTAGCCGGTCAGCTACGCAAGTCTCACAGGGATGGCCACGTTTTGGGATTTGTCAGGAGAACCGTTGGGCAAGGTGCTACCCACAGTGTAAGCACGGGTGCGTCCACGGTCGGGGTGGTCGGCAGAACGGGGGACTTGATGAGTCAAAGTGCTGCCCTCGAGGTGTAAGCACGGTCAGTTTTCGCGGTTCGGGCCTGGCGCCGTCTGCACATAGGATAGATGAGGCAATGTGCTGCCATTAGGTTGGTGAAAGCACGGTCTATGCCTTGTGGGGTGCGAGGTGACATATTCGAACTGTACGGGTTAACCATTGATACAGAGATGCTGCTCGAATTCGGGTGTAAAGCACGGGTGGTTAGCTGTCGGTGCGGGATAGCTGCCGATCGTTTAGCTATAAGGGCTATCGACCAAAAAGTGGTGGGGCGTGACTGAGGCAATGTGCTGGTTAATGGTGAAAGCACGGATGGTTGGATGGATGTTTCCCCGTGGGCTAATTCTATGATAGATTTGTGTGGGCGCAGTTAGGCAAAGGTCCTACGTCCGATCTCAAAGGGGAATCTGGCTTGAGACGGATCCTCTGTGTTTGCTTTGGTTGGTATGTTCGTTTGTGGTGTGCTTGTTTGGACCTGAATAACCCCTGGTTGCTTAACTTCTTCCAGGTGATCTGTTCTAGTTGGGAGTTGAAGGAGGAATTTACATTTGTGTGTAGACGACATACAAGTATGGAAAGGAGCTTCCATGGGGCAACCCCCAAGATTGGTTCAAGATTATTATTCCTATCCGGAAAGATCGCGGGGAGGAAGTCAGATTTCATGATCGACTCCGGAGCTTCACATAACTATATTTCAAGGAGCGTAGTAGAACAGTTCAGCTTGCCTACCAGAAATGTAACATCAACGCTCAAGGTAGAAACAGCAAAGGGAGCACTGGACGCAGACAAAGCGACATTGAACATCCCGGTGCAAATTGGGAGATGGAAGGCTAAACTTAGCTTTCTGATTTTAGAGATGGATGCCTTCGATGTAATTTTGGGCCTTCCCTGGCTAAATGAACATTGTATTGCAGTTTTGGGTAGGAGCTCAAACTTGGTTCTCTTGGATTACAAGGGACAGATCTGTATGACAAAAGCTCTGCCTGGAGGGAATGCAAAGGGCACCGATATTGAACAAAATCTGGTTGCTGCATCTGTGATTAAAAGCATGGCGAAAGGGAAAAGGTCAAAGTGCTTTCTTTGTATCTGCAGAGAGGTTCCAGAAGGGAAAAACGCACAACAGAAAAACTTGCCAAAGGAGGTGGCAGATTTGCTAGAGGAATTTAGCGATGTGTTTCCAGAAGAACTCCCAGCTAAGTTACCTCCTTGAAGACTAGTGGACCATAAGATTGAGTTGGTGCCAGGAATAGAACCAACTTCACGAGCACCTTATAGGATGTCCAAGAAGAGTTGGTGGAACTGAAACAACAACTTGGTGAATTGATAGACAAAGGATTCATTAGACCCAGTGCTTCGCCTTTTGGAGCCCCTATACTATTCGTGGAAAAGGCGGACAAGACACTACGGATGTGTGTGGATTACCGCATGCTCAACAAGGGTACCATCAAGAACAAGTATCCCATGCCTAGAATTGATGACCTGTTCGACCAGCTCAAACATGCCAAATATTTTAGCCGAATAGATCTTAGATCTGGATATCACCAAATTCGAATAGCTAAAGGTGCGAGCACAAAACGGCTTTTCGAACACGGTATGGGAGTCACGAATTCAGGGTGATGCCGTTCGGTCTAACAAATGCACCAGCCACTTTTTGCACGTTGATGAACAACATTTTTTAGGACTGCTTAGATGAATTTGTCATTGTGTACATCGATGACATCTTGGTGTTTAGTCGTAGCCTCAAAGATCACATTAAACATTTAAGGACTGTCCTTCAACGACTAAGGAAGAACAGCTTGTTCACGAAAAGAGAAAAATGTGAATTTGTGGTAGAGGAAGTTGATTTCCTTGGACACGTTATAGGCTACGGACGAATTCGGATGGATCCTAAGAAGATCAAGACTATCTTGGATTGGCTGGCTCGTAAGACTATTCATGGCATCAAATCCTTTGTGGGCTTATGTAACTTTTACAGGAGATTCATTGAGGCATTTAGCAAAATTGTGGCACCACTGTTGGAGCAGACCAAGACTCATCTGAAGATGACATGGACACCGGAATGTGAAGCAGTGTTCCAAGAACTAAAACGACGGATCACTCAAGAACCCATTCTTGCCTTACCGGACTTCAGCAAACCTTTTGAAATACATACAAACGCGTCGAACTTTGCTATTGGGGCCGTGCTGATGCAAGACGGAAAACCTGTTGCATATTTTTCAAAGAAATTGAGTGATGTAGAGCGACGATGGCCAACTCATGAAAAAGAAATGGTCGCAGTAGTTCAAGCAGTGGAGCATTGGAGACATTATGTAGCAGGAAAACCCTTTAAGGCATTCACTTATAATGTATCACTCAAGTACGTCTCATCCCAAGGTATGCTCACGCCAAAGCAAATGCGATGGCAAACTTTCTCTCGAAATTCAATATAGACATCGTACACACGGCGGGAAAGAACAATGTGGTGGCGGATGCACTAAGTAGACAGGAACACTTGATGGCAACAGTGACAACTCAGGTGCCTGACCTACTCCAAGAAATCAGGGAGAATTATGGTGCAGATGCATTGGCGAAGGACTTAATGATCGAATTCCAACTGGGAAAGCCTCATAAACATTTCACTTGGAAAGATCAAATGGTTGTTTATAAACAACGCAGAGTATATGTCCCAGACAACATCAGCCTGAGGAAGAAAGTCTTGCGAGAACATCATGACGTACTAGCCGCCGGACATCCAGGGGTGAATCGCATGTATGAACTTCTCAAAAGAGGCTTCTATTGGCCAGGTATGTGGGCAGACGTTGAATCCTATGTGCAAACATGCCCGACATGTCAACAAGTGAAGGTGGAACCGCTAGTTCCAGCAGGACTACTCCAACCATTACCGGTACCAGCATACCCATGGGATTCGGTGAGCATGGATTTTATTGTTCAACTACCACGGTGCCAAGGCTTCGACTCAATTTATGTGGTGGTTGACCGCTTTTCAAAGCAAGTTCATCTAGTACCAACTAAAAGTTCAGTGACAGCTGAAGAAGTGGCAAGGTTATTTTTCAAATGTGTCTTCAAATACCACGGCCTGCCTAGAACGATTATTTCTGACCGAGACACCAAGTTCGTCGGAAAGTTCTGGACTTGTCTATTTCGCCTCGTGGGAACTGGACTGAATTTCATCACTGCATATCACCCTCAGACAGATGGGCAAACGGAGCGAGTCAATCGACAGATTGAACAATATTTACGAAATTATGTCGCTTGGGACCAATCCGATTGGGTCAACTACTTGGATATTCTCGAGTTTGCACATAACAACCAAGTGAACAGATCTACTGGAAGGGCACCCTTCGAGATAAGCAATGGTCGGCTACCGATTGTTCCAAGTTCTTTTCTTACAGGCGTGCAGGAAACACCACTACCTACTGTAGAGGAATTCATCAATGAGTGGCACACAAAGCTGACAGAGGTGAAGTCATTTTTAGAGCAGTCACAAAGGAGTATGGCAGCTGACGTAAATCCACATCGACGAGAACTGGAATTATCAGTGTAGGAGTCTTAGATTGTCGTGAAAGAGAGATTGTAGAAACGATTAGGCATCTCAGACAACCATGTAATCCTCTAATACTAATAATTTGATTAAGAAGAGAATGTGGAAATAATTCAAGCATCAGAGATAGCCATACATTTCACTTTATGTGGGAGTTAATTTCATTCAACAAGAATGCAAAAAGTTGTAACCTGTATAATAAAGTTGTAGTAACAACGATCAGACCACAATACAATTGCGCTGGTAAGCGTGTGATCCTACCTACAAATTCAAAACAATTGCTAAAACTCTGAATATCTCTCTCTCTCTCTCTCTCTCTCTCTCTCTCTCTCTCTCTCTCTCTCTCTCTCTCTCTATCTATAATCACTAACTCTAAGGAGTCAACTACTGAAAGATCCGTTCTGGTCGATTTAATCTCTATCAGATTACTATAGATGTATTTCGATGATGTTCTATCTTCAATTGCTCATTTGCATATATAGCAACTGGAAGATCTTGTATTATTCTAGCTTTACAATTACAAGATCACTTAATAGCTGATTAACTGACTAATTAGAATAGTTGTTATTGGAGAGTGAAGACGTAGACAACCTATGAGGAATTGTTGTAAAGCTGACTTGGGTGCACCCAGCGTGCCCTGTAAGACTCAAAGGGGTGACACTCCCTAAGGTCCCAGAGCAAGTTAGAATGTCAAGGACTGAGCCTCCGACCTGTGGTGAGCCAGTCAAGTAGTCACAAAGTCATGAGCTAGCTCTGGAGCTCGAGTCATGGCCTAGTCAGGAAAGCAGGTTGATTCGGCCGCCGGGACGGCTCCCGGGACCCATGTCCGGGAGCCAGACTGATTCTGCCAGGCTTGCCAGGCTTAATCAGCAAAATAAAAACTAAGTCCTAAAAAGCGTGCTTTACCAGAAAGCACTATGTTTCAAACCAGAGGGGGTGCGCCGAATCACAGCAGAACTATAGGGGGAGTCCGGCAGACAGAAACTTGGGCAGCTCAACCAGCGCCAGGAATCCAGTCGCCAGGTCTCAGCTCCCCCTACCAGCACGAGCCAGGCACAATGCCCAGCACGTGTTGGTGGCCCCGAGACCGGTCAGTCTATGTATGAATGTAACCTCTTCCAAATCTAATAAAGTTGATCCTTGGGGATGATTACCATTTCGGTTTCGCCTCCGGGACTGGTCCAAGTGGAAGGACCCTTACTACAACCTTTTTGCGTCGCTGGCGCCTAAGGGTCCCTGTCATCGACATGGGGCTTGCCGCTATGCCAATTGGTCAGTTTGGCGACCACTATGCCTTGGGTTTCATGTGTGGCCTGTCTTTGCCTTTGGTTACCTTTTGGGGACGGATTCTGAGTTGGCTTTCGGGTTGGTTGGGATTCCAGTTTTCTTAAGTCTGAATGGTTAAGCTTGTTACGATTCTGAGTTGGCGTTTACGTAAGTGCATGATGGATGAATGTTAGACTTAAGCGCGTGTTGGGGAAACCGCTCAAGTCCCAGCGCCCTTTGAGGCGCCGGCGCAACATGTGGTATCAGAGCCGACTAGCCGGTCAGCTACGCAAGTCTCACAGGGATGGCCACGTTTTTGGGATTTGTCAGGACAACCGTTGCGCAAGGTGCTGCCCACAGTGTAAGCACGGGTGCGTCCACGGTCGGGGTGGTCGGCAGAACGGGGGACTTGATGAGTCAAAGTGCTGCCCTCGAGGTGTAAGCACGGTCAGTTCTCGCGGTTCGGGCCTGGCGCTGTCTGCACGTAGGACGGATGAGGCAAAGTGCTGCCTAGGTAGGTGAAAGCACGGTCTGTACCTTGTGGGGTGCGGGGCGACATATTCGAACTGTACGGGTTAACCATTGATACAGAGATGCTGCTCGAATTCGGGTGTAAAGCACGGGTGGTTAGCTGCCGGTGCGGGATAGCTGCCGATCGTTTAGCTATAAGGGCTATCGACCAAAAAGTGGTGGGGCGTGACTGAGGCAATGTGCTGCTTAATGGTGAAAGCACGGATGGTTGGATGGATGTTTCCCCGTGGGCTAATTCTGTGATAGATTTGTGTGGGCGCGGCTAGGCAAAGGTCCTACGTCCGGTCTCAGGGGGGGTTTGTGGCTTGAGAGGGATCCTCTATGTTTGCTTTGGTTGGTATGTTCCGTTTGTCGTGTGCTTGCTTGGACACAAATGACCTGGTTCCTACTTGGCTCTCAGGTGATGTGGGCGTGCTAAGTTTGAGGAAGGGATATTTTCATTGAAGCTGATTTAATAAAGAAGAAAAGAGAGCTGTGGGGCCCAGCTGACAGAAGGGAGAGCTTCAAATATAAAAAGGATTGAGGCGATAATCTGTTGGAAGTACACCTCTGACTATAATGGAGGACCATCTTGAAGAGTTACGAGCACTGACGGACGGAGAAGAGCTGACTCGAGAATACAGCTCTCGCATGCATCGAGATGGCACCAGGTCCAAGTCGAGAAAGAAAGAGCGTATGCACTCCACAGTGGCGCCCCTCCATGAAGAGATGGGTGGCCCTTCTGAACCTACACCAAGAGATGAACCCTTGCCAGAGGCACAACAGGACCTCTTTGAAGTGAAGATGCGGCAATACTTATCAAGCGCAATGACGGCTATGCTTAGCGAGGTGAAGAAGGATAGAGAAACCGAAAGGAAAGAATGGCAAACATCCTTGCGAGCCATGAATCTTACCCAAATTAACCTTGCTAGAGAAATGAGAGACGGGCTAACACAGCTCGAAGCCAGGTTTGAAGAGTTGGAAGCAACTAGGGAGAATGCAGTGGCGCCTCCTCCACAGATACCAAGAGAACCACGAGCGCGAACCACGGAGGGCCCAAGAAAGACTGCCAAAGTGAAAGCACCACCTACTTTCAAAGGAGAGCGTGATATTCGAGTTGTGGAAGATTGGTTGTTTCACATGGACCATTACTTCCGTCTAATGAACACTCCTGAGGAAGAAAGAACTGACTTGGCATTAGCATATTTTGAGGGCTACACTACAAATTGGTACCGGATGGCAGGAATGCATTTTCAAACATGGGACGCATTCAAAGCCGCGTTACGAGAGGAGTTCATACCGAAGGATTCACACATGAGATTGAGGACAGAATTATCGGGGCTCAAACAGAAAGGGTCATTGCGAGAGTACCTCAATAGATTCAGACAGAGTGTATGGGTTATTGAAGATATGTCCGAGGCGGACAAAACTCATTACCTATTGTCTGGAATGCAATCCTGGACCCGACGTGCGATAGACAGCTACATGCCCCATGATTTCAATTCAACTATTCGAGCGGCTGAAATGGTTTGTGATTATGAGAGCACATTGGCACCAGCTGCTCCCGCAACCTCAACAAGAGTATTTAGTGGATCCAGACCGAGTCCGAGCTTCTTTTCAAGAGGGGACTCAGCTCCAAATGGCAACCAAGCCTCGAGTAGCGTGAATAAATTCCCAACAAAAACAGGGTTTGGCAACCAAGGCAACAATGGAGGGAACATGTTCCAGAGAAGAAACAATGTTGGATCTTCGACTAGTCACAGCAACAGCTCACCAACAGTGGGCAGTTCCATGCGTTGCTTCAACTGTCATCAGCAAGGTCACTCTTGGAGATCATGCCCCAAACCATTGAATAAGCAAATCATGGCTGCCATTGAAGGATTTGATAGGATGGAGAGAGAGGCATTTGATCAAGAAGATGGTGAACAAGATGATGAAGAGGACCCAGAAACGGATTTGACGGAGTCTGACCTGAATGCCTTGCAACAGATAGGGGCACTTGCGGCTTATCGTGAACATCTTATGGCGACTCCTGCGAGAGGATCCAAGTTATTGTACCTGAAAGGCTGTATTCAAGGCAGGATCATTTACTTCATGGTAGACCTGGGGGCGTCTCATAACTACTTGTTAGAAAAACTGACAGGAGAATTGGACATCCAATGTGAAGAAAATGTGACTCCTATTTGTGTGGAGACCGCGAAAGGTACAATGACCACTTGTAGATTGGCAACCAACTTACCAATCTCTCTGGGAGCCTGGAAAAATCGACTAACGTTCACAATCTTGAAGATGGATGCCTTCGACGCTATTTTGGGATTAAGTTGGTTTAACGAACATGTGGTGGCCTTCTTGGCAAAAGGGGTTAACCTTGTGTTATTATATAATGGCAGGAGACCTTGTGTCGTCAGAGCTGTGCCAGGGGACCAACTAGAAAAGAACGACACAAATGAACCTGAGCCAACCATTCCTCCCAATCTCATTCACCTATTTAACGAAGGACAACCAACAGTGACAGACCAGCTGGCACGGGAACAAATGGAGCCAAAATTGCCTATAGTCTCTACATCAAAGGTGAATTCAAGTGCCGATGCAGAGCTCAAGGAGCTCACCTTGTGTGACCAAGCGAAAACTCATCTTTTTAATGAAAGACATCCAACAGTGACAAACCAGTTGACGCGAGGTCAAATGGAGCCAACATTGCCTGCAGTTTCTACGTCAAAGGTGAATCTAAGTGCCGATGCAGAGCTCAAGGAGCTCAACCTGGACGACCAAACGAAATATCTAGAGTCCTAGGGGACTCATCCAGATGTGCGACGACAACGACATATCTGAGGCTTAAGGGAGCCGTGAGTACCTTTTTCTTTCATGCTAATAAAGTAAGCCGCATTTCTCATTGAGGAGTGAGCTTCAGTTTGATGTCTAAGTGCAGCAGCTTCACACAGGTTTTACGTAAGTGAACTAGATCCACACTTTTCCTGTGCTGGATGTAAAACACAATATCATTACTCTGCTTTACAGTTGGTTTCCTTTGGCCGGTGAATCAAGCCCGTGCCCTTGTATATGTGACTAAAGTCTGGCCGGTGAATTAAGCCCGTGCCATGAGTCTTAGGTTCTAGTTTGGCCCTGATGAGGACATCAGCTTTCTCAAACGAGGGGAGGATGTTGTAAAGCTGACTTGGGTGCACCCAGCGTGCCCTGTAAGACTCAAAGGGGTGACACTCCCTAAGGTCCCAGAGCAAGTTAGAATGTCAAGGACTGAGCCTCCGACCTGTGGTGAGCCAGTCAAGTAGTCACAAAGTCATGAGCTAGCTCTGGAGCTCGAGTCATGGCCTAGTCAGGAAAGCAGGTTGATTCGGCCGCCGGGACGGCTCCCGGGACCCATGTCCGGGAGCCAGACTGATTCTGCCAGGCTTGCCAGGCTTAATCAGCAAAATAAAAACTAAGTCCTAAAAAGCGTGCTTTACCAGAAAGCACTATGTTTCAAACCAGAGGGGGTGCGCCGAATCACAGCAGAACTATAGGGGGAGTCCGGCAGACAGAAACTTGGGCAGCTCAACCAGCGCCAGGAATCCAGTCGCCAGGTCTCAGCTCCCCCTACCAGCACGAGCCAGGCACAATGCCCAGCACGTGTTGGTGGCCCCGAGACCGGTCAGTCTATGTATGAATGTAACCTCTTCCAAATCTAATAAAGTTGATCCTTGGGGATGATTACCATTTCGGTTTCGCCTCCGGGACTGGTCCAAGTGGAAGGACCCTTACTACAACCTTTTTGCGTCGCTGGCGCCTAAGGGTCCCTGTCATCGACATGGGGCTTGCCGCTATGCCAATTGGTCAGTTTGGCGACCACTATGCCTTGGGTTTCATGTGTGGCCTGTCTTTGCCTTTGGTTACCTTTTGGGGACGGATTCTGAGTTGGCTTTCGGGTTGGTTGGGATTCCAGTTTTCTTAAGTCTGAATGGTTAAGCTTGTTACGATTCTGAGTTGGCGTTTACGTAAGTGCATGATGGATGAATGTTAGACTTAAGCGCGTGTTGGGGAAACCGCTCAAGTCCCAGCGCCCTTTGAGGCGCCGGCGCAACAGGAATCCTGTGTATTTCTGCAGAGTGTCGGATTTTTCGCTTGTTTAGAATCCCGTGTAAAATTGTAGTGTCGGGTTTTTCGCCTATGTACAAACCCGTGTAAAACTATAGTGTCGAGTTTTTCACTTTTTGTCGCATGTCAGAAACTGCATGTAAAAATGCAATGTCGCTTTTTGGAAAAGTGTCGTCTGTCATAAATTGCATGTAAACATGCAGTGTCGCCTTTTGCAAAGTGTCGCTTGTCATAAACTGCATGTAAAAATGCAGTGTCGCTTTTTCCCAATTGTCACCTATCAGAAAATGCGAGAAAAAATGCAGTGTCGCATGTTTCGCAAAATAGTGTCGCATTTCTGGAAGTGCCTAAATGGCGTAAAAACCAATTTAGCATCAATGTCGCAAAACACTTAGTTGAAGGTAAAATGGCGATAGTGTCGGGTGTTGAGTTTTTTGCCTGTGGAAAAACGTGAGTAAAAATGCAGACTGTAGCAACAATTAGATCAAATGCAGACTGTTGAAAAACAATTCATTTTCTGTAGGTTTCTTTTGAGAGAGTAAAATTGAGAGAGGGAAGGAGGGCAATTAGGAAGAGTAGGAGTAAGATTAAACTCCAACACTCCCCCTTACGCTTACTGCTATGAATCTGAACTACAATTGAGATTTATCATATCTACTAATGTATAATGTTTATCTCTAGACAATGGCTTTGTCAAAATATCAGCCAACATACTGTCTGTATGACAATAACTTAGTACAACATCTTTATTCTGAACTTTCTCTCTAAGAAAATGGAACTGAACTTCTATGTGTTTAGTTCTAGCATGAGTATGTGGATTCAGAGATAGAGCTATGCAACTCTGATTGTCGCATTGGAGTATTGTTGGATTGATTTATGGGAATTGTAGATCTTGCAGTAGCCTTCTTAGCCAAATTATCTCCTTTACTACTGATGTAGTTGCAACATATTTGAAATTTGTGGAAGACAACGAAATGCATTTATGCTTTCTGCTGTTCCATGAATAAGTCCTCTTGCAAGGAAACAGATAAAACTTGATGTGGATTTTTTGATATCCACGTCTCCTGCCCAGTCTGAATCTGAATAAATGATCAGTGTGAGTGCAGCTTTTGTATTACCATTGTAGCTCAAAGCATGATGCTTTGAAGCTTGAATGTACCTCAAAATTCTTTGCAGAGCTTTCCAGTGTTGTAAGCCTAGATTGGACATGTATTGAGACCGTGTGCATACTGCATATGCTAGATCAAGTCGTGTGCAGACCATAGAATACATTATAGATTCTATGATGGACTGATAAGGATACCTGCACATTTCTTGCTGATCTGCTTGAGTTCTTTGGCACATGTCTTTGGACAACTTAGATCCTGGATCCATATGTGTGTCTATGGACTTGTAGTCGTCCATGCCATATCTGCAAAGTACATTGTTTAAATAGGACTCTTGGCTTATAGTAATCCTTTTGCCTATGCGATATCTATGAATCTCCATATCGAGTAGGTAATGGACTGGGCCTAAATCAGTCATCTCAAATTATGATAAAAGTAGAGATTTGGTTTCCTGTAATAATTGATTTGAATTGCTGATAATTAAGGAATCATCAACGTATAATGCTATTATAACATAGCTTGACCCTTTTTGTTTGAGATATACATTACAGTCTGCGAAGCAAGAAGTGAAGTTACGCTGCAACAAGAAGTGATTTATTCTATCATACCAGGCCTTGGGAGCTTGCTTAAGACCATATAATGCCTTATGAAATTTATATACCAAATGCTTGAAGGATGTAACCTTCTAGTTGATAAATGAATATGACTTCTTATATGTATCTGTGAAGGAATGTTGTCTGGACGTCCATTTGGTGAATGTCTAGATCCTCTACAACAGCTATAGCCAGCAAGGTAGATTGATGCGTTACCACTGGACTAAAGGTGTCAGTGTAATCTATTCCATAAACTTGCTCAAATCCTTTAACCACTAAATGAGCTTTTCATTTGGATATTGATCCATCTGGCTTAAGCTTTAGCTTGAAGATCCATTTAGAGTCAATAGGTTTTATACTTGCAGGAGGATTAACAAGAATCTAGGTCTTGTTATTTATCAAGGAATGGTACTCAGCATCCATGGCGGTTTTCCATTTGTCTGCATTAGGCATTGATAGTGCTTCTGCAATAGTGGCAGGTTCATCATGACTAATGAACACCTGAGGGACAAAACGATTAGGTTGTTGTTGTTTTCTTGCAGACCTTCGAACTGCTGGTGCTTGAGTGGATGTTTCTCTTGGGTAAATGACTGGGATAGCTTCAGCCTGTGGTTGAATAGTCGTGGGTCTAGGCCCATCGATGGTAAATGGAGCTGTTGGGACAAACTCCTGCATTTGAACATTCGTAGGTCAATGCGTATCGATGGAGAATGGAGCTGCTATGAAAACTCTTGGATTGGCTGCTTTTGCTTGAAATTGTGGAATTTGTCTTCAAGAAAGACAACGTCCCGACTGATTGATATCTGACCTGTATCAATATCATAGATACGATATGTCTTATGTGACATTGAATAGATGATAAAGATATACTTACAACTTATTGGGTCTAACTTCTTTCTCAGATCAGATGATATTTGAGTATAGCAGAGACATCCAAATACACGTAAGTGTTTCAGACTTGGTTTGTAGCCGTAGTAGGCTTCAAAGGGTGTCTTGGAGTCGACCGCCTTCATGCTGGAATAATTTTGCAGATAGTAGGTTGTAGAAATTGCACTATAACCGTATGGTTCGGGTTGTTAGCACTCTATAATGTTCTCTTTTTGTTTCTCTCATGTGTGTGTGAAAGTGTTAAATTATGTTTCACGCAATTGTTCTCAAAGCTTAATGTTTCGTGGTACTTGATGATGCTTTAAGTATGATGCTATTAATTTAGGTTTCATACAACTAGATTGTGTTGAATGTGTATTGACATGATGTTTAATGAAAGATGTAAACCTAAACCTAGATGCAAAACCAAACCTAGATGTGTATTGACGTGGGTATGAGGGTGAATTAGATCATCTTGATCGAGATTGTCATCTTCATTTAAGAATTGTAGCTATCCTAGTTGATCAATATGATATTGCTTATGATTAGCCTTTTCCAGTTCATAGAATTAAATTTTTGCTTATAAAGATTTACTAGTTTGTTGTAATCAATTAAGTAGTTTATAGATTTGGTCTCTCTCCCTCTTTCATGATGCTATATGTGTGTGTCTATATCTAGGATTGAAAAAGGATGCTGCTACTTTGAACTTAATAAATCTTAGTGGTTAACCGCCTATGGTTCATTTAAATTTAGACATGTGTCAACGCTTGACAGAGGAAGATCTAGAATACTCTAGATATTCCTCTATCAATTGATGACACTTGTTTGGATTTAAGTGAATAACTTGCAACCACTTAGATTTATTCAGTTCAAAGTAGGAGCATCCTTTTCAATCATTTTCCTTAGGGTTGAATTCAGTTGGTTGAGTGATGATTTTTGATGAGTGAGAATGTGAACGATGTTGGACTATGATAGACTTAATCCAAATTAGATATAGACTTAATTTTAATCATAAGTCCAAACCCTAAATCCAAACCTAACTCATAAAAAGGTCCAAATCTTGTAGTGAATATGATGCCCATCAAAGTCTAGAATGAAGTCTGGGTAGGGGTCAGCAAGCCCATAATGCATTCTAGACTTTGATGGGCATCGACGTAAGACAAAAGTGAAGAGCAAATAGGAATGACCTCAATCCAATGTGGAA
Source organism: Diphasiastrum complanatum (assembly GCA_029204225.1). NCBI lineage: Eukaryota > Viridiplantae > Streptophyta > Lycopodiopsida > Lycopodiales > Lycopodiaceae > Diphasiastrum > Diphasiastrum complanatum. Next base: position 14,867,570 of record CM055107.1, on the reverse strand, counting down.
TGAGGTGTTTGAATTTCTTGTTTCCGATCCCTGGACATTCATCGGTATATTGAGAGAAGGAATGAAAACAAGCATAATTTTTGGGTAGGGTAAGGATCCACGACAGCTTCTTAGCCTCAAGTGTGGAGATGAGGCTATAGTATCGTATCCTATATAAAAGGGTCATTTGTTCTCACATGGGAGAACAAATGGGCTTTTATAGAGGATACAATACTATAGCCTCATCGCCACACTTGACAAAGAAGCTGCCATGGATCCTTACCCGACCCAAATAATTGTCCTTGTTTTCATTCCTTCTCTCACTATAGACATGAATTTCTAAAAGGACCGAAAACAAGAAATTTAAACACTTAATTCTACATTGGATTGAGGTCATTGTACATGTTCTTCACTTATGTCTTACGTCGATGCCCATCAAAGTCTAGAATGCAGTATGGGCTTGCTGACCCCTACCCATTACGACCCATCTCAGACTACAAGAGGTCAACAAGCCCATACTGCATTCTAGGCTTTGATGGGCATCATATTCACTACAAGATTTGGACCTTTTTCCGAAGTCAGGACAAATTGGATCGATGAACTTGGGATGAATGATGAAAAAGAATAATTGTTGATGAATAGGAATTGAAATAGGACTAGGAGTGAATGAATGATACGAGAAATAGAACATGAATAGAAAATAATTGAGAGGCCAAATTAGCAAATGATTAGACTGGGTTGCATTGTTCTAAGAAAGTACCCAACATGAAGGACTTTAATAAGAAGAATTCGGCAGAAAACAAACCCTCACATCCTGCAAACAGTGTTACAATAGTGGTGAGTGGGGACAGTCCGAACAAGTCATGTGAATGTATGTAGCACAATCGGACCATGATAATGTGATGCTTATAATGGTCCAATTGTGCTACATACATTCGTATGATGTGTTCGGATTGTCCTTGTTATGGCCATATTCGGTTAAGGACCTGGAATACCGGCCCTCCAGTACTCAATTAGAGTGTCTGGGTCCTCTCAAGGTTATTAGTCACCAACAGGCCTTGACTTGGAATAAAATCTAGGCGTGACCAATAATCTCGAATACTGGAGGGCCGGTCTACCATATTAGGACTATTCCAGGTCCTTAACCGAATATGGCTGTAACATTCTTCCTCCCTTAAAACAGGTTCTGTCCTCAGAACGGGAAAAAGAAAACATGAAACTATTCCTTAATCTTTCAAATCTTACCCATGAACCTTTATTTTTAGTCTGATCTTTCCATTTGAATAAGTACTCAGAGACGCAACATTCTTAAATTGCTTGCCCCTACTCATGAATACTAATTCAAATTCCGAAAGATACACTAAACTATAAATCCTCCAAATGGGTAGATCTTATCCAAAATAAATATTCATCACCTTCGTGCAATCCCAATTACACGAAATACTGGGTGATTTTACTTTACTTCAGAAATCAAATCCAAAAGCTAAAGAAATTCCATGTCAATTTCATGTAGGAAATAATACTTCTTGGTACAGATATTCTTAGAATATCCAAATATTCTAAAATACCACAATTCAGTCATCTAAAATCTCTAGGAGATCCATCAAGTCTCAGACGATCATAACTCAAACCAGAGTACTGTAGTTACTCTAATGAATTAACAGCCCCATTTCTAGCATCATATGCAAGAAATCAGCATCTATCAAAATCTTAATAGATTTATCTGTCTCCTACAAAACTGGTGATATATACTGAACTTTGTACACAAGCACTTATAAACTACAATCTGTAAGGTAAGCAAATTCCTCATAAGTAAGCAATTACTTAAAGAAAATGCCTGTGAGATCCATACAATCTCAAGTATGTATGAGAGTAAAGCAATTTAGAGTTCAAATAACATATCTAAATCCTTGACTCATCCAATTGATCAAGAATTACTGATTATCTTAAGAATTTTCACATTTCCATATAATCTTCAAGTACTCAGAGATAAACCTATTTTCAATAGTTAATCTCTGTTCTGGAGTACGACTTAAGTTTGAAAAAAGTCAGACTAAGGCTAATGTTTTCCTCGGTTAATATTGTAAGTTAAAGGAACTGTTCATGTACTTCTTTCATGTCTTGAGGAGCTTCTAAGAATAGAAGCAGTTTAAGGAGGGAAGAATGTTATGGCCATATTCGGTTAAGGACCTGGAATAGTCCTAATATGGTAGACCGGCCCTCCAGTACTCAAGATTATTGGTCACACCCAGATTTAATTCCATGCCAAGGCCTATTTGTGACTAATTACCTTGAGAGGACCTAGACACTCTAATTGAGACATTTACAACATTGCATGTCTGTGTGTCGGATATAGGCAGGAGGACTACATGAAGAGATGTGATCTATTTATAGTTGACCTGCTTGGAGACTGCATGGTTTCATGCACAGGACTCTACTCTCTATATAATGAGGTGGGGATTCTCCCGTCGACATATTGGGTTCAGGTCACCAGGAGCTCTCTTCTCCTCTAGCTTTCACATGGCATGGCTTGGGGGCTAGATCCAGTTTTGATCTAGGTTTGGTTGGGCGGTTTGGCTCCATAGTCTCTCTTATTGTGTTCTCCTATCCTCATCTTAGGAGTTATCCCTTTGGGGTCTTTATAGTCCTCACTCACCACTACTGCAGCACTATTTGTAGGACGTGAGGGTTTGATTGCAGGACCCGATCCTTGAGTTGGAGCATCACTATTTATTGAAAATAAAGTTGGTTTTAGAACAATGCAACCTAGAATCAAGACTAGTTACCAAAACGAGCTAATTTGGCATTCAACTCCACATTAGGCACATAGATTTGATCAAATACACGATGCTGCAAAGTTATTTGCAAAAAAATATCTCAGTAGAAGCAAAGGAAATTATCAACACAAAACTCAATCAGCTGCTGAAGAGAAGGTGGTCACTTTCGAGGAAGGGGACTAAGAAATCACGAAGACTAAATTTTCTAGTGTTGTTATTGACAAGCCAATCTCGAAATCGAAGACGAAGGACTATGACATCGTGACTGATATTGGATCTCTTTGTCTGAACATCACTTTTGAACAGCTTTTGGCAGATAACACTTATTACATAAAGCAACTCAAAGGTCTTTCTGCCCCTAAGCCAGATGTTGGTGTTTTGTCTATTGATTTAGGTGATCTCGGTGCACCTAAAATTTTTGTTACCATTGTGAGATGCCTGATCGAAAAAGTGCCAATTGATTCTGGTTCCAGCGTAAACATAATAACAGAAGACACAACTCATGCTTTGGGGCTAACTGACATTCAACCGACATAGCGAAACATCAAGTTAGCTGATTCGACGCAACAAAAACCTGTTGGAGAACTGAAGGATGTCATTGTTTACATTCAAGCCAAGCCATTCACAATGAATTTCATAGTTATCAAACCACTCGGTTTGTCATCTTATTTTGTGCTAATTGGACGGCCCCAGCTTTATCAATCAAACGCAAGTGTTCATTGGAAATCCAAAGAGTTGAGATTCCAGACTGGTGAGACCAATAATCGAGGTAAGCCAGAAGTGCAAATAATCACCTGGAGTCGTGACAAATATGAAGGTGAAACTCCTTTGTCTGACACCAGTTTTACCTCAGAAGAATCTTCTTATGCCTTAAATATTTTGCCAATGCATCTGACATCAAAGTGTAGCACTTTGAATGTATGAGAATGCTGACGAAGAAGAATTCTTTGATGCCTGTAACGCTGAAGCAGATGTTTCGTATGAAGAAATTGAAGTTGCAGACACGAACTCGAAAGAGTGTGATGATTCGAGTGACGAATCTGAACACAAATTTGGTAACAAGAATCAGGTTGACAACAAGAATACATCTATTGAGTCAACCATGCGCGAAATTCATGGCCATACCAAGGCCAGTATGACAGAAGGTACCATATTTCCAGATTCTACTGAACTAATTGAACTTGCACCTGGCAGATTTGTGCATGTTGCAAAGTCACTTTGAGAATTGGGGTTAATAGAATTCACTGAATTATTGAAGGAGTATCAAGATGTTTTCACCTGGTCACTCGATGATTTGAAAGGTATACCTACAGAATTCGGAGAGCACCATATTGATCTTAAGGAAGACGTTGTACTCGTATGACAGAGACAGTATCGTCTCAATCCCAAGTACTCTCTCATGGTTAAGGGCAAACTCAACAAGCACCTTAAGGCATGTATTATCTATCATGTCTTAAGCAGTGAATAGAGTTCACCCATTGTTGTCGTCCCAAAGAAGAAGACTGGCAAAATACGAATATGCCAGGATTTTCGCAAACTCAATGCTGCCACAAGGAAGGATCATCATCCTCTGCCTTTCACTGATTTTATCTTAGATCAGGTTGTTGGTCAAGGGCGTTACAATTTTTGTGACGGTTTTTTTGGTTATAATCAAGTTGGAGTGCAAAGGAAGATCGTTCAAAGACCACATTCACTACGGATTGGGGCACTTATGCCTACAACAAAATGCCTTTTGGTCTTTGTAACGCACCAACGACTTTTCAGTGAATCATGATGTTAATTTTCGCTGCCTTTCTAAGAACCTTTCTGGAAATATTTATTGATGATTTCTGTGTATATAGTGATATCGAGACACACCTACACAAGCTGAAATTAACATTGCAACGATGTCGAGATACTTGTTTATCCCTTCATCCAAAGAAATGCTTTTTCGGTATGAAAGAAGGAATATTACTCGGACACAAGATATCTAACAGAGGAATAGAAGTCGACAAAGATAAAGTTGAGCTTATAAAGAATCTCCATATACCAACCAATTTACATGAACTAAGAGCTTTCTTAGGACATGTCAGCTATTATCGGAGATTTATTCAAAATCATGCTTCTATTGCTGCCTCTCTTACACATCTACTGAAGAAACAAGTGGAATACTTGTGGACAAATGAACAGCAAAAAGCATTTGAAGAACTTAAGCAAAGGTTGATCAATGCTCCTATTCTGACACCACCCAACTGGACTATTTTATTTTATAGTTATGTTGATGTTTCTGCATTTGCTATTGGCGTCTGTCTGAGCCAGAAGGACGACCAGAAGAAGGATCATCCCATCTACTATGCGAGTCGAGGATGCGAATTGTCTAGATTAGCCTGCACCTCATTTGAAATATCTGATTGTCCCTCTATACATCCCTCTGCTACATGACATAAGCCACAAATCTCCGCTATATCTAGAAGAACTTGTGCCAATATCTCATCTCTAGTATCCTAAGACTTGTGACATATATCATGATCCTCTACCTCGTCCGAATGAACCTCTGTCCCATATGGAATATCCTATGGCTCATAACATATTTTGACCCTCTACCGCATCCAACTGAACCTTCTTTCCAGCTGGAAATTATGGCGGCTGATGACATATATTCAGATTCTCTGGCACATCCAAATGAAATTCTGTGCCGCCTATGATGATTTTCCTGAGCTCTCACCACTTTCAAATTAATCTTTGTCCCATCCGCCTAATGAACAGTCATAGTGGCCATGTTGCCTTTTGAAAGAGTCATCCAAGCAAGCATGAAAGAAAATCTCGTACGCCTGGCCAATACCAAGATCTAGGTTTTTCCCTCTAACCAAAGATAGAAAAGTAAATCCTGTACTCATGAGGTGTTGGATGCCTCATAAACTCTGACTCAAGTGCAGCAAATCAATTCTTGATCTCATTCCCATCAGATGAATCATTGTAAATAACAAGCTTTGAATAAAAAAGGATCGCATATGAGAGATTGTTGTAAAAGTCTCCTACTGAAGTAGATAGACAATACAAGCAATATCTTGAAAAATAGGAAGCAACAAAAACTGTAAAAAGATGGAATTGTTATCTCCCTTAGGTCTAGTTGTCATATTGATGAGTTGTAATTGCAATAGAAGTGACTTTAATGTAGGAAGATCAATGATCCAAAAGATTCCAAAAAATAACACAAAAAAGTGCAAAACTGACAATACCAAACAATATCTCCAGTCTCGACTTCCAATAATCAGATTTTCGTTATTGTAAAGTGCATGAAATGATTCAAGTGAAATTTTAAAAAGGACAAAAAGTACAAAAAAGGATGAGGTTTCGAAATGTAAAAAAACTAAAAAAATGCAATACCTTTAGGTTTAGTAGCCTTTCCTTTGGTTCATGACTAGGATCTTTGTTCTTGAACATCCATACTCGATAATTTGCACCGTTGAGATTGATTGCAATCCTGGTTTGCATCGTAGTAGCCATATTGTATCTAATGAATCCGCTTTGATACCATGTCTGAAATAATTTTATCTGAATCCGTTTCGTGTTTGGTTCGAGTGCGGTGTGCGCCTATCGAATGTGCGAAAGTGCGCTACCCTATGCACGAAATGCAGGCCCTAGATACACGACTATCAATCACCGACTTTGTGGCAATCAATTAATCAAATAGATGTAACACAATGTATTTTTGCTTTGTTGCAGAGTGAGTCGATAGTGTCTCGCTCGTTGGTGGCCTGATGCTCCTCTTACAATTCTCTCTGTATATCTATCGAGAGATATTTCACTTTCTAGTTTCTAAATTATACTTATATCTTATCAGGTGAGATTACAAGATAGTTCAATTAATCATTACAAGAAAGAATTAAGCTAAACAATAAGTTAACTACTTCTCCGTAATGTTCTTTGATGACTGAGTGTGACAGTTTGTACCTTCACGTCGATAGCTGATTATTGACTTGCTCGTCGATTCATTCTACTCGATATCTGCCTTCAGCACTTGTTTGGGGTTCGATATTTTGTGTTGAAGACTTCGATGGTGATTATTTTCGTGTCGATGACTTTCGAGTCTATCACTTTCTTGTCGGTCACTTTCGTGTCGATCACTTTTGGGTCGATCATTTTCGTGTCGACCTTTCAAGTTGACAACTTCCAGGGCTATAACTTTTGATTGAAAGATCCAAATGATTTGAAACCAATTGCAACACAATCTTGACTCTACTAGCTTTCTAGCAAGCTATCTAGCATAGAATTTGGATCTAACTTGGAAGAAAATCACTTGGTCAAAGTTGGTCCTTCACACGTGTCTGAGCACTGAAATCTGTACAGTACTAGATCAGGTGCAATCAATATGATAATGAACCCTCTTGATCGAAGATAGCATGGGAGATGTAACTACACTCTCACACTCTTGATTTCAAGGCAAATTATCACAATTCTAATGATGCATGCATGAAATAGCTTAGGTAGGCTCTGATACGATGTGAAATTTCACACGTCTGGAGTGCCACAAAGTGTGATTATGATCTCCTAAGACTTGGTGATTGCATAAAGATCAAGCATAGATTGATAATCAAGATCTATTTGATAAAACTAAGGCAAGAGCACTTCATTACATGCACATATCAATCAAACAAGTACATTCACATGTGTGGAGACTTGTCAAAATAAAAACTATGTATGGAAAAGCCTTGCTCTCGGGTAGAGAGAGAAATACACAAGGAAAAACTCGTGTAGAGAGAGAAAGTCCAAAATGACTCAAAATTATAGTATCTCACTTAACTCCAAAAAACTTACATGCAAATGAACCTATCAAGCCTCTTTATAGGATCTCGAAAAGGGCATGCTTGATTCTCATCAAGCCCCCTTTTCTCCTCCTCTAGATGTGATTGGTTGAGTGACATATGAGTGCTCAACTATGATTGGACCACTTAGATATATATCTCTCTTCTGATTGGTCACTAGGTGTCATGCCAACACATAGGAATGAGTCACACATCCAACCTATTTAAGACACTTGTAGCAAGCATAACTAGCTTGAGCCACATCATCACTTATGAGTCCTCAACTATGATTGGACCACTTAGATACATATCTCTCTTTTGATTGGTTACTAGGTGTCATGCCAACACATTCACACATCCAACCTATTTAAGACACTTGTAGCAAGGCTAACTAGCCCAAGCCACATCATCACTTATGTTTGGTCTAATCATTTATTTCCATGTGTACTAGCAATTGTTTTTGAAGTAGATTAGGTAAAGTAATATGTTGTTTCATCAATACTTTTTATCAAGTATAACACATTTATCAAATTTCTCAAGTGAAAGCTACCATTGATGCCTTTGTTGCAAACATAGCATGAGTGCAAGAGCTCTTGTAGCATTTTTTTTGAAAATATTATCATTGAATTTAAAGGGTGTCTCTTCTTTGACAATAGGAAAGCCCAGCAAAATAATCTTCTTCTCCGTGATTTGTTTTACTAAAACTCATTATTTTCTTAGTCCACGTTTTAGAAATGAAATTCGACTATAGCATATGTAACCTGATAAAATATAAAAGAAGAAAAATGTGAAATGAGAAAGAATTAAATGAGTTGACAATGAAAGTGTACCAAGTGATAAATAGAAGGGATGTAGAACTTTAGTAAAAGTCTACAACCGTTGTTACTGGGCAAAGAGAGAAAATCCTCTGTCAAGTTGAAGCTCTAGGAAGTCTTTTGATACCAATAGATTATCAGCCCATAAAGCAAGCATTTTGTTTTAAATGAAACTGAATAGAAAATCAAGCAACTAGCCCAACTTATAAATGAGGAGAATACCAAAATATTGTATTGATCAGACAAATACTAAAATTTGCAAGGATGCATTTGCTTCAAAATGAGCATATGCTGATAGTTTCATAAACAAAACATTGCAGGTCGTTTTTTTACCACAAAATACCATGCACTCATGTTTTATGAATTATGGTAAATTCTATCTCTACTCATACTTCAAGAGAGAACTTGCTAGAATTTCAAAAATAGGAAATATTATCTTCAAGGTGCCATGTGTCAACACGAAAAATTTTAAGTGGTAAGCTATACGTTCCTATTCGAATAAAGATTCATCCCTTAATCTGTAAATTGACATTGAGAAGGCATGCTTGTTTCCTTACTGGTGTGATGTGAATGCCAAGCCAGAAAGGCTAGCAAAAAGAGTATAGCTCTAGTTATCTAAGAACCCATGATGTTCCAACTTGTGAACTTTAATTCGATATCTATTCTCATAAAGCAGAAAATCCTCATCTTGAGACAATGGTCTTTTTCTCTTGGTTTAAAAGTGCTTTGATTTCAAGATCTACCAAAAGCATAGGGCAAGTGTAAAACTTTTAGATAAAGAAAAGCAACACAACTAAGCAATACAATTAGCTCACGAAGATGGAGAAGACATAGACATAGTATTGGTAAAAAAAAACTCCACAGTTTTGCAGGAAAACATATTGTGCTTAACTAGCTGCTATTATGCATCGCACAACAATGGAGGTTGCCATGACATGAAAATATGGAAAATTTTCTAACACTACATAAAGAGCAAAAAGCCTAGAAATGTGCATGTTTGAACTTTGGAATTTTGAGGCTGCCTGGATTCCTTCATCTGTCACAAGGGCATCATTTTCAAAAGCGATATTTGATCTAAAAACTTTTTAGCTTCCAACCAGCCCAAAATATCGTGGCCAGTGACCTATCAGAACACCTGTTCCGATAGATCACCCGACGATCCATAAAGTAGGTGTTCGATAGGTTGCTTGGCCAAATAATTTGTTATGGAAATCTGACCAAAGTCTTCAAGGATGATGATTTTGAATTCAAAATAGTTATTGTAAACCAATGTTGCATTATCGGGTGTTTAGAACAGTGTTGCATGGTTGCAATTTTTTTGGGCTGCGATTTATTCAGAACACCTGTTCTGACAGATCGCCCAACAATCTATCAAAACAGGTCGCAGCCACACACCTTTGTGCACATATTTTTGGTTTCTTGTTGCAAGTTTTGTTGGGTTGCGATCTATTCAGAACACCTGTTCTGATAGATTGTCGGGTGATCTATCAAATTAGGTGTTTTGAATAGATCGTAGTCACATATCTTTAGGCTGCCAAAAATCAGTAAGAACAGAACTAGCAACAGCAAGCGAGTGGAAAAAACAGGACTCACGCTTGCGACGAAGAACACAGAAGAAAAAGGAGGAAGGAAGGTCCTCTTGTTGGAGCCAAGTGAGCTTGGTCTGACGCATGAGCCCAGTAACCACATGAGAGTCAATGCGACGGAGGATGGATTGAAGCTCAAGGTCAGCGAAGAGATAAGGATTAGAAGAAAGACGACGGGCTTCCAAAATGCCATAAAGGAGAGCAACAGCCAAAACTTTGACTCTGGACAGAGAGCAGCGACGAGTCCGGCCAAAACGGCGGAGGAAGGCAACCCCAGCATCCACAACTTGGTCCGAAACAACACGGGAAAGATCAGGGAAGGAAAGGAGAGGAAAGAAAGGAAAAGAGTTCATAACATAGTGTTGTAAAGCTACCTTTACAAGCTTTACTTCCGGCGTCATCTGCGCCATCTATATCCTCGGCGCCACCAACCCCACTGCTGCTCCCGGGGTCACTGTGACCAGAATCCAGTCGGCGCCAAGTGCCTATGGCTGAAAATCTTTAATCAGTTCTAGCGGAGTCCAGAGAGCTCAGATCTATGTGCAATCACCTCACACGATCTAGGCATGATTAAAAGAAGCCTGGGGATCAATAAAATCTAGAGAGAGAAAATGACTTTCTAGAAAGAGAAAATCCTAGAGAGAGAAAAACGTGCTTTACCAGCTGTAGCGCAGGCATCCCAAAGGGAGCAGGGAACCACGACTTAGCTTCCCAGCCTTCAACTCTTGCCATCCAAACCCACTTGACATACAAGCAGCCAACTCGCCAACTGTAGCGCAGGCATCCCAAAGGGAGCCAGGAACCACGACTTAGCTTCCCAGCCTTCAACTCTTGTCATCCAAACCCACTTGACATAAAAGCAGCCAACTCGCCAACAACGATCAGACTTAACCCACTTGAAGTTACGAGAACCAACATTGAGATCCAACCTGGCGCCATGCCAGATCGGGGGTCCCGATGTGGGTGACTTCCCTCCAAGCAAGTCGCCCGACATACATCAAACTTAACCAACTCAAAGCTTCGTTACAAACGAGTAACATCCATTCCAAGCAAGCGGTCTGACTTACATCAGACTTAACCAACTGAAAGCTTCGTCACGAGCGCTGAAAGCCAACCTGGTGCCACGCCAGACTGGACAGCCATAAACAGGTAACGTCCACCCAAGCAAGCCATCCAACTCAGCCGCCAGGTTAGAGCCCGTTCCCCAAGAGCTTAACCCATTCACGTTCATGCAAGGAACACTCAGAACCACAAGCCGCGACAGATATGGAAACAACCAGTTCCTGGACCAAATGGTCTTGACAACATATCGCTGGCGCCACGGACCGAATGGTCCCGACGGCATACCGTTGGCGTCCCGGGATACGACCCTCAGCTGTGTGCCAACTTTAAAAATTTGGAAGCGACCTTACAACTGGCGGTTTTACCGAACACTGAAACCCAGAAGGTAATCAGAGTCAGTTTGACAAAAATCCCACTTTATTGATAAATTTGAGAAGGTTACATTTCAAGTGTGTGACCGACCCTAGTCTCCGGGGCGCTAGCATGCCAAGGCGACAGCCATGACAACATTCCAGCAAGGGAGGCTGAGACTTGGTTGGAGCTCGCCCTGAGTCGCAACCCGCACTCCCCTATAGTATTGGTGTGATTCGGCACCCCCCCTCATACCAAGCACTCTACCCAAGCTGGTAAAGCACATTTTTCTCTCTCTAAGATTTTCTCTTTCTAAAAAGTTATTTTCTCTCTCTAGATTTTATTGATCCCAGGCTTCCTTTAATCATGCCTAGATCGTGTGAGGTGATTGCACATCGATCTGAGCTCTCTGGACTCCGCTAGAACCGATCAAAGATTTTCAGCCATAGGAACTTGGCGCCGGCTGGAATCTGGTCACAGTGGCGCCGGGAGCAGCGCCGGCGCCGTTGGCGACGGCACGGGCGCTACTGGCGCCGGGGACATAGTTGGCGCCGATGGAGCCGAAAGTAAAGCTTGTAAAGGTAGCTTTACAACATCCACCCCACCTTTATAAAATCTGATGTCCTCATCAGATGTCAGATTAAAGTAAAGGTGTCTCCCAATTAAACTAACTATACATTTAAGCTACTTGGCACAGTACTCAATTTACTGGCCACTTTTTATTAACATTGAAGCTGGCACACCACAAGTCGAAGGCTCAGCTCTTTGTACTGAAAGATTACATAACTTGAAAATATATCTTTGTCTGGGAAAAGCGTAGATTTGATATCGCTTTCGTAAAACCCAAAAACCTTATTAACTGGTGACAGAGGCCTTTCTTTGAAATGTTCGCCCCTGTCGCTTCTGACTTTCGACTTTGGAACTCCTTTGAGCTCCTGATTTGTCCTTGATGCACTTTGTGTTGAGCTCCCTGAGCACCAGATTTGTTCAGTTCCGCACAGGTATGAAGGCTCCCTGAGCCAAAGGATTTATCGTTTGATTGCCCACTTTATGGTCCACTCCGTGCCTTGTTGCTTCTGCACCTTGATTTCTCTCCTTGTCCCAGCCTGATCTTGATACTTTTTCATATTGAATCTTTAAGGTAGACAAAGATTGAGTACTCCGCAATGCACCTCTCACTTAGCTTGAAGTAGCTCTTTGAATCAGCCCAAATGTAACCATTGACCTCGTGGAAAGCCAAAGGGTCGCACCAGTTTGATCCGCATCCGAACTATCTCTTCGCGTTTGTTTGAAGCACCATGTCCGTCGCGCAAAACTTGACTTTCACAATTCCATCACTGGTCAGTTGCCTCACAGTCAAAACAAGAAGTGTACATCGAGCTTGGCTTCAAGTAGCTCTCTTTGAATCAGACACATGCACCCAGAGTTTGCACTAGTCCGATCTCAACGCGAACTGTCCCTTAGCGTCCGTTCGAAATACCAAGTCTCTCATGCAAGACTCAACTTTCACAGTTCCTTCATTGATCAGCTGCCTTACACATAACACAAGCCAGCATACTCATATGTTTCCTCATCATTGCTGGTCCAGAGAAAGCCTATAACAAACTTTCCTTTCCATAACAAAACTTGTCAACTTATTAGGTCCAAAGTTCGCCAGTCTCCTCGTGTGAGTATGGCTAGGTCACCTTGAATTTGCCCCCATTTTGATCAACTTTCATTCAAAATTTGCCCCAAGAGAGAGGTGTGTGTGATAGTTCCCCTCCACTTATAAAATCAGCTGATCGGACTTAGAGTAGAGTTCTTCGGACAAAAAGCCTTTCCAACACTTTGCTTCCCATCTGCTAGGATTATGGCTCGATCCAACTTGTTGCCAATCTCTGAAGAGGATCCTAGTCTTTCCCCTTTGAGGAAGAACCCAACTGATACTGGATATCACCCATGCTCAGTGAGTTTCAGTTCCGAAGGTGGCCATCCCAAAATGAAGACCAACTGCTCCATAGAAGATCTCCCCTGAAATTGCCCTTTCCAACTTTTGACTTCCTGCTTGCGTCTGGTGGGCATTGTCGCAAATGAAACTAACCCAAGAAACAGGCTAGCCATCCATCCTTTGCAAACATTGAGTCGTTTCGTTGCCGTTCACGTGCGAGTAGTTGAACTGCAAATCCGCCCCACAAATTCTGGATATCACCCATGCTCAGTGAGATTCAGTTCCGAAGGTGGCCGTCCCAAAATGAAGACCAACTGCTCCACAGAAGATCTCCCCTGAAATTGCCCTTTCCAACTTTTGACTTCCTGCTTGCGTCTGGTGGGCGTTGTTGTAAATGAAACTAACCCAAGAAACAGGCTAAGAAAACTGGAATCCCAACCAACCCAAAAGCCCACTCAGAATCCGTCCCCAAAAGGTAACCAAAGGCAAAGACAAGCCACACATGAAACCCAAGGCATAGTGGTCGCCAAACTGACCAATTGGCATAGCGGCAAGCCCCATGTCGATGACAGGGACCCTTAGGCGCCAGCGACGCAAAAAGGTTGTAGTAAGGGTCCTTCCACTTGGACCAGTCCCGGAGGCGAAACCGAAATGGTAATCATCCCCAAGGATCAACTTTATTAGATTTGGAAGAGGTTACATTCATACATAGACTGATCGGTCTCGGGGCCACCAACACGTGCTGGGCATTGTGCCTGGCTCGTGCTGGTAGAGGGAGCTGAGACCTGGCGACTGGATTCCTGGCGCTGGTTGAGCTGCCCAAGTTTCTGTCTGTCGGACTCCCCCTATAGGTCTGCTATGATTCGGCGCACCCCCTCTGGTTTGAAACATAGCGCTTTTTGGTAAAGCACGCTTTTTAGGACTTAGTTTTTATTTTGCTGATTAAGCCTGGCAGAATCAATCTGGCTCCCGGACATGGGTCCCGGGAGCCGTCCCGGTGGCCGAATCAACTTGCTTTCCTGACTAGGCCATGACTCGCGCTCCAGAGCTAGCTCATGACTTGTGACTACTTGACTGGCTCACCACAGGTCGGAGGCTCAGTCCTTGACGTTCTAACTTGCTCTGGAACCTTAGAGAGTGTCACCCCTTTGAGTCTTACAGGGCACGCTGGGTGCACCCAAGTCAGCTTTACAACATCCTCATTAGGGCCAAACTAGAACCTAAGACTCATGGCACGGGCTTAATTCATCGGCAAGACTTTAGTCACATATACAAGGGCACGGGCTTGATTCACCGGCCAAAGGAAACCAACTGTAAAGAGAAGTAATGATATTGTGTTTTGCACCCAGCACAGGAAAAGTGTGGATCTAGTTCACTTACATAAAACCTGTGTAAAGCAGCTGCACTTAAACATTAAACTAAAGCTCACTCCTCGATGAGAAATGCGGCTTACTTTATTAACATGAAAGAAAAAGTACTTACGGCTCCCTTAAGCCTCAGATATGTCGTTTTCGTCGCACATCTGGATGAGTCCCCTAGGACTCTAGATATTTCGTTTGGTCGTCCAGGTTGAGCTCCTTGAGCTCTGCATCGGCACTTAGATTCACCTCTGATGTAGAAACTGCAGGCAATGTTGGCTCCATTTGACCTCGCATCAGCTGGTTTGTCACTGTTGGATGTCCTTCGTTAAAGAAGTGAGCTTTCGCTTGGTCACACAAGGTGAGCTCCTTCTGCCAAGAAGGCCACCACATGTTCGTTAAACCAGCTTAATCCCAAAATAGCGTCGAAGGCATCCATCTTCAAGATTGTGAACGTTAGTTGATTCTTCCAGGCTCCCAGAGAGATTGGTAAGTTGGTTGCCAATCTACAAGTGGTCATTGTACCTTTCGCGGTCTCCACACAAATAGGAGTCACATTTTCTTCACATTGGATGTCCAATTCCCCTGTCAGTTTTTCTGACAAGTAGTTATGTGACGCCCCCAGGTCTACCATGAAGTAAATGATCCTGCCTTGAATACAGCCTTTCAGGTACAATAACTTGGATCCTCTCGCAGGAGTCGCCATAAGATGTTCACGATACGCCACAAGTGCCCCTATCTGTTGCAAGGCATTCAGGTCAGACTCCGTCAAATCCGTTTCTGGGTCCTCTTCGTCATCTTGTTCACCATCTTCTTGATCAAATGCCTCTCTCTCCATCCTATCAAATCCTTCAATGGCAGCCATGATTTGCTTATTCAATGGTTTGGGGCATGACCTCCAAGAGTGACCTTGCTGATGACAGTTGAAGCAACGCATGGAACTGCCCACTGTTGGTGAGCTGTTGCTGTGACTAGCTGAAGGTCCAACATTGTTTCTTCTCTGGAACATGTTCTCTCCATTGTTGCCTTGGTTGCCAAACCCTATTTTTGTTGAGAACTTGTTCACGCTACTCAAGGCTTGGTTGCCATTTGGAGTTGAGTCCCCCCTTGACAAGAAGCTCGGACTCGGTCTGGATGCACTAAATACTCTTGTTGAGGTTGGGGAGCAGCTGGTGCCAATGTGCTCTCATAATCACAAACCATTTCAGCCGCTCGAATAGTTGAATTGAAATCATGGGGCATGTAGCTGTCTATCGCACGTCGGGTCCAAGATTGCATTCCAGACAATAGGTAATGAGTTTTGTCCGCCTCGGACATATCTTCAATAACCCATACACTCTGTCTGAATTTATTGAGGTACTCTCGCAATGACCCTTTCTGTTTGAGCCCCGATAATTCTGTCCTCAATCTCATGTGTGAATCCTTCAGTATGAACTCCTCTCGTAACGCGGCTTTGAATGCGTCCCATGTCTGAAAATGCATTCCTGCCATCCGGTACCAGTTTGTAGTGTAGCCCTCAAAATATGCTAATGCCAAGTCAGTTCTTTCTTCCTCATGAGTGTTCATCAGATGGAAGTAATGGTCCATGTGAAACAACCAATCTTCCACAACTCGAATGTCACGCTCTCCTTTTAAAGTAGGTGGTGCTTTCACTTTGGAAGTCTTCCTTGGGCCTTCCGTGCTTCGCGCTCGTGGTTCTCTTGGTATCTGTGGAGGAGGCGCCACTGCATTCCCCCTAGTTGCTTCCAACTCTTTAAACCTGGCTTTGAGTTGTGTTAGCCCGTCTCTCATTTCTCTAGCAAGGTTAAATTGAGTAAGGTTCATGGTTCGCAAGGATGTTTGCCATTCTTTCCTTTCTGTTTCTATGTCCTTCTTCACCTCGCTAAGCATAGTCGTCATTGCGCTTGATAAGTATTGCCGCATCTTCCCTTCAAAGAGGTCCTGTTGCGCCTCTGGCAAGGGTTCATCTCTTGGTGTAGGTTCAGAAGGGCCACCCATCTCTTCTTGGAGAGGCGCCACTGTGGAGTGCATACGCTCTTTCTTTCTCGACTTGGACATGGTGCGAGAGCTGTATTGTCGAGCCAGCTCTTCTCCGTCCGTCAATGCTCGTAACTCTTCAAGATGGTCCTCCATTATAGTCAGAGGTGTACTTCCAACAGATTATCGCCTCAATCCTTTTTATATTTGAAACTCTCCCTTCTGTCGACCGGGCCCCACATCTCTCTTTTCTTCTTTATTAAATCAGCTTTAATGAAAATATCCCCTCCTCAAACTTAGCACGCCACATCACATGAGAGCCAAGTAGGAACCAGGTCATTTGTGTCCAAGCAAGCACACAACAAACGCAACATACCAACCAAAGCAAACACAGAGGATCCCTCTCAAGCCACAAACCCCCCTGAGACCGGACGTAGGACCTTTACCTAGTCGCGCCCACACAAATCTATCACAGAATCAGCCCACGGGAAAACATCCATCCAACCATCCGTGCTTTCACCATTAAGCAGCACATTGCCTCAGTCACGCCCCACCACTTTTTGGTCGATAGCCCTTATAGCTAAACGATCGGCAGCTATCCCGCACCAGCAGCTAACCACTCGTGCTTTACACCCAAATTCGAGCAGCGTCTCTGTATCAATGGTTAACCCGTACAGTTCGAATATGTCACCCCGCACCCCACAAGGCACAGACCGTGCTTTCACCAACCTAATGGCAGCACATTGTCTCATCTGTCCTACGTGCACACGGCGCCAGGCCCGAACCACGAAAACTGACCGTGCTTACACCTCGAGGGCAGCACTTTGACTCATCAAGTCCCCCGTTCTGCCGACCACCCCGACCGTGGACGCACCCGTGCTTACACTGTGGGCAGCACCTTGCGCAATGGTTGTCCTGACAAATCCCAAAAAGTGTCCATCCCTGTGAGACTTGCGTCGCTGACCGGCTAGTCGGCTCTGATACCACATGTTGCGCCGGCGCCTCAAAGGGCGCTGGGACTTGAGCGGTTTTCCCAACACGCGCTTAAGTCTAACATTCATCCATCCTGCACTTACGTAAAAGCCAACTCAGAAACGTAACAAGCTTAACCATTCAGACTTAAGAAAACTGGAATCCCAACCAACCCAAAAGCCAACTCAGAATCCGTCCCCAAAAGGTAACCAAACGCAAAGACAAGCCACACATGAAACCCAAGGCATAGTGGTCACCAAACTGACCAATTGGCATAGCGGCAAGCCCCATGTCGATGACAGGGACCCTTAGGCGCCAGCGACGCAAAAAGGTTGTAGTAAGGGTCCTTCCACTTGGACCAGTCCCGGAGGCGAAACCGAAATGATAATCATCCCCAAGGATCAACTTTATTAGATTTGGAAGATGTTACATTCATACATAGACTGCCCAGTCTCGGGGCCACCAACACGTGCTGGGCATTGTTCCTGGCTCGTGCTGGTAGAGGGAGCTGAGACCTGGCGACTGGATTCCTGGCGCTGGTTGAGCTGCCCAAGTTTCTGTCTGCCGGACTCCCCTTATAGTTCTGCTGTGATTCGGCGCACCCCCTCTGGTTTGAAACATAGTGCTTTCTGGTAAAGCACGCTTTTTAGGACTTAGTTTTTATTTTGCTGATTAAGCCTGGCAGAATCAATCTGGCTCCCGAACATGGGTCCCGGGAGCCGTCCCGGCGGCCGAATCAACTTGCTTTCCTAACTAGGCCATGACTCGAGCTCCAGAGCTAGCTCATGACTTGTGACTACTTGACTGGGTCACCACAGGTCGGAGGCTCAATCCTTGACGTTCTAACTTGCTCTGGGACCTTAGAGAGTGTCACCCCTTTGAGTCTTACAGGGCACGCTGGGTGCACCCGAGTCAGCTTTACAACACTCGCCTTGGCATGCTAGCGCCCCGGAGACTAGGGTCGGTCACACACGTGAAAGGTAACCTTCTCATATTTATCAATAAAGTGGGATTTTTCTCAAACTGGCTCTGATTACCTTCTGGGTTTCAGTGTTCGGAAAAAGCGCCAGTTGTAAGGCCGCTTTCAAAATTTTTAACTTGGCACATAGCTGAGGGTCGTATCCCAGGACGCCAGCGGTATGCCGTCGGGACCATTTGTTCCAGGAACTGGTTGTCTCCATATCTCTCGCGGCTTGTCGTTCTGAGTGTTCCTTGCATGAACGTGAATGGGTTAAGCTCTTGGGGAACGGGCTCTAACCTGTCGGCTGAATTGGATGGCTTGCTTGGGTGGAAGTTACCTGTTTATGGCAGTCCAGTATGGCGTGGCGCCAGGTTGGCTTCCAGCGCTCGTGACGAAGCTTTCAGTTGGTTAAGTCTGATGTAACTCAGACCGCTTGCTTGGAATGGATATTACTCGTTTGTAACGAAGCTTCGAGTTGGTTAAGTTTGATGTATGTCGGGCGGTTTGCTTGGAGGGAAGTCATCCACATCGGGACCCCCGATCTGGCATGGTGCCAGGTTGGATCTCAATGTTGGTTTTCGGAACTTCAAGTTGGTTAAGTCTGATCGTTGTTGGCGAGTTGGCCGCTTGTATGTCAAGTGGGTTTGGATGGCAAGAGTTGAAGGCTGGGAAGCTAAGTCGTGGTTCCCGGCTCCCTTTGGGATGCCTGCGCTACATTTGGTATCAGAGCCGACTGGCCGGTCAGCTATGCGGATCTCACGGAAATGGCCACGGTTTGGGGTTCATAAAGACAGTTGTTGTGCAAGGTGCTGCCCACAGTGTAAGCACGGGTGCATCCACGATCGGGGTGGTCGGCAGAACGGGAGACTTGATGAGTCAAGGTGCTGCCATTGAGGTGTAAGCACGGTCAATTCTCGCGGTTCGGGCCTGGCGCTGCCTGCACATAGGACAGATGAGGCAAAGTGCTGCCTAGGGAGGTGAAAGCACGGTCTGTACCTTGTGGGGTGCGGGGCGACATATTCGAACTGTACGGGTTAACCATTGATAAAGAGATGTTGCTCGAATTCGGGTGTAAAGCACGGGTGGTTATGTTGTAAAGCTACCTTTACAAGCTTTACTTCCGGCGCCATCGTCGCCAGCTATGTCCCCGGCGCCAGCATCGCCCCTGCTGCTCCCGGTGCCAACGGCGCCACTGTGACCAGAATCTTGCCGGCGCCAAGTTCCTATGGCTGAAAATCTTTGATCGGTTGTAGCGGAGTCCAGAGAGCTCAGATCGATGTGCAATCACCTCACACAATCTAGGCATGATTAAAGGAAGTTTGGGGATCAAGAAAATCTAGAGAGACAAAATGACTTTCTAGAAAGAGAAAATCCTAGAGAGAGAAAAACGTGCTTTACCAGCTTGGGTAGAGTGCTTGGTATGAGGGGGGTGCCGAATCACACCAATACTATAGGGGAGTGCGGGTTGCGACTCAGGGCGAGCTCCAACCAAGTCTCAGCCTCCCTTGCTGGAATGTTGTCATGGCTCTCGTCTTGGCATGCTAGCGCCCCGGAGACTAGGGTCGGTCACACACTTGAAATGTAACCTTCTCAGATTTATCAATAAAGTGGGATTTTTCTCAAACTGACTTTGATTACCTTCTGGGTTTCAGTGTTTGGTAAAAGCGCCAGTTGTAAGGCCGCTTCCAAATTTTTAAGTTGGCACATAGTTGAGGGTCGTATCCCGTGCCGCCAGCGGTATGCCGTCGGAACCATTCGGTCCGTGCCGCCAGCAGTATGCTGTCGGGACAATTTGGTCCAGGACCTAGTTGTCTCCATATTTGTCGCGGCTTGTGGTTCTGAGTGTTCTTTGCATGAACGTGAATGGGTTAAGCTCTTGGGGAACGGGCTCTAACATGTCGGCTGAGTTGGATGGCTTGCTTGGGTGGAAGTTACCTGTTTGTGGCTGTCCAGTCTGGCGTGGCGCCAGGTTGGCTTCCAGCGCTCGTGACGAAGCTTTCAGTTGGTTAAGTCTGATGTAAGTCAGACCGCTTGCTTGGGATGGACGTTACTCGTTTGTAACGAAGCTTCAAGTTGGTCAAGTTTGATGTATGCCGGGCAGCTTGCTGGGAGGGAAGTCACCCACATCGGGACCCCCGATCTGGCATGGCGCCAGGTTGGATATCAATGTTGGTTTTCGGAACTTCAAATTGGTTAAGTCTGATCGTTGTTGGCGAGTCGGCTGCTTGTATGTCAAGTGGGTTTGGATGGCAAGAGTTGAAGGCTGGGAAGTTAAGTCGTGGTTCCCGGCTCCCTTTGGGATGCCTGCGCTACAATAGGACACCCCTCCAACGATCCGTGCTTTCACCATTAAGCAGCACATTGCCTCAGTCACGCCCCACCACTTTTTGGTCGATAGCCCTTATAGCTAAACGATCGGCAGCTATCCTTGACCGACCCTAGTCTCCGGGGCGCTAGCATGCCAAGGCGAGAGCCATGACAACATTCCAGCAAGGGAGGCTAAGACTTGGTTGTAGCTCGCCCTGAGTAGCAACCCGCACTCCCCTATAGTATTGGTGTGATTCGGCACCCCCCTCATACCAAGCACTCTACCCAAGCTGGTAAAGCACGTTTTTCTCTCTCTAGGATTTTCTCTTTCTAGAAAGTCATTTTCTGATCCCCAGGCTTCCTTTAATCATGCCTAGATCGTGTGAGGTGATTGCACATCGATCTGAGCTCTCTGGACTCCGCTAGAACCGATCAAAGATTTTCAGCCATAGGAACTTGGCGCCGGCTGGATTTTGGTCAAAGTGGCGCCGAGAGCAGCAGGGGCGCTGCTGGCGCCGGGGACATAGCTGGAGCCGGAAGTAAAGCTTGTAAAGGTAGCTTTACAACAGAGACCCAACCTAACCCGAAGAGCAGTGAGAAACAACTCTGAAGAAAGGCGCAAGTGTGGAACAACAGGGCGCGCAACATGCCAAGCACCAGCACCCGGGCCTGCACAAGACAAAAGGCGAGCCCGAGTCTCATCGGAAGGTGAATCATTGAGAAGCTGAGTGAAAGCATGTGAGTGGAAGCGCTCCAAAGATACTTCTGAAAATGAGCACGCTGATGGCTAAGCAAAGACTCAAAGGGAGGCAAAGAAGCTCGCACAGGTGGAGGAATGAGATCCTTGGCCGCACGAAGATGTTGTTGGAAAGGAAGAATGCTTGTTTCCACATGAGCTACTGAATCGAGAAGAATGGGCTTGTTGTCCTGCTGAAACCGAGAGATAAGTGCAGAGGCAACAAGGGCCCAACTTCCCATAAAAGCAGTTGGAGCAATAGAAGCTGTGCAAGAAAGACCAACACCTCCAGACGAAGCGGGAAGAGAGACTTGTCGCTTAACGAACTGACCATTGGGAATACGAAAGGATTCTGAACCCATCAAGCGACCCAGAATATCTGATAAAGTATTATCGAAATCCTGTAGCAAAGCCAAAACATCAGGAGAGGGAGGAACACACCGTAGAATATAACTTGGCCGTTGAGCGAAGCATTGAGTGAGAATCCCTATAGCAACTTGAGCATTGCCAAGCTTTGGTAGCAGATCAGCGTGACGAAGATGCGCGCCCAAAGTGTCCCGCAAAGAGGCAGCCACAAAATCCAAGAAACCTATAGGAATACCAAGCACTCTAATCCCATCAACCGGAGTATTGAAATCTGTAGGTAAAGGGAGCTCAGGAAGGAGGCCCTGAGGACACCAAGCAACGCACTTAGAGGGATTAACAGTGAGGCCCAAAGCCGAAAGTTGCTGAGAACCATACCAGAAGGACCCCCAGTTGACAAATGAGGGCTGCGTAGAAAAACATTAAGAAAATGAGATTCTAAGAGCTGCAAATCGGAATCAGGTTCAAAGTCCTCAACAAAAGGAGGAAGGGAGTCATTTGCCGGTGGGTGAAGAAGCTCCAAAGCCTGAAGGGTGGCAGCAGAAGGAGTAGCTGGACTTGTAGGAGCTAGAGCACGAGCTGCACAAGAATACTCACCCACTTGCCCAAGTAAAACACAGCGATACAACCGACGATGAACAGGGGGTATAGAAACACCATCCGAAGTCGAATCCCGCTGAGCAGCAAGCGCATGACAGCGAAGGAAATGCTCTTCTTGCAGATTTTCCCAATCTCCTGACATAAAGCGACGAATCCTGTTGCGAGTTTCCCTATGACCAGCATCACCACCCCGAGGAGGCAGAGGCAAACACCAGAGAGGAAAAAGCAAAAAGGCATGCCAAGCTGCAATATCAGAAGGGTTGGAAGCCAGATGAGACAAAGGTAAGGACAAAGCTCTCTGGACGTCTAAGCGCAAGGCAAAGGGAATGTGTGCATAAAGACGAGGATGAGGAAAACCCAAGTGAAAAGCGGTCAAAATATCAAGGGAGCGAATCCAGGTCCAAGCCGAATTAGGTGGCGAAGTGGGAGCAGGATGAGGTGCAAGGTCGACATTGGTTAATGCGAGTTGTTGATGAAAAGCAGAGCAAGCGTTATGATGGCGAGAAAGACCGGCACCTTACACATAAAGGCGACCACAGCCTGCACATGGAACACGGGGGCGAGAAGAGGAAGAAGGAGAAAGCTGAGAAACAGAAAGAGAGGAAGAAAGCTGATGGCGAAGATGGGGTGGACAGTATGGCACCACCTGGCCAGAGGAGACAAGCAAGGAATTCGCAACATCACGGTGGGCTTCACGACGTGCGCAAGAAGGGGAAGCACTAGAAGGATGCTCTGAAGGGGAAGCAGGTCTCTTTTCTCCACGTCGAGCAAGAGGATTGAAATCCGGGAGTTGCAAAGGATGAGAAGATTCTTGAGGAACCATATTGACAGGTAAAGATCCAGCCGCTGCCTCCGAAGACCCTGCTACGAATCCTGCAGGCTTTGCTTTTCAGTAGAATGAGTTTTCAAAGACTAACGCCAGTGACTGGCTGCCCTACAATCTGTCTTGACCCGTTTATAGCTCTAACTGTATGTTTGCTTATCCAAAAATGAAGAAATCTAGCTGCGATAGGTCGCCCTACTATCGGAATTCAGCACCTTGATCACCACTATTGTTGCAAAGCTTTCAACTCTTTCTACTCCAGGTTTACAGCTTTCCATTCTTTATTGCAAAGCGGGAAGACCCCAAATTACTATATTCTAACCTCAATCTACTGATTTCTAACCCCAGAGTACTGATTCTATCGCAACTTGCTAAAATCTGACCCCAAATTACTGATCTCTAACCCCAATATACTAATTCCTGGTCGACAATTGCTAACATCACTTGATCGGGTCTGGCCGCTGAAGCAACAGGGGTTTTCACCCAAAGAGCCTGATATCTTTCTCTATACAAAACGGTTTTTTGTGAAATCAAACTGTGCAGGAGGGCGATTCCCTAGTGCGAATCAGTTCGCAGGTGTCCGCTAGTGTGAAGTGTGCTTCATAAGACGCTCCTAACTCGTCGTTTCAAAAAGCGGAAAGCTATGAGGCAGGTATCAACCAACGCAGGCAACACCATCAATGCTACATAACACTCGAAACTGGATGGATGCAGCAACTGAAACGATTTCCAGATAATAAAATCCCACGTTGCGATCAAAAGAAAAGCAGCTGCTGCTGCTGCTTCTGGTTCGCCATCGTTGGCAGGTGAAAACCGGGATGCAGCTCTGAGTTCTCTGTGATCTTCTCAACTACTCGGACTCCCCTTTCACGGCTACCATCGCTGGTAAGCCTGAGTCATAACTGCAAAAAAAAAGATCTCCTATTTGGTTATAGCCTCGCCCACGGCTGTCATCATTACAAAACAAACGTGTTGCCACACAGGAAAACCAGGATCGCACCTCCCAGATTGAGATCAATCTACTACCAATTGCGCTCCAGCCACAACATGGCTTTCACAATGGTTCCTGAGGCAGCCTGCTTGTTTCTGATCTAATACTTTGAACTGTCCATGGCTACTAGCGGCCCTCAAAGATCCATAAGGATGATTTAAACTCGAATTCTCTAAATGATTGTGCCCCATCGTGTCGCAAACAGATTTCTCACTTGGACTAGTAAAAGTCTGAAGATAATTTGAAACACAATTTCTTACTGATCAAGAGTAGCAAAAACTCAGCATCGTTCCCCCTCTGTGAGCACAGAGATCAGCAATTATGTATCATCTATCTGTTTCCGGAACTAGGCCTCAGTTTCAAAGCATACTGCCTCACTGGTGATGGCATGCAACCAGAGAACAATTAGATAATCATGAATCGCATACAGTGGAGGATGAGGAGAGAAGCGGAAGAAAGGAATCCGTTGTATTTAATGACGGCGTTAAAAGAGTTATTGTGGCACTTGTTTTGTAAGTCCACACATAAACTCAATTTTGTAAGACCTTATACTTAGATAGTATTTTCCATTGAAGTTTAACTATTAGCCATTTAGACTTAAGTTTAAGTTTAAAGTTGATTCTAAGTTTAAAAGTTTTAAGTTTATTTTGTTAACTGAACTTCATTTTGTACAAGAAGTCACTTCTTAGAATAGCTTGACAATAACCTTTGGGAGTATCCCATAAGCATCTTAGCATATGGGCTTACCACTCATTGTATATATAGAAGTGGATTTGGGGCCCTTAGGCAACACTTGTATTAGCTTATGATAATAAAGGCACTTTTGTGATATCTTATGCATGCTACTTGTGTTTCCATTGGAATTAGAATACCTTGTGGTAGGTGCTCGAGCCCCCCTAAGCTTTTTCCAATGTTATTATGGGATTATCTCACATTATTCCCATTCCCTTGTGAAGTTAACTAGATTTGTTTAGTATTGTCGATTGTTAGGGACACTAGTTGAGAGACCACCATAGTGTGTTATTCACTAGTTGGGAGACTGCCATAGTGTTGCTTAATCTATTCTTTCTTATAGGTCATTTTTTGTTGTTCTGAACAACGTCTTACGAAGTTCCAAGTCGCTTGTAGCCTGTAGGTATGAAAAAGTAAACCCATATAAGCAAAATCTTGGTCTCAATGTCTGCTCAAACATCCCAAACAGCTGATCAACAGCCTTTCAAAGATCAGGATTTTTTGAAGGCTAAATTCAGAGAACCAAAAATGAAACAAGCAGTAACTTGCTTCCATGTGGTTACTGCCCTCGGAAACATTCTCCAAGCTTTCTCATAAATTTACAGGTTCCTCAAAAGCAAGCAGAAGATTATTTTTCAATATCTTGCAGAGATACTGATTTCAAAATCGCGATTCTTATCCATGCAACAACAACAGGACTCCATACTGCTCTACTCTATCGGATCTAACAAAACCTTTTTTGCAACCACAATCCTCACAGAACGGATCTGGCATCTTTCTTCAGTAGGTTTTCTTGAAAAAGCGGGGAGCGCACCTTCAACAACTTCTGGTGGAGCGCGCCAGGGTGCATCATTCATTGCTGACAGACCTCCTTCGGTCAACTTATCAAAGATTCACCTTCTAATGCAGTTCAGGCTCGTCTTCTTTCTTGTGCTGGTCCAGGTGCAGGGGCTTGGCTGGTTGCACGTCCAGTTCTTCCACTATTGCGTGTCAACAATCTTGTTTATAACTGCCCTTCGAACCATATTGGGACTTCCACATTCAATGTTAATTGGTATCTCTAAGTGTTCATGTGGGCATGTGTTGGATTCCTTGGGTACTCATCTTATGTGGTGTTCTTAGGTGGAGAACGTATTGTTTCACATGAATCCATTCGTGATGTCGTTGCTGCTATTGGTCATGATAGTGGTTTTCATGTTGTTCGAGAACAAACACACATTTTACCAAGGCCTTCTTCGCAATATACTCGACGACGAGTTGACCTTGTTTTTTCCTGTGTTGGAATTCATACTCTAGGAGATGTTGTAATTGTCGATCTCTCTCGTCAGGACCTCCTTCGTCGTTCTTCCACCACGCAAGGGGCCGCTGCATCTCACGCAGCTCAAGAAAAGGAACGAGATTATAATGAGCATGCACTCGGTGAAGATTTCACCCCCTTTGCCTTGGAAACATACGGTTGTCTTCACAAGAAATTTAATTATTTTTTATGTTTATGTGCGGAGCTTATGGTGAAACGCCAAGGACAAAGCATTACCTTACCTTCCGTCATTGTCTCTTTCTATCGTCAACGTATTTCTATAGCATTACAACGTTCACAAGCGGTTTCAATTCTTCGACGGACTCGGTTTGCAAAAGCGGCTACTTCAAAGCTTCCTGCATTACACCTATTACTGGTTCTATTTTAGTTAGTGATTTATATCAAGCAGTTGGTTTTGAGTAGTTAGCTTACTTTTTAGTTACTGATTTACATCAGAAAGTTAGTTTTAAGTAATTAGCTTACTATTCTAAGTTTTACTTAGCTTTTGGATAGTTTAATTCATTTTTGTCGTTCTTCAGTATTATTTTAAATACTTTAATCTTCTTGTTTAATCATGGGTTTTCCCATCATTTTTAATAAAAGCAAGGATATTATTGTTATTTTAGTAGGGAGACCGCCTTAGAAGAACCCTACAAAAGTAATAGAAACCATGACTAGAGTGGGCTTACTCGTACTCACCCTACACAATGCACTTTAAGATCAATCTAATTCTATTAGTTGGGAGACAGCCATAATAGAACATAGTAACCATCTAAAAGTACAACATTGGCGCCGTTGCCGCTCTTTTCACATACGCTTTGAACTTTGACATTGAATAGATTGAACTACACTAATCAAAAATAAGAGAGTTGTGTATAATATCAGTTTCAAGTGTAAACTTTGACATAGACTTTTTTGTGTTTATCATACCGGTCATATATACATGTATCTTCCAAATCATCGGCCGCCACCTAGATCGGCCTCTGTCAATGACGGGCACTTACAACTAGAAGAAGGCGATCCAACCTTCTCCCTCATTCAGCCATCTTCCAAATCATCAGCCGTCACTAGATCGAGACTCAAAAGAGAGAGAGAGAGAGAGAGAGAGAGAGAGAGAGAGAGAGAGAGAGAGAGAGAGAGAGAGAAAGAGAGAGAGAGAGAGAGAGAGAGAGAGAGAGAGAGAGAGAGAAAAAAAAATCGTGAATTTTTTCAAAGGACTCGAAAAATTAAATTCTCTTTCGAGTCGCGAAAAATTCTCTTTCGCGAATTTTTCCCAAAAAATTCACTCTCTTTCGAGTCGCAAAAAATTCTCTTTTGAGTCGTAAAAAATTCCTTCTTTCACGAATTTTTCACAAAAATTCTCTCTCTTTCGAGTTGCGAAAAATCTATCTTTGGAGTCACGTCTCTCATTCTCTTTTCTACGATGCGAAAGACTCGAGTCTCGAATTTTTTTCGAAACTCAAATTTTTTTTCAAAAGACTCAAAAAATTCGAGTCCTTAGCAAAAAATTGAGTCTCGAATTTTTTGAGTGTCGAGTTCTTCCAAAGGACTCGAATTTTGACTTGATTTTTTCAAAAGACTCGATTTTTTTTCAAAGACTCCAATTTTTCTGAAGACTAGAATTTTTCTAAAGACTCAAACTTTTCCGAAGGCTCGAATTTTTTCATGGACTCGAATTTTTCCAAAGACTCGAGATCGGCCATCTTCCAAATCATCGGCCGCCACCTAGATCGGCCTCCGTCAACAACAGGCACTTACAACTAGAAGAAAGCGATCCAATCTTCTCTCTCATTCAGCCATCTTCCAAATCATTGACCGTCATTAGATTGGCCGCCATTGCCCGTCAACGATGGGCAGTCACAACTAGTATATATATAGAGATATTTGTGTGTCACATTTGTGCCTATGCATGGGGTAGCAGGATGCACCCATGGTGGCATGGGTGCATCCTCCTACCCAATGCACTTCTTAAAAAAGCTAAGTAAAATTTTGAAATGCATGCATGGAGAGAAAGATGTATGCGTCTTGCCCCCATGCATACACATTACTCGCCATCCTAATTCAAATGGACCTCCCTCTCTCACCATCTTGCAAGATCTCTCTCTCTCTCTCTCTTATTCATCTATACCCTGTCCCTCCATCTTCTCATTCTCAATTACATGCCTAAAATCTCCATAATGCTTTTTTTTGGATCTGTCCCTCTGTGGGAAGATTGTAGTTCCTCTAAAGCAAAAACCAAATCCTCATCACTATATTTGAAAAGCAACGTCTCCTGAATAAGCTGTTGTCTGGGAACAATGCAAAATAGATGAACCAAAGTTCTTTGCTTCATTACCAATAAGATCCCTAACTTTCTGCCTGTCCACGCTAGGTTGGAAAAGAGCAAGATTTCAATAAGAATTGGAGTATGACGAATGAAAGAGGCCACAGAGGGCCACCCCATCGGGGACATTCCAAAGGTTAAAGATTGTGTGCACATTTTCTCTTTCGGAATCCAAAGCTACTACTGCGAACGGTCTGAACTCGAGGGCAAAGCCCATTCGAATCCTTTTACTCCAACTTTATGAATTATTATGAACTCTGATCTCAGTCCCATATGATGGAGCACTTCACCCACAAGATATATACTTGGAAAATTTATCTTGGGATAAACTCTCTCCGAATTTGACTAATGACAAAGGTTTTCATATGATGGAGGAGTTTTTGGAATTGATGAAGAATAAAATAATGTTCAACACTATTTTTTTTTTTCCTTCTTCGACAGGCTTTGCGCCTGAACAACAGGACTTCTTTCGAGCCTTTTTGAGTGGCTATTCGTGTGGAAGGCCGAATGAAATAATCTTAGAGTCCACACCTGAACTTTCAATCTTTTTTCCCCAATTTAACTATTGAAAAGGAAAGAATCGATTCTTCTAGGATGCAGAATCGTACCCACAAAATTTCCTTGAAAACTCAAAGCGTTTTCCGATAAACGTCCACAAGGTGGTCTTAAAATGAGCCATGTTTGTGCCAACATTCAGGCGCACCAACTTCTTGAAGAACAGCCAGCAGCGAGCGGCGCAAAAACAGGTGAGCCAACTCAAATCTGTCAAATACATCGTTGCTCATAATATTGTTACTCATGTTGAATATCTGCTGACCTAAACTGGGATGACGCAGCCAAAACAACTATTTCCTACCTATCTGATATGCCTTGCCCATAGGCTTTTTGTCTTCTCAAATATTTCAAGGCTATGTTTTGTCTTCTCATCAAAGGATTGATAATCGAATAAATCACAAAGCTTCTAGGTAATATTTCCTCAACAAAGACCTGAAATCTTGATATTATCTCAGATAGCACACGAAAGAGCCGAGAACCAAATATGTCAAAGAGGTTATATACTTTATTTTATCCTCAAAGACCTGAAATCTAAAATATTATGTCAAATAGCTCAAATGTTTTATCTCCTCACAAAGAGCTGAAATAGGAATATGTCAAATAGATCATAGGCGGTAACTTCAAAATTATCACCAGGGAGTAAAATCTAAATAATAAGTCAAATAGCTTATCGGTATTGTATGTGATGATTCTGCTTACTTGCTATGAGAATATATACATATTGAAGCAATAGAACGATGTTTCCTATACAACCACATGTAAAAAAACTAGACACATAGGGCATGTTTCTTGGCAAAACAGACAGGAAAACACATCAATCTCCAAATCATTAGCAAATTATGCTACCAAGAGATTCACACTGAAGCCACATGTAGACCATGTTGTATCATTCAGTTATTATCTGTATCAAAATCCAATAAAGAAAAAAGACCACTTTTCATCATTTGATAGAAACTAATTTTTGTAGGTTTCCAAGTGAAATAGCAAGAGCTATGTATGTACTGTGTTTTCTGCCAAACACCAAAGTTGATCGATCGCAAATTCGGCACATCAATTGACACTCTATTTTTGGACACGAGAAAAAGTGCTCATCAAAACAAATGTAAGAAGATGAGCGATATACATCACCACAAAAGAGAAGGGACATCATTATAAGTCCTTTTTTTACCATTTTTGGCCTAGCCTTGCTTTGCAAGGAGGACATAGCATCCATTGATCTTTGCATAGAGGCACATGTGAATCATGTTTGAGGTTTCTACTTCTGATGTATATTTTCTATAGTAATATTTTTTAAGCTGATGCTTATAGTTGTACAGTGTGAGGTTTTTAGGCTGATGTGAATAGTTTTGTAGTAGTAGATTTGAACGTGGTTGAGGTTTTTAGGGCTAATGCTTGTTGTTATGATGTATTAGTAGGTGTATACGTGATTTGAGAATTTTATGATTGATGCATAGTCCATGTGAAGGTGATTTGAGGTTTTGTCGCTGGTGGTTATTGTTGTACCGTAGTCTGTGTGAACCCGGTTTGAAATTTTTACTGCTGGAGTTTATTGTTGTATATATTATGTGTGAAGCGGTTTGAAGTTTTTATGGCTGATAGTTATTATTGTGCAATTGTTAGTGTGAATGCAGTTTGAGGTTTGCAGATTAATGCTAATGCAATTTCAGGTGTGTGAGGTTCCCATTTGCCTATTAAATTGTTGAGAAAACTCACCAAAAACTATTTATTAGAAAGCTGCATTTTGTAAACTCTTATGTTTTTTTTGTGATTTCAACCAGTAACTTCTGCATAGTGAACTTAAAACGTGATTACTACATTTCCATGTTAAATTCTTGAGAGAACTCACCAAAAATGAACTATTTATTAGAAAGCTGCATTTGTAAACTCTCATGTTCTTTTTGTGATTTCTTAAATTGAGCTTATGCTTACTTGCATACACAATCCACTTTTTTGGAGCGAAAATTGTTCACAAACTGTAGGTTTGGGGTTGTGTTGAATCAAATAGCACTCACAAAATCAAGTTGCACTTGAAGCTTAAGTTTGATCCGAAGCAAGGTTAACAGCCATGTATGGCAGACAGAATTTTGATCCACGACCCAGTCTCTATCCCCCTATCTATGGTGAAGCCCTTCCCCCTCCCCAGACCATGGTGCCCAATCCATATGATCCTTACCGTATCTTTCCGGCTCTTGTGGTTGATGAGCCTTTTGCATACAGTAGACATCCATCGTCTGGAACCAAGCATTCCACACTGAACTGTGCCACCAGGGTTAGACAAACTAGGGTATGGTGTTCCGTACCCACCTCCGCATTCAAAGTACGAGTGGCATTCACCTCATTATCACGGCCACCATGAGAGCTTTAATGCGCAAGACGAATACCCTCCTCCTGCTTATGGGCATCTCTTCTCAAAGGGTTAACCATCCTTATGAAAGAGATTCTCATGACAAAAGCCATGCACATGAACGCCATCATTCTCATGATAAAAGCCATGACAGCTCGGACCACAACCATCATCATCATTCTCATTTTCGTCACCCATCTCCGCATAGTGCTCATTACACACACACACAAATTGACAGATTGCGCTGGCATACCTGCATTGCAGCTATGAAATCTATCGGATACCCCCAAATGACTAGCCGACAAAATTTTGGCATACCTCCCAAATTTTGGCAGCTACGGAATCTCTGGCATACCCCCCCCAAATAACTGGCCGACAAAATTTTGACCACATCTATTATGTCCGCCTTCAATCATCAATCGCCTGCTCTGAGCATCATCCACACGTCTCGACCACAAGCCACCACCTAGATCGTCAGCCGCCCATTGCCCGTCATCGACGGTCCTATCTAGGCTATGGTCTCAGTTCTACGTGAGTTATTACCTTAGTTCCACTGGTGCTGGAGAGAGAGAGAGAGAGAGAGAGAGAGAGAGAGAGAGAGAGAGAGAGAGAGAGAGAGAGAGAGATTTCATGTGTATCCAAATCACCTCTAACTTGTGATGCTTTTGAATGTTTTCTTTTTCAGTGAAGCCTACTTGCCAGAGCGCAGGCTTTGATAATCGACATCCTAACTATCACAAATTATAGCAAGAGGGTACAATGACATTCACATCATAATGTGCCTAAAAGATTGAAGGAGAAATTAGGGTGCTCCCCCTTGATGATGCGCTTTTTCATACCTTAAAGATGGAACATTTAATTTTTCCTATGCGGTTAGCACATGACTCTTTGGGCCTCAACAAGTACTTGGCCTTCAGCAAGGTTCAGTTTTCTTTCAGACTTATTTTTTGTTGGCTTGGAGTTGTACATGGTAAATTCATGCATTACTTCACAACAAAAAAGACTACTCCTACAACCAAGTGCCCTGCTGTGATCAAGGTTTGATTCTCAACCCATTCATGAATGTGGCAGCAGTTAGTAAAATGCTCAATCTCTGTGCCTCAGCATACATACGTGCAACAATCCCTTCATATTAGTATTCCCAACCAAAAACATGTCCATCTCACAATCAATGAAATTGACAATAATGTACAAGTAAAATGCATAGGGTACTAGTCAACGTCATGCCTCGGTATGGTTACCCCTATTTACCATATGTTGGTGTTTGTTAAATCAACCAAAAAGGTAACTGTTGAATAAATTTCAAGTCCAAGTAAAAGATACATTGTTACTAGCATGACAAGATAGGACAAACAGAATTCACATCAACTAAAAAATTTAAGCTCGAAATTTGTATACAATTCCAGGAGGCAAAATTTAAATCAAGCACAAATACTGGTTAAGTATCACCAAATAAAACTATGGCCTGCCACCCAACATCTAACTGGATAGGGTTTATACTATGGAAACATCAAGGAACACACTCCGGAGAAAAACAAAACTACAGGATGCTGCGTAGATTTGCTCAGACAAACTGGAAACAAAGAATCATAGACTTGGCAACTTCAAAGAATGTTGGTGGAATCATCAGACTGCAATAGTGTGAAGGTGCCTATTTTTTGGAAGGGTGTAAGTTTTTAGAATCACAGCACATAATTAATTGAACAGCATTTGCACATCAAAAGACGATGAATTATGCACTATGGTGGCAAACTGAACTTATAGTAAGGCAGCTACTATATTTATTCTTGACTATTATACGCACAGCCAAGCCTGGCTCAATACATAACCTCCCTAATTCCCTAATAACACCTTGGTAACAAACTATTACCTTTGCTCTACAAACCATTCACTAAGGAATTAAACTTTTGAGATCAATCATCATCAGACTAAATACTTGGATAAAAAGTGTATCCTGAGACTTACCTAACTATTGCACTTTAAAAGTTGTCACGTCCGACTTTGAATAAATGATTAACTGAAAAGCTCAGTTCCACTAATTTGAAATTACTACTGGACACCAATTTAATCCGCCGCATAAAATTGCGGCACATTTACTAGAGGGATAGTTCCCGATACAAGCTTTCCATAACAATTATTAACATGGAATGGCTCAATAGGTTTCCATTGATAATATAATACTGAAAAATTTATCACAAATTCATTGTCTCCATAACAAATGAATAAACTAATCACTAGCATGTTCTAAACCTATACGATATAGTACTAAAAACATCTCACAAAATGATAATCATTAATAAGCATACTTATCACCAGCGTGTTCAAATGATTCAAGTAGGGGTGCAAAATACGTCCTTACCAGTTAACTATTGTAACACTGTTATATCAATTACTAGCAATGTTCTAAATCTATTACACGCTTACCAGTTAACTATTGTAATACTAATATAACAGAGAGAAATAAGAGTTACCCACTGATGCACTATTCCTATCACTCCAGCTAGTTGAAATCATGTGGCATTCGATATAAAGATATTGAGCTCTACTGACTGTAAAAGAGAATCGCTTCATGGATAACAAACAGCACATGCCAACTTAATGTTGTATGTAGATTAGATGCTAAGGTAACAACTCATCAGTGAAGAATCAATAACTGGTGCATGGTGTTAGCTTGCAAAGGAAAAATGCATAAAGGGTAACAAAATCAAAATGAGGAGTAAAAGGGCAAGACTGCTGAACAGTTTCCGAAAAGAGACAAAGTGCCAAAACTCAGAGCAAAGGTGGCAGTATGAGGCTTGCGCATATCAAAGGAAACAAACTTAAACCAGACCCACACTTTCTCTGAAAGCATTTTTTCTCCACTAACTTCTGATTCAATGTCAATTCTATGTAGGGCTGTCAAATACATAAAGATAGAATCTTCAATTGCATAACAAATCTGAACATGGAGGATAATGAAAAATCTCAAAACTCAACGCAGAAACTGGTTATTTACTCTAGTTGACTTGTATGCTACTCAAAAAAGGTCAACATTGTTGATAAAAGAAATTTGACAAAAACCTTTTTAAACTAGCAGCAAATATCAAACCAAAAAGAACGCTTTTCAAGGAAAGTTATTTGGCAAAAAGTGGGTCTCATAACACGAACAAATACACTCATCACGTTTCAAATATCCAAAGGTGCGTGTAACTATTCATGCATCAAGCCAAAACGTAAAGGTAAATGATGACTGTAACAAGACTCATAAGTCTACAGCAACAAGCAAGATGAACAATGTTCCTACACAGGTTCCTAACTGTAAGTCTAAACCTTAAACTAGACAATCTCTCGACGCTTGGATACAGCTTACCTAGTTTCTATTGAATTGGCCTAACTCACTGATTGCAGATTGACATAGCAAACAAAAATGGGAACATGTGCTGCTATGCTGACTCTTACTACCCACTTTCTGCAACTGACATCACATCATCGACCTTTTTCCCAAGCATAGTTGTTATGGCTGGAAAAACTTGACCGCAAGAAAACAGCAAACTGACGACGACGGCCGCAACATGACACTTGGACAGACTCCTGACACCCACACCATGGGTAACTGTGCAAAGCGAACTTGGACCTCCTCTTAAGAAGCAACAATGGACTCACTGGAACAGGGTCAAATGGAAACAATCAATCACATGCAGCTGCATATCTAGAATGCATTTGATGGTATGGTGCTAAGAAATGAAAACTAACTACCAACAATGACTCGCGTTCTATTCAGCACTCAATATATTAAGGTGGCAGGGATACAAAGGATCTCCACAGCTTATTGAAAATTTAAATTCCCAGATATCAACTATTAAGCATAGGGAGCGTTGGACATACTTTAGCCATACCTTCGCAGCCCTAAAATTCATACTTTACAAACCTGTTCTGGCGCTGCTAATCCTTTGGCGCATCTCCAGCCGCAGGTTTATCGGCTCCACAGTTTCTACGATTGCACTTGGTTCGAAAGGGATAATTGACATTGCCACATGACTTGCAAGTCCAACTGCCATCTGGTGGAGGACCTTCTAAAAAACACATTGCAAAAATGTATGTTAGAAACTGAACTTGAACCTGCCCTACAAGTTCATGCTGTGGCTAAAATTGTTCAATTGAAAAACACATTGCTCACACAAGCGTGTGTTAGAAGCTGGATATAATGTATGTTAAAAACTGGATATAATCCTTCTGTTCAAGCTTGTGCCATAGCAAAAACAAGAACAAGAAACCTCAAAAAGACTTACGAGAAGCACCTCTTGTTTGACCATTTCCATGACGTGATGCCTGCGTAAATAAAAAACTACCACGTGAGTTTAGAACTCAAACCGTGAGGGAGAAATTTATTTAAACAGGGTGGAGGTAAACAAGTGGATACTGAAATGAAACCTACTGGCTCTGAAGGCTTTGGTGTATTGCATTTTCTCATGTTACAAGTAGTTCGAAATGCAAAATTCGTATTGCCACATTTAGGACAAATCCAATCACCATCTGAAGCGCCATCTGGTCCTGTTAGCCAGTACATGATTATATGTTTCTTTCGAAGTTCATTTGTAATCTTTGATAACACATACAAGGATTGAACATTGATTAAAAATAGATTCATTAAATGGAAATAACTTGAATCGATTGTAATGCACCATCGTATTACATACCTCCCCTGCGTTTACGACCATTTTCTGCATACACACCTGGTCGTGACCCTGACATCTGTACAGCCGTGTAAATAAATTTCAATATAAGTTGGAAGTCTTTCACATGACATTATAGTGAAATGAAAATACAAGAACGTTTGACAAGCATAATTTCTGAAGCAAACCATTCATCTATCTCATGCAAAATGGATTGCACAATAGGTACCGGATGACCCCGGCCCATGCCCAATCCATAGCCATCTATCACCGGCGGAGCTCCATAACCTGGACATTTTTCAACCTTTAGTTTCATTAAGTGAATGATACTTGCAACACAGTTGATGTGATGAAGCATATATCTGAAATTAAAAAACACAAAGAAAACATTGACACACCTCCAGCTCCTGGTGGCCCATACGAAGATTGCATAGAAATAGGATTATAAGCAGCAGACAAAGTCGAGCCATAATCATAGGGAACAGCGGATGAAGGAGCTATAGGCATTGGTGTTCCATAATTAGATGTCAGGGCCAGAGGCATTGCAGGCGGAGCCCCTGGGCCTCCCACATACATAGGTCCCAGAGCCTGCTCATATCCGGACTGCATGATATGTCCACCTATTCCCCTCTGCGGAACAGACATAGCATAAACATCAATTATCTTTCAGTAAAATGATTACTTTGCACAAAAAACGACAAGTTATCAGAGACAGACATCTGACAGATAACAAACTTAACAAACAATGCACATCCACTGAGTGAAGGAAATGAAATTTGAAAGTCTAAAATCATAATCATGATGCTTCAAAATAAAAGATGATGATGTTTCAGGACAGAAGATTCCTGCAATCTAAAATAATATGAAACACAGTACCATTATTCATGGAACTCCAAAATAAGCTGACTGAGGTTCAAAATATGCAAATGCGATAATGTTGAAACCCCAAAATCTAAGCCGTGAAGAATTATATACATGTTGGGTAGTAACTATTAAGCTGTAAAAACAATCATCATGTGACCATCTTTGACCACTCAGAATCTTTGTCTAAATAGAGAAGAAACAATGTATGAGCAAAACAAAGAAGCACAAGTACGTACCGGGGGATGTTCAGCAGGTTTAGATGTTCCACATTTGCGCATATTGCATGTCGTTCTGAATGAAAAATTGACATTGCCACATTTAGGACATGTCCAATCACCTGGGCCTTGAGGACCTGACGTCAATTATTTCATGCATTAGACAGGAAAGTCAATTGTGCTTAACTATCTCCACAATGGTATTACTAAAATTACAGTATCTGTCAATTGAGCTCTTGGTTGAATCTGTATAGATATAATGAAGGCTTATGCCTTGAACACTAACGTGTAAGGTGGTAAACCATCAACAAAAAGAAAATACTGGCTTACCATCTGTTCGAGAGCGCTTAGTACCAGAAGCACCTCTGTAGTCGGCCTGGGAAGGTCAACACAATGCATCACATAAGTTCCTGCTTGCTTTCTCTTAAGTACCAACTTCTCAAGGTTTTCTCTGAGATAAGCTCGACCTCTTACAACTTTCCTCAAGACCATCCATTTAAACTTCTACTATGCAAAGAAATGTGAAGCCATTTCAAAACTTGAGGCCAAGCTCTTACTTACACTTCCCCTATTTCAGTGACCATATCTTGGCAAATCCAATATTGACTTTACAGATGCTTGCATTTATATGAGGCAATGGAATAAACAACAAATACACATAATCCAGTTATGTGCAATCTTTTCGAAATGGTTTGCAATTTGCCAGAAAGAGCATTAGGATGTCATCACAGGAGGAGTCCTCGTGGGTGGAGCTCCAATATGTGGAACCGTCAAAGTCTTAGATTAATGTGCTGAGGATTGTGTTCAATGTTACAGAATATACCGTTTGTGTTCAATGTTACAAAATATACCGTTTGGAAGTTGTGGGCTGCCATAAAGAACATACAGAGGACACAAACACATTTTCAAATACTAAGCCACGGTCACGTCAATAAAGGCCTTATGGATTTGTGCTGAGGACAATCATACCAACTTCAAACACAACTTTTTGTTCGAAGATATTTAAAATCAAGCCATATATTCGTATAGAGCGGACTTTCTTATGAGAAATATCCTTCCTGAAATATCATGTCAACCCAATTCTTCTTTCTACAAAAATCGTAGCAATGAAACTTAATTTTCAGGATTTTCTTCTTTGTTCCATTCGGAAAAAAAACTTAGGGCCAAATGGACCCAATTTGTGGTGCTCGACGGGACCAATTGCGAACTCTTTTCCAAAAAAGTCTAGAAATTATTGGTATTGATGAAAACCTTGGAACGTTTTTCAGTGGAAAATGATGGCTTGAAGCTTCTATTACTCTCAGTAACTCGATAATTTTTTTTTCTAGACATGCTCATTCATCAAGGTTTTGATAATGTTGACGTCTCTTGAAGTCCACAAAAGAATAGTAAACCCGCTCTGTCCGCTACCTAGCCTCCTCAATAAGAGCTCAAAGAATGAAGATATGATCATAGCATAGTGTAATGGGTTTACTTGGACTCACAAGTTATTACTAGACCAAAATTGGGTCCAACTTAGCTAAAACTAACATTATCATTTATTATTTCTAACAGACGATGAATGTATGCCATTACAATTCCACATCGCCAATGTGGATGGGGGCCCAGGATGCAACCATGCCCTCCAACTCCCTATTTTCAAGAGCTCCTGAGTCCTGAAAGCACTATCATGGTAACAAACCTGCCCACCTTTGACGTAAAAGGTTTCATGTTTTTCTCATTGGACCACCCAAACAAGCGCATACATTGTTCATATGATAATTGTACATTTGCCCATAAAGGTTTTCTTGAGAAAATTGTATCCAAGCTTTTATTTCCAATTTAATGATCAAAATGGACTCAAGAACCCTAAATCACAAGTGACAGGTATTGTTAGGTAACAAGACTTGGGAGTTGCACGTTAGGATTCAAATTTCACTATCGACTAATCACAAATTATAATGCACATGTTACCCATTAACACTAAGAAAGCACTTGTTTTTTGACATAATCGAAGAGTAGAAACTAAAGGGGGGGGGGAAACCCTAGAACCGATTCGCCGGTTCGAACCTGGATAAGTCGATTCAAACCCGATTCAAACACGGTTCGAAAAGCCGATTCGAAAGGTACCATAAAACATTGACTTAGTGTCAGCAAGACCTTGCTATGGGGACTCTTGGTCCCTGGTAGCAATTGAGCATGAGTCGTATCATTAGTGACTTGGCAATTGGATAAGCATGTTCCATCTTATCAAGTTTCCCCCTTACTCACTTGGACCCTCTAGTAAGGAGTAAATATACATGATCGCAGCGTAACTAAGCATAATGTTAGCTTAACTAGGCACAATCACAGCTTAATTTACATTTAGCTTTGTGTCGGCTTGTTTTCATCATGATCTTTGAGAAGACTGTCATACAGCCATCGCTCCTCAATGGATGATCACCATCTTCACAGCTTCTCTCTTTCATGCAGTTTCCTACTACTTTGCTGGTCATTGTCTCATTTACCTCAGGTAGGATTCGATAAAATAGCAACATAGATATAGAGTAGCTTTTTAAATAAGCCTCTGAACAATAAAAGGAGATAAACAACAGAATCATCTTAATTTTCATAATTGCAGAAATTCTAGAATCAAATGTAGTACGTGATATTCTGTGAAATATAACTTCTGCAGTATATTGCTTTTCTTGACACTGCCTGAACATTTTAACATGTTTTAACTAAAAAGGCTCTGTATGTCTTTATTAGGGTGCGTATTTCATGTTAGTAGCGCAAACTAAACATATCAGAAACAAACTACAACCATGAACTAGCACAGGATTTGTGATCTTTCATAAATTACTCTATACAGGAAAACTATAACAAACTTGATTCCAAGTTCAATAAGCAACTGAATGCATGATACATTCTGAAAAATGCCAAGTACTATGGAAGACTATTGGCTTGTAGAGTATCTTAAAATATCCAATGTCTCGCTTTCTTAACCATGTGTATCTCTAATCAACGGCTCCCTTGCCAGCATCTTAATTACTATCAATCCCTTTAACAATTACACACTGAAGGACGTTACTCCTAGCATGTATGAAACAGACGAAAGCACACGCAATAAGTCTTATGTTTTCATACATGCTAAAAACGTAAAAACACGATACTTATATAGTACAGAAGGAATCATTAAACCAGATTGAGTGCTTATAAATAGACAAAGTCAGCAATGCTCAAATAGACGAATTAAGCTTTCGAGATTCCAAATAGTACCAAATACCTGCAGCATGTTGCAAAGTTCAGTGCGACGGTGAGCTCAAGAGCGGGTTCTCACCTCAGCAAACCTGTTGAAGACAACCAAGACTAAGCGGTCAAAAATTTCTCAAAACCTAAGACAAAAAGATACTAGCCCTGTAAGTCCAAATATAGGAGAAACTGATGCTAGATCAACATATATACCAAAAACTCAATAATCAATAACGACAACACAAAATGCGACCAAAACTTACAGATCGGTGAGATTCCTACCTAAAGAAAGGGCGAGATTGTTGACAGTCCGACAAGAAACTGATAATAAACAAAAGAGCTCGAAGCCGGCAATGCGATTGAAACGGGTAATAAATGTTAAGAGACTGACGGAAAGTAGAGCGAATTCGATTGAGAGCGGCCTTCGAGAAAGAAAAGCAAACAATGATCGATCGATCGATAGATAGATAGATCGATGGATGGAAAGAAAGGCAGAGAAGCGCGCGCCCAGAATGAATGCAAAAGGTAACTGTTGAACGCTCTAGGGTGTAGATGAGATGTGAGCAATCTGTGGATCAATCCAGACCGTCCAATCTATCCAAAGATGACCTAATCAGGTTACAGGCCTGCTGTTTTTGATGTCTCTTGACTAGTTACTTGTCCCCAGCTCGTTAGGGACTAGGTAGCTGGCGTGAGCAGGCTTGCTACAGGCTACAGGCTGTAGCATGCGGCGAGGTGCATTGAAGGCTGCATGCTACATGGTAGCAGGCCTGCTCAAGCCTACTACGTGTCGTAATTGAAGTTTGGGCCTTTCAATTGAAAGGCCCAAACGAATATGGGTTTAAACTTCTCCTATCTGATCCAATAAGAATTTGCCACCTGTCCACTATGAGCCCAAATGACAATTACGTGTCCATGTAACCCTCTTCAAGGTTTGGGCCCTACAGTCATACCACTCCACAAGGCTATTCAAGATTCTCGTGTGAACACCATTAGGACAATTTAGAGTCTCCACTAGAATATTCATTCCTTGCCTAACTATGAGATGGTAGGCCCTACAAATATGTTATTTTCTTGATATGTTTTAGGGTAAGGGTATGTGGCACACGCTTCTTATTACTTGGTTTTGTCATAAGAAGACTCTGAAATGAATGAAAAATATGCTTGGGTGGTTAAATCTTAAGCTTTATATTGTGTTGCATTTGCATTTATGCTCTTTATGATTGAATGTTGTATGTGTAATTTAGTTCTTGGATCAGAATAGTTCATTTGGGAATTCACTATGATGATCCACATTGGTTATGGGATTGTAGTGGAACAGGTGGCAATGATTAATTTGACCACTACATGGAATTTTAGCGATGTTGAAGAAACATTTTGTTTCTAATACCCAAGTTTGCTAGCTTATAATTCTGAACCTTTGACAAAAGGCGACACGACACGACATGACACGAAATCAGTCGTGCTCCACGAACAGCCAAAAAGATCAGCCAAGTGCCATGGGGTGCAGATATCTGATCTGATATCATGACATCATCAGAGGTGTTTTAGATCATGGTTAATCTGCCACTCTTGTAATTCGCGAATTAGTTGTAGATGTTTAATCTTTCGAATCTGTAAGTTAAAGAACGTGACACGAAATTGTTTGCGAACTATATACCTTCTGGTTGATGCATATGCAAGTAAGTCTAATGCTAGTAGCCAGTATCTCAACATTTGAAATGAAAGACAAGAAGAGTGAAACGTAAAGAAGAGACTTCAAGACTTGATGACCTTGAGTCATACATTGGGTGTTCTCTAACTCATTAAGACAATTTGTTTTAATTTGATTAAATTCAAGAGAATGAGAGCTCTCTTCAACGAGCTATATAGCCAATCGCATGGATATTCAAGATTCAACTCAAGACATGAGCTCTTCTTGAGTTGATCAGTCATGGTCAATGTCCTGATGATTCAAGATTAGCATCATGAAAGTGAAAGCACACTCTTGAAGTGCCTTTGTTCAAGATTATGAGTAGAAATGCAAGCCCTATTTGCATCAATATCTTGTGTTTTATAATAGACTCAAGATACTACTCAATATTTAATGTAATTTTGTAGACTCTAAAACTTTGCATCAAGATTACATTCAAAATTATAGGTTCATGTCTATTCGTAGAACCAAGATTGCCTGTAGGTTGTGACAAGAGGGCCAAACAGTGGAACCAAAATTTCAATAGAGGGAATCATGAGGGATCTGGAGGTGATTGAGAATCTCAATCCAGAAATAAGAGCTTTGGCAATGACTATCATGGGAAAGGACACCTACAAAGCAAATGCAAGGAGCAACAATGTTTAAGCACATTTGGGAGACTCTTGAAAATCTTTACGAGACTAAGAGCATCTAAATTATATTTTTTTGAGGAGGCATTTGTTTACCCTACGAATGGGAATAAGGTCCATTAATTATGACTTGCAACTATGATTACCACAATACATTGGAGTTGTACCACTTTGATCCTACGTGCATGTCGCCCATTTTTCTTGTCCCTTGAAAGAAATCACAAATATGAGATTTCCAATGACAAGGTAAAACTAGAACCTATCCATCAATGAGTATCTAGTGTAATAAGGAATTGATGTAAAGGGGAAAAAATGATGTAAATGCCAAAAGTTATGTTACTACGATAAAAGAAGAGAGAGCCGTCACGGGCTAATTCTAGAAAAGCCTAAGTTGCTATGTATTGAAGGATTGAAAACATAAATCCCAGAAAGCAAGGTGGATGTATTGGTTCTTCTAAATGCTACCCTTGGCAATTTGTGTGTGTCATACCCTTTATAACTACACATAGAATTGCAAGCAATCACCAAGATAGTGCACCAATGGATAGTAGAACCCAAGAGAACCATGTATAAGCATGAAATGCGATAGAGAAGAGAGAAGATGACTCTCTCCACGAGTTACATGCTTTTATAGCAGGTCCAAACCCTATTTGGCCACTTGGCTTTCCCACCAAAATGCTAACCCTACCAATTTTGGGTCTAGATTCAATGTACCCAACTTATTCAAATTGAATCTACTCAAACTCGCATTCTATCTTTCCCACACTTTCAAAAAGTGTTTATTCAAATAAAATTTAGACTAATGAACTTTGAAAAGTCAACCTCTAAGTCTAAAACAAGTTTTGGCCTCAATATGTCAAATATGGAAATATTCCAAAATGTGATGAAACTAGTTGAATCTTTCACACTCTCTCTTCAACTAGTTTTAGCATAGACTTTGATAATACTCCAAGTGAAGTCCTATGCTTCATGAACAAGTCTTTTCCCAATGCTTTGGTGAAGATATCAGCTACACATTCCCTTGAAGACACATGTTGAAGCTCCACCTCCTTTGCAATGACTCGCTCTCTCACAAAATGATATTGTATTTCAATATGCTTGCTCCTAGCATGAAAGATAGGATTGGATGCCATTCTTTGGGCTGATTGATTGTCATAAAAGATGATTGGGCTCTCTGAAAAATCCAGCAAGTGAAGATCCTTGATCATCCTCTTGATCCATACCATCTCCTTTGTGCAATGTGTAAGAGCTTTGTACTCGGCCTCACTAGATGACAATGAGATAGTGGCTTGTTTCTTTGACATCCATGATATAGCTCCATCACCTATGAAAATACAATAAGAACTAATGGATTTCCTATCCATTACATCTCTAGCATAGTCCGAATCTGAAAACCCAAAAAGATTAGGTGATGATCCCTCATACAATATGCCAAAATCTCGAGTTCCAATGATGTACCTCAAAACTCGTTTTCCTAGCTTCCAATGCTCCCAGCATAGTTTTTGCCAATAGAACTT
Source organism: Diphasiastrum complanatum (assembly GCA_029204225.1). Classification (NCBI taxonomy): domain Eukaryota; kingdom Viridiplantae; phylum Streptophyta; class Lycopodiopsida; order Lycopodiales; family Lycopodiaceae; genus Diphasiastrum; species Diphasiastrum complanatum. Next base: position 14,823,170 of record CM055107.1, on the reverse strand, counting down.
TGATCCATCATAAGAATGATCTTCTTCCTAAGAATAGATCTCCTTTCAATGATCATGTAATGCTCAAAATAGAAACAACCATAATTGATATAGAGAATAATGTCCACTTGGGATGCTTCACTATTTCTTACATCAATTTTACATGTAAAAATGTGACTAGAACATGAAGAATCAAATAGAATGTAAATGAAATGATTCCACCATGCTTCCAACTCTGAACTCTCTGGAAAAATACAGCAAACAAACAATAAATGTGAGTGATAAACTTTTGCTTGCATGTCTCCTCCTCCTTTGTCCTTTGTTGCCTTGTATCCACCATGATACTCCATGAATGAGCCTCCATCTTCATCTTGCCACAAGAAACCATCAAACCTTGAAAATCCATGAGTAGGTGAGTACATTAATGATGCCAATCCAGCACCACATGACTCCATAAACCAAGTAGTTTGCACTAGTCCATCTTCAATATCTACTTGACACAAGAAAATGACCATGAATTCACCAAAAATTGACAATCTCCAAGTATTGGCACCAAGTAGCTCAACACTTGAGAACTTAGCCATGGATGAGTGACATAATGAACCTCAAATAGCTTCATTTCCATCAGCAAAATCAGCCAAGAATGCTAGTACAAATCCAACATCAAAACAATGCTCACCAATGTAGCTAGTTTTACCATATCTTGACAATTTGCACACATCCACATGAAATTGCTCAAACATGAGATAGAACAAGTAAAGTAAACTTGAACAACACTTCCTTGCTGCTCCTTTGACCTTACTTGAGTCTTCAATATGCTGCAAAAATAGATCCATAACACCTTTGCCAATTACCTCTCCTTTGATGCTCTTGACTAGCTCCAAATTGCCAGCTTCCCTTTTGACTAGTTGAAGTGCTTTGAGATCAACCTCTTGATCTTCAACTTGACCATCAAAGTCATTGAACAAAATTTGTTTTCCAAATCCATTACTTGATTTTACAACAAGATAACATCCATCCACTTGCATAGCTCCATGTACACAAGAAGATCCTCCAAAAGATGTTCCACTCTTCATAAGAGATCGATACTCAAGATCCATTGGTTGGATCCACTCCTCTTCTTTCCTTGCTTGATCTACACTTGTAGGCTCATCCAAAGAGGTTAGGAAAGCAACATAATTTCCAGAAACTACTTTCTTACCCTTTTGATCATATGTGAGCCTTGAAGGTACTTGTCTTTCTCTTGATGTTCTCCTTGGCTTTTGACTTGATGAAGGTCCATCATCACCACCATCCAAAGTAGAATCCTTGTCATCAACATCAAGAATGTTAGATCCATCTACTTTACCATCAATCATGCTTGAAGACACCATTGGAATGTTTCCCTCATCAAAAATGACATCTCTACCAACAATCACTTTGTTAGTAGAAGGAATGTAAACCTTGTAGGCTTTACTCACCTCACTATATCCAACAAAAAAACCTCTTCTTGAAGATGGATCCTCCTTGGTCCTATCATCAAGAGTAATGTTGACATAGCATGTGCATCCAAAGGTTCTTAGAAAGTTGACACTCGGCCTCCTCTTGAATAGCATCTGAAAAGGTGTCCTTCCATCCAAAATAGCACTCGGCCACCTATTGCACAAGAAATTGGCACACAACAAAGCTTGATCCCAAAATGGTTTGTCAAGATTAGCACTTAACCCCATAGCTTTAGCACTTACATAAAGTCTTATTCTTCCTTTCAGCCACTCCATTTTGTTGTGGGGTCCTTGATGTTGTATACTCTCTCTTGATCCCATGCTCATCACAAAAGGCCTTGAACTTGTTAGATATGTACTCACCACCATTGTCACCTCTCAAGCACTTGATCTTTGTGGAGAATTGGTTCTCCCTTGCATTCTTGAACTTGAAAAAGACATCATACACTTCATCCTTGCTCTTTAGTAGATAGATCCAACAAAATCTACTAAAATCATCAATGAATGTTACATACATCTTAGCTCCACTATTGCTAATTGTAGTAGATCCATGAATATCCGAATGTACAAGTTGAAAAGGCTTTGTAGATCTAGAAATAGATCTAGTATAAGGTAGTCTATGTGACTTAGACAAAGCACAAGACTCACAAACATGCTTGTCATTACTTAAGGAACTTGGAAGACCAATCACAACCTTCTTCCTTGCCATTACCTCCAATGACTTGAAGTTGAGGTGTCCCATCCTTTTGTGCCAAACCTCTTGAATAGAAATTTGCTCCCTTGTAACACATCCAACTTGGTTAGCAATAACACAAGCATCAAGTTTGAACAACTTCCCTTGCCTTTTACCTTTTCCAATCAAGACATCCTTCTTTTTGATCAAACAAGCATCTCCATCAAACTCCACCTTGAGGCCCTTACTTAGCATTTGACTCACACTAAGCAAATTCTTGGTAATAGATGGAATAAACAAGACATCATCCAAATGAACATTCCTATTTGTAGAGAGAGAAATAAGGATTGTGCCAATCTCTTTGATTGCACACTCACTATCATTGGCCGTGTAGATCACCCTCTTGTCATCTCCATATGCCAACAAAGAAGTGAAGAACTCTTTGTGAAAGGTCATGTGTGAACTTGCTCCACTATCAATCCACCAAGGATCTAGATCTCCATCATTAGCACGCATACATGAAGACATCACAAAAGCATCATCATTTGCATCTTGCACATCCAAACCATCCTCATCAAGAGTAAGATTACCTTGCTTGTCTCCTTGATCTCTCTTCTTCTTGTAGCACTCACTTGCAAAGTGTCCTTTGATGCCACAATAGAAGCACTTGAGCTTTGATCTATCCTTCTTTTTGCCACTTGAAGAAGCATCCACTTGATCTTGCCCTTTAGACCACTTGCTTTTGGTTTTGCCCTTGAATTTGCCCTTTGTGAACATAGCATCCTCTTGAAGTGTCGATGTAGATCCACCTCTTGCTTGAAGCCTATATTCCTCATTGATCAAGATCTCTTGAAGATCCATCAAACTTTTCAAAGTCTTTTGAATAGCAATACTTTGAACAATGTTAGCATGAGCATCCAACAAGCCATTAAGAATCACTCGAATAAGCTCTCCTTCCTTAATGCTTTCATCTATGCAAGCTAACTCATCATTCAATGCTTTCATTCTCAAAACAAAAGTACTTGGACTTTCTTCATTCTTTTGCAAACAAGAAAAGATTTGCCTTCTTAGAGTCAACACTCTAGAAGTAGACTTGGATTCATAAAGCTTCTTCAATGAATTCCAAGCTTCCAAAGATGATGTGCACTTACCAACTTCCTTGAGAAGTTCATTGGTAACATTCATCTTTATCATGTGTAGAGCCTTCTTGGCCCTCTTGTCATAACTCAATTGATCTTGTTGTGTTGCTGGTCTCTCCTCCAAACCTACAACAATATCCAAAACATCATTCATCTCAAGAAGTGACTCCATCCTCACTTTCCATAATGAATAGTTACTTGAGGTAAGCCTATCATTGGCTTCCAACATGACTCCAATTGAGGTTGCCATGTAGCAATGACCTGATCTTCTCTTTCAACCTGTTTCAATGCACAAAGCACTCCTTTGAACAACAACAAATGCTTTCAAAAGAAATCACCAAGATTTGAAACTATCTCACAAATTCTCTTCTAGCACTTATCCAAGCAAATCAACACATAGAATCATGGAATCTTGATCAACCTATGATCTATCCTCAATCTAATGACTTTTGCCACTTCCTAAGATTGAAACACACTCAAATGAAGTCCAGCAACCTCACTATCTAGAGATCCAATCAAAATTAGGGTTTTGACAAAATCACAAAAAATTGACTATTCCAAATCTACATGCAAATGCTGAAAATTTGATATGCAATCTATAAGCCACCAATAAAATAACTCGAGAACATTATAGACAACGTTTCCACTCACTCTGATCTATGTTATTCTCTCCAATGGAGGATTTAAAGTCCTCATTGAACCTAAGAACAGACTATGTCATATTAGTTCCAATAGAGGATTCTTAGGCTGAACCAATGATCCAAAAATCGGCCTAATCCAGGATGTGAATTCAAAAATCGGAATTGAACAAGTATATTGACCTATTTAGTGTTTTGATCTACAAAAGATCCAATCTACAAAAGCAAAAAATCCGATTTTGGTGTAGAAACCTCTCTAGCATGCTCTAGACTTGATATCTTCACCAAATCATTGATAGATCTGATTTCCTCCTTCATAACCTGAAACACAAGCTCTGATACCATGTGAAAGATTTCAGATCCTTAAGATCCAATCTACTTGAATGATCTTTGGTTAGAAAGAGAAATACACTACCAATTTCACCAATGTAGAAAAATCAGCATCTACACGCAATTTGAGATGCAAACGCTAATAGAACTTGATCAAACTTGAATGAAATGATTATGTACTGTTGTTGTCCGTACAAAACCAGCAAGCTACTGTATTTCACACGTGTGGATCCAAAAATAGCAAATATAGATCATTACACACATAGAATTGCAAGCAATCACCAAAATAGTGCACCAATGGATAGTAGAACCCAAGAGAACCATGTATAAGCATGAAATGAGATAGAGAAGTGAGAAGATGACTCTCTCCACGAGTTACATCCTTTTATAGCAGGTTCAAACCCTATTTGGCCACTTGGCTTTCCCACCAAAATGCTAACCCTACCAATTTTGGGTCTAGATTCAATGTACCCAACTTATTCAAATTGAATCTACTCAAACTCACATTCTATCTTTCCCACACTTTCAAAAGGTGTTTATTCAAATAAAATTTAGACTAATGAACTTTGAAAAGTCAACCTCTAAGTCTAAAACAAGTTTTGGCCTCAATATGCCAAATATGGAAATATTGCAAAATGTGATGAAACTAGTTGAATCTTTCACAATAACTCTAGAGCTAGATAAAGTGTTATCGTCGAACTTAGAAAGTAATCGTAAAAGAAATACACGTTGATTATTGTTGTTTTAACTATCTCCCTCAACAATCAATATCTCTCACTTAGTCTAAGAACTATGTTATTCACGGAACATACCTCCATGATGGTATCACACTTTGGTATTGACAAGCATTTAAAAAAACTCTCAAACTTATCTCTACTTAAAGTTTTTGTAAATATATCATCAAGTTGCAAAGTTGTAGAGCAATGCATAACACTAATATCTTCATAATGTAGTTTCTCATGCACAAAGTGATATTTTATTTCAATGTATTTAGTTGGTGCGTGAAATACTAGATTTTTGGCCAATGGTATCCCACTTTGGCTGTCACTGAAGATGATAGTGGGGTGTGCTTGCCTTAAACCAATCTCACTTAACAATATTCGTACCATATAGCTTCTTGAATAGCAGAACTTAACGCTTTGTACTCAACTTCTATCATTGAAAGAAAAATAGTGCCATGTTTCTTACTAGACCATGAAAAACAGCCATTTTCAAAGTTGACCTTTTATCATCTACATTGCCAGCCCAATCAACGTCAACATACCCTTGTAATCTAGGTAAAGAATTTTGCCTTCTATAAACCAAGCCAACGTTGGGTGTGCCTTTTACGTACCTAAGATTCTCTTTGCCACTTTCCAATGATCCAATCTGTTGGATTTCTATCCTCTCCATCTCTTATCTCATTACTAATCTAGATCCATTCATTAGTTGTTGTAAATACTTGTATGGTCGCATACTCTACATAAATACACTTGTTTTCTGACAGTCTGCATAAATACAAAAGAATTGGTGATAGAATTTCCTTGATTGTTCGAACACTTGCCACTATTTGGTCATCTTTGATTATTTGGCCATCTTCGATTGTTTGGCCATCTTCGATAATTCAACCATCTCAGACCATCTGACCAGATTTGATTATTCGACCATCCTTGAACAATCAACCATAATTTGAGTATCGGCAGAGCAACAAGTACACTAAATCACACCCAAAAAAACTCTCCAATTGAATCAGATACTGGCCGAAGACGATTGCCAACAACATGTAGTGCCTTAATCCTAATTGTAAAGTACAGATTAAGCATTCTTTTAATTAGTTAGTCATGTGTATATATCCAACAACTTATCAATTGCTCAATTAGACAAGAAGAGATCAGTTAGCTCAATAATCTATCTATTTGATTAATTGAACATCCAGAGCGCAATTGTTTTGTTGTTTCTCTCTATCTTACAAAGTATTATTTCAAGAAGAACACGACTCTAACTTTAGACTGTATCTATTAGCGATTGAATAATCAATGTTTATTTATCATGTTCAGATTCTTTCTTGCTTACAGATAAACTTATTCGTAGAATAAATTGTCTTCTATAATGATAGTTTGAGTCGATTGTGATGCTCTGATTCCACAATTTATTACGCTTTTGCAAAGCTAAATCTAAAACCAATATAATTCGTGCATGGTTATGGACTTGATTGTATCGATCCAACGACTTCAAAGCTGTGATCAAGTAGGGCAGACTTTGAGCTACCAAGGTCGGCCTGAATCCGATAGACGTAGTTTCATGCACTGAGGATTTTTTGCTCGCTTCTCTCTGTAGCGACGTGTAGTCACTGAACTACCGATATCCCAACATGGTATCAAAGCTTTAATTTCTACTCTTTGACTCTTTTGAAGTGGATTTAGAGCTTACATTATCAGAACGATTGTTCTAATAAAGAGTAGACACTTACTATAATTGTTTCTAGTCATATAATCTACTATTTGCATACACTCATCCTGAATTTTTAAACAAGCCATTTTCAAGTGGAAGCTCACGGATGGCAAGGCTTTCGCCTTGATCACCCTTAACATCTCCGACACACATATTGGCCCAATCTTTGAAAGAGTCTTGGGATATGTTGAACACAATATACGAAGTGAGGGATGTCACTTCAATGTTGGATTTATCTCCTCTACTCTCCTAGATCCCATGTTCATCTAGTTCCATTCATATCGCTACAATTTTACATGCATTGTCACACAGTCTGCAGAAACACTCTCTTACTGAAGACATGCAAGAGAGTGGCACATGATTTGTCAGAGTTGACCGACTTATTGAGGGATCCCGACTTGTCCGATTTATCGACTTAATCGACATATCGAGAAAAGTCGACTTGTCCGACATATCGTGGAAGTCAGACTTGTCGACATATCGTGGAAGTCCGACTTGTTGACTCTACCAACTTAATTGGCCACGACAATGACTCTCTCGACTCCAAATAGTTGAAGCCTTCTCACGTCCACTTATTGTACTATGCAACGACTTGGACAATGACAGCAGCAGCTATGATCTCCTCCAGATGGCACAACGGCTCCATGCCATCTTCTTTGTACACTCATTTGCACAAATGTAAAGCTACGTGATTGCACTTTTCCTTGGATCTTGTGTTGAACTACCTTCAAGTCGCTCCATTGCCACAGGTTCCCTTTGTAATTCGTCACTAAGAAATCTGTGCATTGATTGCGCCAAGAGCCCTGATAGAACCTGTCTGACTTCCTCGATTGCCAACTTCTTGACTTCCTCAGCTATTTATTGGTTTGATAGATTCTAGGAGCTCTATGTCCAGTGATGGAATTGTCTTTTTGCCTATGGGTGTGTCTGTGAACCTTGGAACTTTTGTCGAATTGTCTTCTTCCTCACTCGTTTCATAACCTGGTGGCACTAGTATTTTTCTTTTATAGTGCATTCTATTGATAGGTAGAATGGTCACCACAGGTGCATGTCGGTCTACATAAGCCAAATGTCTCCTGGCTAATTGTGGATTGCACATCAGTCAATCTCAGCATGGATGGTTAACTCCGCATTGTGAACACGAGAGATCGAATGTTGATGGATACCCTCGATGTGGACATTCAGCATGACGATCTTTTTCTCCGCATCCATAGCACCTTACTGAGTGCAGTATGCCATCACCTCTAAGTTGATAGGCATACACCGATAATAGATGCCCCTTAGGATCTTCCACAAAATAGATTGGTAGGCTATTATGGTCCTCCATTGAGTTCGGTGACATGCAAGATGATAAGGCTTCCACCTTTCCATTGTTTGTTGAAAAAACTCGTGATATAGATGGATCAATTTGACATCCATCCCTCTAGTGAGCTTCTTGTTGGCTTGATTATGCTTGTGACCTCTTAATCCTTGGATCTGGCTATCGTACCTTATGTTCCGTATTTTGTTCTTGTAAGAAGTGCGGATTCTTGATTGGACATCTTGTACTTAGATGCTTTCCAAAGCAGTATGTACATTCGTCTTTTTCAAGAAACTTGAGTGTGCAAGCATAAGCTTGAGGACAACCTAAACTTGAAGGTACATGATTTTTGGCCCTCTGCTGCACTTGATCTGCTTGACTCTGTTGCACTCTCTGATAATTCATAGCCTTCCTCCCTTGCATGCTCGAGTAGCATTAACCCTTCAGACTTTCCTGATTTCCCATATGATATTTATGCATTTGGATAGGAGTAATCTATTTTCTTCTTCAAGATAAACTGTCTCATCAGGAAACATCTGAAATGCAACTAATCTCACAAACTCAATAGTCATGGCTGGAATGCACTAATATCGTGATGTATGAAATTGCTTCGAGGGTTGTACAACTATGGTGTCCCACTTTTTTTTTTTTGTTTTTTTTTTTTAAGTAGAAAATAAAGGGGTGAGTAAAATATTGATGAGTATGGATGGAAAAATAAAAACATAATTAGATGGATATAACAGATGAACACTATGAGGGTTAGACTGTCAAGAGGAGATGGAAGATGGAATGGAGATCAGGGATGTTGGATCTTGATGGATGTTGTGACTGCAACCTAGGTTTGACAAGATCTGATCAGTTTCAGTTGGCTAATAGTGTAATTTTAGCTCTTTTTCTTGGTTTTTTTCCAGATATATCTATGATCCTAGCTTTGATTGGCCTAAGATTTTCACAGTAGCGAGATCTAAGGCAAATCCTTCTATTTATCCTATGTGCGAAGGTTACTCAGTGCAAGGGTTGGCCTTGCGAGGATTATTTGTACTATTTTGCAGTAAAAAAACCAATTTTCTTGCAATTTACTAGGAACTAACTCTCGCCCCTTTAACAGTAGCTGGATTTGGATCAAGATCTAACTTATGTCAAACTTGCAAAGGTTCTTTCCCAGTGATGCGAGTGTCATTGACGGTTGCGAGGGTTTTGGATAGGTTTTTCCTTTACAACTTCATCAAAACCTCATATGAACTCTCGTAGACTTGGTCATAGATGAAAAAAAATGACATTTTGAGCTCAATGGACCATGCTGCAAGAATTACTTCCTAGTGGTGCGAGAGTTATTGATGTCTCTGAGGATTCGTGAGCACTTTTTGGCTTACAGATCAATCAATAATTCAAACTAACTCTTGCAGGCTCTTCTGTGTACCTACCTGAGTGAGATGGAGCTTCAGAAATCTCTACGAAGGTTAGTTGCGACAAATAATTGAAAATTTGATGTCTATGTTTGTCTTTGATTTTGCTATTCTAAATCTTGGGAACTCTCGCAGAGGGTCTATGTCTACAGGTTAACTCTCGTAGAGATTTTTGTGTGCTTCTCACAGTGAGATGAAGCTTCAGTAGGCTCTGCAAAGGTTACTTAGTAGTATTTTTTAATTTTATAAGGTTTTTTGGATTGTTTTGGTTGTTTTTTTGGCTATTTTGGCAAAATGGTTGGGAACTAAGTCTCGCATGAAGTACAGTAGATTTTGCTGATGTAGTAGAAGGTACTGACAAGTCTACGAGAGTTACTTCAGTCTGAACAAGAAGTTAATCGAATTTTTTGGTGAAATAGAATGGTGAGAGAGAAGAAGAGAGGGAGAGAAAAAAAAAAAGCTATGCGGCAAGGCGAGTGTGTGTGGCACTCCCCGGCAACGGCCCCACCACTGTGTCTTAGATGTATTAGATTTTTTATGCCCAGCCTTAAACAAATCGTTCAAGTATTGAGCATCCTGAAAACCAAAGGCCGACAACATATTTTTAGGCCTTCACATTTTTTCCCTTTGGGATTTTCTATGTCTTAGAAATCATTTTAAAGCACCTTCACCTTTTTCGCCTTTTTTGCTCCTTGGCAAAAAATGCGACACACTGGCCAAGTGGCCAGAATACCTTAGAAATCAATTTTAAGGCACCTTCGCCTTTTCGTCTTTTTCGCTCCTTAGCAAAAACTGCGACACACTGGCCAAGTGGCCAAAAGACCTTAGAAATCATTTATAAGACACCTTCGCCTTTTCGACCTTTTTCGTTTTTCCCACATTTTTGGCTGTTGGCTGATTCTGACGAATCCCCAAGATACTCAGACAGAACAACTCAAGAGCACCTCTCACCTTAGACGTCCGAGGAGGTCTCTGTGAAGACGAGACTAACAAAGACTGAGAGCCGAGTATGAAAGCCAAGGAATACTAGTTAATACTGTCAAGTAGGAACTATGTAAGCCTCATGGTGAATCCCGGAAGATGGAATGACCATGTAGGAACTAATATTTCTAGGCTAATGTAATAAATGCAAGTAGACCCCTCTTAAAGAAAGTAGAGTGAGCCACCTTTTGATGGTGACCTCTAGTGGAGAGCATTATTCCACTTGTAATTTGTGAAATGTGGAAATTTCACTAGGATGCCACCTAAGGAGCTCTTTTGCTTATTTAAGAGACTCTCTCTTTGTGAAGAGGAGCTTTTTGTGTATTGTATCAACTCCATGCTGAAATGAGAAGATCTTCCATGAGTTTTGATGCATTCTTGAGCTCCTTGATCATTCTTGTTTCTTGAGTGACACATTAATGATCTTGCCCTTCCATTCCCTTTGTGTCTGGTTGTGGATTGTAGTTGTGGATTAGATTTCATGTTTTTCCTATAGTGGATTAGTTTTCATTTATTGTTTGTAATTGATGTAGGAATCAGTATTCAAGTAAACTAAATAGGCTAGAAATGTGGTGAGGATCCTGCATATTCTTGACATTCTAGTTCTTGACGTTCTTGGGATGTCCAAGAATCAAAAGACTGGTTGGTTTCTTGATTCTTGGACCTCTAAAATGTTGTAGATTAATTTCTTGTTTCAGCTTTGTGGATTAGTCCAGGTGTAGCTCAGTCTTAGTAATGTGTACACTCTCAGAATGTTTGACACATATAGTGTTTCGAGCCACCTCAACACTTTCAAAAATATTATGGAGCAAATGATTGCAATAGACTCAGTCATAGAAGATTTTGATGCACTCATGACTCTATTATCGAGTCTACCAGAAGCCTACGAAAATTGGGTAATGACAATTTCTACCCAGGAGCACCTCACTCTATCAAGAGTAATCTCGCTGCTCCTACAAGAGGAGATCAGAAGATCAACATCCTCCTCAGGCTCAGGATCGGATTTTCAAGTTCTGTATTCAAAAAATCAACAATTTAGATCCAAGAGATTTACAAAGTCAGGCTCTACTGAAAAAAGGAACAACATGCAATCTGGACCAAATTCTGGTTTGAGATCAAATTCAAGTTCTTCATCATTCCAACCTGTGCAAAAACTATTCTATAGATAGTGTAAGAAGACTGGTCACGAAATCAAGGACTGCCAAACTTTGAAGTACAACAAAGAAAAGAAGAAGCAGTTCCAACAACAAGCACATAGTGCTACAACCAATCACTCAAATCAGCAACAAGAATAAGAAGAAGATGAAGCATCTTTCATGACCAAAGTCGAAGAACAACAGGATATCGATTCCTAGTATCTAGACTCTGGAGCAACACAACATGACTAACCGTCGTGACTAGTTCAAAGACTACAAGTCATTCACCCACTCTCGAGTTGTGCAACTTGGAGACAACTCATCACATTCAATCGAAGGTGAAGGAACAGTCGGTTGAATTCAAAAGAGATGAAGCCAAGTTGTTGTCCAATGTGATATAGAAGACTGCACAATTCTTGACAAATCCCGAAAGGTTTTAGCCTACGAAAGAAGAAACGGTTATCTGTACAAACTCAGCTATTGCTATTCTTCTAACAGTCAAGCTCTTCACACAACCACTTCTGAATCAACTGATATGTTGTGGCATTTCAGAATTGGCCATCTTAACTACAACAGTATTCAGCAAATGTTAGCTCAGAGTCTAGTACAAGATCTGTCGTTAGTCAGCAAGCCAACTTTTTCATGTGAAAGCTGTATTATCAACAAGCATGCAGGGAGTCCTTTAAGCTCAGACTCAGTTCATACATCCAAGGGCTTGCTTGACCTTGTACATAGTGACATTTGTGGCCCGATGTAGACTGCTTCCACAGGGGGAGCCATCTATTTTCTAACCTTCATCGACGACTTCTATAAAGTCCTAAATCCAAGGATCCTATTCTAAGCATGCCAATCACAAGCAACACAAGGAAATTTGATGGTGGACAAACCAACATGATCGAACGGATCTAGCCCCCAAGCTATGGATCAATCACTTAGAGACGAATGATGCATCACCCCAGCAGCATCCTGCCACCGGTCATGCTATCAAGCATACACTAGTGAGAGCCCAATAAGTATACTTATGCCCTCCAAGGCCCATGCACCACTAGTAGTGCATTGTGACACCTCACTAGACACCCCTGCAGCCTATTTGGGCCACGTCATCCAGTTCTCCAATGACTCACTGATAGACCCATACAAATTTACCATCAAGTGTTTAGACCTACAAACATTAACTATGACCATGTACACATAAGGGCCCCAATTCCCTTATAGTCACAATTAACTTACGGGTTGTTGGTCTACCGATCCCTAGCATGGATACGCTACCCGAGACTAGTCATGGGCATGACATTCTTCCTCCCTTATTCAAGTTCTGTCCTCAGAACTTAAAACTGAGAAAGTTCCTCCTTAAGCATACTCCATGTTTCAAGAAATCATCATTGTCCAGACATCCATTCCATCGAACCAGATGCTTGGTAACTATACGATTTCTCAATCGTTTAGTTCTTGTATCCAAGATCTTTTCAGGTTCAAGATGAGATATACTTGATGATTCATCCAACATGTCCAATTGATCTCCAGATCCAAGATGTTGTCCTTCACGTAGACTCTTCTTGAGATGACAAACGTGAAATACGGGATGCACTTGCGATTCTTTCGGGAGCTCCAATTGGTAAGCTAAAGATCCGATCTTTTTTTAAGATCTTATACGGTCCTCTATATCTAGGGGACAATTAGTAATGCTAGCCAATACGCATTACACATGAATTCATCGAGATTCTCAAAAAAATATCCAACCCCCACTTGGAAGTCTCTCGGTGATCTTTTCAGGCTTGCATAATGTTGGTCCCCATACTAGGTACACTAGACATTCTGACGTGCAATCCATAGCATTTCCTGCATATCACGTAGGAAATCTGCTACTTTCTGAAACTTGAATGTCCGAGTCTCTACCGCAATGGGTGATATAGGTTTAAAACTATACGTAAGCACGCACAGGCTATAACCGGTAGCCAAATGCTTACTATACCCCACTCAATCTCCATCAAGGTGACAACCTCTCTGAGAAGATTGCTATGAATATATGAATACATATCTGAATTGACTTTTGTCGTACTATACCAACATGGTTAATATAGATTTTATAGTAAATAATGTCGTTCCCACAAAGGACAGCGTTAGAAAGTTATGTTTTTGGTACAATTATGGCAAGTGGTTTTGAGTGTTATTCTGGTTGTTGTCAGACATTAAAAAGTAACCAATATTACTTATGTTTGGGATGGATAATGTTAATAAATTCAGAACAACAATCTGGCCTCTATCGAATTGAATGAAGTGTGTTCTACAGATGAGATGTTATCAGAGTAGTACAATAGTACTACACTCCGGCTAATTAAGGTGTCAACAGAGAATCGATAATTGTTCGATGTATTCGTGATTGTGCAGACAATTAATTAATCACATTCGCAAACTATTCGTTTCTAGACAGGAGTCCTCAACAACTAAAGCCCAACTTAATGGTTAAAGAAGCGATTCAGACCAAGTCTGACAATTTTCAGACTCAAAACGATTCTTTGAGACAACAACTTTTGGCTGCAAATCAACATAATGTCGCGCTCCAGAAACATCTACAGGAGGAGCGAATGACAAGATTAAAGGCAGAAGCTGCTTTGTCTCTAAGTACCATTGCAGGGTCAATCACTGTCGATCTCACGAAGCTAAACCAGCTCCAAGGCTAGATGCTCGAAAATTTTCGAGTCGAGTTCTTACAACCGCTCGAGGATGTGAAGGCTCTTGTCGAGGAAGAGTTGGTGGAGCTCAAGGAGCTCTCCAGTGATGCAACCCCATCTTGCAGCGGGCTTTATGCACACGATGACTACCTTTAGGCCCTGCTACGAATTGATGAACTCACACAACAACTCCAAGCTAATTTGCAAGATAGAAAGAAGTCATTCCGTTATAAACGATTTTATACATATACATTTTGACAGTTTGGTACCTTTGCGGCGAAGACATTATTTTTTGTTCAGAATCTTTATGTTAAAAGCGATTTTATTAGATTTGCAGCTCGTTACTCTAAAGAAATCACTCTACGAAGTGATTCAGATGAAGATACCAAGTTAGCCCATGAGTTGTTCGATGGAACATTACTCCCGGTTAAGTTAGAAGAATTTGGCAACTTACCAGTTGGCCGCTATACAAAATCAAAAGAAGACTTGCTCTTGATCGAAGCTCAACAGAACTTGGAGCTTGCTTAGAAGTTATATGAAGAACTGATTCATCATGAATATTCATTCGTGTCTTTATCGTGGTGATGTTTCTATGGGATGCTGAAATTTTAAAAGCTTAAAAATGTTTTGAAGTTTGATTCCAGATTTCATCAACAATTCAAAGATCAACTCAAAACAACCTATTCAATTAAAGAAACAGCAAGACACATATTCTCTAAGACAAGAAATATCTAAAGGATGAAATACACGAAGAAATATTTTTTCGTCTCAACGAAAATCTGTCGAACAAGAATGTTTTTCGAATAATCCTCAAAATAAAGATGATATGTTCACGAGGACGTTTCACATTTGAGGAAGAGGATATGTGATGTCACGAAAATGTTAAATATTGAATATCAACATAAATATGGCATGATATACTTGAAAATGAAGATATGAGCCGGTTAAGTATAAATCATGAAGAGGCCTAAGTCATTTTTCGGGAATATATCTCCTAAGTACTTGCCTTGTAATCAAGGACAAGACCTTTAAAAGGAAAAGACATTGTCTTGGACAACCTTTACTAGGTCGTCCATACAAAACGACTAGATACGAAAAGACATGATAAACTAGAGTAACTTCAACTCATAGTTAAGTATACCTCCTATGGTATAGTTGAACGTATTTTCAGTCTAATTGTTAACTAGACCCTTTCGCGGGAGCGACGCACCTGTTGGTTTAGAGGTGTGTTTGTTCGTCCCGTAGAACATATGTTGATCTCACACTTTAGTCTCGATCATCGAGAGAGAAGAGTTTATGCTTATATAAGAGATTGAAGAAGTGAATAGAGTTTTGTGAGTTATTCTCTCTTATCTCTGTTCTCCGCACTGCTGAGTGTGAGTGATCTTGAGTCTGCTAACAATCTCTAACACATTTCATGAATTACTCTCTGATCAGACAGTCGCTCTAGTGCATTACAGTCGTTGGTTGTGTTTCCGTAAAACATGCTCTAAAGAACTGTCTTTAAACCATCTTATTCGTCTGTCATGAATACTTTCTTTTCGACACTCGAATAATGACTATCTTTGGTACTGTCTAGCACGATCATTGAATAAAGCTGTATGTATACATGTGAGATGACAGTCCTTGTCTGAAGAATTGAGTCTCTGATTTGTTTCCTGGATTGGCATTGACATAAGTTTCTAACGTATTCTAGACATCTGTCACTTCCATTTATGGGGGATGTGCATGGCTCAGTGTTTGAAACATTAATTTGCCAGATCGATCTTTAATGACGGAAGACCGTTTGTGAAAAGAACAAAACAAATTAAGGAGAAACAATATCTGTGAGCGTACACACGTGTGAATAATGATGATCACATGGCCATTCTCTTTAATGGAGGAATACAAAAACTAGGTCGAGAGATTTTCAAAAGATTCTCGAAAATATGCTAGAAAGATTCGAAACTTTCTCGAAGAATCTTAAAAAATGATACAGAAACTCACAAAAATTTCTCAAAAAACTGGAAAAAATGCTAGAAAAGATTCTAGAAAAATTCTCGAAAATGATTTACGAAAATTTGATTAACAAATTGAGTCTCGCGAAAAAATCTCGAAAAGTTCTCGAAAATACTTTTTAAAAATGATATTGAAAGATTGAGATGAGTCAAGAAAAATTCTCGAAAATTTCACAAATTTTTTTAGATGATTTCTAGAAATAAGATAAATAAATAAAAGAAAAGTCGCGAAAAAATTTAGACAAGATAAAAGAAAATTCACGATTAATTTCAGAAAAATACTAGAAAATAATAAGAATAAAAAAAAAAAATCTGGTCAAAGGTAGTATTTCTTCAGTCTTGACCCGTTAATACATGTCGGTAATAATTCACCTTCAAGTGATTGAAGTTGCACAGAATCATTGTCAAACACCTCTATGACTTTATAAGGTCCAAGCCATCGCATATGGAATTTTCCAAGGAACTTTTGATGGCGACTGTCATATATCAGTGCATAATCATCAGCTTTAAGATCACATTTTTTATATGACTATCATATTTCTTCTTTCTTTGTTTCTGAATTCCCTCCGTTAAGTTTTGTGAAGTCTCTCGAGCTTCAGCTAGATCTTCAATATTAGTCAATCTTTCGTTTATACATCCTGCATCTGTTCGTTGAGCTTGAATACGAAAGGTTTTCACCTCAAATTCAATCGGCAAAATAGGTATGTAAGAAAATATGTTGTCTGTTTCGTCGTGATTTTCTCTGTGTTGCGATAAGCCCAGAGAATTGATGGTAGTTTCTGATCCCAATCCGTTGCATGTGCAATAGTAATTTTAGTCAGGATCTTATATAAGATTCCATTAGCTCTTTCTGTCAACCCGTTTGCTTTTGGATTATACGGTGTAGTTTTTCTATGTTTGATCAAGAAATAAGTTGTCAGCAATTTTTAAAAATGTGTACCTTGGTCACTTACTAGTTCGAGTGGACAATTATATCTTGTGATTATACTTTTGAATAGGAATGTCACGAAAGTTTTTGCATCGTTTCGTTTCGTCGCCTCTGCTTCAACGTTCTTGGTAGCATAATCCGTGGCAACTAGAATATAACAACATTTTGTATGTTGGGTAACAGGTTTGATTGGACCGACAAAGTCAAACCCCACTTCTCGAATGGTACAAGAGATAGGATTGGTGTCAACGGCCAGTTCATTGCTTTTGTAAGCTTACCAGATCTCTGGCATGGATCACATGAACAAATAAAATTTGATATATCCTTGAACATTATTGGCCACCAATACTTGGCAGTCAATATCTTATTAACAGTATTCTTCAAAGCAAAATGTCCACCAGCATCTTCTGAGTGTAAGGCATGTCTTCAGTTTCGAGACATCTTCGTAGTTGATGGTTAGCACCAAGCTTGTACAGAACATTGTTAATAATTGTATAACGTGCTACCTTATATTGAAAAACTGTCTTTTGCTCCAAATCGTAACCATCCGGATATATCTAATCCTTAAGATAAGTAATAATATCAAAATATAGTGAATTTGTAGATGAAATCTCGAATAAATGTTCGTCTGAAAAATCATCATTGATAGGGTTTTCAATTTTTTCGGTGTTGAGTCGCGATAGATAATCAGCATTCATATGATATTTTCCTTGACGAAGCTCTACTTGATAAGTAAATTCTTGTAGAAGTAGAACCCATCGAACAATTTGTCCTGATAGATCTGGTTTATTACAAGATACTTAAGAGCATAATGTTCCACATGAAAAATAAATGCATATCCCAGCAAATAATGTCGAAATTTTTTAACAGTGAAAATCATGCCAAGTGCTTCCCTTTCTGTAGCCAAATAATTCTTCTCTGATGCACTGAGCTGTCGACTCGCATAGTAGATGGGATGATCCTTCTTCTGGTCATCCTTCTGGCTTAGACAGACGCCAATAGCAAATGCAGAAACATCCACATAACTGTGAAATAAAATAGCCCAGTTGGGTGGTCTCAGAATAGGAGCATTGATCAACCTTTGCTTAAGATCTTCAAATGCTTTATGTTGTTCATTCGTCCACAAGTATTCCACTTGTTTCTTCAGTAGATGTGTAAGAGAGGCAACAATAGAAGCATGATTTTGAATAAGTCTCTTGTAATAGCCAACATGTCCTAAGAAAGCTCTTAGTTCACGTAAATTGGTTGGTATCTGGAGATTCTTTATAAGCTTGACTTTATCTTTGTCGACTTCTATTCCTCTGTTAGATATTCTGTGTCTGAACAATATTCTTTCTTTCATACCAAAAAAATATTTCTCTGGATGAAGAGATAAACAACTGTCTCGACAACGTTGCAATGTTATTTTCAGCTTCTGCAGGTGTGCATTTATATCATTGTATACACATAAATTATCAATAAATATTTCAAGAAAAGTTCTCAGGAAGACAGTGAAAATTAACATCATGATTCACTAAAAAGTCGCTGGAGCGTTACAAAGACCAAAGGACATTTTGTTGTAGGCATAAGTGCTCCAATCCGTAGTGAATGTGGTCTTTGAACGATCCTCCTTTTGCACTCCAACCTGATTATATCCAGAAAAGCATCACAGAAACTGTAACGCTCTTGACCAGCAACCTGATCTAGGATGGAATCAGTGAAAGGCAGAGGATGATCGTCCTTCCTTGTGGCAGCATTGAGTTTGCGAAAATCCTGGCATATTTGTATTTTGCCAGTCTTCTTCTTTGGGGCGACAACAATGGGTGAAACCCATTCACTACTTAAGACGAGATAGATTATACCTGCCTTAAGGTGCTTGTTAAGTTCATCCTTAACCATGAGAGTATACTTAGAATGAAGACGATACTGTCTCTGTCGAATAGGTACGACATCTTCCTTAAGATCAATTTGGTGCTCTCCGAATTCTGCAGGTATACCCTTCAAATCGTCGAGCGACCAGGCAAAAACGTCTTGATACTCCGTCAATAGTTCAGTGAATTCCACTAACTCCGATTCTCCAAGTGACTTTGAAACATGCACAAATCTGCCAGGTGCAAGTTCAATCAGTTCAATAGAATCTGGTAAAATGATATCTTCTGTCATACTGGCCTTGGTATGGCCATGAATTTCGCGCATGGTTGATTCCACAGATGTTTTCTTGTCGTCAACCTGGTTCTTGTTACCAAATTCGTGTTCAGATTCGTCACTTGAATCATCAGACTCTTTCGAGTTCGTGTCTGCAACGTTAATTTTTTCATACGAAACATCCGCTTCAGCATCGCAGGCATCAAAGAATTCTTTGTCATCAGCATTCTCATAACATTCAAAGTAATGCACTTCAATATCAGATCCATTGGGAGAAATATTCAAGGCATATGAAGATTCTTCTGATGTAAAGCTGGTGTCAGACAAAGGAGCTTCACCTTCATATTTGTCACAACTCCAGGTTATGATTTGTTCTGCTGGCATTAGAGGAGTTCTCAATATAAAAAAGATCCTTTATAAAGATACTTTTATTTTTTTTCTTTAGTTTCAACCGTCACCAGGCCCAATCAAAATGCACAGATTTGAAATCTACGTAACGTAGTTCAAATTAACTAAAAAATAAAAATGCAATATAGAAAACTTTGAAATTTGTGTCCGGACAGCATGGACGTATCCCATTGGTTTCTTTTTCCTACCCGACACATGCTAATCTGTCCGACGTCAATATCTCAAGTTAAATTTACTTTACTATGCTGGTTAGTATAATGAAATTTTCTAACTATACTAGTTACAGTTATAGAAATATAGTATGTACAGTTACATAAAATATGGTATACGCAGTAACTGTCACTATGTTGGCATTCACATTAGATTAAATGTGATACGAAAAATTAAAATTAAATAACATATCAGAGAGCTGAATGAATCATTTTGCTGGGGTGACTGCAAAATAATTCAGCACACAAGAAATCAATTATGAAACAGAATTAATTAGATTGAAAATATTTCATTAGAATATTGATTTCAAAATGCTATTAAGAAAGAAGAGTTTACCTCCAAGCTGACGATCTGCCAGTCTACGGAATGGGCAACGTATGTAGAAATATATTTGCTTAGATATGGAATGAATATATCTACATCCTTATGCGTATTTCTTGCCAAATTCATCTTGACACAAGAACATTTAATAATATTATTTATAGATCTCTTAATAGAGATCAGGTTTAAACTCCAGTGGTCATTGCAAAATAAGATTGAAAGTACTTTAGCGGCAATTCTGAGAACTATTCAAATTGAAAATGTCAATGTTAATGCATAAAACAAGAAGAAGCACTTAATATATCTTACTTGGTATGATAAGGAATGACCAGATACTTTGTTGCTGGTGTGAATCCACTTGTCAGACATTGTGACAATGTGTCATTATTCTCCTTGAATGCCTGGAGCAGAAAGTTACTCAGCACTAGCAACTCATTTGATAAATCTCTTGCAATGTCAAATTGCAAGAGTGTCAGCCCGGACTCTATCACAGGATCACTGATAGAAGCCCGTCTATCTTTGAGATCCAGACCATCTAGAACTCTAAAATTAATACTAAAATCAAGTTCTTCTAGTCTAAAACAAAAAGGAGTACCAATTGTATTTATAACATCCGATATGTCTTTCTCAAATTTAAGATAATCATCAGAATCTATATATGTATAGAAATTGGGAGGAGGAGGAGGAGGTGGAAGTGTAGTATGTACAGCAATATTAGGAGTATCCAAAACAGAGGTAGCTATATTTACAGCATTATCAACAACAACATTATCTACAATGAATTCTGGGATAGGCTTCACTTTCTTAGGAGCACGCTTGGGGGCTGTCTGCTTCCTAGGATGCTTCATAGGAAGATGAGTCCTATCTATAGGAGTTGGTCTAGGAGCAGCAGGCTGAGATACATGTAACCTACAGTACCTATCCCTCATTCTGATCAGAAGCTGAAAATCCTTGGGCATTATGGTAACCCTCTTGGTATAGATGGCAAGCAAAAAAAAATCCTCAAAAAAAAGGCTAATATAATCTTCAGGAGCCTCTTGAAGGCACATTTCTTGTTATGTTTCGGACAGCATGGTAGAATGGAGCTCTTGGGATCAACAAAGTTGTTGACCTTTGATACTTGCGTATCTCAGAGAGCCACTTGCTGCGGTTGCACGTTCTAGGTCTAGCAGGGGGTGTGATGGCAACCACAGGAGATGAGGATGAGCTAGCAGAGGAGAAGTCTCTCCTTGTCTACTTTCTCCTATCCATGGGCGTGAACTATGTGATAGCGGACTTGTGCGTGAAGGTTAGGATGAGAAGGAAGGGATAATAAAGAACTCGCAGAGGACCGCTATGTATGGACAGAATGTACGGTATATCGGACCTATGCGAGCCGATTATCAGAGAGAACGATTAGATTTGAGGAAAGACGCACAAGTGCGATATGGGGTGACACGTATGAAGAGGTATCGGACCTGTGCGCATGGAAGGTAGTAGGAGGAATTTTGATCGTGAAGGGCGCGCACAAATGCGATATGCGGAGCGAAAAAAAAGTGAAAAAAATTCATCGAAATTTGTGATTTTATATCGGGGTTCGCACGTGCGAAAGAACGTCCTATCACACGTGTGGGAGTTGTATGGACAAATGCGAGTGTGACACGTGTCACTCTGTCACACTACACGTGTGGAATTTGTACGACCGAATGCGAGAGCGACACATGTTTATAGGCACTCGAATGAACACGCGACACATGTCTAGATGTCATTTCACACGTGTGCAGGTGTCATCTCACACGTGCCTGCGCCTGTTGTCGAATCGAAAGTAGACACGTGTCATAAGTCCGTTGACCACACGTGCAAAAATTTAGTATAAATGGCACGGAAATCGAATAATTTTTTACCTTTTGCGTTCTCAAAATTCGCGACATATCGCTTTTGTGCGCGTCCAATTTTGTCCGTTTGCTTGCAAGTATACCTACTCGCGCACAAGTGCGATATTCTGTATCTGTCTACCATACATATCCATCTTCTGTGCCATTTTGATTGTTAGTTTTGGTTCAGTTCTCCCGTGCGCACAAGTGCGATATTCATGCTACTGCCATGGCCTCTTCCTCATCATCCTCACAAGAATCAGACTTGAGTTCATTTCTGAGTGAATTTGGGATTACTGAAAATCTGGACTACTTCCACAGCCTATTCAGACCTTATCTACATGTTTTCAAGACTGTACAACCAAATTCTAACGTATTTTATGAACATTATGTCAGATTTAGAGATATACTTAGCAAGCATGTTTTCTCCATAGGTCAACTCCAGTACATGCATTATACTGATCTTGTTCATTTCTTCCCAGCTTTTAGACATAGATTGGATAGAATGGTCACCAAATTGTTTGATCTTTTCAAAAGTAGTTCTATGTGTCCGTATTGCAACAAGAAATGTTGATTGGTTGAATATCAGAGTGGTTTCGTACTTTTTCTTTTAGTTCAGATTCCAGATGATGATGAGTTTCCTGTTGCTGACCCTCCTCTGTTCAGTCAGTCATTAAGGATATCAATCACTTTCTTATCAACACTCTTGATAAAGAAAGTGACTTCATTGATTTCAATACTGATGTTCTCCCAGATTCTTTCATTGGCCAAAATACATCTGATGATGAATCCAAATCTATGGAGGATTCGAAATGTCTTTTCAATTTGCTTGTATATTATATTAATGACGATGTATATTTTACTACTGCTGATTTATGTAAATTTTTTGACTATTGTGAGGACGAGGTTCTATGCTTATTATCCGGCACAATTTCCGAATTCTCCGACTTTGTAGATTTTGAGACAGATGACCTTGTTGCTGGTATTGATTTTGATGATGAGGAGAGTCTTATGACCGGTGAAGAATGTCTGAATAAGACTTTATCAAATATAGCTGAGGATGGGCGGGGCAGACAAATTCACGACATTTCAATCCCAGATGGGCTTCCCTTGTCCATCATTAATGTATTTCACTGATGATTCCACTTCAGTACGTGGTCATTATATTGATCATCCTGATCTGGTTGCTGCTGATGATGAAGAATGTGTAAGTGTTTAATCTTCCTTGCATTTGAATGTTTTCAATCACTGAATGTGTTTTTTCTAACATATTTCCTATTGCAGGATGCTCTCATAATAGATGATTTTGCTGCGAGATGAGCTGGTTTCAGACAACACGCATCCTCGTTCCAGAGGGACAGTGGACTGGGCCACTATCTTCGGCATTTCTTGAAGAGTGAGATCTGTATTGCTCATTCCAAGTTGAGCCCAGTCGGGGAGAGTCTTATAATGGCAGTTAAAGCTTTATCATTTTATTTAGGAGGACATAAATTTGTTAAGACAAATAAGATCATTTTTGTCAAAAGATCTTATGTTTTAAACATTTTAGGCTTTACTGATGGGAATGTTCCTTTAAGGAGCTCTCATTATTCATTGTATTCCACTTATATTGAGCTTAGTGGAAATAAGGATAATGCACGTCTATTAGATGCATATGCTAGCAGAGAATTTCTTCATGACAATACTACCATAGAATCTGATACAAGATCTGATGATGAATAGTTGACACTTTGTATAATACAATCAATACATTTACATTGGGTATTGCTTCTCTCTTGTTCAATGAATTTGCAAAGCAATTCTGAACATGTCATGATGATGATCTATTTAGCAATCATCTAATTTTCTCTTCATGTATGAACTTGCATGCTTTTCTAAACTTGTTGTATTGTGTGGACTTTGTTATATGTCGAATTTGAACTCTACGGTAGAACCACTGAAACAATTGACAAATGTAGTTTCGTTTTTCATTGGTTCCTCCATGTTGTGTATTTCGATGAAATGCTGCTCGTGCTTGCCAGTGTGACTTCTCCATCCCTTGTGATGACCATACACTCAAGCTTCCATATGTATTTGCAAAAAATGTTGTATGATCTTTAGTATGTGCTGCATATGTCAAAATCATAATGTTAGTCTTATGTTCAGATCTAAATATATATGAAAATTTGAAAGCATTTTGAAAATTTTATACTAACCATGTAATGAGTGATGTGATCTTCTCCCCATGCTTTTGATATTGCATTAACAAATTCGACACAAGTCCTATGGACAGCTTTCTTATCAATATTAGAGTATTTTTCTTTTCTTAAAATAGCAATCATACTATCAAGCTTTTTCCATACATCAACTTTTAGTACTCTGGTTTTGCCGTCTTTCTCGAAGTCCTGAGGGGCAGCCATAATATCTGTCCAGACTGAGTGTTGAATATTAGAAGCCTTACCAGTATGATTTGATAGAAAACACCGTGCTTTTGCTCCTCCTATGCTTGGCTTAGTTGGCATGTTCCCATTCTTTCCTGAAAGCTTTTCATCTTTTTGAATTTTGACATGTCCTTTATGGAGTCCTGCTTTTGATAAAAACAACTTCTAATCGAGAGATAGCTTCCTTTGCTAATGATGTTGGCTTAGTATTCCAAGCAAAAACTATATGAAGATAAATGATCTTTTCTATTAATCTAACTTCTGCATGAAGAGTGCAAACATGCACATTTTTTTTTAAGGGGATAGGCAGCACAGGCTTCCAGTTTGAATCTGCATATTCTCTAGTAATTCCTGTACTCCTAGTTACATCTTTTGCCATTTTCATGCAGTACAAACAAGGGTGTTTTGATGTAGCACTGAGAGACATTATACATACATTTCAATGTTTTCAAATCACCTGCTAAGTGCCATTCAACATTGAAGTCTCCAACTCCTACAACATTGAGAAATCCTCCATCCATATGGTCCTTGATGATCCTAGGATAAGATGTCCTTGAGAATATCCATGATAATATATCATGATGCTCTTTCAGCACCTGTCCAAAGAATTAATCATACTTAGTTTACAATGTATTAATACTATTCAATGAATGTAATGTAATAATGAGGCTAGTTACCTGAAACGCTGCCAACCACCATATATCATTTTCTGACTGGACACTGCATTTGAAATCTTCTCGGTTCTCTGTTTGGGATAGAGCACCATTCATGAGAGTTATACTAACCATTTCCATCTTCTGCCCTTTCACAATTTCTGACTCATCTAACTTAAGTACTATGATTATTTTGCTATTCACCTTTTCATAGGTTATATCATAGAATGTGACGATGTATCTCAACAAGTAATTTAGATCAACAAATAAATTTGATGAATTATAGAATATCGATCTTCCATCAGTTTCATACACCTCCTCAATATGAAATGGAGTTCCAGTGATCTTACGCATACCTATGTTTAATGTATCTCTCTCTTTCTTCAAGTGGTATGTCCTAGGGATTGGGACTTTTCTAATTTGAACTTGCTTAAAAGCTTCTCTAATTAGTTTAAATATTGTTGCATATGCTTCCCTACTAATACCTGCAAAATCACAAGCACCCCTATCGTCTTATCTAAAATATTTTGAATGTCCACCATCAAAGACTCTGCTATTTTACACTTTACATTTGAAATCCTATTGTTCATCATGATACGCTCAGTGGATTTGCAAGTCAATATTGTGCCCAATGACATTCCTAGTGAAGCATTGTCTTTAATATTCCGAGGAGATACTAATGCAGATCTGCAAAAAAAAATAGATAGTTAATAGAATATCACCATAGCTGAAATTAAATCCAAATGTCATTGAAAAACTTACAAAATTTAAAATATTCTTACTTGAATGCACGGATCCTTCTATTTCGATAACCTCCTTTTGAAAGCGTTTGAATATCCTTGCAACTTTGTCGCTTTCGCTTCTTACTTTCAGCCTTCTTCTTTAGCAAATCCACATCCTTCAGTAATTGTAAGTTTTCAATACGAATAGACTGTAAGACTGATTGCATTTGCTCTAGTTCTGATTTGATATTGATTGCTATCTTCTGTAATGATTCATTATTTTTTTTAAGTTGTTCATTTTCTTCTAACGTCTTTTGGAGATGACAATCTCTATTCTGACAATAAGAGGATATCCGAATTAACTCACCTTCTAAAAAGTGAACTTTATTCATATAAAGTTGTTTTCCATGATTTTGCAATCTTTCACAATATCCTAGTAATCCACTATGCCCATTGCATATCCATGTAACTAAATGAGTTATTGAAGAGAATGTGGGATGTGTCAAAGTGCTTGGATCTTGTGGATATAATGTTTCACCTGTCCACAAATCCACGTTTTTCTTTCCTTCTGCCTGTAACGAGAATGATCTTCAGCAGATATTTGAACTCCTTTGCCTCCTCTTCTTTGTAGTGAAAAGCCTCCAATAGAACAACAAGTCAAAACTAGGCTCTTCACGTTAGCCCAGTTATGCGAGACAAGACTAATATCTTATCACGCACAACTAGTTAACAAACGACGTCAAAAAGCTTGGCATGACCGTCACCTGCGCAATAAAGATCTACACTTAGGTGACCGGGTACTTCTTTATACATCAACGAAGCACCCCGGCAAATTGGAGTTCAGAAGTGAGGGCCATACGTTATTAACAAAATATTTCCTAATGGTGCAATCCAGTTACAAACACTTGACGGGACACTTCTAGACACTGTCGTAAACAGTGGTCGTCTACGGCGGTACTACAAAGAGTTGTTTTTTGTTGACCCGATTTAGGATCCCTTGATGAAAAAAAAATGTTATTTTGATGTTATTTTATTCCTTTCCTTGTACATCTCGTCTTTCATGACTATTGTTCACCTCGTTCCTTGTTTATACTCCATATCACTACTTATGTACATTCTATGCATTTTCCTTTTTTTTCTCCTTCTGTTCATACTCATGGGTCATGGATGTTCTAGATCGACAACTGATAGGCTATGTGAAAAATGCAAAAATAAGCTTGGTAGAGGCTTAAAATCATGTATATAGGATGATTACACATGTGTGGAGCCTGTTCCCACATGTTAAAATAGTGTACTTGTCATGTACCATAATCATATAGGTTAAACATATGATTTAATTCAAGTTCTAGTGGCTTAAAAGGCCAAAAACTAGTTTTCTAGACATATGACACATGGCATCAATCTATTGATTGCATGAGCCACACCTTTGCTTAGGTGTCATATCCCATGTGTAGAGAAAAGCTCACATGTGTGGAATAAGCTGAAGTAGGCGAATTTTGACTTCTAGAAGATTTCCAAGTAGATCTCCATATAGAAGGAAAATGGACCAAAAGTTCTTAAAATAGAAGGTTTTGTCCAAGTGTCAGTTTTGCATGATGAATCATCATATGACAAAGCACCTTTACACATGTGGGATCATAGGGATGATCAGTACCACGAGCTCTCACTTATTGTATATATAGAGCCACATTTGGCCATAATCATTGTGAGACACCAATCTTGGTTTTGGAAGCAATTTTGAGTGATTCTCTCCATTTGTCTACATTTGTTTTGATTGTTTTGAGGTTCTATCAATGTGTACTTGATTTTCAGGTTGGAGTCCGTACTCAGACAACGTTTCACACGTGTAAAACCAGAAAGTACACCTACCTTCAATTAATGATTGTTCTTGTTAGGATTTTGTGTCTAGAATTGATCTAGATTGATCTTAATCTCAAGTAGATTGATAGATCAAGTAATCTGACAACCAATCCCTCTTGAGAATCAGATTAGGATCCACTCTTGGTCCTTTTTGTACTTTTTGCACAGGCTACACCTTAGGAAATCATTCTCACACTTCGGCCACCTCACCTCTGTTGCACTGGTATCTCAGGGTAACCAACATTTCTAGAGATACACCTTTTTCATAAGAACTTCTACTCTGAGCTACAGTCCTATTTTCTTTGGAGTTCTTTACTTGCATCAAACAGATCCATTTATGCATCTGGTTTTGTACGGACAACAACAGTACATAATCATTTCATTCAAGTTTGATCTAGTTCTATTAGTGTTTGCATCTCAAATTGTGTGTAGATGCTGATTTTTCTACATTGGTGAAATTGGTAGTGTATTTCTCTTTCTAACCAAAGATCATTCAAGTAGATTGGATCTTAAGGATCTGAAATCTTTCACATCTTGCATACTCCCTTACAGTCGGTTCTTGGTTGTTCTTGAGTAATCTAAGCATCAAGTGATGAGTGTTTCTTGATTCTTAGATTGTTAAAATGCTGCTAAGAATCTTGTTTCTTGTTTCTTGAATCTTGTTTTCAGTAGCTAATCTAGTTCTTGATTGTTTTCTGATTTAGTAGTTAGTAGTAGGATCGCTCTCTGCACTGAACGTTGATCTTCTTGAGATGTAGATGGTTACATGGCTGGTTTCTTGCATGTAGCTGAGTATCGGATTTGAGTTACCCACTGATAGGCTGGGGATACGTAATGAAACCTGAGTAACGCTTCTGCTCTGTAACGGTTCTAATAAGAAGAGGAACCACAAAGAACCGTAATAACAAAAGTAAGTAATCCAAGAAAAGAAAAGAGATAAAAGAATAAAGAAGAAATGTGTTCACAAATTCAGTGAATCTATGAACAACTGATCATGCTATACAGTAACACAAACAGAAAACACTCTCCACATCAAGCTCACATAGCAACTGTATTTCTCAAAATGAAATTACATTGTACATATAGTTGTTCACTCAGGCAACCCATGCATGACCCAGGTTGCCGTTGGCGGGACGCGTGTCCCGTCGACTTGCCTCGTGGCAAGGCCAACTGATCCTTATCAACTGATGGGACCCACAGTATAGTAGCACATATTCATAAACTGTTGATAAGTAGCAAGGGCGTTGGTTAGTCCAAATGGCATCACATGATAAGCAAAGGTCCCAAACGTAGTGGTAAATGTGGTTTTAAGTTTGTCTTCTTCGATTATGGCAATTTGATTATATCCAGCAAAGCAGTTTATAAATGAGTATATCTCTTTCCCAGCTAATTCTTCCAGTATCTAATCTATGAAAGGTAATGGGTAGTAGTCTTTTTTGGCTTGCTTGTTCAATTTCTTATAATCGACGCATACCCTAATCCGAGAAGAAATTTTCTTCGAACATGGAACTATAGGGGAACACCATTTAGTAGTTTTTACAGAAAAAATCAGACTTGCAGTTCTTACTCTCTCTAATTCAAAAAACATCCATTCTCTCAAATGTTGGGGTAGTCATCTCTGTTTCTGTCGTATTGGTTTGCTCTCATCTTTTAAACGTATAGCATGTGTCACTAATTCTGGAGGTATCCCTGGTAGGTTAGTATAATTCCAGACAAAGATATGCCGATATTTCCAAAATAACTACTTATAAGTTCCCTTCTCTATGTTAGTCAAGTGTGCTCCTATCTTGAGGTTTTTCATTCCTCTAGATCGTGATTTTTCTCCTTAGGAGTAGAGGTTGTAGCTGGTGTGGGGTCCACTTCAGTAGTCTTTTTTATGCTGGCTATGGATTCATCAATTGCTCTAGGAGTTTCTACTGGTATTGCAACATGCCTTTGCATCTGTGTTCCACTACGCGTTACTATCATCAACCTCTCTTTTGATTCTTCAGACATGACTCTAACTCGATGAAGTTTACTGGTGGTCGACTATCTTTGATTTTCGCCTTGTCTTTTTCTAACGGTGACTACTTTCTATCTCGTTGTAAGAATTGCACTGTCTTGGAAGGTTTGCTTGATCTCAATCTAGGAGTCGATGGTTGATGGGTCCTGGGGTTCTATTCTCTTGGTTTAGTGCTTCATGTCTATTCTAGCGTCTATCCTCCAAGTGTCCACTACGTCTACAGTATCCACACATGATATTAGGATAGTTTCTATTGAGGTGATTCCCTTGGCAATGTCGACAGACTAGTGGTGGGGGCAAGTTATCACTACATCTCTATCCTATGAGGTTCTGTTGTCTCTTTAGAAAGTTTACATCTGAGGCAAGAGTAGAAATATTCTCGTTCATGACATCCATATAACTCTTCAACATAGCTTTCATGTCATCTATTCTTGAGTTAGAACCTGTGCTCTCATACCCACGTCTCCTGTGGGTGGATTTCTCATGTTGTAATTAGGCACAAAAAGTAGTTGCACATTATGCTCTAGTTGGTATCTAGGAGATTCTTGTCGATTTTGAGTCACCTGATGTGATTTCACTGTTGGAGGAACTTGAGGCTGTGGATTATACCTAGCTCTACTTGCAGGTGGGTTCATTTCCCACATATAGGTTCTAAGGTTCATATTACTTACAGCTTGGGATATTTTTGAAGCTTGAGTTATGGCAAGCTGTGCATCTGCCATCACAATGGCTTTGGCTACTGCTTCTTCTAGCGTTTGGGGGTTGCTTTGTCGTACGGACAATTGTAGTTCTCATCCTAGTCTTCTCAAGAAGAACGTAAATAGCAATGGTTGAGGTAACTGTACTGCATCGGGTACTTGTTGAGATAAGGCTGTCATTCTTCTTCACACTCTCTCCCTCACCTTGTTGAAGAGAGGTAAGGGTAAATAGGATTCCATCTGTGGTCCTATGTGGGGCAAACTCATTCAGAAATAACCTATGGAACATCGTGATGTCATCAGTAGATCCCTGTGCTAGACTATAGTACCATTGTCTGGTGGAACCAATTAAAGTCATGGTGAAATACATCATTATGTGACGGGGACCAGTAATGCAGTTTACCAAATATGCAATTCTAAAGGCCTTGATATGATTTTCAGCACTTTTGTAAGGGGCACCATGGAATTCTGGCGTAGTACTTCTCAGCTTAGGTAGCGGTGCTACATCATCGGGAATCACAATTGGTTCCATTATATTTGTCTCGTTAGGCTCACACTGGACCTCTTCCAAAGTACTTCCTGATACTATGGGCTTTTCTTTTGTAGGACGTTGGAAAATGTCAATATCCAAAGAACGCTTTCGGTTTCTCAGTGGATACGGTGCCAGGGCCACTAATCTCTTATGCTTATGTCGTAGTGCCTATTGCATCATTGGTCAGAACGCCTTGTGCGGTATTATGGGGGGTGTTTGAAACTCACGAAGTA
Organism: Diphasiastrum complanatum; assembly: GCA_029204225.1. NCBI lineage: Eukaryota > Viridiplantae > Streptophyta > Lycopodiopsida > Lycopodiales > Lycopodiaceae > Diphasiastrum > Diphasiastrum complanatum. The sequence goes on along the minus strand of CM055107.1, from coordinate 14,792,044 downwards.
ATCTGTATAGTCTTTTCGGTGGTAATTTTGTACATGGATTGGGTCATAGCCTGTGTCATATAAAGATTTTGAGGTTTATCCTTAGAGTAGACCCACAAAGAGTGTCGGGCGTTTCGTGAATTTTCAGGCACATGTAGTACAGAACAAGTTTTTCTCACTCGGGTTGGCCTTATGGGTGATGTTTGCTAGGCCCATCATTTCATGGTTAGAATAACAAGTTGGGTATGATTTCCAGTTCATTCCATATAAATCTCGTCAATTGTGAATCCTACTACTGTTAGTGATAAGTTTGATAAGCGATGTTCAGTCCCTTAACTTTGAACTTTTTGGATATTTGTGGTTTTGCAATTTTCTATCGTCCTTTTTGTGCTCATGGGATCGACACACCTTGGGTGGTAGACATTTGAGTGTTCACCTCCCAAGGCCCATATGTTTCAACGAATGACCTGGGTGTGGTGTTCTAGATGCAAAATTTCACTGTAACAATGCATTCTTTCCTAGTTTGGGAGGTGTGCTTCACCCTCGCCAGGTATTAAAACCGCTCTGTGTTTCAAGAGTGTCGACTAATTCTTTTTTTTCTTAACACCATGGTACAACAATTTTGAAACTAAAGATATCTTACACAAAAAAACACTTCAACACAGTGAACTCAGTTTTCGTAATAGCTTATCAACCAGTACTTGAAATTTTTGTATTATCTTGTTTTTAAATTTGAAGTATCGTGTCAAACATACACCTATGACAAGTAGTATTATCGATTCTATAACTAGAACATGAAGAACCAAATAGAATGCGAATGACTGTCCCATCTCTTATCAAGGATATCCAGTGGATGCAACAAACCGCCAGCCTTATGGCGTTTAGCTTTATTCAACTGGCATTGGTCACACTTGACCACATAAGATTCTACAAAGGGCTTGAGTTTTGGCCAATAAAAATCCCTTCGTACCAAATCCAATGTACGATGTATGTCGGGATGTCCTGCGCATGGTGAGTCATGACATTCATAAAGAACTTTATTCTTAACAACATCCACATCAAGCACACAAACCTTTCCTTTCCTGAACAAAAGTCCATTACAAATAGAGAAGTCATCAGTACCCTTTATATCCTTCCCCCCAGACTGATCACCATGATCATCAGTCCTGCTTGATGAGACTGCTAGACCCTATTTCAGATTGGTCCAAAATGTGGGTCTTTCTCATAAAGACCCCTCAGGGAGAAATAAAAGTCTGTACTGATCTCAGTGAAGGAAAGTTCGTTCACTTTACCACTTCGAATAAGTGCATCAGCAACCTGATTAGATGAGCCTTTGATATATTGCACTTCAAAGTCAAATTCTTGCATGAGTTCTGCCCATCTGGCCTTACGACCTCACAAATCATTCTGAAATCATGGAGGCACTACCTGTATGGTAATAAATTTGTGGTTAATACGAATCATCAACCTTTAAAGTATTTTTGAGGTAAAATTCAAGGAAGTTGTTCAAACTAGATGCTTGTGTTATTGCTAACTAGGTTGGATGTGTTGCAAGAGAGCAAATATCTATTCACAAGGTTTGGCATAAGAGGATAGGACACCTCAATTTCAGGTCACATTGGAGGTAATGGCAAGAAAGAAGGTTGTGGTTGGTCTTCCAAGTTTCTTAAGTAGCATCAATCATGTTTGTGAGTATTGTGCTTTGTAAATTCACATAGACTACCTTATACTAGATCTACATCTAGATCTACAAAGCCTTTTCAGGTTGTACATTCGGATATTCATAAAATTACTACAATTAGCAATAGTGGAGCTAAGATGTATGTAACTTTCATTGATGATTTTAGTAGATTTTGTTAGATCTATCTACTAAAGAGCAAAGGTGAAGAACAAGTCATAGGGAGACTTGGAGCCCCAAAAGAACTAGTGTTGGATAGGGGGGGACACTTTCTAAACAAAACCATCAAAGCATTGACAGACGAGTTACTTATCAAGCATAGAAAAAGTATGCCCTATAACCCACAAGCCAATGGACAGGCTGAAAGTACCAACAAACAAATATTGGCCATCCTTAGAAAAATGGTCTCTGACAACCGTTGAGATTGGGACAAGAAACTGTATGTAGCCTTGTGGGCCTACAATGTTACTCACAAGACCAAAACCAATCACACCCCATTCTTCTTAGTATATGGGCAGGAATGCGTTTTGCCAATAGAAATTGAGTTACCTACCCTACGATTTGCAATGGCCCATGATCTAGGAAAGAGAGAGTCTCTACAACAAAGACTAGACACACTCCAAGGACTCAATGAGTATAGATTGACTTTCCTTATCCATCAAAAAACATTTAAGAAAAGAATGAAAATTATTCATGATAGAAGAATCCCAAATTATACCTTCAAGATTGGGCAGTATTGCACTATGACACTAGACACCACTTTATGCCGCAAAAGTTTGTGCACAAGTGGAATGGCCCATATGTTATACAAAATCTTTATGATAGCAACACAGCCCGGTTGGCAGAATTGAGCGGGAAACCATTCGATAAGCTGGTCAACATCAACAAGCTAAAGGTCTATCATATGTGAAGGGAAGAGCCTTCTTGTACAATGTAGAATTGTTTTCTTTTAAATTTTGCAACTTTTAGTACATATCTCTATATAGAAATAGTGGCAACAAATTGTAACCCCTCCCCTCATTGAGAAGCAGTTGATAGAATGGATACAACAACACAACAGCTCTTCTTCACAATAGCTGGATATAGAACTTCGAGACAGAGGGCAGGAAATACTTCACTTCTGACACAGTTGCTGAATCTATATGCACAGAGTTTTATCTTGGATGAAACAATTACTGATTTACGGATGCAGTCCAAAGAACTATGGGTATGGGATAGAGCCAATGACGTTTCCTACCTGACCTTTTTGTGGTGCCAAAAATTGATCAAGCGCATGTAGTGGACTGCGAGTATGAAGAGCCTTGTCGATCACATTACAAAATAAACAGCCCTTTTATGTACATCGACATAATCAATGAACAGGTTCTGGAAGATCTGGTGACTGCTATCCCCACAAAGAACACGGTGTACATGTACTTCACACCTACAAGAGGACAGTACTACGAAGACTAAGATCGTGAATCACTAACTTTTTTGGAGGGCCCTATTGGGGGAGGCTATACCCTTAAAAGTCTCTATGTGAAAAAAAAAAATCTTGTTATTGTATATAACTTTTTCTTGTTTGTAAATGGAAATTTCCTCAGAAATGACCATGCACATACTATTAGTGGACATGGCTTGTAGACATAAAGCCCGAGAAGGTGTTATAGGAGCGATACTTGAACATCTTGAAAGATTTATAACAGCTAGTCTTGGCGTTTATCTAGGACCGCATTTCACTAGTAATACGGCTGAGTATAAGGGCCTCCTAATGGGCCTGCAAATGACGTTGAAAATGGGAGAAGACATTTAATAATTACGAATATGTGGAGATTCTGAATTACTTATCAAAGAAATGACTAGAGAATATCAGATTAAAGATAAGATACTAAAGGCTTATGCTTCAACCATAAGAAGTCTAGTACGACAGATACCGCATGTAGAATGGATGCATGTGCCGAGATGCGAGAATTCTAGAGTGGATCACCTTGCCAACATAGCTTATCACAAGGATCATTACCACAGATGTACACCGAGAAGAAATAGTATTGAACACATTAACACGACAACAGAAATTTGGAAGCTACTTAAGAACGAGACCTTGTATGGGATCAGATGGATTAAGGAGCTGATAACATGGATCACATAAGAGAACCCACAACTGATAGAGCAGCTACAACCTTTAATGCATCGGAAATTAGATAAAACTTGCTTCAAGCATTTTGCTAAAGACATTACACTCGGGTTAATGCATTCTGCCTAACCCTAACAACTAGAGTTATTTACAGGTTGATAGATATGGAGGGAGCAAGACCATATGCTTCATTCATGCCAGATAGAAACGCACTGATTGCACTACTGTCTAAAGAATGAGAACAAGCGAAAAAAGAATTGCAGACACATAAGGAAGACATAAGGAAGCTAAAGAGTTAGAATACCAAACAATAAAATGAAATTGAAAGCTTGAGCAAAGAAACCAAGATTTGGTGACGGAAACATGAAGAAAAGAAGACAGATGCCAAGATTCAGAATATGCAATATGAGATGTGCCTTAAAGAACAAGAGAAGACCATAGCCAGGCTACGAACAGAACTTGCCGCCACTGAATCCACCACTACTGTGATGGCACGCCAATTACGTACATACCAGCAAAACGATAGATAGTCTAAGCTGATTCACTACTATGACCACCCATCATAGAGATGACATAGTACGGCTAGCAGGCCATTATGCCCACCAGTAGCAGAGATGGTTGCTTACACCTTGGGGGTACCAGAACATGCCAACAACACTAAAGTTAAACAAATGGTGGTATAATCCAAACGAACCTATGGAACTTGGAGCAGATATGGCGTTATACCTTAAAATACGAGACAAGAATTCCAAGGAGCGAAAGACCCTCAACGAGATGTTTCTCTTCTAGTTTTTAGAAGGAGCAGATGTGGTGCTCATCGACACGGATGTGGGCTCAGATCAAAGTGAAACAACTGCAAAGACACCACGAACAAATTTGTGCAAGAGCGCCTTTGTGACTGAGCACTAGAAGTGGAACTCATCGTATATATGTTTATCTTATTATTCAAAAAAAAAAAATTGTATATATATCTTGTAGTGCAGTATTATGTTGTCGTTGTTAAAAATCACACCCACCACCATGCATCATATAGACATGATGTGCTTGAATCATCTATTGCAAGTCTGATTGATTGCATCCATGTCCACGCATCATGCATCGATTCTAACAGATAAGGATGGACATTCCTCTTACATTGTCAATAGGGCATGTGTCTGAATGGCTAGGAGAATAATTAGGATGGGTTTGAGAGGAAAAATTGGGATTGAAAAACAATGCAGTGGCATGGGGAGTGAACACAGGATTACATCTAATTGGATCTCATTGTATCTATTGAGAAAATGGTAGTATTTGATCCATCTCACTCCAACAATTATCTAGTTGTTTGGATAGATTTGAGAGTTGAAAGGCTTGATGTATCATCACCCGTCACAAGTTCTCAAACATTGGTGCGTCTACATTACCCACTAGCCCATCAAGACATTATTGTTGAATGAACATATCTAGGTATCATGATCATCTCTAGTACTACAATCAATGGTCTTGATATAGTTGAGAGAGATTTAGCCAAAGCATTGACACATCCTTCTTCTGTATACCCGAGAGATAAGTAGAGTTGTATGATATGATGAAAGATGATCCTCCCTACTTCTGAGAGCAAAAGTTCTAACATGATAAGAAAGTATCATTTGAGTAAGTCCTCGTCCAAAGTGAGAGTGTTTGATTGACCAAGATAAGTTTTGAAGATAGGTTCTTGGGGGAGGGGACTCCAAGCAAGTGCTAAAAATTTGCACAAATGCTAGCGGTATGATCATTGGCTTCAATACATTAAAGACGATAGCAAAATAGAAGAAGCTATGATAATTAGTTTTGATAGATCAAAAATATCACAAAACTCTTTAAAAAACTTTACATAGCAAGTTTGATAGTGTAAGGTCTTGCAACTTAAAACATTCACAAATAAATGGATGATTAGAATAGTTTATCATACCTTGTCTCTGTGGAAAAAGTACAAAAAGGACCAAGAGTGGATCCTAATCTAATCCTCAAGAGGGATTGGTTCTCAGATTACTTGATCTATCAATCTACTTCAGATTAAGATCAATCTAGATCAATTCTAGACACAAAATCCTAACAAGAACAATCATTAATTGAAGGTAAGTGTACTTTCTGGTTTCACACGTGTGAAACACTGTCTGAGTACGGACTCCAACCTAAAAATCAAGTACACATTGATAGAACCTCAAAACAATCAAAACAAATGTAGACAAATGGAGAGAATCACTTAAAATTGCTTCCAAAACCAAGATTGGTGTCTCACAATGATTATGGCCAAATGTGGCTATATATATACAATAAGTGAGAGCTCGTGGTACTGATCATCCCTCTTATCCCACATGTGTGAAGGTGCTTTGTCATATGATGATTCATCATGCAAAACTGACACTTGGACAAAACCTTCTATTTTGAGCACTTTTGGTCCATTTTCCTTCTATATGGAGATCTACTTGGAAATCTTCTAGAATTCAAAATTCACCTACTTAAGCTTATTCCACACGTGTGAGCTGTCCTCTACACATGGGATATGACACCTAACCAAAATATTTGGCTCATGCAATCAATAGATTGATGCCATGTGTCATATATCTAGAAAACTAGTTTTTGGCCTTTTTAGCCACTAGAACTTGAATTAAATCATATGTACAACCTATATGATTATGGTACATGACAAGTACACTATTTTCACACGTGGGAAGAGGCTCCACACATGTGTGTTTATCTATATACAAGATTTTTGGCCTCTACCAAGCTTATTTTTGCATTTTTCACACTCCTCCTCAAAAATCTAGCTTAGTAAATCTAGCTTGATGGAAAACATGATGATTTTGAACTTGACTCCATGGGCCGAATTGGTCTTTGCTGGTTCAAAAGGTGTGAAGATCAGCCAATGAGCTTGATGTTGATATGAAATCACCATATCCATGATAGTGCTTCTTTGATGTTGACATCTTTGATGAGCTTGAGAGCTTTGCACCATCCTAGCACCTCCAAAATTGATTCCTTCCAATTTTCATGTAGATGCTTGACCTTGAGGCTTGCTCCTTCACATGAGATATGCTCCTCTTTCCGTTGAAATGTGAGCCACATGGGTTCAACCATGTTTCTTGAGTTTCTTTTTGGAATCACAACTTGAGAAGGTCTCTCCTCCTCAATCATTGGCACACTTGGACCTTGAGATGATTCTTTAAGATCCTCTTCATGGTGCTTCTTCTTGATGGAAATCCGAGATCTCCATGTCTCATAATGATCACAACAACTATGACCACACAATATGCACTTCCTATGATTATCAAAATTACTTATGCTAGAAATGTAAGTCCAAAAATCACCACAACTTTGCATGATTTTTCTAATATCGAAATCAAAAGGCATTTCCATCTCAATAAGGCTAACTACTTGCTTATGGATATAAGTGTCCACTTTGGATGCTTCACTTATTCTCATAAGAAGTTTACAACTTGCCTTTAAGATTGAAAACTTACAATTTTCATCTTTATGAATGAACACATCATTCATGATCTTATTGAAACCAAAAGATCCTACATTATGAAGATATTTCCATTTCCTTGACTTCATAACTAATGTAAGCTTACAAGGAAAACATATTTTGCTATCTCTTAAGGCATCACACTCAACTAGTATTGCCTTAATCCACCTTTGAGATACAAAAATCTCTTCAAAGCAAAATGGTTCTTCATAAGTTACATGATAGCATAAATGAAACTATTTTCATTTTGAGATTGCTCCTTATTCTTGATTGATTTCTCTTGGATAATAACAATAAGTTTGAACTTATCTAAAGTTCCAAGAAAACTACTCTTCAAGGACATGAAATAAATCCAAGTTACTTTTATGAAAGTGACATCTATCTTTGCATCTTGAACCAAAGAATGCACTTCCAAATGAAAAATCTCAAAAGATTTGACATGTGTTGTGATGGACTCTTGAAGACAAATCTTGCAAGTCCTTGTGAGACTCCAAGCCTCATTCACCTTTCCACAAAGGAAACACCTTTCCTTGGACTTGTCCTTCTTGTATTTGTATTTCAAACTTGAAGCTCCATCCTTCACCTCGGCCCCCTTGCTTTGGTTCTCCTTGGATGGATTGGTCTTCTTTTTGTAGCATCTTGAGAAAATATATCTTCCCTTGCCACAAAGGTTGCACTTAGGATCCTTTCTTTCCTTCAATAGGACGCCACCTATTGATGCCATGTGAATAAAAACCTGTGATATGATTCTACAAATGTAATTTGTGACTTTCAAGAGACTAGAACATCTTCAATAATCTATAATGATCTACAAAAGCTCTAGCTCACAAACCTAAGAATCAATCTTCACACTAATGACTAGTCACTTGGAAACTTTGCTTTGATCACTAAGACAAAAGCACACAATATTTGAATCAAATCACAAAATAAATCAAATCCAATCTCCTATTGGAATCATCAAATACCAATGACTCTTTCTTTTGAAAGTTGAAATGGATATGAAAAGATTTGACACCTAGATTTTCTTTTTCACTTGACTAGTTCTCTCAACACTTGAGATTCTTGAAACAAAGATGGGTTTTGTTTCAAACACATGAAAATCAAACTTAATCACTTCTTTTGGACTCACTCTTGACCCAAATAATCTCACACTTGAGATTTAGAATGAATTTGATTTGATTTGACAACAAACTATACCACCAATTTTTCACAAAGCTTAAAAATTTAGAAAACTAGAGATTCACAAAGATCTCAACCATGCATGAATACTCAAATATGGACGACTCCTCATTCTAGATATCCAATGGGATCACAAATTGACCCTCACACTCTCACAAAGAAAGTTGAATAGAACTAATTTGAGTTTCATACATACTATATCAATTTTTGCTCAACAAATTGAATTCAATCACTCCTATTGGATTCCACCAATTACTCTACCTTTTAAGACTTGGAATGAAATTTAAAATCAAAAGTTGTGATTTTTCTCACTAAGATATTGTGCTTCAAAGAGCTAATGCCACTTAGAAAGATTTGATCACCTAGGAAGAGACAAACTCTCCACCAATAACAACACATAATGAGCTTCTAGATCTTGCCCTCTACAAAGGAAAGAACTCTTAGAAAATTGAATCTCTCTCTACACATCTGCCATAAACACCTTAATGACTCTTTTCAAACCTTACAATCACTCAAAAAATTGAGTAGGATTGAACAATGTGACTTGGATCTCAATCTCTTTTCTAGAACTCTCAATTGAAGCCAATCTATGTCAAATTCTACAAAAGATTTGCATAGATGTTCTATATGCACTAGAAAATCTCAAAGGTTTCACTTGGAGGACAAATCCAAAGATGTTTTCTAGCAAATTGATGCTTCTAAACTTGACCCTATCACTCTTGAACAAATCTAAAGTGATGGTACAATGGATTTCAACCTCTCACCTTGCATATCGCTCCTTAATCTATGATTTTTAGCAAAATCTCTCTTAACTTCAACATACACTCAAAAAATCAGAGAAAAACTGGACCAAAAATTTTGAGGATAGCTATCAAATCCAACTCGCTACACAAAATTTGACTAGTTTCCAAAAAACTGCTAATTTTGGCTTTGATTTGGATTAACCCTATCAATTTCAACAAAAACTCTTGTACTTGGCTCTGATACCATGTGGAAAAAGTACAAAAAGGACCAAGAGTGGATCCTGATCTGATCCTCAAGAGGGATTGGTTGTCAGATTACTTGATCTATCAATCTACTTCAGATTAAGATCAATCTAGATCAATTCTAGACACAAAATCCTAACAAGAACAATCATTAATTGAAGGTAAGTGTACTTTCTGGTTTCACACGTGTGAAAAACTGTCTGAGTACGGACTCCAACCTGAAAATCAAGTACACATTGATAGAACCTCAAAACAATCAAAACAAATGTAGACAAATGGAGAGAATCACTCAAAATTGCTTCCAAAACCAAGATTGGTGTCTCACAATGATTATGGCCAAATGTGGCTGTATATATACAATAAGTGGGAGATCGTGGTACTGATCATCCCTCTTATCCCACATGTGTGAAGGTGCTTTGTCATATGATGATTCATCATGCAAAACTGACACTTGGACAAAACCTTCTATTTTGAGCACTTTTGGTCCATTTTTCTTCTATATGGAGATCTACTTGGAAATCTTCTAGAATTCAAAATTCACCTACTTCAGCTTATTCCACACGTGTGAGCTGTCCTCTACACATGGGATATGACACCTAACCAAAATATTTGGCTCATGCAATCAATAGATTGATGCCATGTGTCATATATCTAGAAAACTAGTTTTTGGCCTTTTTAGCCACTAGAACTTGAATTAAATCATATGTACAACCTATATGATTATGGTACATGACAAGTACACTATTTTCACACGTGGTAAGAGGCTCCACACATGTGTGTTTATCTATATACAAGATTTTTGGCCTCTACCAAGCTTATTTTTGCATTTTTCACAGTCTCGTGAAAGAAAAAATCATTTTTTATACTAAATAATTTCTATTTTTCAATCTAGCAATTTCATCATAATGGCAAGGGCTTTGTGGCATAATACCACAATGCGGTACTTGTTTTCATCCAATGTTGACAGATGAAGGTTGTGCCATGCTTGCACTCTTACTTAGAGTGAGCAATAGGCTCCTCATTTCTCAATCATGTCATGGATAATGGGAGTGACCAGCCATAGGACTCACATTGATCCAAAGGTGATGGTGCCTTGTCTTAAAAACATATTGGGGCCTCAAAAGGAACCATGGCACATTCTCAACAACAAATCCACAATGCCAAGCTAGTGATCACAAGGCTTGACTTGGAGGAATGAAATATGCACTAGAGAGCAAGCTCGAGATTTAGAGGCTCAACATGCTTTTAAGCACCATTTCTAGTGGTGTGCTGGAGAGATGCAAGCATTGGTATCAAGTCACAAAAGTCCTACGAGTTTTAAACATCAACATGTCTTTAAATGCCACACAAATGGCATGCAAGCAACAACTAATAAAAAGCTACAAAACTTCACAAATTTAATTTTGGCCTTGCCTTTGGCAAAGGCAGGACTTGGAAGTTTGTGAAAAGTCAATGTTTACCGAGGCATTAAAGTAAGTCGATGCTCTAGATCTATTCGGGCATTAAAAGGCTATTTCTCAGCACACTAGAAACCTATTTACACTAAGCAATAGTTCCATTTTAGTGCACACGAGCTGCCCACGAGGTCTTCTTTAGGGTTTCAAATCATAGAAATGCACTACCTTCACTCTCCTATTTAGATAGTGCCTTCATTGAGGTTGCCTTGACATGTTGAGGAAGTGGATGAATTGTTGTAAATAGATTTCTCAAAAAAACTAGAGTTTTCACTCACTTTCCGTCTCTTCAACTCTAAAACTGCGCCCTATGAGATATTTTTCAACATTAAATTCCTACTTGTCTGATTCACAGAATTTTGGGACACCAAGAAGCCTCAATGAGTGGAGCCCGTAGCCACTTCACTAGATATTCGCATTGAACGCCAGTTCGCTTTCTATGTGCCAATATTTGTTCTGGTACAAGTTGTCTCTTCATATCATCAAGTGCCGTTGGTGGGTGATGGAGTTCGTGTTGTCGATCAAATCGCTCATCCGGTTTGTACCGTTTGAGTAATGAGATTTGAAACACATTGTGTATATCCAAACTGGATGGCAGTGCCAATTGATAAGCCATGGGGTTGATTTTCTTTGTGACATAGTATGGTCTAGCATAAGGTCGAACGAACTTATGAGATAAGCCTTTTGGTAACGCGATAGTTTTAGTATTCAACCACACTTGATCACCTTCCTTAAATTCCAGTTCTCGTCGATGTGGATTTACGTCAGCTGCCATGCTCCGTTGTGATTGCTCTAAAAATGTCTTCACCTCTGTCAGCTTTGTGTACCACTCATTGATGAATTCCTCCACAGTGGATACCGGAGTTTCTTGCACACCTGTAAGGAAAGAGCTCTAAACAATCGGTAGTTGACCATTGCTTATCTCAAAGGGTGCCTTTCTAGTAGATTTGTTCACTTGGTTGTTATGTGCAAACTCCAGGATATCCAAGTAGCTGACCCAATCAGATTGGTCCCAAGTGACATAATTTCGTAAATATTGTTCAATTTGTCGATTGACTTGCTCAATTTGCCCATCTATCTGAGGGTGATATGCAATGCTGAGATTCAGTCCAGTTCCCACGAGGTGAAATAGGCAAGTCCAAAACTTTCCTACGAACTTGGTCTCTCGATCAAAATCGGCTGTCACTAAACTCTTAGTTGGTACAAGGTGAGCTTGTTTTGAAAAATGGTCAACCACCACATAAATCGAGTCAAAACCTTGGCAACGTGGTAGTTGAACAATAAAATCCATGCTCACTAAATCCCAAGGGTATGTTGGTACTGGTAATGGCTGGAGTAGACCCGCTGGGGCTAGTGGTTCCACCTTCACTTATTGACATGTAGGACAAGTTTGCATGTAGAATTCGACGTCTACCCACATATCTGGCCAATAGAAGCCTCTCTTGAGAAGTTCATACATGCAATTCACCCCTGGATGTCTAGTGGCCAATACATCATGATGCTCCCCCAAGATTTTCTTCCTCGGGTTGGTGTTGTGTGGGACGTATACTCTACGTTGTTTATAAACAACCATTTGATCTTTCCAAATGAAATGTTTACAAGACTTTCCCAACTGGAATTTGATCATTAAGTCCTTAACCCGGATGCATCAACACCATAGTTCTCTTTGATTTCTTGGAGTAAACCAGTCACCTGAGTTGATACCATTGCAATCAATTGCTCCTGTCTATTGAATGCATCTACCACCACATTATTCTTTCCCGCCGTATGTTGGATGTCTATATTGAATTTCGAGAGAAAGTTTTGCCATCGTATCTGCTTTGGCGTGGGCATACCTTGAGATGAGAAGTACTTGAGTGATATGTTGTCAGTGAATGCCTTAAAAGCTTTTCTTGCCACATAATGTCTCCAATGCTCCACTGCTTGTACGACCGCAACCATTTCTTTTTCATGAGTCGGCCATCGTTGCTCTACATCACTTAATTTCTTTGAAAAATATGCAACTGGTTTTCCTTCTTGCATCAACACGGCCCCAATAGCAAAGTTTGACGCATCTATATGTATTTCGAAAGGTTTGCTAAATTCGGTAGAGCAAGAATGAGTTCTTGAGTGATTCGTCGTTTTAGTTCTTGGAATGCTGCTTCACATTTCGGTGTCCATGTCATCTTTAGATGAGTCTTTGTCTGCTCCAACAACTGTGCCACAATTTTGCTAAATGCCTCAATGAATCTCCTGTAAAAATTACATAGCCTCACAAAGGATTTGATGCCATGAACAATTTTAGGTGCTAGCCAATCCAAGATAGCCTTGATCTTCTTAAGATCCATTCGAATCCGTCCGTAGCCTATAACATGTCCAAGAAAATCAACTTCCTCTACCACAAACTCACATTTCTCTCTTTTTGCGAACAAGCAGTTTCTCCTCAATCGTTGGAGAACCATCCTTAAATGTTTAATGTGATCTTTGAGGCAAGATGTCATCAATGTATACAATGACAAATTCATCCAGGCAGTCTTGAAAAATGTTGTTCATCAACATGCAAAAAGTGGCTGGTGCGCTTGTTAGACCAAATGGCATCACCAGGAACTCTGACCCCCATACCGTGTTCGAAACGTCGTTTTGTGCTCATCGCCTTTAGCTATTCGAATTTGATGATATCCATTTCTGATTCATGAAGTCCTTCAAGCATGACCATATCCTACAATGTACATGCACTCTTCAGAACAATGGGTATCAAATCAATTAATGTAAATCATTCCATGTAACGTCTGATTCCCAAAGATAGTCTAAATCATTCCCATGCAACAAACAGATCTAATTTGAGCTGATGTTTGAGCTGGTCGAACAGGTCATCAATTCTAGGCATGGGATACTTGTTCTTGATGGTACTCTTATTGAGCATGCAGTAATCCACACACATTCAAAGAGTCTTGTCCGCCTTCTCTACGAACAACACTGGGCCTCCAAAAGGTGAGGCGCTAGGTCTAATAAATCCTTTGTCTATCAATTCAAAAGTTGTTGTTTCAGTTCCGCCAACTCCTCTTGTGACGTCCTGTAGGGTGCTCGTAAAGTTGGTTCTGTTCTTGGTACCAACTCAATTTTATAATCTACTGGTCGTCGAGGAGTAGCTTAGCTGGGAGGTGTAAGCACGGTCAATTCTCGCGGTTCGGGCCTGGCACCGTCTGCACGTAGGACATATGAGGCAAAGTGCTGCCTAGGTAGGTGAAAGCACGGTCTGTGCCTTGTGGGGTGCGGGGTGACATATTCGAACTGTACGAGTTAACCATTGATACAGAGATGCTGCTCAAATTTGGGTGTAAAGCACGGGTGGGTGGTTAGCTCCCGGTGTGGGATAGCTGCCGATCATTTAGCTATAAGGGCTATCGACCAAAGTTGGTGGGGTGTGACTGAGGCAATGTGCTGCTTAATGGTGAAAGCACGGATGGTTGGATGGATGTTTCCTGTGGGCTAATTCTGTGTAGGATTTATGTGGGTGCGGCTAGGCAAAGGTCCTACGTCCGGTCTCAAGGGGGTGCGACTTGAGAGGGATCCTCTGTGTTGGCTTTTGTTGGTATGTTCGTTTGTGGTGTGCTTGTCGGGACCTGAATAACCCCTAACTGCTTGTTTGGATCTAGGTGATTTGATCTAGTTGGAAGTTGAGAGAGGAGCTTACATTTGTGAGTGGACGACACACAAGTATGGAAAGGAATTTCCATGGGGCAACCCCCAAAACGGGTTCAAGATTGTTATTCCTATCTGGAAAGATTGTGGGGAGGAAGTCAGATTTCATGATCGACTCCGAAGCTTCACATAACTATATCTCAAGGAGCGTAGTGCAACAATTCAGCTTGCCGACCAGGAATGTTACATCAACGCTCAAGGTAGAAACAACAAAGGGAGCACTAGACGCAGACAAAGCGACATTAAACATCCCAGTGCAGATTGGAAGATGGAAGGCTAAACTTAGCTTCCCGATTTTAGAGATGGATGCCTTCGATGTGATTTTGGGCCTCCCTTGGTTAAATGAACACTGTATTGCAGTTTTGGATATGAGCTCACACCTGGTCCTCTTGGATTACAAGGGACAAATCTGTATGACAAAAGCCCTACTTGGATGGAACGCTAAGGGTGTCGATATTGAACAAAATCTGGTTCCGGCATTAGCGATGAAAAGGATGGCGAAAGGGAAAAGGTCAAAGTGCTTTCTTTGTATTTGTCGAGAGGTCCAGAAGGGAAAAGCATGCGACAAGAAAACTTGCCAAAAGAAGTGACAGATCTGCTAGAGGAATTAAGCGATGTGTTTCCGGAGGGGCAACACATTGACTCATCAAGTCCCATGTTCTGCCGACCACCTCGACCGTGGACGCACCCATGCTTACATTGTGGGCAGCACCTTGCACAATGGCTATCCTGACAAATCCCAAATAGTGGTCCTCCCTGTGAGACTTTTGTAGCTAACCGGCTAGTCGGCTTTGACACCACATGTTGCGCCGGCACCTCAAAGGGCGATGGGACTTGAGCAGTTTCCCCAACACGCGCTTAAGTCTAACATCCATCCATCATGCAGTTACGTAAAAGCCAACTTAGAAACGTAACAAGCTTAACCATTCAGACTTAAGAAAACTGGAATTCCAACCAACCCGAAAGTGAAACCCAAGGCATAGTGGTCGCCAAACTGACGAAATGGCATAGTGGCGAGCCACACATCAGTGACGTTGTTGTAAAGCTACCTTTACAAGCTTTACTTCCGGCGCCATTGGCGCCAGCTATGTCCCCGGCGCCAGCAGCGCCCCTGCTGCTCCCGGCGCCGCTCCCGGCGCCACTGTGACCAGAATCCAGCCGGCGCCAAGTTCCTATGGCTGAAAATCTTTGATCGGTTCTAGCGAAGTCCAAAGAGCTCAGATCGATGTGCAATCACCTCACACGATCTAGGCATGATTAAAGGAAGCCTGGGGATCAATAAAATCTAGAGAGAGAAAATGACTTTCTAGAATGAGAAAATCCTAGAGAGAGAAAAACGTGTTTTACCAGCTTGGGTAGAGTGCTTGGTATGAGGGGGGGTGCCGAATCACACCAATACTATAGTGGAGTGCGGGTTGCGACTCAGGGCGAGCTCCAACCAAGTCTCAGCCTCCCTTGCTGGAATGTTGTCATGGCTCTCGCCTTGGCATGCTAGCGCCCCGGAGACTAGGGTCGGTCACACACTTGAAATGTAACCTTCTCAGATTTATCAATAAAGTGGGATTTTCCTCAAACTGACTCTGATTACCTTCTGGGTTTCAGTGTTCGGTAAAAGCGCCAGTTGTAAGGCCGCTTTCAAAATTTTTAACTTGGCACATAGCTGAGGGTCGTATCCCGGGACGCCAGCGGTATGCCGTCGGGACCATTCGATCCGTGGCGCCAACGGTATGCTGTCGGGACCATTTGGTCTAGGAACTGGTTGTTTCCATATCTGTCGCGGCTTGTGGTTCTGAGTATTCCTTGCATGAACGTGAATGGGTTAAGCTCTTGGGGAACGGGCTCTAACCTGTCGGCTGAGTTGGATGGCTTGCTTGGGTTAATGTTACCTGTTTATGGCTGTCCAGTCTGGCGTGGCGCCAGGTTGGCTTCCAGCGCTCGTGACGAAGCTTTCAGTTGGTTAAGTCTGATGTAAGTCAGACCGCTTGCTTGGAATGGATGTTACTCGTTTGTAACGAAGCTTCGAGTTGGTTAAGTTTGATGTATGTCGGGCGGCTTGCTTGGAGGGAAGTCACCCACGTCGGGACCCCCGATCTGGCATGGCGCCAGGTTGGATCTCAATGTTGGTTTTCGGAACTTCAAGTTGGTTAAGTCTGATCGTTGTTGGCGAGTTGGCTGCTTGTATGTCAAGTGGGTTTGGATGGCAAGAGTTGAAGGCTGGGAAGCTAAGTCGTGGTTCCCGGCTCCCTTTGGGATGCCTGCGCTACAGATGTGGACCCTTAGGCTCCGGCGATGCAAAAAGGTTGTAGTAAGGGTCCTTCCACTGGGACCAGTCCCGAAGGTGAAACCGAAATGGTAATCATCCCCAAGGATCAACTTTATTAAATTTGGAAGAGGTTACATTCATACATAGATTGACTGGTCTCGGGGCCACCAACACGTGCTGGGCATTGTGCCTGGCTCGTGCTAGTAGAGGGAGCTGAGACCTGGCGACTAGATTCCTGGCGCTGGTTGAGCTGCCCAAGTTTCTGTCTGCCGGACTCCCCCTATAGTTCTGGTGTGATTCGGCGCCCCCCCTCTGTCCTGGAATATAGTGCTTTATGGTAAAGCACGCTTTTCTGGACTTAGTTTTTATTTTGCTTATTAAGTCTGGCAAGCCTGGCTAGCAAGTCACTTTGTCATGTGTTGAAGTTGGACTTATTTTGAGTGGGCCATAGTTCCGTTTAAATATGAGAAAAAGGGTAATCATGGACATGGTAGCCCAAGAGACAAGAGGTAAAAAAAACTCGGGTGAATAAATTCAACTCAAGATTTTTAAATTAAGAGAAGGAATGCCATGATACAAAAGAATCAAGACTTATATAGTAAAGGCCTTTGTAAGTCATATTCCTATTCTAAAAAGGTTGAATCAAGTTAAGAAATCATGTTTAAATAATGGATAATTTTTGCCTAATCTGCCCACTTTTCAAACAAATTAAAAAGCAAAATAAGCATCTGTTTTCTTCAAAAAAAAGTTTAATGCCCATTCTAGCTTGCGCGTTAGCTGTGGCAACATCAGAGTGGTTAGAAAATGTCAAACTGCTCATTATGCTTCATAATGAGCATGTAAAAATTTTCAAAGTATCCATTATGAAATGGAAAGCGCCGGGGGCACAAGCCATTTTGCACGGTAAGGATTTCCAAAAAAAAAAAAAATTAGGCGAGGCCTGGAGTGCCTAGTTCGGCTTTCCAAAAAACTTATTCTCGGCCCCTCCAGGCCTCGCCTAAAATTTAATTTGGAAATCCTTACTGGGCAGAATGGCCTATGCTCAGCCGCCCAGCCCATTTCCATAGTACGTAAAAGCTAGTAGACCACTAAGATATTGCCTAAGGTTACTTCTATCATTAGTCTTAGTCTTGTAAATTCATGTCTTGACTCTCATATATAGAATGTTGACATGGCCACTTATTCTTTAATCCTAACAAGCTCATCTTTTATTCATGTAGTCCTTCACAATTATTGCACACTACCTAGACTTTTGCTATAGAAAACATGGCTACCTCTCTTCATAGAGATAACTTTTGCTATAGAAAACATCAACTACCTCTCTTCATAGAGATAACTTTTGCTATAGAAAACATCAACTACCTCTCTCCATAAAGATAATTTTGATGTCAGTTTTAATGATTAAAGTATCGATTGGTGCTTTAAAGTCACATCAATGGTGCTTTACCATGGGTAATTAATCCTTTCTTGTTTTTCTTTGCAAATAATATTATGGCGGGATAGAAAATAAGTTCCTCAATGAGATCAAAAGGTTGCGTTGGACCATGATCATAACGACATTGTCAAATTATGTTCTTGTCCATCTTGCCTGAATTAGGAGCACCCAAAAAAGAAAAACTACTATGCAAAAAATTATGTTCTTTCATGAATTAGGTAGGAGCACCCAAAAAATAAAAACTCCTATGCAGCCTTTAAGGCCCTGGAATGCTTTTTACGAATTTTTTGGTGTGAGCCATAAAATCAATGGATGATTTGGCCAATCATCCAATACTCATGTTTAGTTTTGGACTGCATCAATCTACGTGCCATTCAAATCGATCATTGTCTTGGTACAACATTCTTGCATTTCTGATTCATGAAGTCCTTCAAGCATGACCATATCCTACAATGTACATGCACTCTTCAGAACAATGGGTATCAAATCAACTAATGTAAATCATTCCATGTAACGTCTGAATCCCAAAGATAGTCTAAAATCATTCCCATGCAACATTTAATTTGCAGATATATTGTACATCACATATTTTTGTGTAACATCTTTCAAAGACTCTGTAATTCAACCCATGCAACATCTAATTCGGAAAAATAGTGTGAATCATTTAATGCGACATCTGATTTCCAAAGAAAATATAAAGTGAATGATCCCAAACATCACATATAATGTGTGAATCATTGCATCCAACGACTTATTTCCAGGAAAAAGATAGTATGAATTATGTCATACAACAGCCGATTTCTGGTCCTCCGATATGTCATGAGTTGGTTAAAACTTGCTTTCCTATTCTCGTGCAAGTGAGTACATACAAGACAAAAAAAAACTATCGATCGTTCCATGCAACGTCTGATTTCCAGTGTGAATCATGCCATTCATCATCTATGATTATCAGAAACAGTGTAAACCATTCCATGCAGCACTTAATTCCACCTAGCTCAGACAGCAATAAAAAGGCACTTCAAATATAAATCGTTTGCCAATGTAACAACCCAGTTTTCCCCACTACTATGTCTACTGTAAATATCACTTCCAGTAGCTGAACATGACCACATGGGAAGGCAGTTGCGATAGCTTACACAATCATTTTCTACCAGATTTTGCTTTCAAAATAAATAAATGCATTCGCTACTGCAGCAATCAATTTCCACAAAACACAACGCAACTAAAGGAAAAACCAATAATGTCACAGTATGAACTGATTCACAGCCAGTTAAACTTGCAATGTCTGATTTCCACTAAGCTGCGTCTTACTCCAGCATGTACTATACATGATTGGGATCAAACACCTGTGGCAGATTTTTATTAGCTTTTGAGCGGAAGCTCGGGCCGTACGACGCTGGCGGCGATAGTGCTGCCTCCTTCAACAGGTTCGACAGGGTACCTATCCACGCAATCGAGCCAAGCGTTTGTGGATGGATGGGCGATAGTGCGGAGAGATTTCCATACTGCGCTGTTGCATTTGAAGCCAGAGCCAAATGCTATCTGCCAAACCCGATCGCCTTGCTTGATCCTGTTCTTGGCTTCTGAGTAGGCTAGCTCGTACCACAGAGAGCTGCTAGAAGTGTTGCCAAATCTGTGGAGCGTCATTCGAGCTGGCTCCATGTGCCACGCAGAGAGGCGCAAATTCTTCTCTAGCTCATCCAGGACCGCTCTGCCTCCTGCATGGATGCAGAAGTGCTCGAATGCCAAAGTAAAATCAGGAACACGAGGTTTTTTGTGATTCTTTAGAAGCTTGCTTTTTATGATCGCTAGGACAAAACGGAGTTGCTCAGAGATGGGCAACACCAATGGGCCAAGAGTGACTATGTTCGTCTTCAAGGCTTCGCCAGCCACCTCCATCAAATGCTTGGAGAGGGAGACCCCCACCAAGCCTTGATCATCTTCCTCCTGGATTACGCTCTGAAAAGCTTTGTCATCTGAACCTTTGTGGGTTCTCACAGTGTGAAGTAGTTTGTACTTGGCCCTCCTCGCGTCGGTGCCTTTGTTGGAGAGGAGTATGGCGGCTCCACCCACACGGAAAAGGCAATTTGTCACCAGCATTGATCGATTATTGCCGCAATACCAGTTGAGTGTGATGTTCTCCATGCTCACCACGACGGCATACGAGCTACCATGCACTTTTAAAAGGTCCTTTGCTAAGTCTATGGCAATCAGACCCGCGCTGCAGCCCATTCCTCCCAAATTATAGCTCCTAATGGTCTCTTTCATCTTGTAGCGATTGACTACCATCGCTGAGTGCGATGGCGTTGGATTGAACACGCTACAGTTAACGATGAGGATTTCTATCTCTGTCGGACTGACGTTGGTTTTTCTGAAGAGCTCATCCAAAGCTCCGAACATTACCTCTTCCACCTCCAAGCGCGCGTGCTTCATACCAGGCTCGGTGGATTGCTCTTGGTCAAATACAAAGGAAGGGACGTAGGTTTCATCACCCAAACCGGAACGCATCAACACTTTCTTCTGGAAACTGAGGCTCACGTCGTTGTACACGCCAGATTGCCTCGCAAAATGCTCTAGATGGTCAATGGAGCATTTGCGATTGTCCTCAGGCCTATAGCATGCAAAATCCACGAGGTAGATCGAACGTGGCCGTGTAATTACGTATACAACAGCTACTATGGAAGCAATTCCAACCCATAGGAGCGAGGTGGTACCATTGATCTCGAGACTTTTGGCTGCAAATTCAATCAGCCCACCTCCCGCCATGCCATCAAATTGTAGAGCCACTACAATGACTAGCAATGCAGTAATTATCAAACCAGCGATCACTAGATGGCCTGCACGACTAACACTCTTGATCGAACGCAGCATTGATACGAGCTGATTTCTACTGCTAACCAATCTAAGTTCGGCTGCAGCGATCACCTTCTGATTAGCTAAATAATAGAATAAAGTAAACCTACCGGAGACACAACCAGAATCAGCTTAACAGGTGATGCTTTTGTTTGCAACTACATCCTCTATTTCTCCACCATGACATATAACTCTGTATCCTTCAGGTTCAATATAAGATGAACATAAACAAGCCGAGTCTGCTGAGAAGTGACACTCTCAGCAGCTTGTATTGAATAGCCATAGACTTGTATTGACTACAACGTTGTCCATATACTTGTATTGACTGCAGCGTTGTCACGCAGCCACGCTATTATTGTCACTCAACACAGTAGTGATAGGAACGCCAGTGACATGTCGGTCCCCAGCCCGCCTGAGGCCTCCCCGCTGAGCCCCGCTCCTTCCAACAACTAATTCCCAAGCTCCAATGTCCATCAACAACCATTCTCGCAAATGTAAATGCATCTTGCAACCACAATAACTAATCCAGTACTCTTCCGTGTACCAAAGCCATCACACAAGCGCACAAAAAAATAGTACAAACTGGAAAACATAAATTAGTAGGTGAAACAATTCACTCCACAGTCCCCACCTAATGACCCAGCTAATTACTATCAAAGCAAAGTTCCGGCATCATACTGATTCATACATCCCTCCCCTTCCCCCTTCTCTTGTACATTACACTACGGTAGAATCTGGATCAATCGTCAGTGCTTCCCATCCATTCCAGCTGCATTTCTGCACAAAAGCCTCCTAATACCTATATCTTAAGTTCTTAACACAGGTGACAATGCACACCTTTCTTTCTTTTTCTCTCTCTCTCTCTCTCTCTCTCTCGCGCGCGTACAGTCTCACTCTCATGCGTGGACTGAGTAGAGTGTGATGTAAATTGACTGCCGGAGTTTCTGCCGGTGAGGCTGAGGAACCGGACCGTCCGGGATCCTGGCTCAGTGGACGCAGAGAAATACGCCGGCAATTCGCCGGACGACGAGGATCGTCCGGCGCCGTGATAAAGGACCCCTCCCCCCCCCCCCATTTAGTGAGACACGTCTATTAAAGAGAAATTTAGAATCTCAAAGTACATAGTATTATTGTGATATATAAAATGAGCTCATTAATATATCACAATAAGTTTTTGGGGGCACGCGAGGGAGGTCACCCTGTGAGGGAAGGCCCTTTTTGTGAGCCACCTCCTTTTTCTTTGTGAAACATCAAAAAATGATTTTATGTACGGTGGAAGGCCCTGTCCGAGGGCCTTTCGTGCAGGGAGGGCCCTTGCCCGAGGACAGGAGCCCTGGGGCAGGGAGCCGACCTGCAAGGAAGGCCCAAGGCCCACTGGCTTTCCATGACGTAATTCAAGGTGAGAAGGTGGAGAGTGTGCACATTTTATACAGAGAACACGCATTTCGAAGAGAGAGAACACGCATTCCGAAGAGAGAGAACTCACATTTCTTAGAGAGAGAACTCACATTCCAAAGAGAGAGAACACACATTACGTATAGAGAATGTACATTCTAGAGAGATAATGCCAGATCCAAGAGGAAAGAGGAAGTTGCTCATGGAGGTGCTTTCAAAATACAAAGCAAACTTAAGCACTTGGCATTACAACTTGGGATAAATTGGAAATGATTGCTCAGAGCAGTTTCCCCAAACCTCCTTGAGGTTTCTCTGTAATTTCCTTCAATTTTTTGAAGTTGTCGATTTTTGAAAATTTTTGCCTTGTAGTTCTAGATCCTGCATCTCAAATTTTTGACGGCAAAACATTAAATATGTACATTATAAATTTATTTTATTGACTCAATAAACCTATGTAACTCGACTTTTATAAGGATTTACCTAGTTTACTATGCACAAATTTATGTCATGCAAAAATGACAAACCTAAAATTTCCTACATTTAAAAAAACTTGTCGATTTTTTGAAAGCCAACTTCTTGTAAACTTTTTATGAAATCAATTTCGAAGGAAGATGTCAATTTCATTCTCAAGAGATGCTAGCTTTCCTGACCAGCTCACAACTTTTCAATGCTCACACCAATGCTCACTCTTTTTGTTTTTTGCAATTCGGTTGGTTTTTACTTCTTTTAAAGTTGGCCGGTTTTTCATTCAAGTTCAAAAGTGCATTGCAAATAGTTTATTAAAATTTTCTTAGGGAATGGGTCCTATCTGGAATTTGAAACTTGGTCGAAAACTAAAATAGTCTACAACCCTCAATAACAAACATACATTTGAAGTACTTAAAGTTAAGTTTGCCAAACGAAATCCAAAGGGGGGAGGGGACCCTTTGAGGGCGTCTGCCTTTGGGCTCCCTACTACGGCGAGCACCCTTCTTTGGGTGGAATGCTTGAGGAGATGTCCTTCCTCACCGAGAAATATGTTTGAACATTTTTTTTTCTTTTTTTTTGGTTGTAAGTTTTTTATACATGAACCTTTTGAGCGGAAGGTGCCTGTAAAGGGGTTTGAAATCTTACTTAACCTATTAAAATCAATTTCTTAATGAGTTTGAAATCAAACTCGACATGATTTTTAATTTCAATTTTCAACTTGTTTTCATGGAAGTTTTTGTGCAAAGATCATTTTTTAGCAATAATCTACTCCCTCAAAATCCCTACAAAACATCCAAATATCTTAGCATTTGTATTATTTCACTGGGGTAGATCGGCACAGTAGTAAAGTCTGGCTATCGGCAACTGATCTGGAACTTTGTCAGATGCCATTAAAAGATTTGGATCAAAGCACAGGGCTGGTAGACAACCATTGTGCTTGAATGGACGCCAACATAGCCAAATCTTTCTCAAAAGACAGACTACCTAACTGTCGGATCTGGTGAATTAATATACTCTCTAGAGTATGCCTGGAGAGCCCTATGAAAATCAACGGAAATGTTTCAGTTGAATGGCTGGTAGATAATCGGCCAATTTGGTGTATGGATGGTAATTTTATCCATTAAAACACCAAGGTATTTCCACTTATTCATGCGTGGCATGAGCACGTAATATGGATCCGCCCTAAGCTGACACGGGCTCACCACATAACTCCTAATAAACTCTAGAGTTTTCTCGAAAACTGTTCGGCGCCACGGTGGTTGCTCACCCAATGCGGGTAGCTTGTCAAGCTCCTTGTCGGCTTCTATTTTCGATGTCTCACAAGAACACATATAGCAAATATCCACGCACAATACAAAGGAGGACACACGGGCAAAAAAAAATTCGCGTGGATATAGCCATGGATTGGCGTGGATATACGCGTGGATTATCCACGCATGGATGTTCCACGCAAATGTCATTTTCGGCAGCAGATCGGCCGGATGTCGTGAAATTCAAAATCCGTGGATTATCCACGCCAAGTCTGACTACCGGCAGCCGGGCAAACCTCCGACACCCAGAGCCGGAAATAGAAATTCTAATTTCGCGTGGATTATCCACGCCATAGTAAAAATTAAATAAAAAAGGCTCGGTTTTCGCGTGGATATTGCGTGGATAAAATTATCCACGCATGGATTATCCACGTGAAATTTGCTTTATCCACGCAAAATCCAGAGAGTTGAGGTCGTGGATACCGTGTGGATAAAAAAAAATTTATATCCACGCGGTATCCACGTGGATAGGTTTCTGGAATTTGCGTGGATTATCCATGCGTGGATAATCCACGCAAAAAAAAATTTCCAAAAAAAAAACATTTGGCGTGAACCAAAATGTGGTTTGCTTCGAAACTAGAGGTGACTTTCTATTTTTGTGTTGTGTGAGAGAGAGAAAAAGAGAGTATAGATGGGAGTGAGAATGAGATGAGAATGAATGTGAGTGAGAAGATTGATAGTGTTTAGGATTTTTAGTTCATTGATGGATGTTAATAGTATGTGTTTTGTGATCATAAGTTTTAAGATCTTTTTTGTTTGTGATGTAGGTTTGGATATGAAAAATGAAAAATGAGCTTTCATTGCAAAGGATTCAAAGATCAAGTGCGTGCAAAAGGAAAAGCAAAGATTGCAAAACAATGGAGATACAATAGTAAAAGTAAATTCACATTTATTTTGATTCATTTGATATTTAGTTGATAACTTAATGTGTTATCTGCTGATGTATTATATTGTGGTTTCCATTACTTTTCATTGTGCTTTCCATTACTTTTTATTGTGCATTCTAGCATGCAAATCATGTGCTAAAATAGATACATTGCATTGAATTCATGAATGGATACATTTGCATTGCATAGATGTGCATTAAATAGACTATACATTGCATTGAATACATCAATAGATACATTTGCAATCAATAGATGTGCATTCAATAGACTATACATTTGCATTCATGGATTAAAAATATATGCATTCAAAATTTTTGCAAGAATGATGTGATGCCAAAACATTATATTGATTGATTTAAAAACAAGTACATTGATGAGAGAATAAATTCTCTCTTCCTACATTGCCTTCTACAAGGCCTTACATTTAATTTAAAAACCTCTACTCATCATCACTTCCTCCCTCCTCGCCTCCTTCATCTTGTAGGTGTACGTTGGTGTCCACATCTTCAAACTCGCCTTCGCTATCATTCACGTACTCTTCCACATTTTCCACATTTTCTTCCACATCACGAACACTTGAAGTTGTAGAGCCTCTCTTCAAAATAGAATCAAAGATTTAATTAAATTGAGATTAAACTTACTTGTAAACCACAAAGTAAACAATCACAAAACAATAAAGGTTAAGAGTTTACGATTGGAAACAATCCATGGAATTCCATAAAAGCCTTAAGGCCGGCATTTTTATGATCGTAACCTTGCTTGTACTCCGCGGCGGTCACGTGTCTTCCAAAATCACTAAGCTACATTCAACAAAAAGATCATTTCCATGAACAAGGAGCTAAGCTATCATCAAGAACTCGTGGAGGATCCTCTTTATTTGCTCAAGAGAACTTGACAATACAATCAAAAGCTCCCTCACAAGAGAGGGGGGCCCTTAAATAAGCAAGAAGGCTGTCCATGTGGAGCCCATGTGGCAATTCCACTAAATTAGAATTACATGTGGAATTGCCCTTCCACTAAAGGTCACCATCAAAAGGTGGCTCACTCTAACTAATTTAAGGGAGGTCTACCTTTATTTACAATGCCTAGGAAACATTACTAGCTCCTACATGGTCATTCCTTCTTTGGGATACACCATGTAGGCTCACATAGTTACTCATTGTCTTCCTAGCTAGTATTTCCTCGGCTCTCTTGCTCGGCTCTCAGCTTCTTCTGCTCTCTTCCTTTTGAGACCTCCTCGGTCATGGGTGAGAGATAACTTGTGTCTTCAGCTTGGCTCGGCACTAGAGAATCGGCTAACATTTGTGTTCCTGTTCGAAACAAATTCTAAGTTGGTATCAGAGTCGTACAAGGAGTGTACACAGTACATCATCACCGTTGAAGAGAGTTTCAGGAGAACTGTCTTCTGAGAGTTCGGGGTTTACGGCGGGTTGAAGATGGAAGGAGAAGCACTGGTGCAGAGAGTTTAGCACACAGAAGCTTGGTGACTTGAGACTGTGTGGGGATTCAGAGACAAGAGTTGTCGACTGAATCAGAACCTCAACAAACAGAATTTTGAAATTCTGAAGCAGGCTATGTGGTGTTGACGGTTTGGAATGAAAACCAGTTTGTTTGCAGTCGATTTGCACCATTTGGCAAACTGTAAATTGTGTTATTGAGCTGGAGGTAGGGCAACCTCAGCCAAATAAGAAACTGCAAGAAGAAGCTCAGAGAAAGCCTGAGTGGAGCTCAAAAAATCTTTATTCTTCTCACAGTTAGAGTTTTGTGGTGAATGACCCTGGATCATTGGCTATAGGAGGTCTTTTCTGGATCTGTGAAGTGGCACAGAGGGGCGCCCTAGTAAGGAGGATTGGCTGCCAAAAGGCCGTGGACAGTCGTGGGCAGCAGAGAGCGCCGGATCGGATCTCTGGAGGGCGCAAAAAACCCTTCTCAATAGCCTGGTGGAGGAAGAACGTGAAGAGAAGAAGAAAGGAGATGGAAGAACCGCGAAGAAAGGCGTGCGGTGAAAAGAGATGGGTCCCTAGCATTCCGGAGTGAGCCGTGCTTGTAGGCATGTGGATCAGCGCACAAAAGCACCCAGGACCATAGGATGAGTCCTTATGAAGATCAATGGTAGAGATCGTGCTTTTGAAAAGCAATGTGAGCCATTGGATCGGAATTAACCGTTGGATGACAACTTAAAGAGCCCATGAAAGATTGAAGGGTCTTGAAGTGTATTTTGGCCTTCAATTCAATAAACATTGAAAGTTGAGTTGGGTCCCTTCACAAGTGAAGTGTGAAGTTTCTTCAAGGTGAAGAAACAGTTAAAAAATAAGGAAAATTCCTATTTTTGGGTCCTTTGTCCGTTTTGACCCAAACAAAAGGCTATAACCTCCAAACGAAGGGCACCCGGATTGTACCTGCAAGTAGGTACAAAAAAACAAAGTGATTGCAGCAGAGAAAGTGTTCGGAGTGCGCCAAAAGTGATTTCACCATTCCACTGGGCACGTAGTTGGGAGTTGACGACTGAGTGCATTTCGGAAGGTGACGTCGATTTGGCTTACAAATTGGTGGAAAAGCGCGAGTGGCCTAGTAAGGAAAAAAGTGCATGTCATTATTTTCAACTTCTGACATCACAGTTGGCCTCGACATACTGTTTTTAGCCTGCGGCAGAAGTTTCAAGCAGTTTTGAGATGGCAAACATGGGAGAGTCCATTTTGAGTGAAAGTAACAAATTGGACGAGATTTTCAACTATGCAGTGTGGAAATTCAAAATGAAAAACATACTGATGGAGAAAGACATGTGGGAAGTCGTCACAGGTGATGAGAGAAGGCCACCAAATGAAGCGGATATGAAAGTGTTCGACAAAAATATGAGGAAAGCTTTGACCTTCATTAACTTGTCAGTGAAGGATCACATCATTACCTACATTTGTGATGCTGTAACACCCAGACAGGCATGGGATGTGCTAAAGGAGCAGTTTGAGACGTCAAATCCGTCAAGAATCATGTTTCTGAAGTCAAAGCTGAATAGTGCCCGAATGAACAAAGAGAGCACATTCAGACTTACATGACCAGAATCAAGACAATGAGGGATGAACTGCATTCTATTGGTGAGCGCATACGTGATGTGAAGCTGGTGCACAATGCATTGTGCGGCATTGCAGAACCCTATCAGATGTTTGTGAGCGGAATAGCATCAAGAGAAAGATTGCCTATCTTTGACAAGCTCACATGAATCTTGATAAAGGAAGAGCAACGGCGAGAAATGGTGAAAGCTAGACGTCAAAATACTGACGATCAGACACTTGCGACACGCCAAAAACAAGGCAAGGGCAAGGGCAAGAAGAAGTCTAAACAACAATTTGTCAAGTCTCATGAGGATGAGGGATCTTCCTGTAAGGCCAATAAGAAAGGCAAGTGCTTCCATTGTGGTAAAAAGGGCCATTGGAAGAGTGAATGTTGTAAATTCCTGGTGGAACAAGGCAAGGGAAAACCAAAACAAGCAGATAACCTTGTCGATGAGGGTGAGATTGAAGACTCTAGTATCTTCATATCTGCGTTGTCATCTAATCAGGATGATCAAGCGTGATATATTGACTCGGGAGCTACAAGACACATGACAGGTAACAAAAATTGGTTCAGTAGCTTGAAAGTGTTGGATAATGGAACGTCCGTTTCACAAGCAAATGGCGATGTGTGCAAGATCAAGGGGATAGGCACTGTTTCAATCCAACTAATTGTGATGGCAAAAGCAGGATGATCAGGGAGGTACTTTAGATCTTGAGATATATATCTTCCACACTTGATTATGGTTGCCTACTCAGACACAGATTTTTCAAGTGACAAGGTGGATAGAAAGTCCACTAGTGAATTCAATATATTTATTGGAGGCAATCTTGTATATTCTTGGTTATCCAAGAACAAGACATCATCTTTGTCATTATGTGAGGCCGAGTATAAGGCCCTTACAACTATTACAAAAGAGGTTTTGTGGATAAAAAAATTGCTTATGGAGCTCAAGTGCATCAAGGATGGATATCTCTACCTATCATCAAGTGTGACAACATCTCCGCCCAAGCTTTTGCCAACAATCCTATTTTTCATCAAAAAGAAAACATACTGAGATTGCACATCACTTTGTAAGGGAAAAAGTTATTGGAGGAGAAATCAATTTGGAGCATGTTGAATCTTCATCTTGTATCACCGATCTTCTCACCAAATCATTGCCACAAGAGTGCTTTCATAAAGTTTAGATCTAATCTTGGCTTGATTCCAAGATCCATGTTAAAATAAATAGATTTCTATTAAGGAGGAGTGTGAAATTGTAAAAGTCATCTATCTTGAGGTTTGGGGTCCTCTTTTAAAGCCACTCATTGTACACGTGTAAATAAGTGATTAGGCCAATTTTAGAAGTTGATTAGCTCATGGTAATATAGGCTAGTGACACTTGGCTTGATGCTAGAGGATGTGTGACTTAGCACCTCTTGATTCGGCCAATCATATTGTGAGGTGCATCAAAATGGTCCAACAATCGTAAGAGGTGTCATGTAGGAGGTCCAATCATTGTCAAAGGTGGTGATCTTAGGGGTCCAATCAAATTGCACACTCTTGGATCTTGTAGCGCAGACATCTCAAAGGGTGCCGGGAACCAGGACTTAGCTTCCCAGCCTTCAACTCTTGCCATCCAAACCCACTTGACGTACAAGCAGCCAACTCACGAACAACGATCAGACTTAACCAACTTGAAGTTCCAAAACCAACATTGAGATCCAACCTGACGCCATGCCAGATCGGGGGTCTCGATGTGGGTGACTTTCCTCCAAGCAAGCCGCCCGACATACATCAAACTTAATCAACTCGAAGCTTCGTTACACGAGCGCTGGAAGCCAACCTGGCGCCACGCCAGACTGGACAGCCATAAACAGGTAACTTCCACCCAAGCAAGCCATCCAACTCAGCCGACAGGTTAGAGCCCGTTCTCCAAGAGCTTAACCCATTCACGTTCATGCAAGGAACACTCAGAACCACAAGCCGCGACAAATATGGAGACAACCAGTTCCTGGAACAAATGGTCCCGACAACATACTATTGGCGCCACAAACCGAATGGTCCTGACGGCATACCGCTGGCGTCCTAGGATACGACCCTCAACTATGTGCCGGATCAAAAAGTTTGAAGCGGCCTTACAACTGGCGCTTTTACCGAACACTGAAACCCAGAAGGTAATCAGAGTCAGTTTGAGAAATATCCCACTTTATTGATAAATATGAGAAGGTTACACTTCAAGTGTGTAACCGACTCTAGTCTCCGGGGCGCTGACATGCCAAGGCAGGCGCCATGACAACATTCCAGCAAGGGAGGTTGAGACTTGGTTGGAGCTCGCCCTGAGTTGCAACCCGCACTCCCCTATAGTATTGGTGGGATTCACCACCTCCCCTCATACCAAGTACTCTACCCAGGTTGGTAAAGCACGTTTTCTCTCTCTAGGATTTTCTCTCTCTAGAATTTATTGATCCCCAGGCTTCCTTTAATCATGTCTAGATCGTGTGAGGTGATTGCACATCGATCCGAGCTCACTTGACTTCGCTAGAACCGATCAAAGATTTTCAGCCATAGGAACTTGGCGCCGGCTGGAGCCTGGTCACAGTGGCGCTGGGAGCGGCGCTAGCGCCAGGAGCAGCAGTGGCGCTGCTGGCGCTAGTGGCGCCGGAAGTAAAGCTTGTAAAGGTAACTTTACAACATCCACCCTACCTTTATAAAATTTGATGTCCTCATCAGATGTTAGATTAAAGTAAAGGTGTCTCCCAACTAAAATTCCCATACATTTAAGCTACTTGGCACAGTACTCAATTTACTGGCCACTTTTTATTAACATGGTAGCTGGCACACCACAAGTCAGAGGCTCAGCTCTTTCTTATTAAAAAATTACATAACTTGAAAAATATCACTTTGTCTGAGAAAAGCGTAGATTTTATATCGCTTACGAAAAACCCAAGAACCTTATTATTGGTGACAGAAGCTTTTCTTGTGGAATGTTCGCCCCTGTCGCTTTTGACTTCTTGACTTTGGAACTCCTTTGAGCTCCTGATTTGTCCTTGATGCACTTTGTGTTGAGCTCTCTGAGCTCCAGATTTGATCAGTTCCGCACAGGTATCAGGGTTCCCTGAGCCAAAGGATTTATCATTGATTGCCCACTTTATGGTCTACTCCGTGCCTTGTTGCTTTTTTTTTTTTTGCACCTTGATTTCTCTCATTGTCTCAGCATGGTCTTGATACTTTTCCTTTATGGCTCTTTAAGGTAGGCAAAGATTGAGTACTTCGCAACGCACCTCTCACTTAGCTTGAAGTAGCTCTCTTTGAATCAGCCCAAATGTAATCATTGACCTCGTGGAGAGCCAAGGGGTCGCACCGGTTTGATCCGCATACGAACTATCTCTGCATGTTTGTTTGAAGCGCCATGTCTCGTCGCGCAAAACTTGACTTTCACAATTCCATCACTGGTCAGTTGCCTCACAGTCAAAACAAGAAGTGTACATCTAGCTTGGCTTCAAGTAGCTCTCTTTGAATCAGACACATGCACCCAAAGTTTGCACTAGTCCGATTTTTAATACGAACTGTCTATTAACGTCCGCTCGAAGTACCAAGTCTCTCGTGCAAGACTCAACTTTCACAGTTCCTTTGTTGATCAGCTGCTTTACACGTAACACAAGTCAGCGTACTCATTATGTCTTCTCATTATTGCTGGTCTAGAGAAAGCCAATAACAAGCTTTCCTTTCCACAACAAAAACTTGTCAACTTATTAGGTCCAAAGTTCGCCAGTCTTCTCGTGTGAGTATGGCTAGGTCACCTTGAATTTGCCCTCGTTTTAATCAACTTTCATTCAAAATTTGCCCCAAGAGAGAGGTGTGTGTGATAGTTCCCCTCCACTTATAAAATCAGTTGACCGGACTTAGAATAGAATTCTCAGACAAAAAGCCTTTCCAACACTTTGCTTCCCGTCTGCTAGGATTATGGCTTGATCCAACTTGTTGCCAATCTCTAAAGAGGATCCTAGTCTTTCCCCTTTTGAGGAAAAACCCAACTGACATTGGATATCACCCATGCTCAGTGAGTTTCAATTCCGAAGGTAACCATCCCAAATGAAGACTAACTGCTCCATAGAAGATCTCCCCTGAAATTGCCCTTTTCAACTTTTGACTTTTTGATTGCGTCTGGTGGGTGTTGTCGCAAATGAAACTAACCCAAGTAACAGGATAGCCATCCATCCTTTGCAAACATCGAGTCGTTTTGTTGCTGTTCACGTGCTAGTACTTGAACTGCGAATCCGCCCCACAGATTCTGTAGTCCTCTTTGTTTGATGGTATCAGTCTTTAAAAGAAAGGTTCCTTCTCAATCCATCAGCTCCTTGTATCACAAGCAATCATGCAAACCAGGCATAGCACGAGTACTAAGACTCACCACGAATACATGCAAGCAAGACACTCAGGCAAGTTTACTAACCGATAACAAAGACAAGGTCCCCCTTTGAGATAGTCCTGCCAAAGGACCTTTGCCTGGCTGCGCCCATACAGATCGATCACAGAATCAGCCCACAGAGAACACCCCTCCAACTATCCGTGCTTTCACCATTAAAGAACACATTGCCTCAGTCACGCCCCACCAAATCTGGTCGATAGCCCTTATAGCTAAACGATCGGCAGCTATCCCGCACCGGCAGCTAACCACCCATGCTTTACACCCGAATTCGAGCAACATCTCAGTATCAATGGTTAACCCGTACAGTTCGAATATGTCACCCCGCACCGTACAAGGCACAGACCGTGCTTTCACCTACCTAGGCAGCACTTTGCCTCATCTGTCCTACGTGCAGACAGCACCAGGCCCAAACCGCGAGAACTGACCGTGCTTACACCTGAAGGGCAGCACTTTGACTCATCAAGTCCCCCGTTCTGCCGACCACCCCGACCGTGGACGCACCTGTGCTTACACTGTGGGCAGCACATTGCACAACAATTGTCTTGATGACCCCCAAACAGTGGCCATTTCCGTGAGATCCGCATAGCTAACCCTAATTTTCTGACATGGTACCAGAGTGTGAAAAATGAGTGCAAAAGAGCAAAATCAATCATAATGTAATGAAGATTGCACAAAGAATGAAATTGAATCCATACTAGCACTTGAAATCAACTATAGATTTTATTTCTAGCTTATCTTGGCAAGTGCTCCACATTGGCACATAGAATTTGATCAAAACTCAAATTTGAAAGTGCATCAACCTCTCAAGAACTATACAAAATTAATTAAGCATGGGGACTTGAACGACTGAAAATCAACGTGTGGGTATGTGTTTTTGATTGGAGGGGGAGTACCTACATGGTGTAGTGGTAAACAGAAATCAGTCGCCTTTTCATCAATGGAATCAGAGTATGTGGGAACATGCCAAGCGTCAAAGGAAGAGTTGTGGATCAAAAGTTTTTTTTCCAAAGATAAGTGTCAATCATGACTCAATGGTTCTCATGCATGACAATGAGGGCTTAGTATTTCTTTGCAAACGGAGGTTTCCATAGACGCAGCATACATATTGACTTACAATATTATTTCATTAAAGACTTGGTAGGGGCAAAAATCATGCACTGCTGCACAAAAGATAGGATTGCAGACATGATGACTAAACAGATACATTCATTTTCCTTAGAGATAAGTTGGGATTAGAAGGGGCACAATGCCAAAGTTGTATTTGATTTGAGGGAAAGATTGATGATGTGAACGCACTGCAATACAAACATAACACCTGGCAGTATGCAAGGTCATGCAAAATAGGTTAATTAAAAGGGCATATGACGTTTTTTGTGGTCCTATGACGGGATGACCCAAAGTCTCAGCTTCTTGGCATAACACCTCTTAAGACTGTAAAAGGCAGTGCGTGTGCAACATGTAATTTACTCATTTTCTTTGTTGGATCAGTGTGAGAAAAGATGATTCCTGCTGCTCTTGCTTGTGCGATTCCTTGAGCTGTGCTTTCTTCTGATCATCAGCAACTCTGCTAGAATCATAGCTGTTTTGCTATCTGTTTTTCTTTTCAGTTATTACATAAGGCATTTCATGTTTGAAACTTTTTCTGGTAGTCTAACATTCACATATTCCAGCAGTAATAGCTAGCGAGATTATAGCACCATTGTCGCACGCTATTGCAACATCTTTAACTAAAGTTCAAAACATAAATGGTCCTGGATACATATGCTATGTTATGGTGCCCCTCAGAATGACACCACATAATGCAAAAATTTCAATTGCTCAAGAAAAAAGACCAATCCAATTTAAATGAGGACAATAGTAACAACAAATCATGATTTGAACCTCTGAATTGATTCAATTAAGCAGTTTTGTTCCCCTATTTTTTTGAATTCTAAACCTTTTTCAAAGAATCGTCATGCATGTTGACAATTTGGAAGTCCAATAGAAAAAAAGTTTTGAATTAAATTGAATCCAGCCGATCCGTCACCATGATATCAGAAAAAATGTCTCATGTTAATTGATAAAAAACATTTTATAGAGCTAAGAAGAGTTAGCAAAGCACCTGGTGTTGGACTATTCTTTTTTTCGAAGAAGCAGCAAATGCAATTGCTTCCAGTATCATCACTACATACAATAAGGCTGTCAATTTGTATACTAAGCTCCGAAGTACCAAATGAGATCTTCATCCAGAAAATCAAAGCCTGTCCCTAACGAGTGAGTGCTTTCTATGCTTAAATCGAGCGGCGAATGATAAGTATCGCTTGTGGGCAAGTCATATGTTGAAAAAGGACTATCTAAAGGTGTGCTACAGCCCCTGCCTAGGTTATTTCTCTGCAAATCAAGTGGTTGAGTACCCAATTGGCTTTCAGGAACTCCAATGATTTGCCCAAACAATGACTGGCCCTGTAACCCAGCATCATAAACACCAGCCACTACTGGTAATGGTGGATTTTCTGCAGCAAAATTGTATTCAGATCGTAGAACAGTATCTGTGGTATTTGAGTCTCTATGGAATGGCACATCCATTTCTCTATTTGGTGAAACAAGTTCTTCTTCTGGAGAGCTACTTGTCAGAAAAAGCTGCTGTGTGGGTTGTGGATTGATAGGACCTTGAACATTTGAACCGTAAATAGGACGATGAGTACAACTATTTTGATGCATGTTTCTCAAATTCCTATCGTGGAAAGCATTTCTCCACTCGTGATGGGGGCACTCCTTGTATGGGCACATAAATAGTCTCTGCGCAGAAACGGGCTGCTCCATTTCGTCCCCAACACTATGAAGGGAAGAGCTCCTTGTACCAGAGGAAACAGGCATAATCAATGCGTTGTCTTCATCCACAAATGAAACCCTATTCGGCGAGTCAAAACCATCATCAACGTCGTATTCACTAATGTGGGTATTCTCCAAGACCCTAGCATTGATCCTATCTGGAATTGCATTGTTATGAGCTGTACTTTTCTGAGAGGAGGATGCTTCCTCTTCTTGAGTAAGCACTGCAAGCCATGTTGCACTTTCTTTGGCAGTCATCTTATCTTGTAAGCATTTAGACTGCCTAACAAGCTTCCTGATTTTTGTGATATCTGGAGACATGTGTTTGATGACAGCGGTAAGGACCGCTACCTTCCAAGCCTTTTTCAGATCATGGGGCTTTTTGTAAGGTGGAGATCCTTGACCCGTGCTCAGTCCAATTTGGGGCCACCACTCCTCTTCACCTGATGGCCACCATGGAGGAGGAATCCCCTTCTCCAAAGGAAAGTGTCGCTGTGGCGGGTCGCAATGCTGCATCAGTGCAGATAGAAGGGATCCAAGAGTTGTATCCTGAAGCTCCAACAATGTTCGAGGAGTTGAACTACCAGTTATGGGGCAGCTCGGTATTTTGCTCAGCCTGGTATTTTGCAATTGCAGCTGGGTATTTTGCTCAGCCTGGTATTTTGCAATGGCAGCTGGCCCATTCCTGTCAAATCTTACCTTCTCCTTCCACCAGGCTCTGATATTATCTGATGCTCCACTTACAGGCTTCCCTTTCTCTGGGATGATTCCATACACAAAGCCCTGGGCTTTGCAGACCTCCATCATCTTAAGCATATATTTTAATATGGCATCCTGCGCCCGCGACATTTTCTTTCGCCGAGCCTGCTCCTGTGACTGCTTGTGCTTAGGTTTTCCTGCAAGCTCCCTGGCTTTTAGCTGCTCCTTTATTCTCCTGAGCCTAAGCCTGTCCCTCCACATTCGTTTTTCAAGCTCATCAACATCAATCTCATCGTCACTGAACTCTACATCCTGCATCCCATCCACATTGTTGTCACCCATATAATCCAACCCATCTGCATCCAAACCCTTTGCAGTGTTCATATCATCATCCACCACTTCCATGACTGCCGTTGCCAAAAACTTACGATTTCCCTCCCCCAAAACAGAAGCTTATCTATAAAAGTAATCTACAAGACATTAAAGTTAAAAACTTGATTGGGAAGGCCCAGAAGCTGATTTCTGAAGGAGTCTTTTTGCCCTAGAACATCGCGATATTGTAGCAGCTCCTTGCTTTAACCTTCTTGACCTTGTATGAAAGGCTTCAGCCTATTTGGACAAATACCAGTATGTTGGAGCTGCTGCTTTGTATAGCTTCTAGCTTTAATATTGCTATATTCTTCTACTTATGAGGGGTGAATAGTCCTAAAGACAAAGGGGAGTTCATACAAACTCGTAAGGATCCAACCATATCTGAATACTTATATTCTCATGCATCACATATCTCATGATATCTGTACAACTCTCAAGCCCAATCAAATAAGTCAAAATCAGAATCCGACACACAACATACAGGAGACAATACTGTGTCAAAGAACTTCCATCATCTCAACCTCTATTCAAAGTACCTCCAAACTGCCTACACTAGCAAGGACCTCATCTAGATTGGAACACTAGTGCAGCAAGCCTCAAGGATTTTGATCCTGTTGTGAAATCACATAAAATCAACAATGTGCAAACTTTTCTTACATTAAAGAATCTGGGTTTTTTCGTCTGCCACAAACATCTGATGCTGAAGATTTTTTGTGAACCCAAAATGTTGCAGGAAGGACAAAAAAGTTAAAACCCAAATGGAGTGTTGCAATTGCCGACATCGCATCCTCGAAAATCCAAATCCTTTCCAAAATGAAAGAGTTCCCCCCTTTCCCTTCCATTCTCTCTCTCTGTACAATCCTGCTCAGATGATAGATCGCACTTCCAAAAGCCTGTCTAAATTTACGTGTCAGAATTGTAGTGGGTCTTGCTCAGCTTGATCACGTGATGTTGGGGAGGGGGTGGGTGATGACGTGCTCACTGCTGAGCAATAACAGTTGTGGGGTTGACCAATAAGAGAGACGTAAAGTACTAAAGACGAAGAATGATAATTCTTCGAAGCTTCCCAGTATGACGAGTGCCTTTCGTATCATACTACGTAGCACATCATTCATCAGACATATAATACAGCTTCTCAGCTCACTCTACATGCTCATCCAAGTAGCCCCAAGAACAAAGGCAATTGCCAATGAGGCTACGTAGATTTATTGGCCTTGCTTTTTGCAAAAGTTAGGTTGCAAACTTGCATGCTTTGTAGCAAAATGATAGAATAAAAACATAAAAACCAGTTTCCATGCAAAGCAAAGGCAATAGTTATGTCATTCTCCACCCTTAACATGCAAAATTACAAAGCCCATGTGAAATGCTTATATCTAGGGGCATACTTTTGTATGAAGGAACTACAGAGATACTCGCTTCCTGATAGAGCATTTACCTACAAACTGGAAATGAGTCTATAGTTGCTCCTTTGCGGAGATTCGAAGTAAAGCTGAACTCTAAGACACTTGATTGATTATTTTAATCTCATGTAACAATTCTCTGTCCCATAAGAGCCGAAAATATATTCCAAGCTATTGACTGTATCCCAGTGAGCTCATATTGGATGACAGAGTTAACTAATATCAAGGATAACCACTGAATTCAATTGGAATTCAGCAGAACTTTGTAATCTCTAGATGTTGCTCTAGGTGACTGTATAAAGTTTATATTGTTAAAGACGGAGGTTATGATGGTCTTTAATTACTTGATTGATTGTAGAATTTGGAACTCATAATCTGGTTAAGAATCGGGTTGAAAGAATATTCTTGGAATCCAGTAATTTTCCTTGTGGAAAAGATTTTAGAATGATTCTTATTTTTTCCTGAGTGGTATGTTGTACATATACTCCAGTATCTTTCAATGCTGAAGTATGGTTTTGAAATCATGTAATTATAACTAACGAATCATAAGATTCTAAATGTTTATGGTTGACGGAATAAATTGATACTTTAAGATCATTAGAAGATTATATGGAAATATGATGATTCTTAAGAGATGAGTAATTCTTGGTTGAGTCAAAGATTTAGATCAATTATTTGGGAATCTAAATTTGTTTACTCTTGCACATACTTGAGATTGTGTGGATCTCACAGGCATTTTCATTAGATAATTGCTTACTTATAAGGAATTTGTTTACCTTACAGATTGTAGTCAAGGAATGCTTGTGTATTGTTTCAGCCTAAATCTCTGGTTAATTAGGAGATAGACACGTCTATCAAGATTGAAGGTTGCTATTTTCTTGCATATGATGCTTGGAATAAGAGCACTTAACTCGAGAGTATCTGGGGTACTCAGGATTGAGTTAAAGTCATTTTTACCTTGATGGATCTCCTAAGAGATTCTAGCAGGATGAATTTTTGTACCTTATGAAAAATTCTAAGTGTATTGGTACCAAGAAGCATTTATGACAGATCTACAAGTAATTGTGGATAGTCTTGGAATATAATTGTTTGTTTCTTTAACTTTTGAACATTGATTTACAATGTAAGATGACATTTCACCCAGAGATTCATGTAAATTGAGATTATATGAAGGTGTCTTTACTAGTTTGGAGAGAATCAGTTTCATTTTTTAATGCGAAATGAACGCAATGCCACAACCTTGAGTTTTTCTAGATGAAGTCTAGCTGCCTACGACAAGATCCACCAGCACCAAATTTGTCTTTAATCGGCTTTCCGAGCTCCAAAAATAACGATTTTGGTGATTTTGGGCGTTACTAACCCCGAGCTACAATATGGTGAAGATTTGACATGAAATGAGGCTTCTCCTTGAGAAATGACACTCTTTGTCTGCTCCACTGTCGAGTGGTTCACCAATTAGCTGCTGCCAAATTTTGGTCAAAATTTGAGCTATTTTGACCTCCAAAAGCCCCTTTTGGCGAGCTCTTTTTAAAGTGAATAGAAAATGAACTGAAACTTCAGTTTGAATTTTTTTTTTTACAAGATTTTTCAGGCTATTGCAATCCATTGATTTATATCCAATAACTGAGATACAAGAATTTCCACTCGTTGATATGGGGTGAAGATCATCAAACGGTTCACATATATTTCGGGCTTTAAATCGAATTCTTGGACACACAGACCACTCATTTGCACTATGGCATCCTCCTACTCATCGCTCGTGACTCTCTTCCACCCAGATCTGCTGCTTGCTTGCACTTTTGGGTATGGGGAGGGTTTTCAAAGCCCACATAAAAAAAAAAAAAAGTCCAACGCAACCCACACGGCTGCATACGGTTGCTGGTAGTGAGCCTTACTTCCCTCGAGGGCTCAACTTCACAACTTTACAAGTCTCAAAACCGCTTTATATGAGAATAGAATGTTGACTTTTGGCTCAGAAACCCCTGCTTCAAGAAGAGCAATATTTTAAGCTTTTCTCTGTCTTTTCTAGAGCTAGTTTTTGCAGCCACCTACATCCCTAAGGTCACCCTATTCTGCTTTGTGAGATCAGGGACATGGATTGGATCTTGAATGATCTGAAATCCTTCACATTTCTCATCACGACAGTGGATCTCATTTGCTTTGGATTGGTTAACATTTTGGATACATTGGGGAGATAGGCTCCTTGGTGGGAGGCCTAAATACTGGTCAAATCAGAGTTGGCAACGTCAAGCATGGGAAGTTGAGCCTACATGGGATGTAGGAAAGGCAGATCATCATCAGTATCTCTAGGAGGTGGGCGAGCTACTCAGGTATAGCCTATGGTGAGGTTTGTGTACATTCATTCATTGAGTCCTTGGTAGACTCGTGTGCTTGGAGCATGGGGAATGGATGGGGATCAGCTTTCAGGACTTATTGGACAGTTGGATATGCTTGGACGTAAGAGCATCTTGGTACAGGTGCAGGCCATGGTTGAGGACCTGATTTAGGTTCAGACAACATACAGTTCACTTTCTTCTGAAGCTTCCCAAAGAAGGCACACTCACGGATATCAAAATTCCCTTTCAGTTAGCCTATGAGAATTGTCTGAGATTTTCTCTACTTTTTTCCTCCTTGATCACCTGAGAGTGAAGGCTATGATCAGCTCTCTCGGTCCTACTCCATCGTCACACACATAGCCTTGTTGGCTCTTCGAATTTCTGTAAATGAGAATTCGGTTGTAGCATCTGACATGCACCCCACAGCCTGTTCTGATACCACTGACATGATCTTATCTGTGTGCAGTTATGTTATCAAACAACGTGAGCACTATTGGAGGCTTTGTTGATATTGACGCAACCCTAATTCTCTTTAAGGCAGTCATGCATGGCAAGGCTATCGTCGACGGGACCAAGTCTCAACGCGTGTGCCATTTCAAGGCACATGCATGACACACCGCATGCCCCTAATGCTAAAACGTGTGTACACAATCAAGAATAGAAAGTACTGTACCGACATGACAGACCTAAGCTTTCAATTCTAACACTGCTAATAATGGTCCAGGCAACATGATGAATTACAGCCCTCGTCATAACCTTATTTTATAATACCAAATGTCAGGCTCTCCATGAACTACACTCATACACAAACCATATTAAAACATGTATAAATAGATCTCAAACTCAAACTTTATTGAATTCACAATAAGCACATAGCATCAACAAAGCATGAAACACAATGCAGTGGGCTGCCTTGCCTCCTCCTAACCAAGTTGATGCCTAGATTATGATGAGGAATGCCTCTCCAAGGCTCACTTATCCACAATCCTCATAACCCCGACCCTTCCTATCATCGATAGATGGCCAATTCCACACACAGTTGACACGTGCCACTTGGTAGCACCCTGACACATAGGCAAGCAAGTACCTTGAGATGTGTCACTCATACACTAGACCAAGTGTCCCAATGAGAATATGGCATGTGCCATGTTTGATTGGTCAACCCTAACATGTGTAACAGAGAAATGTGCTCTAATAGTCTTTCTTTATAGGCATGATATCAGTTCTTCACTAAAGTTGTTACTTAGGAGAGTGGTTGGAATAAGTAGTATCCAACTTTACTTACTACTAGTATTGATAGGCCCATGCCTTAAATGTAACTAAGTTGGAGAAATAGGCCTCACGGGCCTTATGCTATAAATGTCAATAATAAATCCTTACAATTGTGAGGAGGCACAACTGCCTCCCTATTTCTCTCATGTACTCCCTTCTCCATCATTATTGTAATACTCTTCTATTAAATACAAGCAATCTCTCTCTCTCTCTCTCTCTCTCTCTCTCTCTCTCTCTCTCTCTCTCTCTCTCTCTCTCTCTCTCTCTCTCTCTCTCTCTCTCTCTCTCTCTCTCAATGTTGAATGATTCGCATGCTCATATTTAAACAACACTTTGACACAAACTTGAGAGCTTTGACTTGTGACAATTGACTTTCTAAATCATGCAAGTATGAAGTTGTGGCTGTTGCTGCTAACCAGAGATTGTTTTGCAAGTTGCGCAATTAAATTTTAATTATTAGGGTCGACTGGGTACTTAACTTTTGTTGAAATCTTCTATCCAGATTTAGTAGTTTACAAGATTCCTAAGTATATACAATTTGCAAGAATCACATTAACAAGTGGATTTCCATAGTGATTATTAAAATCCATCAAAATGGGATTCATACTTGGTTTGTTCATTTTTATTGAACACCCAACGGGGTTGGCTCAATTGGTTAGCTTGGCATCCAAAGTTTCTTTGGTCCCAGGTTCGAGCCTCCCCTTGGAAACCAAGAAGCATTTTTATTGAACAAGATAATAAATACATATCATTGCTAGACATCAATTATCAACACAATAGTATATAAGCATCATCCAACTAACTCTTATTAGGTACCAACTTCAATAATAAGGTGCATCATGTCATCCTAATGTGCCATTGTGATAAAGATACAAAGCTATAGTTTGCCTTGTAATATATTGTTAGTTTAGAGCATACCTACAAGGCATTGATTGGTGCAAGCCTTTTCCAAAGATGTAATTTTTGAAAATGGTTGTTTTGAACTCTTTATTCACAAAGAAATTGTGTGTTGATTAGTAAAGTTGTTGCATGTTGCATGATAGAAATAGAAGCTAAGTATGAATTGGACTTGGTTTTCTCACCAAAAATGGCACATTGTTGATAATTCTCACATATTGTAGGAAAGAGAGACACAATCAAAATTTTCAAAAGGACAACCCTTTATCATATTTTCGTTGCCATGCGAGATCATTGGAGATATTCTTAACCTTCTATCATCAAGCAAGCAATTGATTGTATTGACCATGAGGCTCAAAATCCTATGATAATTTTCTATTGTGAGTGGCAAAATTCTAGTGTGGCATGGTTGTCATTTTATTAGAAAATTTTGTTGATGAGGCTTCCCTATCTAAAACATTGCATGACTTTGTACAAGTCATGTACTTTTTGAAAACACAAAAACAATATGTGCAAAATAGAAAGTAATCATAAAGAATCAACTTATTAATAAACAAAAAACTATTTTTCTTGGATATGAAAACAATTTGTCTCAGCCTACATTGCCTAAGTACCACATCCACCTTCCATTAGTTTGCAAGTGTGTGGAGATATAGTCAATTGTTAGTATAATGTTAATTGTTGAATCACGGCGGATCAAACATAGAGTGAAGGGATAAGAGTTGTGGGATTAGACCTCATTGCACCAAAGATGTCTTAACAAAGGTACCAGCAACATGTTCTCTTGGAAGATGTAAGTATTCACATGGTGAGATAGACTACTTCATGCGCATCAGTAGCAAATGATAATAAGTTGCACCGAGAATTTGAATGGCAATATTGTGACAAACCCACTATTCAAAAATTGTGGGAACGTGTTTGAGTAGACCATATGTTGATTAGTGGAACAAAAGTGGAGCTATTCTAAAATATGTGATTACATCATTCATCCCAAATCATGAAGGGCTTATGAAGCCCACAACCAAGGTCTTGGACAACAATATCTTATATAACTATGGTGTGCTTGGCAACAACAAAGTTACAAGCTCTTTGAATTAACTAAATAACCTTTTGTTTATCTTTATTTGACCAAATAACCTTGTGACATGGTTCAGGTTCCACTGATCGAGTAAAAAGAAGAAAAGAAGAAAAGTGAAAAGATGTGCACTCATTTTTGCACAATACCTCTCTAGCTTTCCACCTATGGTGATTTTGAAACCTAGAAATTTCTCTTCTCGA
Source organism: Diphasiastrum complanatum (assembly GCA_029204225.1). Classification (NCBI taxonomy): domain Eukaryota; kingdom Viridiplantae; phylum Streptophyta; class Lycopodiopsida; order Lycopodiales; family Lycopodiaceae; genus Diphasiastrum; species Diphasiastrum complanatum. The sequence goes on along the minus strand of CM055107.1, from coordinate 14,748,352 downwards.
CTTGGTTGCCTCAACTTCTCAAACTGAGTCGAATGGCTTAAATCCACTGCTCTACAACCACTTCCATGACTAGTGATACCGTTGATAGCAGGATCTTGTGCATTACAGTAGCAAATACGGATAAATCATTTACCATTAAGCACGGAGGATTAACAAAAGCACTATAAGCTGAACATACATAGACATGATAAAAGTAGTGCTTGTCATACCAAGTCAACAAGTGTCTTGTGGTGTCACTAGTTCAACAAGTCCAATCATAACCAAAAACTAACTTGGCTTAACTTAAACAGTTGTAGTGACCTAATAATTTTCTTTTAACAATAGGAGCCTTGGTGGTGGATGCTCAAGAGCTCATGTGTCCCTTCCATTACCGAGTCCATCTATTTGCAAACGCTCAATACATATGTGAATGTTAACGTTCTTTTGATTTGTTTATGGGGAGGATTCCCCGAGTTACTTATGTGTTAGGGCATCCAGCTGCACCATCAAGAAGGGGAGGATGCTCCCCAACTCTTACACGTGAGGACATATGATTACACATTCTTTGTAACACGATCATCCAGTCTGTACAAATAGCATGGCCAAGTTGAATATACAGTGCCTAGTTCTTCATCATTGTACCATTGGAAACTAAATCGGCGTTCATTAAATGTTCATGAAAAGAGTTCATTGGACCAAGCATTCACATGTGTGAGAGAATGAGTGCCTTTAGGTGGCCACAAAGGGGTGAGACATGGAAATAGGCCCTACCTACACCTTATAAATTCATGCCAAACTAGGTCTAACCTCCACATGCCTCCAAAACTTGATAAAACCACCAGCGGCCCCTCCTTTGTCTGCCCCCACCTTCGAGGATTTACATTGCTTTCCTTCATTATTTTTTGTTCATCTTGCTAGCGCTCGATGCCGCCTGCCTCCTGCCTGCGCCTTCGTCTTTTCTGTTCACTGCTTACGGAGGAGTAGCTACGCAGCAGCAGCAGCAGCAGCGCTCCTGATCTGGCCTTTCTTTCTGTATAGGTTGGTCAAGCCTTTGAATCAGCCATATCCATCTATTTTTCATGTTTTATGAGATAAATTTACTGCTTCTTAAGAGCCTAAGCTTTTACTCTTTTTTCAGGGATTATGATCTCCTTTATGCCCCTGTTCTTGCCTGTGTTCGCATTTTATGAGTTTTGGATTATATACTGGTTATAAGTCACGTCAAGCAAGGTCGGTGAAACCTTTGCATTATAGTTTTTTGCCTGCCGAGCGCACCTTTTTCGTTTTTGCTACTCAATCTAACTGCTACTTCAATGTCTTTGGCTACCACACAATAGTCGCAGGATAATTATTATAAGTGTGGAATTATTCGCCACCATTGTTATTACCATTAGGTTTTCGCTTTCTGTTCTTTGTTACAGTATAGCTATCTTTGTGACCTAATCCCCCCCTCCCCAAATCTGTTGTGTTGTTTTGTTTTGTGTTGAAGGTGCGCTGGTCCTCAAAGTTTCAACTGAAATGGAGGTCGAGAGTGAAATAGCTAGGGTTCAAGAAGATCGACGCAAGAAACAGCAGGAGCTCGCAGCTTTGACTTCTGTCAGTTTTGATAGGGATTTGTATGGAGTTGCAAACAGGTTTGAAGGGTATGAGCATTCCATCCCTGTGAATGAGGAGGATGAAGATCAAGATCTTGCAGAGCGTGCTGTGGCAAAAAAATTGGCCTCATATACGGCACCGAAAGCATTTCTTTCTGAGATGCCTCGTGGGGAGGCCACTGATGACGATTTAGGGTTCAAGAAGCCGCAGCGCATTATTGACAGGGAGGATGATTATCGGAAAAGGCGCCTTAATCGGATCATTTCACCAGACAGGAATGACGCCTTTGCCATGGGCGACAAAACCCCTGATGCGGCAGTCAGAACTTATGCAGATATTATGCGAGAGGAGAAACTGAAGCGAGATAAGGAAGATACACTGCGGCTTATTTCAAAAAAACATCAGGAAGAGAGTGAAAGGAAGGCGAAAGAGGAATCTACTGCTCCAACTAAAGCACAAGTTGCAGCCCCACCAGCACCAAGTGCAAGTGCGAGTGCAAGTGCAAGTGCAAAGCGACGCAATCGATGGGATCAATCAGTAGAAGCAGATGAACATAAGAAGGCAAAACTCACATCAGAGTGGGATGCTCCTGATGCAACCCCTGGACCAAGCAGGTGGGATGCAACTCCAACACCGGGGCGGGCAGGAATAGAGGCAACTCCAACTGTTTCAAGACGGAACAGGTGGGATGAAACTCCAACGCCAGGTAGACTTGCAGATGCTGATGCAACTCCTGTTGGTGGAGTTACTCCTGGTGCCACTCCTGCTGGCATGACCTGGGATGCCACCCCCAAAGTTGCTGGCCTTGCCACACCGACTCCCAAAAAGCAGAGATCTAGGTGGGATGAAACTCCTGCCACTATGGGTAGTGCCACTCCAATGCCTGGTGCAACGCCGTCTGCCTTCACCCCTGGAGTTACTCCCATGGGAGGTATTGAGCTTGCAACACCAACACCTGGGCATATTACCTTGAGAGGCCCCTTGACTCCAGAGCAGTATAATTTGTTTCGCTGGGAGAAAGATATCGAAGAACGCAATCGGCCGTTGTCAGATGAAGAATTAGATGCCATGTTTCCTCAAGAGGGCTATGTGATTTTGGATCCTCCTGCCTCGTATATTCCCATAAGGACTCCAGCAAGGAAGCTGTTGGCAACCCCTACACCTCTCATGGGTACTCCACTTTATGCCATTCCTGAGGAGGATCGGTCACAGCAGTTCGATGTTCCAAAAGAAGCAGCAGGAGGTTTGCCGTTTATGAAGCCAGAGGATTACCAGTACTTTGGAGCCTTATTGAACGAAAAAGAGGAGGAAGAGATGACTGCAGAAGAGAGCAAAGAGAGGAAAATAATGAAACTTTTGTTGAAAGTGAAAAATGGTACGCCGCCTCAAAGAAAGACTGCTTTGCGACAGTTGACAGATAAGGCACGCGAGTTCGGGGCAGGGCCTCTGTTCAACCAGATCTTACCTCTTCTTATGTCTCCTACCTTGGAAGATCAAGAGCGGCATTTGCTAGTGAAAGTCATTGATAGGGTTTTGTATAAGTTGGATGAGCTAGTTAGGCCGTTTGTACATAAAATTCTGGTTGTTATTGAGCCACTGCTTATCGATGAAGATTACTATGCTCGTGTGGAGGGAAGAGAAATAATTTCCAACCTAAGTAAGGCAGCAGGTCTTGCAACGATGATTGCTGCCATGAGGCCAGACATTGATAATATTGATGAGTATGTTAGAAATACTACAGCTCGAGCTTTTAGTGTTGTTGCTTCTGCATTAGGAATTCCTGCTTTACTTCCATTCTTGAAGGCCGTGTGCCAAAGTAAAAAATCATGGCAAGCTAGGCATACTGGTATCAAGATTGTGCAACAGATTGCTATCCTTATGGGCTGTGCTGTTCTACCTCATCTAAGGTCACTAGTTGAAATAATTGAACATGGGCTGAATGATGAGAATCAGAAGGTGAGAACCATCACTGCACTATCTTTGGCAGCTTTGGCAGAAGCATCCGCTCCTTATGGCATTGAGAGTTTTGACTCGGTCTTGAAGCCACTGTGGAAAGGTATAAGGTCTCACCGAGGAAAAGTGCTGGCAGCTTTTCTCAAGGCCATTGGGTTCATTATACCACTTATGGATGCTATTTATGCAAGCTATTATACAAAAGAAGTGATGGTGATATTGATTAGAGAGTTCCAATCTCCTGATGAAGAGATGAAGAAAATTGTGTTAAAAGTGGTGAAGCAGTGTGTTAGTACGGAGGGTGTGGAGGCAGATTATATCAGGACCGAGATTCTTCCAGAGTTCTTTCGAAACTTTTGGGTTCGTAGGATGGCCCTGGATCGGAGGAATTATCGACAACTAGTGGATACAACGGTTGAAATTGCCAACAAGGTTGGTGTTGCAGACATAGTGGGTAGAGTAGTAGAAGACCTTAAAGATGAGAGTGAACCTTATCGGCGAATGGTAATGGAGACAATAGAGAAAGTGGTCGCCAACCTTGGGGCCTCTGATATCGATGCTCGCCTTGAGGAGCTTCTCATAGATGGTATCCTCTATGCATTTCAGGAGCAGACCAGTGATGATGCCAATGTGATGTTGAATGGCTTTGGAACAGTTGTGAATGCCCTGGGTCAGCGTGTTAAGCCTTACTTACCACAAATTTGTGGAACCATAAAGTGGAGACTGAATAACAAGAGTGCAAAGGTAAGGCAACAGGCAGCGGATCTTATTGCTCGAATTGCAGTGGTAATGAAGCAATGTCAGGAGGAGCAATTGATGGGTCATTTGGGTGTTGTGTTGTATGAATACCTTGGTGAGGAGTATCCAGAAGTGCTTGGATCTATCCTAGGTGCACTGAAGGCCATAGTGAATGTCATTGGTATGACAAAAATGACCCCTCCAATCAAGGACTTACTTCCCCGGTTGACTCCTATCTTGAAAAACAGGCACGAGAAGGTCCAGGAGAACTGCATTGACCTGGTTGGTCGAATCGCAGATAGGGGTGCAGAGTTTGTACCAGCTCGTGAGTGGATGAGAATTTGCTTCGAGTTACTTGAGATGCTGAAAGCTCATAAAAAAGGTATCCGAAGAGCAACTGTGAACACATTTGGATACATAGCAAAGGCAATTGGGCCACAGGATGTCCTTGCCACGTTACTAAATAATCTGAAGGTGCAAGAGCGACAGAACCGAGTTTGCACCACGGTAGCCATAGCAATTGTTGCTGAAACTTGCTCACCTTTCACTGTTCTTCCTGCCCTTATGAATGAATATCGGGTTCCAGAACTTAACGTACAGAATGGGGTTTTGAAGTCCTTATCATTTCTCTTTGAATATATAGGGGAAATGGGGAAGGATTATATATATGCTGTTACCCCTCTTTTGGAGGACGCACTCATGGATCGCGATCTGGTTCATAGACAAACTGCAGCTTCTGCGGTGAAACACATGGCCCTTGGTGTTGCAGGTCTGGGTTGTGAGGATGCTTTAGTTCATTTGCTCAACTTAGTATGGCCAAATATATTCGAGACATCACCTCATGTAATAAATGCAGTGATGGAGGCAATTGAAGGGATGCGAGTAGCATTAGGACCTGCCATAGTCTTGAGCTATTGCCTACAGGGTCTTTTTCACCCAGCAAGGAAAGTGCGCGAAGTATATTGGAAGATTTACAATTCTTTGTATATTGGAGCCCAGGATGGACTGGTAGCTGCCTATCCAGTTCTAGAAGATGATGGCAACAACGTATATAGCAGACCAGAGTTGGCAATGTTTGTATGAAGCCACAGTTTTTTTGAGCATAATATCATGGACTTGCACATATTGAGCATTGGAGAGCTTACTTTATGCAAGACTGAGCCTCTTAACGAGGAATAGGTGTTATCGTAAGTTCAATTCTGTTTTGAGGAATATTTGATATATTACTAATGTTTACTGTGTATTTGCATTCTAGAACATGTTATTATCGTTTAGGCGAAGTGCTTTTTCTGACATAACCTCATATTGTAAATAGGTATGGATAGGGTTGTGTGTACGTGCCTGTTAAGCTGGAACAGTTTAAAGGCTGATATGCTTACATGACTGTAGTGTTGGATAATCTATTACATAATTGTACGATCACAGTCCTCTTACCATATAAGTTCTCCAGTTTCAAAACCTAGTGTAAGTTAGGCAGTTCCTGTAATGATCATCAGTGACATAAATGTTCGATCCTGTATGAATGGCCTTGAGGTTCTCAAATAGTAGCATTATGTCGACAATATTTTTAAATTTGATTATGTTAATTGGTGAAAAACTTAATGTATGTTTCGAGGTGCAGTTTCAACTTCTCTCACAGCTTCTAAGGGATAATGCTACCACCAGCCATATTTGTAAGCACCTATGTGACTTTTTGGAGTTGAGAAAACAAATTAGTCGTTTTTAGATTTGATGTTGCTTTTAAAATGTGGTATATCGTATGTGATGTGATCTCTCCAAGATGCTGAGATGCTTTCACAAGATGGATTGCTAATTTTGTTGAATCACGGATGCATTTTTCAATGAAGTGTTTCCTCCTAGTCAATCAATGCCATGAATTAAATTACTCATTTTTTCTGATGTATAAGACATCTTCCCATATTGCAACTTGAAAATCTCATGGTTTCTCAAAACAATGAGACTTATTTTGAGCTTTTGCACCATTGAATCTAGGCTTCTGAAGTATGTCATGCTTTTATATCTTTGTCTTAAAATAGCTAGCTTTAATATTATGCCAGTTTTCTGTTCTATGCATGTATTCAGAAGATACATGGACTTTTCAATTTTTTGTATCACGCAATGGATTTATTGAAGTGGAATCAGATAAGCATGCTACCAATTTGGATTTTCCTGGTACCTTGTAGATTATGTTAAAAAGGCTCTCATTGCGAACATGGCTTCTCTGTAAAGCCTCACACAATACATAGCATAGATGAATGTATTGTCTAACATTAAGCATGCATTTAAGGGTTCATAAATCTGCAAATAAATGCCATCAAACTTCAAAATTACTTGTCTGAACACGAAAAATTCTTTTTTTGTGTGTGTTGTTTGATCATGATTAGATAGGTTATTTTTCTAAAACTCAAATTACCTTATTGTTTTCTTGAAATCTTCAAGAAGAGATGGCAGTCATGAAATGCTAGTATTCAACTCAAAAAATCAATACTATTATATTGTTGATAGCCACAATAATCATTTTCTGACTGCACAAAGAAGTCCATAGATTAAGTTTCTTCCTTAGTGCCATGCCAAGAGAGTAAGGCGCACTTTTTTCTACAAGGTCTGACCTGTGATAACTTGAGTCCTCAGATGTCATGCATATGCCTCCAAGGTGATAGAAAGAACCATTGACAACTTCAAATTTCATTTGTACTTGCATGTCCTAGTGTGGTAGAAATTTTGAAAGGTCCTCACTATGGAACTGACAAACTTGAGTAGCAAGTGGAGAAGCGTATTTTGAACCATCACTATAGTCACAGCGGTGGGTTCCAAAAGATCTAAGTGTGGGGAGACATGAAACAATCTTGAAAAGATGGGCGAGTCACTCACCCTCAACCATTAGATGGTTGCTGCACCATAACTAATGAGTCAATCCAAGTGACACTTCAACCTCACAGTAAAGCCAGCATGAAAGACCGGCCCTTCCCTTTAATGATGTCAATGAGAGATGTCCTTTATGGCCCTTCTAGGGTGGGGCGAGTTCTGGCTCAACAATTAGCACCCATACTTATCGATTTCAACACAAAGCAAGTCATTAAAGATCTTCGCAGCTCTCTCTCTCTCTCTCTCTCTCTCTCTCTCTCTCTCTCTCTCTCTCTCTCTCTCTCTCTCTCTCTCTCTCATGCACGCACACACACACTCACATAACAAACACACTAGTATTCTCATTTCAGAATTTTTCTTGCACTGCAATCACATATTTCTATTTGCTTTTTAATCAAAACTTATGCAGAAGTCTGACGGTTATTGTAACGCATACCTATGGTGTCATATGGACAATTTTAATGTGCTGTGAAAAAGATGGGAAGAAAGATTGGAAAAGTGCAACTAAATTATGGACCAATGTAGATGGGATTGGAATACAACTAACTCAAAGATTTCAATGTGATTAGAATACCTGAAGGGTGAATGGGTTTTTAGAAAACAAGGCCAATACTTTCATTATGGGCCCTCTAACTGCAGCAATCAATGAAAACATGGATTATGTAAATAATTCATCCAGCTATTTTGTTGGACAGGTAAATCAGTGCAAAAAAGTCTGTTTTTCCAAAACTTGGAAATGGTTTCATTGTCCTGCACAAGTGTGCCCGGATGCTTAAGAGAGTATGCACAAAAGTTGGCAGTAACAATAAAGTAAAATTGTAAGGAAAAGATTCAGATTTGTTAGAGGAAATAGTATCAACCTAGTGGTGCTAAGAGACATGAGATATTCATCAGCATTTGGCATAGCAAAGACATTCTCACAAGTCTGATCTTCTCTATAAAAAACAGAAAATTACAAATTTTCTCCTCCTTTTAAGGTATATAACCACACTCACAACAATCAAGCAGTATTTTGGACATTTTGCAAGAACATTGGTAATATTTGCTCAGAGATAAAAGAAGAGAAATGGCTGAGGCAAATCCGTGCAGGGTGTTTATGGTTCAATTTTACAACTAGCACCTAGTTGTGCACTTGAATTTCTATGTATCAGATTCAGAACTTCTTGTAAAGACTTAATATTGTCCATACGTGTGCATGAGAATGCCCAAAACACATTGTTAACAGGGATGGACATGCTAATGAAACAAGAATCTCAGGCTTCTTGATGGATAGTATTCTAGCCAGGGGTTCAAAAGCTTTGAGCACTTGCAGCCTACCAAGCTTCTATATACATGTATGTTCTTCAACAAGCTTCCTTCCAGCAGTAAAGGTTCATGCCAATCCTCCCGAGGGATTCTTTAGCTTGCTACACATTTGCTGCACATTTGTGACATTTCTTGCTTCTTATAGAGATTCCATCACTCTTGCTGGTGTCTCATCTCTTTCTACATTACAGTGAGAAAAATTTATTCTAGAAAAACATTCCAAATTACAATTAGCATCAAGTTCAGAATTCCTTGTCAAAACTTGATATCATCCATATTTGCACATGAGAATAGTTAACAGGAATGAGGGAATGCATGCATGCTATTAAGACATGTTGTCAATCCTAAAATCTTTCCAGTTCCATCTCAGGCTTCTCCAAGGAGACGATTCCAGCAAGGAACTTGGAAACTTTTGAGCGACTGCAACCTACCAAGCTTCTATGACCTTGAATGTTTTGCAAGCCTCCTTCCCAGGTAGGTGTAAAAAGTTCATGCCAATCCTCTTGAGGCTTCTTTTTTTGGCTCTTGAGGTTACTCATTTACTGCACTTGCGTGATGTTTCTTGCTGCTTACAAAAGATTCTGCGGTCCTATCTCTTTCTGCACTAAAGTGAAAAAAATGAAAATTTATTCTACGCGAGAATTTTAAGAAACCCTTTCCTTCTTATCTGGGAAGACATAGTTATATACTCTTGTCTCAATTGCAATTCCTTCTCAACTCCACCCTCATTTCCAATCATTGTCAGCACATGTTGGTCATACTCATTTGCCATTATTGTCTGGAAATGAAGTTCACCCACCATGCAAGGTGATCTTGCTCCAAAGTGTGCCATAGTACCTTTGGAATTTGTGCAAGAGTGGTAAGCTCAAGAAAAGCCGAAACCAAAGCCAAATCCTTATTGGGGGAGACAGGGACTGGGGGGGAAAAGGCATGGTCTTCTTGAAAGATGAAATATGAGAACGTCTACTGGCATAATGTGAGTAGATGAATCAAACAATCAATCAACATATATTGATGATATATAGGCAAAAGAGTTCAAGGAGAAGCGATCAACGTCCAAGCAGTGCAGTAGCAGATAAATGGCAAGACATGGCTCTGAAGGGAGAGAGAATAGTTTAGGAGGAAGACAGAACTGCCTATGGATGATTTATGGAGAAAAATTGAAAAATAGTGCAATTTTTCAGATGCTATTCCTTTTGGCAGCATAAGAATTGACAGACATAACAAAAGAACCAAATTATGTATTACTATTGATTTCAATTCCGGTATTATCTCAAACACTGAAATCATGCATCTCTATTTTTCTTCATCGCCTGGCTCTCCCTATTTATTTGATCTAAGAAAAATATTGCAAAATTGAAAGCTTCACCTTTACAAGGGTTTCTTTTTTGCAATAAACGTTCATGTATCGATGTTGCAGCATCAAATCGTGTCCTAAGAAACTTGACCAATAAAACAGATTATGTGTGGATTTTCTGGACTGAATTTTTTCTCCCCGATTGTTGGTTGAATTCCAGATTTTATTCTAGCAAGCATCAACAAACATGCTGTGTCATTCAACTCGCATGGACCACACGTCAATGTTTTACAACAAACTTAAGCAGCAAAGTATCAACCACAACCCATGCAGAGCATATCAAGTAGTGTAGCAAGTTTGTTGTAAGATAAGCGATGGTGTCAACTTAGGGCCTCCAGCAACCTTTACTATTGATGTATACTTTTGAAATCGATGGATGAAGGCCTTGTTTGATGACAACCTTCACCTCTTGATGTTAATTTGGATTTCTTGTTCAGCTGTGTTAACAAAATGATAATCCTCTGCTAGTGTCACAACATCAACGCAAGGGACTCATAAATCTCAAATATGTATAGATGAGCTAACTTTTACTGCTGCATATAGACAAATTTCCCCTATTGTCGAAGTAGCAGTGGAATGATGCCAGTAATCGGTCTCCACACCATTATATGACACATGCATTTGAATGCATATTGGTTTCCTCGCCAGCTTAAGACAAAAAGGCTAAGATGCACTTCTCCATATACGTAATGGATACCTTGTGACTATTATGCTCAGTTTTTTAACAAATTAAAAGCAAAATATATCTATACTTTTTTCAAACGGAGTTACTGCACTTTCTGCTCTGCGCCTGCCACGTGGCACATTCAGAGTGATCAGTCAAAGTCAAACTGCTTAGTATGGAAGCCGATCCGGGAAGAATGTCCTCTGCCCAGCACCTTCCATAATACATGGTATGCTTCAGAATGTAAACAACTTCACCTCCTTGTCATTCAAACTTGTACCACCGAACCTCACCTTCTTGGAGACACTTATCAGATGATACCACTCCCTTATTCACCGTAAGAAGAGGGCCTACATGGGAAGCTAGAAATAAGAGACTCGTTGATCTATTGTTCAGATCTTGTTTCATCTTTTGGATCTTTGAACTTTTATGCGCCTAGTAGAGCTCTTAAATTTCCCCACCCAAGCAGTGAAGTGATACTCCTAAGAGATATGACAGCGTAATCTACTCAAAGCCCAAAATTGCAGTACACACGTCGCTTTTTCCCCTTACAGAATTTGCGCTTTGGCCTTTGAAATCCAAATCCATGATGTAGGGCCACGAACGTAGTTTAACTTCATGACTACTTAAGCCGAACTACTTGAAAAAATGCTCAGCACTTTATCAAAGACTCAAATGCAAGAGCACAATCAAATGGTGTCCACCTCTAGGATAGCTGCTACTAGACCATGCAAGCCAATGACCAAAAAAAGTTACTGAATTTGCCAGAGCCTTCCATTTTAGGCCCACAAGGATACTAAATGAGCATGTCGTGATCTTGACCGTCTCAAGACCTATGGTAGACCTTGGCACAAAGAGCCAGTTCATGCATTTCTTAAAGACCCTCTTCCTTAAATATAATTAAACATATTTATTTCCATAAACAGTTGACAGATGTGTCTGTTTCTATTAGTCAGCTCAAAGATAAAAGAGTTTCCTGATAGTGACTTAGGAGAATCAAGAAATTACAAACAAGGCGATTTCCACAACAAGAAATCTCCAAAAGCGACCGAGATCTGCCTATGGTCGGCTTTCATACCTAAAAAATAGCTTTGTTATGATCAAGCCAAGGCTTTGTTATATATTATCTGCATTTAAACTCGTGTAACTAGCTTATCTGTATTTCAGGTCTAAATCCGCCAAATCCCATTGACACAACAAAGTATCCAATCCAAATAACTGACATTTGAGAAAAGCCAATATACATGTACATGTGTAGTCAAATTTGCAGTCAAAAACAAACTAAAAGCTATTTACTTATTCTAATCAGAGATTTGTTATTGCGGAGTCATGTCGTCATCAAAGCAACATACTAATTTTGAAAAGGGTGAAACAAATTCAATACGAGGAAAAATCAATTTCTTCTTCTGCCGATTGCCAGTGCTGACTGAATACCGAAGACTAGTGCCTCAGCCAGATTATTTGCAAGATTCACAGGGACCACTCCAAGGCCAAGTAATTCTTGTGCTAAATTCTGTACTCTAACAGGATCTACCCGTGGTGTGAGCGCTGGAACCAGTGTATTTGGCAATGAAAATGCATTCATTGCCGGAAAATCGGAGCCGTCATGCAATGTAGGTGGCACCATGTGTTGGCATGATGGAGGCATTTCTGTACAACTATATTCCTGTCAAAGCATAATATATCAGTCTCTCTCTCTCTCTCTCTCTCTCTCTCTCTCTCTCTCTCTCTCTTTTCCATGTGTAACCTAAAAAACCCTAAAAATTAAAAAAATTAGCGCCTCTATCTCACGCGAAAGCGCACCCTCCTCTTTCCATTTTATACCTTCTCTCTTTCTAGAAACTTATCTTTCTAGGAATTTCCAAACGCACGTGCTCTCTCTAGAATGTTCTAAATGCACGTCATTTTCAACCCTTTTCACTGCACTTCAAATGCTTTTCAAATGCCCTTCAATGATGTTCGAGAGCAAACGTGGACAAATGAGAATCTCCAAATCCCATTTTATCTAATTGGGGTGACATTCTCTCTCTCTCTCTCTCTCTCTCTCTCTCTCTCTCTCTCTCTCTCTCTCTCTCTCTCTCTCACACACACACACACACACACACACACACACACACACACACACACAGTGGCTGTCAGTTTATGCAGATGGATGGCAATGGGGCGTTAAAAGTTTGTCAAGAAGATACATAAACATTAAGCTTAATACTACTTGAAGACTACAAATACAAATGTAGTGATCCACAATATCACACTATAACTTCATTACATCACCAAGATCCTTAATGTTCTAATCAAGCATATCACAAGAGCTTTAGATCTGATCAACGAGATGCCAATAGCCTTTATTCGTGTGCCCATACACTTTACATAAAGTGTCACAATAGTAGCTCCACAATACTTCTCCTACTACCCCAACAACACAACATATGAAAAGAGCAACAAACGTAAAACTCTCTCTATTTCCAATTGTGAAAAAGAACATGACTTCTAAGACTATTATTTTGTCATCTCCCCAGATGTATCTCAATTCAGTTTTAGGGGTAATGTTGTACCTATCACAGTCCTTAACATAATTAAGCACATCCAACATGGGTTTTTGAGATGATTCATCCCATCCAAGACACGTTCTTAGGACGATAACTACACTATTCTATTTTTTTGATGGTAAATATTACCTAACATAGTTCTATGATGAGAACATTGATCTTGTGAAAGGGGTAGTATCATTTTGGGGCCTTGAGTTTGCCATTTACCAAGTCTTTTGTAAGTCATATGATTATTATTGTGCCTCAAGCTCCATGTCATAGAATTTAGGATAATAAACAATACAAATCATTTTAGACAAACTTCGAAGATTGATTGCTATAGTTGCTTCTTAGCTTGGAGCAAGTTATGATTGGTTATGAACTTTAGCATACATGCAATTTATGATTAGCACATAGATGTCAAGAAACATCATTCTATCATTGATGACAACTTGATTTGATACATTTAACAACGCGATCCCTCTTTTACTTCTGATTTGTGGATATCTTGTGTGTTACATTTTACTTTTGTTTGTAACTAAGACTTCTAGAAACTTTTCTCGAATTGTAAGTTTCTGAAAGTATCATGCAATCTGAGTTCAATCACAAAGGAACATTAAAAGAAGTCACGTCTTGGATGGATGATTGGACTTGGTGTTTGATTCACGGGTTGAAGCTGATGAGGCAAGAGTTCTTTTTGCAACACTTGAGTCCAAACGTTTGGCTCATAGATGATATGGTCAAGAATTAAGGTGGCAAGCGTTGTTATCATGTCCATGCTCTAAAGACATAGAAAAATCATCTTCATAGCAAAATATCCTTCCAAATCTTTATTGATCATAGGCCCTTTAAGTTTTTAAGGAGCCAAGTAGAAATTAGTCCACTTCACACCAAATGGCTAGACTTCTCAAACAAGTTTCGTCACAATATTAAATATCATGTACCAACATATTCATTAGGCATAATGCCTTTCTTGCTCTCTTGTCAAATGTATATTTTGGGTTGTCCACCCTCGTCATCTTCAAGTCTTGCTTCTTGACCAATTGTCCAAGTCCATTAAATCAAGCATCGCCAAAAAAATTTCACTTTGAATGCAATATGCATCCATCTTCACAACCACTTTGATTAGTTAATTGAAAGTGTCAACTTTTGATTGAAAACGAGGACATTTTTGAGAAGCTTGTTGAAGGATTCTCATTCTCAATACCAGTCTAGAAGATGGATTCTTGGGATGCAAGAAAGTGACATCTCTACTTGTTGCAGACTTTGCAGATGCAAGAGAGCAATGCACCCTTTGCATAGCTCTTGGATATTATTGTTGACAATTAGCTTTGTCACTAATCATGGACGTCTACTCAAGGGGGAATTTAAAGGTATGACCTTCATATCCATGTTGGATGACAATAGGATCATACAACAATTGTCAATAGTGTGCCACATTAGTAATAATTAGGGCTACTACAATGTAGTAGCTAGTCTCGCACAAATACTTACATTGCAGAAAAATTAGTCATGCCACGTATTGTAATTAGTAATGGCCGGTTCTTACGAGTGTAGGAATTTGGTACATTTTCTCTCATATGATATTCTTATTGTAATATTGCACTATTCTTTAATTTAAGCCTTGGGTTCTCTATCCCTTCTCTCTCTCATAAGTTGAAATAATGTTGCATGCTTTGATCTTCAACAAAGCCTAATGTAATAAACCTAAACCTAAAATCTTTAAAGCATAGCTTATCCCCATATCTTAGATGATAAAAGGCACAAGTTTGATTCAAAAGCAAAGAAATGTTGTAGAAAGTATAGGTAAATTGACTTATGAGTCACGATGTAATATTTAATGGGAAGCTCCAATAGAAACTAAAATAAGGGAGAAGAAAGATATTCGACCTCAATGATTCAAAAATAGACTCAAGCGAAAAGAAATAAGTCCACTTCTTGGTTTCGAACCTGGGACCAAAGAAACGTTGGATGTCAAGCTACCAACCCTGTTGAGTGCTGTTTTCGAAGCTATGACTAGCTAGTTGTAATAATGATTTGAGTGGTTTTTTGAGTTACAGCAAGATTGTTAGTTCAGGTCATTTGAGAATGACAATGAGCTATTTAGCTGGGTAATCTTTTATGTTCCATCTTGCCATAATGGGCTTGGCCTAACTTCTCAAATGACCCCTACCACCAGTAAAAACCACTAAAAGATTCATTCCCCCGTATGCAATGTTTCAAGATAAATAAAGCAAGTATTATGTTCCTAAACGGCCAGCTTGAGCTCATATGAGACTGGTAAAACATACAAAAAACTCCTATATCGCTAGCACTTAAAAGTGAAATAACCCTAAAGTGGCAGCAAGGAATCTGAGAAATCGGTGCCATGATCAAACCCTAAATTAAAACCTGAAACTGATTAGACAGGTAAAAACTCGTAAAACATTGTGCCCCTGTGTGGTGTGGTGGTAAAGGGTTATTGTGGTGTGGGATTGACGACCCAAGTTCAAACCCTGCCCACACATGGCCGCACGGAATCTGAAAAGAAATACTAAAATCGTAAGAAGAGCCTGTAAGATCACTAGTATACAAGAAAAACAATGTGAGTGTCTCAAACAATTGAATGCGTCAAACTGAAGTTTGAAGAAGAAGAAGCAGCAGCAGCAAGGGTAGATAGAATATAGATACCTGCTGTGTTGTGTCGTGGATAAGAGAGTATAATGTAGCGATGGCGTGAGCTGCTCGAAGAGGACGAAGACGAAGGACGCTTCCCTGCTAAGTATAACCGGCAGAGGTGAACTCCTCCTTACTGCATGCATCCCCCTCCAAGTCCCTCAAAGGCACCCCATACGCGACTTGAGAGTCTTTTAAGTATAGGGGCCTTCCCCGATTTAAGGCCCTTGGGCCTTAATTTGGGGAAGGCCCCACAGCAGGAGGGGCCTTCCCCGGCGTAAAGCATTATCAAAAAATTTTTAGTTCTCGAACTTTTTAGATTTTACTCTTAGTCTCTGCGGATTTTACTCCGCCATTTCCTCTTCGTCTATGGAGGTGCTCGTTTTTTACACTTCGCGTTTTGGTTTTCCTTGTTTGTAGTTCTGAAGCCGCATCTGTAGGAATTCGCAATCGTCTCATTGTCGGGTTGATCTTGTTCCACTTGTGCATAATTCGCAGTGACACTTCAAGGACATGGTGTCTCTCACCTTTATCCATCATTCCTACAAGCACAAAGTATTGCAAGTGCTTGAGTGCATTGCAAAGTGGTAGAGACTGACTCCGAAGGGTTTTTCCATCTGTTATTAATGAAAACATGAAGCTTCTTCCCTTTGATATCAAATAAGAAAAGAGCCAACCATGCCACATGGGTGACTTCTTTTTTTTGTCGTGCACATGGCAATCTTTCAACAATGTAGGACGATATGTCATCTTAAAATCATGTGCTAGTAAGAGAGACAACAACATAGCATTCATTTTGGCATTTATACTTTATGATAGTAGTGTTGGGAGATATTATTAGTTTATATAAGTGATCATATGGGTTGGCTAGTCAAGTAACTCGTGCCTTGTGCAACCAATATATCACAATGATGTGCAATCGTATGAATATGTGTGTGCACAAATACACATGGAAACAAAGTTTGAATGGAGAGAGAGAGAGAGAGAGAGAGAGAGAGAGAGAGAGAGAGAGAGAGAGAGAGAGAGAGAGAGAGAGAGAGAGAGAGAGAGAAGACTTTTTTAATACTTTTGAGATACCAAAAGGTACATAAGACTTGTAGTACATATCAAGTGTTGAGAAATTATAATATTTTAGGTGCAGCTTGAAAGTTGATATGGGGTTGCAGATTCAAGCAACTTCTATCTTGTGTTGCCATGTGGCAACCAATATATTCAAATGATATGCTTATGAATATATGTGCACACATTTACATATACAAAGCTGTCTTGGATCAGTGAGTCATCCAACAAACAACTATAGAAGGGCGCACATCTAGGGTTTCTTGACATAAAACCATGCTTTGTAAGCTTTGTGTAATGGTTTTTTGGAAAGTTAAATTGTACACAAGGTCGTTGGAGATGGGCGGCTTGGCCCTGTAAATTTTTGAGACAACTGTGGTAGCAAAGGCAGATATATTCCCCTCTCACCGCCCACCCGCCGCGGCATGGGCGTGGGGAGGGGAATATAAAAAATTTGAGACGTTCCAACAATTCGAGTCTTTCCAAAAAAATTCGAGTCTTTCGAGAAATTTTGGCGAAAATTTTTTGTGCTGTCTGCCTTCGCGAGATTTTCGCAAAGGCAGGCATCGCAAAAGCATCATGAAAATTTAATTAGACGTTCTATGTCTGCTCATATGATACCTGTAGGAATCAAAACTTAGACAGCCAAACTATTTGAAGAACGACTACAACGGACTTCCGGTTAATCTCCAGCAAAGGGAAATACACTATGTTTTGATGCAATATGCAGAAATGAACTATGTTTCGGCACAGTCTATTTTTTCACATTTTTTCAAAAAATGCGAAATGACAGTTCGCCAAAAGTTCAACTATTTTATGGCACCTTCGGCTTTTTCGCAAAATCCCGAAGTGAGAGAAAATCTTGAAGGTAGTGTATTTTCAACGAGGAACGTTTCCATCCACTTTCCAAAAATGCGAAGTGAGAGAAAACCATTCCTCTAAAATGTGAAGTGAGAGAATTTGCGACATCTTCGTCTGTGTCAACATTCCCTACGAGTTGACCGTGTACACAATAATGTACAGTTGTCATCACAAGCCAAATACTTCCAAGTACAATGGCTTGCCTAATTAGATGACAAAAACATTGTCTCAATTAATTTTGGACTTTTTAATTTATTTGGAACTATTTTCTACACATGGTACCAAAAGAGCCAGATAAGAAAAACAATAAAAACTTACTAATTCTTGAAGTGGGATTTTCTCAAGTTCGAATCTCATTTCAATACAACTATAAGCCAAACAAGACAAATTTGATCAACAAGTCACAATTTAGTTAACTTTCTAAAATTTATTGATGCTTTTGTCCAATAACTACGAGCACCTAATATAATTGTCCAAAATTAGTGTGGATCCGAATAACATAGACAACTGTTAAACATGAACATTGATATAGAATTTCAAAAGAAACATAAACATCACTGAATCATATACTACTTTGAACAAGCTGTATTATAAGAACTCTCATAGAAATTTAATCACAATGTGTCATTTGCCACTAAAAGTGGTTCATATTTAGTCTTGGGCCAAGACCTACATTAGTCAAGAGACTGTTACAAAAGATGCACAACTTTGGTGCAATTCTAGACAAATTTGTAGAAGTTTAACCTTTTAGACTAGTGATTTACTATTTCAATATTCTAAAGGTTGAGAATTACAAATTATTTTCAACCTTTAGAATTTCTAAAAGCCGTTAAAGTTTCTGCATCATGATTCCTCATGGTCTTACAATACACATGCCATGGAATATGATTCAATTATAATAGGGTGACATGCCGACACCCTAGTATACAAAAAGTCAGCTTTCTACAAAATTGCCAAGCTGGATTTACAACTGAATTTACAGAAAGAATTAGACGTCTTTTGGAGCCAAATTTGGCCTTGTTGCAGATTCGGAATCTGCCAACACTCACTAAATTGAATACCTTACAAGTCCAATAATTATGGCGACAAAGACTGTAACCAGGTTTCTACAACTACAATCATGAACTCTACTCATCAATATTAACTGCACATTCATCAAATAATTTGGAAAAGTATTCTAATGTGTGCCACTGATATTTTCGGAATAGATATTGATTTTTCCACAGTATAGTCGTGTGCTCTGATCCTCTTCGAGAGACCTACTAAGAATCACATGATCATAGCATTATTATTAATCAGTTCAGGATCACATTCTGATCTGAGATGCTTGACCCGTTCAATGTAATCTCACACCCCTCCATCTTTCCCATTTTAATTTAACTTAAAAATAGGAAAGGATCTTCCAAGAGCTTCCTGGGTTTAAATATCATAATTAGGGCAACTTTAATTACTTCCAATCAAATCATTATGTCAAGTCTCGATTGTAAAACTAATCTTAAGTCGCTCCAGTTAAGGACATAGATAATAATTTAAGTTTATCCCCTGGATTAACTTCACCATAGACCTCACATGATTCAGCAAAGATTTTGAGAAATCTAACTGATCAAATAATCCATTATACTTTGGCAATTCTAAACAAGAAATTCTTCTAACAGGAGGACGTGCTGGCAACTCCACTTCAAGTTCAGAATCTGAGTCAGACATTCTTCCTAATCACTTCAGAGCAATAATGAGATTGGATCTAGATGTTTTAGTTAACTTCTATCTCTGATCAAATTTGTAAAACTTTATCACTCAATAAGCAGATTTTGATTTTGGAAAAAAGATATCAATCGATTGACACTCTAGAAATAAAAAATTCTCAGAATCAATATCAAACTGTAACAAAATCTTCCAAAATTTTGACAATAGTTAGATCTGATAGATCATAACTTAAAAATAATACTAGCAAAGGTTCCCTAGGTGAAGGTTGACTTGACGAGGGTTCTTTCAATACTATTTTGGATAAAAAGTCACTTGTTTGGATGTTTCTAACAAATCTGGAAAAACTAATTTCACCTGATTGACAGTAGGTATATCTGATAATGATGATGCTATGGTACTGGCGAAGGTTTTTTTTGGGCGAACAATGAATTTTTACAGCTTGGCGAGGATTAAAATGGACTTTTTGGATAATCCAAATGTAACTAACCTTCGTCGAACTCAAAAATGATGAATTACTATATTTGAAAACCTCAGACAAATCGGTGAAGGTTCAGGCAAAGGTTCAAAAGTGATACTGTTATTTTGCAAAAAAACAAATTTTTTTTTTGACAAAAATAGCTCAGTATAACAACTAACCTTGACTTAATGTTTGCCCAACTTACTGATTACCAAAAGCCAATCAAATTTTGCCATGTGTCAATTTTTCATGCAATGAGCTTGTGACACGTGTCAAGCTGGCAGGTTACACGTGTTGTAGTACGGATGAATAGGGGGGCGACACAGAACCTTATTATTTTTTTACTTTTTTGTTTTCGATTTTTTCGTACATCGCTCTTGTGCGTGATGCTTGTATAATCTCTTGGTTCTAGTCGTCTACTTGTGCACAAGTGCAATATACCAAGTTTATTTTCCGTACATATAGCGCTCTTCTGCGCTTTCTTAACAACAACTTTTTTTTCCTATTTGCTTACCTTGCGCACAAAAGCGATACTTGCATTTGGCCGATGGCGTCGTCCTCCAGATCTAGTCGTGAGAGCATCCTTAGTGCATTTCTGACTAAGTTTGGAATTTCTGAGAACTTAGACTACTTTCATTCCCTATTTCGCCCTTTTCTACATGTTTTCAAGAATTTGCAACCCAATGCTGAGGTGTTTTATGACCACTATGGTAGATTCAAGGTATACCTATTGTCTCTTATTTTCTATTGGAGAATGCACTCGTAATTGTTGACTTTGCTGCACGTTGAGGTGGTTACAGACAACATGCTTCCTCTTTTCAGAGGGATAGTGGACTTGGCTAATATCTAAGGCATTTTCGAAAGAATGAGATTTGTATTACTCATTCTAAGCCCAGTTGGGGAGACGCTCATAATGGTTGTTAAAACTTTATCTTATTATCTAGGAGAACATAAATTTGTTAAGACAAATAAGATCATTTTTGTCAAAATATCTTATACATTCTAGGTTTTACTGATGAGAATGTTCCTTTAAGGAGCTCTCATTATTCATTGTACTCTATATATATTGAACTTAGTGGAAACAAGGATAATGCACATCTATTAGATGCATACTCAAGCAGAGAATTTCTTCATGACAGTACAACCATTGAAGTAGATACAAAAATTGATGACGAAGAGTGAAAGCTTTGCATTCTATTATCATACAATCAATACATATACAATGAGTACATATCATTTGATTATGATGCTCTTGCTCCATAAAATCATTTGTATATGGTACATTTTGAAGAAGAATGTACTCTGATATTTAGCAATTTTCTGTCTTCTCTCTTCCTGTATGAACTTGCATACTTTTTTAGACTTGCTGTATTATGTGGATTCTGTTATTTGTCGAATCTGAACTATGTGGTAGAACCACTAAAATAATTGACAGATATAGTTTCATTTTTAATTGGTTCCTCTATGTTGTGTATTTCAATGAAATGTTGCCCGTGCTTGCCAGTGTCACTTCTCCATCCCTTGTGATGACCAGACACTCAAGCTTTCATATGTGTTTACTGAAAATGTTGTATGTGCTGCACATGTCAAAATCGTAATGTCAGTCTTATGCTTGGATCAAAATATATAGTTGAACTAAAAACAGCTCGAAGCATTTATACTAACCATGTAACGAGCGACGTGATCTTCTCCCTTGATACTCCATCAACAAACTTGATACAGGTCTTTTGTAGAGCTTTCTTATCCATATTAGAGAATTTATCTTTTTTAAAAATTTTAGTCATACTGTCAAGCTTCCTCCATACATCAACTTTTAGTAATCTAGTTTTGCCGCTCCTGAGTGGTAGCAATGATATTTGTCCAGACTGAGTGTTGAATATTAGACGCCAGGGCTAGTGTGGTTTGACAAGAATCGACGTGCTTTTGCTCCTCCTATGCTTGGCTTAATAGGCATATTTCTACTTGGATTATTCTCCTACTAATCGACTAATCGACTTTTAATCTTCAATCCACTTCATTATCCAAACCTACAGTTTTTTTGTTGTTTTTACATAGTCTGCAGAACTACTCAGGACTCACTAATAGAAGGCTTCAACATCATCGACAAACTTTGAAGACTTCGGACACTTCGGTGACTTCGAAGACTTCAACCACTTTGGTAACTAAACTTTGAAGACTTCGGCCACTTCGGCCAATTTGGCAATTTTGAAGACTTTGATTACTTCGACAAACTTTGGCCACTTTGACAACTTCAGCCAATTCAGTCACTTAAGTAACTTCGCCCACTTCGAGGGCTTAGGCCACTTCGGCCATGTCGGTTGATTGACAGTTAACATTCCACTTGAATTGAAGCTACATGCTTGCCCTAATCATAAAGCAAGTAAATTTCTGGGAAGTCCTAACTGGATGAATGCCAGCACATTCCAGCCAACTGGCAGTTGCATTTTGACGACCTAATTGCTTAGTATAAATAGCTGCTCATACTTCTATCAAATATACAACAACAACGAGTTATTGAATAGTTAGTATCTCTCTCAAGATTTCAAGCTTGGACACTCTTGAGCATTCTAGCTCAGTTCTTTAGAGTTGATTAGAGTTTGCTATTGCGCTTACTGCTTATCAGTGAAAGTGTTTAGTTTAGACAAAGTTTCAGTTACTCCTAGATAGCTTAGAGTACGCGACTTCAATTCGCATTTCCTTTGTGCTCATTTGCATTCTGATTTGTTTCTTTTACTAAATCAATCTAACCTTTATTGTGTTTAGTATCATGTCAGTATGCATGCATCTCTATAATTTTTTGTGACTAATAATTGTCTGATAATTCAATGCTTCATGTTTGGCTTCATAATCACTTAGTTGCTAGCAATGTAAAAGTTAGTTGCTAAAGATTGAACGTGATTTCTTTCACTACTTTTTGTTCAATATTGATTGGTGTAGTCATGCACAGAGAAAGAAGATTAATTCCGTTGTGCTCAATAAGTCAGTTATTTCTTCATATTTGTCGATCTACTTACTCTCATCTTATCACCTCTTTCCAACATGATATTAGAGCTTGATCACGATATCAGAGCAGTTATCACTACTTTCTTTATCTGACACCGACACAATATCAGAGTTGTGATCTTTATCAGGGCCTAATACTATTATGATTAGAGCGCATGCTCTAATACTTGATATCTTTCACGATATCAAACTGATATCATATTCTTCAGTTCATAGCATCAGTTTCAGTATCAGAGAATCGATTTCCTATTGATAGCGCAACATGACATCATTCTTAACGTCATCGATGCAATCGACAAACTAAGATCCAAATGGATTTTCAAGTAAAGTTGGTCTTATAGCCGAATGGATCCAATTATCATTTGTGGAAATTTAAGATGAAGACCTTGCTAATTGCCAACGAGTTGTGGGATGTTGTTACAGGTTTAGAAGTGAAGCTTGAAGACTACACAGATGACTCAAAATCGCGCTTATTATCCTCATTATATCAGATACTCAGATTGGGACATCCTGAGCTCACTATATGATGTGAGAGACGTAGCTACCAGGTTACATCTACGAAGAAAATTCTTCACACTCAAGATGTCGAATAGTGATTCTCTTCAATTTTGAGCAAGATAAAATTTTGCGAATCCTTTGAGGTTGATCACGAATAGAAATGTTTCGAGTTCGCATTCATTTCTCATCCTTTGTCAAGTAAACTGTGCACTTTATTAGTAGAATTGAGATCTACCTGATCAGGTGTTCTACAACTCCCTCTCAAAGTGGATAATTGGATTAATCCCAATCTTCTTCGCTGCTTCTCATACAAAGCTTTACTGAGTGACTTTGTAAAGATATCAGCTATCATTTCCTCTGTGTATATGAAGCCTATCTTCAGTATCTTCTTCTCGACTAAGTCCCGAATTACATGATACTTGATAGCTATGTGCTTCATTTTTGAATGAAATACATGATCTTTCGTAAGATAGATTGCTGAAGTATTATCCATTAACAAGACATAAGGTTCAGAAATAAATTCATCAAATTCTTCTAACATCTGTTTAATCCAGATCAGCTCGTTTGCCATCTTGGTTGCTGTTACATATTTCGTTTCATAGGAAAATTGAGCTACTGTTGTTTGCTTCTTGCTTATCCAGAGCATGGCTGCGCCAGATACTAGAGTACAACCTCCTGAAATACTTTTGCTATCATCATTCATGGATGCCTAGCTTGCGTCTATATGTTGGTATTGCCCTCGTAGCTTTGACTCAATACCTATAAAAGCTCGGACTATGATAAGTTCATGAGCAGAGGTATATAATCTAGCATCTATGAGCTGGTAACAATCTAGCATATAATATGTTTATGATCTGACAAAAAATTTACGAACAAAAGTCAAAATTGACCTCAAAATAACAGATGGTATACTGAATTAAATAGACACACATATTCCGAGGTCTATTCTGACCTCCACTGATTCCCACCTCACTTATCAACAAATTCATCAACAAAAAGTATAGATTTCTTTCTAGGATGTGTAGAACTGTTTTCATTAATCCTAATAAGAATAAAATTGAATGTAGTCCTACACTACAGAACGTGACAACAAAAGATGGGAGATAAATATCTATGTAAAAGTTTATGAACAGAGGTATATAATCTAGCATCTATGTGCTGGTAACAATCTAGCATCTATGTGCAGGTAACAATCTAGAAAAAAATTTATGAGTAGAGGTCGGAATCGACCTCGGAATAACAGATGGTATACTAAATTAAACGGAAACAAATATTCCGAGGTCTGTTCCGACCTCCACTGATTCTCACCCCAGTAATCAATAGATTCATCAACAAAAAGTACAGATTTCTTTCTAGGATGTCTAGATGTATTTTCATAAATCCTAATGAAAATAAAATTGAATGTAATCCTACATCAGCACTCTCTCTCTCTCTCTCTCTCTCTCTCTCTCTCTCTCTCTCTCTCTCTCTCTCTCTCTCTCTCTCTCTCTCTCTCTCTCTCTCTCTCTCTCTCTCTCTCTCTCTCTCTCTCTCTCTCTCTCTCAGCATGAAAACATAACCAATAAACAACACATAAACTATGATCTTGTAAATTAAAATAACAGGACTAGGTTAAGATCCTACAAATTAGAGTAGCACAAACTAGTAAGCTTGAAACATTGATTATGTATACCACAAATTGTTGAGAGTGGAGATCATTTGTTTTCTTAGGCCAACAATGGAGTTCCCCAGCAAGTTCATAAAACACTAGCGGAGAAGTGTCATCATTTCAAGGACAAACGTAATCAAGAAGGCAGCATGAAGGCCTCAATGTGGTAAAAGAATCTAAAAAATGTGGTGATGTTGAGTCAAAATGTATTAATTGGGGTGAAAAAATTTGTAATTTTGATACAATAGCTAAGGTGGTAATAATCTAGCATTGTTCAGACACAAATTGCCAATGTTTGCCAGATTTGTTTTTGAATGTAAGAGCAAAGGTCGGAATGGACTTCAGAATAAAAGATGGTATAGTGCCTTGAATAGATCCAGATATTCTGAGGTCTATTCCGACCTCCACTAATTCCCACCCATTATCAACAGATCCATTAATAAATGTACAGATTTGTTTCTAAAATGTGTAGATGTATTTTCATAAATCATAATGCAAAATGAAATTGAATGTATTCCTATACTGCAAAACGTGCATCTACAACAAAAGATAGGAGATAAACATTTATGAGCAGAGGTATATAATCTAGCATTCATGGGCTAGTAACAATCTACCATATAATCTATTTATGAATTGTAAAAAGTATGAGCAGAGGTCAAAATGGACCTCAGAATAATGGATGATATACTGCCTTAAACAGATCCAGATATTCCAAGGTTTGTTCCGACCTCAACTGATTCCCACACCAGTTTATAGATGTATCCATTATCAACAGATGATAGCAAAAAAAGTACAGATTTCTTTCTAGGATGTGCAGATATGTTTTCATGAATCCTAATGAAAACAACACTGAATGTAGTTCTACACTACAAAATATGGATCTACAACAAAAGAATAGGAGACAAACCGCTACAATACTGTACAGGTACATGGAACTGCTACTAGTTGTGTTAGTCAGCTGCCTGGATGATGTTAGAGCCCAAGAATCGACATAAAAAACTACAAAACAGTTTCACATCAAATCCTCATGGGGAAATCATACAACTGGTTAGCACAATTAAATAGTCTTCTAAAAAAAACACCCAAGCTTTACAAATATATCATAACATTCACAAATCTGTCATTTGAAAGATCAAAAAGCTTGCCAATGCGATTTCTCCATACCTTGAGAAGACCATATGCTCATACTTCCATGTTCTTTTGCAAAAAATGTGGTGTGAAACCGGCTTATGTGTAGAACCGGCAGATATGTTTCTTTGTAAGAACCGGCCACGGTTCAGAACCGTCAGGTCCCTTTGATCCTCGGAGGGGGTATAACCCGAGTATCAATTCATTGTATAGAACCTAACATTTAATAATGGCTTTTAGCAAGTGAATATTTTAGCAATAATCATTTTCGAAATGATTTTTTATTGATTTTTATAAAAATAATACATATTGGGAACCAAATGTAGGAACCGGCGGTTCTTGTAGAAACCGGTCCGAACCTATTTTCGGATATCAGGAAAGCCAACAATATAGTATATTAGTAAAAAAAAAACTGGCGAGAATTAAAGAGCAAGGCTAGACATGTAATGATACACGTAGGCATGCTTCGCATATCTAGGCGTAATTCGATCTTGCAATTGTACTACTAATTTCCAGCGACTAGTTGCACTAGACTCAAATTTAGTTATTATATACATATCTTTTGTTTGTCTCAATGCATTTATCTAGTTTGTTAGATGTATTGACAATCATTTCTAATTTTGTGTTCAATCCATTGTCACTGCCAAGGTGCACTGATGCAAATGTCAAGTTCATGTTCCTCATTCTCAGATGATGAGGCAGGACCATCACATATAGGATCAGAGGCTTGGTTACATGAGAGAATACCATGCCCATGTGCACGATGTAAGTATGCACTTCGACAAGAGCGACACACCACTATATCACATGTTCGCATGTACAGTCAGATTAAGAGGGAGTCATTATTTGTGCGGACAGAGGTTGGTTCTTTGGTGAGTTATACTTTGGAAACCTCTTTGTATTGCTAAAATTAAATAAATGATTGTATGCTCCTTTTTCATGTATGTTGCTTGGTGCCTTTTCTGATTGGAGAAATATTCAATTATTCTTGATTGTTGTTGCACTTGTATTGTGTAGGATGCTGACTCACACTCACATGACTATTGAAGAATTCAACCAGATATTGCCATGCAATCTGCAAGATTCAGACGTGCAAGCGCATGAGAGCCACCACTTTCCTCGCATACACCACCCGTGGACTTGCACGAAGAGATGTCCCGAGAAGACACAATACATGAGGATGTGCCATTCACATCGCATAATCATGAGGGGGACTGGATGACATGATGGATGCATTCTTCACAAACCCACTTGAGGCCACATTGACAAGGGAAGAAAAGATGATGCATGGCTTGGCATCCAATCCTTTGTACGAAAGTGCACAAATGTCAAAGTTGCGAGCTTGTTTCCTACTTTTGAACTTGCAAACTAAGTATGGGTGGTCGGATGCGAGCGTGACAGAGTTGTTTGGGTAAGCTGGCTTGCTTCATGATGTGTGTTATAGGTAAATTGCTCTAATCTCGTTTTATTTTTAATTCATGCATTGCGAGAAATTATATATAACTAATTATGTAAAATTTATATTTTGTTGCAATTTGCTTAGGAAAATGTTGCCCCCAAATAACACCATGGCGACGTCTCGACAAGAAGCCAAGAAAATGTTATCCGCAGTTGGCATGGATTACAAGAGCATCCATGCATGTCCCAACGATTGCATATTATATCAAGATGAGTTTGAGGAGGCAAGCACGTGTCCACGCTGTGGGGAACACTGCTACAGGAAATATTTACAAGGAGCGACCATACCCGCCAAGGTGGTAAGACATTTTCCCATCATACCCAGGATACGCCACATGCTTAAGTGTAATTCCATTCCGGAGCTAATGACATAGCATTCGAGCAATCGTTCATCCGACGATACTATGAGGATCCCTACCGATTCTCCAGCATGGAAGCACGTGGATGCTACATGGCATGAGTTTAGGGATGAGCCTCGCCATTTGCATTTGGGGTTGGCCATGGATGGTGTGAATCCATTTGGTTTGCACTCCACATCATGGTCCACCTGGCAGCTTGTCCTTGTAAACTACAATATCCCCCCTTGGCTAAGTATAAAGAAAGGGCACCTAATGCTTGCCCTTCTTATCTTGGGAAAATACAAGGCAAAAACTATGGATGTGTATATGGCTCCCTTGATAGATGAGCTAAAGATTCTATGGCAAGGAGTTCAAGTGAGCGATATATCAAGACCACTGAGACAAAGAGATTTTGTGGTAAAGGGGATCTTGATGTGGACGATGCACGACTTTACTAGCTATGGGGAATGTTCAGGTGAGATATCCTTGTTATTGTTTGATTCATAGTATTATATTAAATTTTATGTGCATTCACAAATTTTCTTTCAATTCGAACATTCGACCCATGATTAAGTTGGTTGTTTTCTAACAATGTAGGGCTCCAAACTAGTGGTTACAATGTGTGCCCCGTTTGTGATGAGTATTTGCAAGCACGTCACTCACAACATCTACAAAAGATGATTTATGAGGGCCACACTCGATACCTTCCACCCGACCTTTTACAAGTAGAGGTGAGGAAGTCCTCCAAATATCCTCCAAGCAACCTGCAAAGCTTCAAGATGTTCCCCAACTCCAAGCCAGGATGCCTCCACCTACAAGTAAGGATCTGCAGGCCTCCAAGGATCTCTCCTCCACCTGTGTCCCTACTCTTTAAACACAAAGATAGATAACAAGCTGGCCTCAAGTATTCACCACCCAACCATAGCTAGATCCAAGCTCCAAGCAAGACCTATCTAGCACCCCCTTGCTAACCATAAACAAATCACAAGCATACCACAACACTCCATAGCATACTCAAGATCCAAACCCTACTTATGTCCCATACCATAAGCAAGATCCAAACCTCAAGCATACTACCACAAGAAAACACTCTACACACTAGTAGCAACACTAGAGTATAAGCAAAGCAAACAAGAGAGATCTCCCCCTTCCAATGGGTGCCCTACTACCCTCATATAGATGGCCCATGGACCCCTCCAATGCACTATGGAGTTCCGTGCTCATCCAATGAGAGAGAGAGAGAGAGAGAGAGAGAGAGAGAGAGAGAGAGAGAGAGAGAGAGAGAGAGAGAGAGAGAGAGAGAGAGAGAGAGAGAGAGAGAGAGAGAGAGAGAGAAGCCTAGGGGAGTTAAAGAATCTCCAAGAGCCTCCATAGGCTTATGGAATGTCAAGAGACTCCTTCCATAACCTATGACTCTTTGAATGCCTTTCTTGTGGAAGTTGGGAACTCAATGGACACTAGAAGGGCGCCCTCCTACTAGGTCCCATTGCCTCAAGTTGTGCAAGTATACTTTGGTCCTAGACCAATAACATGATATGATTCAAGGTTGAGGCCCAAGGTTTAGAAAAATAGTCATTCAATGACTTTCTAACACCTCTCTAGGTTCCATACCTCCATCCAAGGCATAGACACCTACCTGTCCTTAACCAAGGACACTAGTACCTTAATCTAAGGCACCTACTCTTAATACTAAGGGTACCCCTTATCCAAGGGTCACGTGACTCCATACCTCCAACTAAGGTATAGTCACTTGCCTGCCCTTATCCAAGGGCACATACTCTTAATCCTAAGGGTACCTTGCCATTTAGCCCCCAACACTAAATGGACTAATAGGGGTCTGAAGTATTGCTAGTTACATAGGTATGTAACACGATCACCCTTTGCGTGATGGGCTAGATGGCCAACGTCCTCATTCCATGAAGGTACAACACATATTTGGGCCAATTAATGGTACATGTCATGTATTTATTTTATAATTACTCTCTTTATGTTTCTTCTAACGATATATAATCTACATTAAATGTGTGTGCTTGTCTTATATTGTAGGCAAGTGATTGGCTTTGGATTTGGAGATCCAGTCAAGATCTAGGCGATTCCCTCCCGGCATGAAGAGGTTATCAATATTTCATGAACTCCAATATTGAGGAGAATTGTTGATAAATCATCTTTTGGACCCGATGCACATATTCAAGAATGTCGGAAGCACAATTTGGGAGCACCTGACTGGGTCGAAAGATAGAAAAAAGGCACACGAGATGACCTAAAGGAAGTGGGAAAGATTGCCGATTTATGGCGACAAATGGTGGGGACTTCGATTGTCCTACCAAAGGCCCCATGGATTTTATCGAGGATAGAAGGGACGATTGTAAAGAGGGCAATAGCCTCTTTTCAAACTCCAACAGGACACATGCGATGCCTAAAGGGTGCTTTGACAAGGGACAACAAGCTAAGTGGACTAAATTCTCATGATTGGCATAAATTTTTACAGGTTGGCGTGGCATGTTTTTTTACTTCTCTTTTCACATCAATATTGTCGATTACCTTTTATAGCATGTCTTGTGATTTCAAGAAGATCTCATTGCGCATATATGTATCTCAATGATCATGACCAAATTGTTTTTTGTGCGTGCAGTTTGTGCGTCCCTTGGTGTTAAGAGGGTTTTTGACTGAGGAGTTAAGGAGTGCAATCTACAAAATCAGTAGTTTGGTGAGGTACAGTGAATGCGCTTGCGATTCATATCATTTTTTCTTGGGGTAATTCAAGACGATGATCTTACTAGCACATATGTCATTGTTGTTTCTCTTTCTTATGAAGATACATTTTATCCAAACAGATACCACTGGCATCCATTGAGGCAGCAAGACAAAGCTCCATTGAGGCAACATGTTTGATCGAGAAGCACTTTCCCACATCCATTCTCACCATTCAAATGCATCTCATTGTGCATTTGGTAGATGAGGTGGCCATTGCAGGTACATCATCTACTTGCGTCAATTGCCTATTCTTAGTCCATCCTAGACTATTTTTATTATGGTAATTCCCATGTTCCCTCACTAAAATTGATTCATCTTTTTTAATTCAGGCACAGTCTAGCCGTTGGATATTTTTCTTGGAACGATTCATGAAAACATTAAAGGGCTTCGCAAGACAAAGAGCAAGGCCTGAGTGTAGCATGGTGGAAGGATGGCTAGTGCAAGAGTCCATGGATTATATCACGGAGTTCCTTGCTCATAGCGATCCTTCTATTCCTCGTCTTTGGGATAAGAAGGACGATGAGCGTGTTGTTGGGGAGGTTCCTCAAGGAAAAGGAGAGATCATGAGAATGAGTGAGTCCTTCAGGGAGAAGGTAAATAAGTTTTGCATTCTTAATAGCGAGGAAATGCAAAAGTGGATTTCGCTATACGAAGATGCCAAGGCTCGTAGACAAACCGCTCAAGCCACTTTCAGGAGAGGGCAAAGAAGACAACCATACCCACCTGACCTCGCCCTTCTACCCAAGGACATGACGCTTGATTGGCTACGTGATGCACTTAGAGAAGCCTCGGCAAACAACCAGGAAGTAACAGAGAGAGAGAGAGCGGGAATATGCAAAGGGATGCCATTTACATGTAAGCTATGATGATCAACCTACATAAATTTCTTTATTCACTTGTGTATATCGCAACCAAAATTGATATAAAATGGAATTCAATGTGTTGATAGGTTACAAATTCCAAAAGTGAGATCCATTTACATTCTGTTTTATACCGTGGGTTATACTGAAGGGCCCTTTTTTCATCAGTCTCGGTATTACTCTCGGTTAGTAGAGTGTCTAGGAATGCCTCTGGATACATGGACCCTCTTTATAACCCTCTATAAATGTCTCAAAAACAAGTTCAAATTTGGTAGGCTTATACCAACGTCAGCGTCGGTATACTTCTCAAATTAGCTTTAGTATTCCGATGTGTGTTCCAAAGCCCTCTAGTGGATTTATAACCCTGTCTATATCCCTCTCTATAAATGTTTCAAATCCAAGTTCAAATTTGATAGGCTTATTCCGAGGCCAAATATTGGACCCGAGGCTCAAGCATCCCGCTCTCCGTGCAACTCATTTAAAAACTATCTTTCCAAGAAACGCTCAAAAAAAGCCATGGTAATTGCCCGTCCACTTGTAGTGAAGCAATCTGAACTAATGGTGGTGGTGAATACATCTACAATGGTCCAACTACTTGGCTGACCATGACATTCGAAGACAATTTACAACTTCCTATTCACCTCAGCATAATGGAATTACAGAAAGGAAGAACCAAACGCTACTCAACTCAGCCAGATCTATGCTACATCTAGCTCGATCAGATCTGGAGAAACTCAAGAAGAGACACCACTCCAATCTGGTCAACCGATTGTTCGAAGATCCTCAAGGATTCAGACAGTTCTTGAGAGGTATACACTTCAATCTTTTTGGACTTCATCTGAAGAGCCAAAGATCGGCCTAGCCGAAGAAATTAACTCTATGGATGCTGTGAAGTGGCAAGAAGCAATGGAAAGCGATTACAACTCACTTTTACGAACTAGACTTGGACACTGGTCGATTTTCCCACTCACAAGAGAGTTATCGACAACAAGTGGATCTTCAAGAAGAAGATCAACTTTGATGGTTCCATCACAAAATGGAAAGCACGACTGGTGACTAAAGGATTCACTCAAATCCAGGGAGTGAATTATCAAGAAATATTCAGTCTTATTGTCAAAATGCAGTCAATTAGGACTCTCATTGCATTAGCAGCTGCAAAAGACCTTGAAATGCATCAAATGGATGTCAAGATAACGTTTCTCAATGGCTACATCGAAGAGGAGCTGTATACCTTCCAACCTGAAGGATTTGAAGTCAAAGGCCAAGAGCACAAAATGTGCAAGCTGCATAAAGCAATCTAAGACTTGAAGAAAGCCGCAAGAGGTTGGCTCAAAATTCAATGCTTATCTTATTTGATTGGGTTTTGCAAACAATTGAGCTGACTGTAATTTTATTCCAAGCATATAGGTGTCAATTCTATTCACATAGCTCTATACGAAGATGATGCATTTATTTTGTCTAACGACACATCCTTACTGCACACTACCAAGAGTGATCTGTCAAAGGAATTCGACATGAGTGACTGATCTAGGCACTGTTCATTCATTGTTAGGAATTCACATTACTAGAAATATACTACAAAAGAAGATCTATCTCAGCCAGCAAAAATATCTAGAGAATGTTCTAGAAAAGTTTCACATGTCTGATTGCAAACCAATTGATACACCAATGGATCCAAGTATGATATTGACTAAATCTTTATGTGCAGATACCGAAAGTGAAGTACTCGACTTAGCGAAGTACCCTTATCATTCATAGGTTGCGCTTTCTCGGACTATGGTATCTGCACTTCCTATATAGACATATCCAAACTTTAGTAGCGCAGCTTGATACTTCTCATAAGATGAGCTTGAGTTAAATCCTAGAATAATAGGCCAATTGACTTGTCACTCGGCTGGCCTCGTTTTTTTCCCAAGGGTCTCTTCTCTTGATTGGCACGTACTAGGGGTCGACCCTTTTCCAGCTTGGTGCCCTTAGGAACTCTTGAAGCTATTTGTCTCTATTTAGCAACATCACGATCCTCCAGGAGGGTGATGGGAAAAGGGAGATGGAAGAATGCGAACGGAGAAGAGAGCAGGAATATTGCGGAACAGCCCTCCCATTCTAATCAACTGCTAGAATCAAAAATAGTCTAATAAACAACGTATGCTAAATGTAATCACAGCTCTAAGTGTTCCAATTGCCCAACAAGATCTTAAAAATTAATTCATATTCTCAAAAACAAAAGTATAGTCCACCGAAGAGATTAGAAATGGTTTGTGTGTGATACTACTGAAAATCAGATTCAATGTGAAGTACAGTTTTGAAATAAATGGAAGAGCAGTTTGATATCACGAGTTCCTCAAACGTCAAAGACAGCCATCGCCTGATCAAAAATTGAGGAGCTGTAAATGTCCGTGTTCTGATCAGAGTGAGTAAACAAGCGCGATCAAACAATGATAGAGTGCATTAAATCACAACAGACATTCATCTACATTATACATAGATAGAAAAGCTGCTACTGCTATATTACACTGAAGCATAATACAAATAGCAATAACAACCAAAAATTGATAGCGTAACTGGGAGGCTCAAATAATACTTCTCATTGACGGAGCAACCACTAATATGTGCTTGGATGATCTATTTATAGATTTCATCCGTGTATTAATTACATTTAAATGTTTGTCACCTAATCAAGAAAGCCGTTGTACTTGGAAGTATATGGCTTTTGTGAAAACTATACATAGTATATATACGGTCAACAAATCAGGATCGTTGACGCAGACGAGGATGTTGCAAAATCTCTCACTTCACATTTTACGTGAAGTGGTTTTCTCTCACTGTCGCAAATTACGGGAAGTGGCTGGGAATGTTCCTCATTCAAAACTGATAACCTTCGGCATCTTTCTCTCCTTTTGGGATTTTGCAAAAAAGCCGAAGGTGCCTTTAAACAAGTTTTTAAGGTGCCCTTAAAAAGGCGAAGATCTCTTTAATAGTTAACCTCTTTCGCTCTATTTGGGAAAGCCGAAGGTGCCCTTGAAAGTTGGCGAAGGTGTCTTTAGTAGTTTAACCCTTAAAAATAGAGGACCTTCTGGAATTTTCTCTCTCTTCGCATTTTTTGGAAAAATGCGAAAAGGGGCAAAGGTGTTGAAAATAGTTAAACTGTTGATCTGTGAACAAGTTGACTTCTTAAAAAATAATTGAACGGAAGAAGTTGAAGGTAAGTGTTGCAGTTTTCGAGAAAGTGCGAAAATGCGAACTGCGACGCTTAGTGTATTTCTACAGACTTCAAAAATAATGTAAATCTGTAGCCTTGTTCTAAATGCAAGTTTTGTGGAAGTCCTTGAAGATGGCCAAGTCTTCAATGACTTCAAGTTATTAAGCTTAACATCTATACTTAAAATTATGATGGGATTCGTTACCCTTTGCTGGAGATCAGCTGAAAGTCCATTGTAGGCGTCCTTCAAATAAACTGGCTGTCTAAGTTATGATTCCAAGGAGACAACTGTGGGCTTAATTGCCAACAGTCCCCCTTAAGGTCACGATTGGTGCCTTGGTATCTTCGTCAGGTTCAACATGTTGAAGAACTTTTGGTGCTTGATGTTGGGAAGCACTTTGGTGAAGATGTCTGCGGCCATTTCTGCTGTCATGAGGAAACTTTCTCCCGAATGAAATGATACTGGTTTTCTATGTGCTTGGATTTGCCATGAAATTTGGGATTTATTGACAGTGAAATGCAGCTCAAGTTGTCACACAGAATGTTGGTAGTATTGAACTGAGTGTGATGTAAGTCGTGAAGTAATAACCTGATCCATACAGCTTCTTTTGAGGCTTGGCATGCTGTGATGTACTCTGCCTCTGTCGAACAAAGCGCAACTGATTTATGCTTCCTTGAGTTCCATGAAATTGGTCCCCCTGCCAGATAGAAACAGAACTTGGAGGTAGATTTTTTGGTAGAGACTGTTCCTCCCCAATCTGAGTCGGAATAGCCTCGCAAAATGAGTGGGTTGATAGTATTTTTATCATAACATAAGATATGATCTAAACTTCTTTGAATATATCTCATCATTCTCTTTAACACTTTCCAATGAGAGATCCTAGGATTAGACATGAATTGACTTAACGTGCTAATAGTGTATGCTAAATCTGGTCTACTACACAACATTACATACATTAAAGATCCTATTAGTGAATGAGGGTACTTCGCTATGTCGAGTACTTCATTATCAGAATCAGCACGAGTAAGTTTGGTCAATACTATACTTGGATCCATTGGAGTATCAATGGGTTTGCAATCAGACATATGAAATTTTTCTAGAATGCCTTTTAGATATGTCTGCTGGCTAAGATAGATCTTCTTCTGAAGCCTATTTCTAGTAACGTGAATTCCTAGCAAAGAATGGATTGCTCCTAAATCAGTCATATCAAATTCCTTTGACAAATCACTCTTAGTAGTGTGCAGTAGAGAAGTGTCGTTAGACAATATAAATACATCATCTACTATTTTTCCTTAGAAATTGTATTTTCTACACCAGAATTTTGCAAGGAAATAAACAGGTCTTTTATCTTTTGCACGAATGTGTTCAAGTCTTTGTCGTCCCATTGTAGGTAAGTTAATTGGTCTTCCAAGAACATGATCTGATTACGAGATCGAGTCTCATTCTTGGTTTGCAATTCTTCCCATAAATCTTTTGCGTTCAAAATTGATGTAAGATCTAGCATTATATTGTCATGCACTAAAGACACAATAATTGCTATAGCTTTTTCATTTTTTAAACTCCATTCTCGAAGTTCTTTGCCGGGAGTAGCTACTGGCTTCTCCTCAATTGGTTCTACCCATTGCCATAGACCTTCGCCCTTCAACAAGAGTGAAGTCTTTCATTTCCAAATCAAGTAGTTTGAACCTTCTAGATCCAAGATCGTAGTGATCTTAGCCTGAATATTGATGATCGACGACATCTTCTAATTTTGATGGATGTATGAAGAATGCTGAGAGGGGTGCGAAGATACCACTGTATCGATTCTGATTTGTTTTGATACCATGTACCAGTTTTAATTCCGTAGGCTTCGATACCACTGTAGGAAAAATAGTAAATATTCTTCCACAGAACACACGAGAAAAGTTTGAATAAATCAAACTAACATCAGTGTCTTCAATCGAGTATGTATTTGATCTATGTACTAATAGAACAATATTTGCCTTGATTGAATATGCATGCGGAAATAAGAGACAACTTTAGACAATTTTAGACAATAAGAAACTATTGATCAAAAATAAGTTTTTATAACTCTGAATCTGAATCATCAATATACATCTCTTGCTGTCTTATCTCACTGTTGTGTCTCTGATTGAGTGAGTGAGTTACAATGAGTAGTGCACATGTATTTATATTGCTACAGGACAGGTCTTTTGGCCTTTTATTTACAGGTCTTTTGGCCTTTTAATTTTATAACAGTAGATATCTAACCGTTTACGATAG
Organism: Diphasiastrum complanatum; assembly: GCA_029204225.1. Taxonomy (NCBI): domain Eukaryota; kingdom Viridiplantae; phylum Streptophyta; class Lycopodiopsida; order Lycopodiales; family Lycopodiaceae; genus Diphasiastrum; species Diphasiastrum complanatum. The sequence goes on along the minus strand of CM055107.1, from coordinate 14,711,482 downwards.
TTGATATTCAAATAGACACCTTATTTTTAGGGTCGAATAAATTCTGTTCATGAATTATTCGCGACAGTCCATCTCTTCATTTCACCTCCGTGTTTTGCGAATTGTTCGCGACACTTTTCTCTTTGCGATATTTTTGTCTTTCGCGAATTGTTCACAACAGATGACGATTTTGAGCTTGAAGAAGAAATTCAGAATATTTTGCGAACTGTTGCGACAGGTGAGCTTGGAGAAGAATCCAGAAGATTTCGCAAATTGTTTGCGACAATTTTGCGACATCTGATGTTTGAACAAGAAACAAAATATTTTGCAACAAGATTCTATTCACAAATCTTTCGAGCTTCAGCAAGGAAAAAAAACACACAATTTCTACAAGAAATTGTTTCGCGAATCTTTTGAGTTGACTGCAAGACAAATTTCGTGAATCCTTCGAGGTTGATCACGAATAGAAATGTTTCGAGTTCGCGTTCGTTTCTTTCTCATTCTTTCTCAAGTAAACTATGCACTTTGTTAGTAGAATCAAGATCTGTTTGATCAAGTGTTTTACAATCTCGCTCAAGTCGGACTGATTATCATGTTGACACATATAGCCTCAATCAATTGTTGCAAGAGCTTGATTCCGGTTGACAATATCAGTTTGAGAGTCATAATGAACTCCCCAAATTTTTGCTGGTCGGTCACAGGTATGATCCATTGCTGATGAATCATCATCATCTTTTTGGACTACTGGTTTGATAGTCCAAGTAATCGGATCAACTTTTCACCAACAAAAGTACACTCAAAAGATCATTGAAGACTTCAACATGCTCGAATGCAAAGGTGTGCATTGAGCAAGGCAGATTATCCATAGACTCTCGAGGAAGAGAAGTGAATGGCCAATACACCCTATCGTAGGCTGATTGGATCATTGTTATATCTTGCAGACAACACCAGACCTGATATAGCATTTGCAGTATACAGGCTGAGCCAATATAATTAGATTCAAGATTGTTGCATTAGAAGTTAGCAAATAAAGTACTATAGTATCTCCATGAAACGAAAGCCTATGGACTGTGTTATTTGAAGGAAGCTGGATGTGCTAACCGGCTCCTCGATCGACTTGTTTGTGCCGATTGGGTGCCTTGCCTGAAAAAGGAGAGACCAAACAGGCATATGGTGTGCAGGCCATGGACGTTCTTGAACCTCATGGTTCACCACATCGAAATGAGGCAAGTGTGTCTGCTACTTCAAACTCAATAACTCGAAAAGGTTGTTTGAGGTTCATCTGGATTCAAACAAGTGTCCACTTGTAACAACTTTGAAATGTTGAGTTCGAAGTAGTAACATCTTTGTCTCTCTCTGATGCTACGAACTGTCAGACTCAAGGACTATCATGGTCCTACACACCATGTTCCTCTTTAATCTCTTCATATATAGGATAGACACCCCCTTGTTATGTACGATTCACTTGCGGGGCCAGTTAACCTACTATTGATGTCTGCTCCTCAATGTGGTTTCATTTGGGTCATCATTGTTGTTTGAACATAAAATGGTCGTGAATATGACAATATATATGTGCTGGTATTGAAGTTGTAGCTATGAGGCAGTATACATAAAAGTTTTGGCATTCGTTTCACAATACCCTATTTTTTTAAGCCCAGAGAGAGAGAGAGAGAGAGAGAGAGAGAGAGAGAGAGAGAGAGAGAGAGAGAGAGAGAGAGAGAGAGAGAGAGAGAGAGAGAGAGAGAGAGAGAGAGAGAGAGAGAGAGAGAGAGAGAGAGAGAGAGAGAGAGAGAGGTGGTGATGTTTTTTTCTTACTAATTTTTAAGACTCCCATTGGTTGTCTGAAATGTTTATCCCTCTTATTCCGTTGCATCCATTATGTCAAATACAAGATCCCCTAGTCAGAGGTCAGGCCATAGTCGCGGGTCATCCCGTCTTTTCTCTATGAGTGAGAGTGAGCTCATTAGCTACCTTGATCAGTTGTCTTCCTCGCAGTAGGATAGGTCTTACAGCGCTTGAGGGCTCGACGCGAGGCTCATAGCTCCTCTTGATTGGTTGAGTACACATCATCGAATGAGGAGATTCAGTCCACTCCTTGTGTAGACCAATCACATATTTCTCCTTCCTCGAGGGTCACTCTGATGAGGGTCGCATCCCCACACTACTGCCAGAGCTTCCTCCCGACACTCTCGGGAGAGGAGGAGGACCCGCCTCAGTGTTGTTGCGTCGGCGCCTCAAAGGGCGCTGGGACTTGAGCGGTTTCCCCAACACGCGCTTAAGTCTAACATTCATCCATCATGCACTTACATAAAAGCCAACTCAGAAACGTAACAAGCTTAACCATTCAGACTTAAGAAAACTGGAATCCCAACCAACCCGAAAGCCAACTCAGAATCCGTCCCCAAAAGGTAACCAAAGGCAAAGACAAGCCACACATGAAATCCAAGGCATAGTGGTCGCCAAACTGACCAATTGGCATAGCGGCAAGCCCCATGTCGATGACAGGGACCCTTAGGCGCCAACGACGCAAAAAGGTTGTAGTAAGGGTCCTTCCACTTGGACCAGTCCCGGAGGCGAAACCGAAATGGTAATCATCCCCAAGGATCAACTTTATTAGATTTGGAAGAGGTTACATTCATACATAGACTGACCGGTCTCGGGGCCACCAACACGTGCTGGGCATTGTGCCTGGCTCGTGCTGGTAGAGGGAGCTGAGACCTAGCGACTGGATTCTTGGCGCTGGTTGAGCTACCCAAGTTTCTGTCTGCCGGACTCCCCCTATAGTTCTGTTGTGATTCGGCGCACCCCCTCTGGTTTGAAACATAGTGCTTTCTGGTAAAGCACGCTTTTTAGGACTTAGTTTTTATTTTGCTGATTAAGCCTGGCAAGCCTGGCAGAATCAGTCTGGCTCCCGGACATGGGTCCCGGGAGCCGTCCCGGCGGCCGAATCAACTTGCTTTCCTGACTAGGCCATGACTCGAGCTCCAGAGCTAGCTCATGACTTTGTGACTACTTGACTGGCTCACCACAGGTCGGAGGCTCAGTCCTTGACATTCTAACTTGCTCTGGGACCTTAGGGAGTGTCACCCCTTTGAGTCTTACAGGGCACGCTGGGTGCACCCAAGTCAGCTTTACAACATCCTCCCCTCGTTTGAGAAAGCTGATGTCCTCATCAGGGCCAAACTAGAACCTAAGTCTCATGGCACGAGCTTAATTCACCGGCCAGACTTTAGTCACATATACAAGGGCACGGGCTTGATTCACCGGCCAAAGGAAACCAACTGTAAAGCAGAGTAATGATATTGTGTTTTACACCCAGCACAGGAAAAGTGTGGATCTAGTTCACTTACGTAAAACCTGTGTGAAGCTGCTGCACTTAGACATCAAACTGAAGCTCACTCCTCAATGAGAAATGCGGCTTACTTTATTAGCATGAAAGAAAAAGGTACTCACGGCTCCCTTAAGCCTCAGATATGTCGTTGTCGTCGCACATCTGGATTAGTCCCCTAGGACTCTAGATATTTCGTTTGGTCGTCCAGGTTGAGCTCCTTGAGCTCTGCATCGGCACTTAGATTCACCTTTGACGTAGAAACTGTAGGCAATGTTGGCTCCATTTGACCTCGCGTCAGCTGGTTTGTCACTGTTGGATGTCTTTCGTTAAAAAAGTGAGTTTTCGCTTGGTCACACAAGGTGAGCTCCTTGAGCTCTGCATCGGCACTTGAATTCACCTTTGATGTAGAGACTATAGGTAATTTTGGCTCCATTTGTTCCCGTGTCAGTTGGTCTGTCACTGTTGGTTGTCCTTCATTAAATAGGTGAATGAGATTGGGAGGAATGGTTGGCTCAGGTTCATTTGTGTCGTTCTTTTCTAGTTGGTCCCCTGGCACAGCTCTGACGACACAAGGTCTCCTGCCATTATATAATAACACAAGGTTAACTCCGTTTTGCCAAGAAGGCCACCACATGTTCGTTAAACCAGCTTAATCCCAAAATAGCGTCGAAGGCATCCATCTTCAAGATTGTGAACGTTAGTCGATTCTTCCAGGCTCCCAGAGAGATTGGTAAGTTGGTTGCCAATCTACAAGTGGTCATTGTACCTTTCGCGGTCTCCACACAAATAGGAGTCACATTTTCTTCACATTGGATGTCCAATTCTCCTGTCAGTTTTTCTGACAAGTAGTTATGTGACGCCCCCAGGTCTACCATGAAGTAAATGATCCTGCCTTGAATACAGCCTTTCAGGTACAATAACTTGGATCCTCTCGCAGGAGTAGCCATAAGATGTTCACGATAAGTCGCAAGTGCCCCTATCTGTTGCAAGGCATTCAGGTCAGACTCCGTCAAATCCGTTTCTGGGTCCTCTTCATCATCTTGTTCACCATCTTCTTGATCAAATGCCTCTCTCTCCATCCTATCAAATCCTTCAATGGCAGCCATGATTTGCTTATTCAATGGTTTGGGGCATGACCTCCAAGAGTGACCTTGCTGATAACAGTTGAAGCAACGCATGGAACTGCCCACTGTTGGTGAGCTGTTGTTGTGACTAGCTGAAGGTCCAACATTGTTTCTTCTCTGGAACATGTTCCCTCCATTGTTGCCTTGGTTGCCAAACCCTATTTTTGTTGGGAATTTATTCACGCTACTCGAGGCTTGGTTGCCATTTGGAGCTGAGTCCCCCCTTGAAAAGAAGCTCGGACTCGGTCTGGATCCACTAAATACTCTTGTTGAGGTTGCGGGAGCAGCTGGTGCCAATGTGCTCTCATAATCACAAACCATTTCAGCCGCTCGAATAGTTGAATTGAAATCATGGGGCATGTAGCTGTCTATCGCACGTCGGGTCCAAGATTGCATTCCAGACAATAGGTAATGAGTTTTGTCCGCCTCGGACATATCTTCAATAACCCATACACTCTGTCTGAATCTATTGAGGTACTCTCGCAATGACCCTTTCTGTTTGAGCCCCGATAATTCTGTCCTCAATCTCATGTGTGAATCCTTCGGTATGAACTCCTCTCGTAACGCGGCTTTGAATGCGTCCCATGTTTGAAAATGCATTCCTGCCATCCGGTACCAATTTGTAGTGTAGCCCTCAAAATATGCTAATGCCAAGTCAGTTCTTTCTTCCTCAGGAGTGTTCATTAGACGGAAGTAATGGTCCATGTGAAACAACCAATCTTCCACAACTTGAATGTCACGCTCTCCTTTGAAAGTAGGTGGTGCTTTCACTTTGGCAGTCTTTCTTGGGCCCTCCGTGGTTCGCGCTCGTGGTTCTCTTGGTATCTGTGGAGGAGGCGCCACTGCATTCTCCCTAGTTGCTTCCAACTCTTCAAACCTGGCTTCGAGCTGTGTTAGCCCGTCTCTCATTTCTCTAGCAAGGTTAATTTGAGTAAGATTCATGGCTCGCAAGGATGTTTGCCATTCTTTCCTTTCGGTTTCTCTATCCTTCTTCACCTCGCTAAGCATAGCCGTCATTGCACTTGATAAGTATTGCCGCATCTTCACTTCAAAGAGGTCCTGTTGCGCCTCTGGCAAGGGTTCATCTCTTGGTGTAGGTTCAGAAGGGCCACCCATCTCTTCATGGAGGGGCGCCACTGTGGAGTGCATACGCTCTTTCTTTCTCGACTTGGACCTGGTGCCATCTCGATGCATGCGAGAGCTGTATTCTCGAGTCAGCTCTTCTCCGTCCGTCAGTGCTCGTAACTCTTCAAGATGGTCCTCCATTATAGTCAAAGGTGTACTTCCAACAGATTATCGCCTCAATCCTTTTTATATTTGAAGCTCTCCCTTCTGTCAGCCGGGCCCCACAACTCTCTTTTGTTCTTTATTAAATCAGCTTCAATGAAAATATCCCTTCCTCAAACTTAGCACGCCCACATCACCTAAGAGCCAAGTAGGAACCAGGTCATTTGTGTCCAAGCAAGCACACGACAAACGGAACATACCAACCAAAGCAAACACAGAGGATCCCTCTCAAGCCACAAACCCCCCCTGAGACCGGACGTAGGACCTTTGCCTAGCCGCGCCCACACAAATCTATCACAGAATTAGCCCACGGGGAAACATCCATCCAACCATCCGTGCTTTCACCATTAAGCAGCACATTGCCTCAGTCACGCCCCACCACTTTTTGGTCGATAACCCTTATAGCTAAACGATCGGCAGCTATCCCGCACCGGCAGCTAACCACCCGTGCTTTACACCCGAATTCGAGTAGCATTTCTGTATCAATGGTTAACCCGTACAGTTCGAATATGTCGCCCCGCACCCCACAAGGTACAGACCGTGCTTTCACCTACCTAGGCAGCACTTTGCCTCATCCGTCCTACGTGCAGACAGCGCCAGGCCCGAACCGCGAGAACTGACCGTGCTTACACCTCGAGGGCAGCACTTTGACTCATCAAGTCCCCCGTTCTGCCGACCACCCCGACCGTGGACGCACCCGTGCTTACATTGTGGGCAGCACCTTGCGCAACGGTTGTCCTGACAAATCCCAAAAACGTGGCCATCCCTATGAGACTTGCGTAGCTGACCGGCTAGTCGGCTCTGATACCACATGTTGTGCCGGCGCCTCAAAGGGCGCTGGGACTTGAGCGGTTTCCCCAACACGCGCTTAAGTCTAACATTCATCCATCATGCACTTACATAAAAGCCAACTCAGAAACGTAACAAGCTTAACCATTCAGACTTAAGAAAACTGGAATCCCAACCAACCTGAAAGCCAACATAGAATCCGTCCCCAAAAGGTAACCAAAGGCAAAGACAAGCCACACATGAAATCCAAGGCATAGTGGTCGCCAAACTGACCAATTGGCATAGCGGCAAGCCCCATGTCGATGACAGGGACCCTTAGGCGCCAACGACACAAAAAGTTTGTAGTAAGGGTCCTTCCACTTGGACCAGTCCCGGAGGCGAAACCGAAATGGTAATCATCCCCAAGGATCAACTTTATTAGATTTGGAAGAGGTTACATTCATACATAGACTGACCGGTCTCGGGGCCACCAACACGTGCTGGGCATTGTGCCTGGCTCGTGCTGGTAGAGGGAGCTGAGACCTGGCGACTGGATTCCTGGCGCTGGTTGAGCTGCCCAAGTTTCTGTCTGCCGGACTCCCCCTATAGTTTTGTTGTGATTCGGCGCACCCCCTCTGGTTTGAAACATAGTGCTTTCTGGTAAAGCACGCTTTTTAGGACTTAGTTTTTATTTTGCTGATTAAGCCTGACAAGCCTGGCAGAATCAGTCTGGCTCCCGGACATGGGTCCCGGGAGCCATCCCGGCGGCCGAATCAACCTGCTTTCCTGACTAGGCCATGACTCGAGCTTTAGAGCTAGCTCATGACTTTGTGACTACTTGACTGGCTCACGACAGGTCAGAGGCTCAATCCTTGACATTCTAACTTGCTCTGGGACCTTAGGGAGTGTCACACCTTTGAGTCTTACAGGGCACGCTGGGTGCACCCAAGTCAGCTTTACAACAGGTGTCTTCTATTGTGGAGGATGTGGTGATGACCTTGACGTGGTCATGAGTCCTGCACATCCGCGTAGCACATATCGTCGTGGAGAGTCCCTACTTCGAGATACACTGACCTAGGAGGCAGCACGCACATCACACAATATTGTGACTCCTACATCTGTCATACTTGAGATTCTCGGCACGCCTACTTTTACCCCTCACATTTTTCCTCTTAGTGGACCCACTGCCACTGAGTCATTTCCTCCTGGCTATGTGCCATGGGGTCACGTTTCACCGTGGGGTTTTCAGCCTACTCTCCTCCAATCCCCTCTATTTATTCTCCAATCCGGATGCCCCCCATTGGCTGTTCTCCCCTCGGTACCCCACAACATCAGTATTCTCCCGTCGACGAGGCATCTTTCATACCTGAGGCCACCCCCGTAGACACTCCCATGGCCACATCTCCCATACCCGTAGATACTCTCAGGGCCACATTGCCATCAGCTGCCATCTCGTCGTCGTATGACATAGACAGAGATGGTCACATCATTGAGAATAACCGTGGTAAGAGGATCATCACGCGCATCAAGGAGCTCATGTATATTCACTTTCCTAGAGACATCTTTCATGACTGGCACGATGTCAACGATGACCGCAAGAATCGTGTCATTGACCAGCTACGTAGTGAGTTCCCTGTCCCATCCCTAGACATGGAATTTGCACGAAAATGGATGAGGAGCCACATGGGAGCTGTGATGAGCCACCTCAAATCGGAGATTTGAGATGCAGTGAAAGCTGAGAGAGGCAGGCCTTCCTATGTGGATAAGGAGGACTAGAAGCATGCAAAAAAAGAGTATTAAGATGATCTAGAATGCTTCAGACAGTAGCGAGAGGCAGCCAGAGTCCAACTAGAGACCATGGGGCCTTCTCACTTGGGCAATGGCAACGAGGGATAATTTCGAGCCCGCTTTGTAAGTCTACCCTATATCCATTTGTGATATTTGACTTTTGATTTTTTTTTTTTTTTTACTCTTGGGAGTTTTTTGTAAGACACGTTGGAATAAAATGTCATCTTCATATGATCGAAATTTGGAATGTTTGTGCAGCGATCCACCGTGGGGCATTCTCCCACACACGACGAGTACATGCATGCGTATTTCCACGGTACGCAGACAATACTCAAGTTATTGGAGAGGTAGGGTGTGCGTATAAATTGGGATGCAGCTCTTCAAGTACGACATGAAAGCCATTTTATATTTTTTGAACTTGCTATTCTCTCTGACTCCCATACGATTGTTCGGAAGACTAATTCATGTGTCTTGCATGTGCAGGAACAACAACGTCCACATGACAGAGATGATGAGGAGGATAAGGATAGGTCTAGCTAGTGTTTTGGCTCTATAGCTAGCCTTTCCATGTTTACAGATGCTTGTGTTCATGTTTTTACATCTATAGTTTTTATTCGTACATTTGCCAGCCATCTTTTGATGTAGCTAGTAATCTTGAACCTTGACTAATCATGTAATTGAGATGTATTTGGCCCTAAAACCATGTAGAAATGTTTAATTTATTGATTATAAAGTATAATTATTGTGTTTAACGTGTGATTATTGTGGTGTACTGTAATATATTCACCTATGGTTGAATGCATAGAATCACTTTTTTTGTTCTACCCTAGACCCTTAACTCATTTATTTGAATTTATTTCTTGCACTAATTAACTCTACATAGTTGCATGTTCTGAAAATATATCTTATTGCTTGTAGAGATTATTCCAAATCGTATCCTCAATGTCTCATGACACATCTCCAAGTCACGGATCTGGCCGCAGTCGCAGGTCATCCCATTTTTCATCCATGAGTGATGATGAAGTCCTCAGTTATATGGATGGGATGTCTCCCTCGCGTGCAGGTAGGATCATGGAGAGACTATGGGCTCGTTGGGATGCACGGAGTTCAGGTAGATTGTCCACATCATCTCGTTCTAAGGAGATCCAGTCCCCACAACCCTCCGATCAAGGTGTTCCCCCCTTCCACGAGGGTCTACCCGGTGGGAGTCCTTCCCCCATGGACTCTAATGCCAGTGCCTCTTCCCGACACATGTGAGACATGCAAGTGGCTTCTTCCCATATGGAAGGTGTACAAGATTCCAAGTTTGATTATCTATCAAAGCATCAAACTCTACTTGCACTGCATCTCTCCAAATTTGTGATCTACTTGCATCTTCATAACATGATGGCTCTTCAAGCATTGTGGTTAGAAAAGAGTAAGAGGTAGAAGGAGATGTGTCTTCCCTATGCTTTCCTTTCTCAAAGTATGTGAGCCTTGAAGGCTCAGCCTTGCTCCTTGTGAAACTTCTCGGCTCCTTTGGCACATGGTTTTGATCTTCCAAAAGATCACTTTCAAGAGGCTCCTCCTCGGGTGTTGCAAGATCTTCATCACCTAAGAGATTTGATGAATTTGGAGACAACTTGTAACTTTGAGATTCATCAAACAAGACATCCTTGCTAACTTTTACTTTATTTGAAATAGGATCAAATATCCTATATCCTTTGCTATTTTCACTATAGCCTACAAATATTCCTTTGAAGGAAGTTGCATCTTCTTTCCTTCTTGTTTCCAAAGGAATGTGGACATAACATATACATCCAAACACTTTAAAATCTTTTACATTGGGCTTATTGCCAAACAAAGCTTGAAATGGTGAGACCCCCCCAATAGCACTACTAGGAAGCCTATTACATAAGTAATTAGCACAAGTTATGGCCTCCCCCCAAAAAGTGATGGATAGAGATGCATCAAGTCTTAAAGACTTTGCACATTCACAAAGACTCCTATTTTTTCTCTCGGCCACCCCATTTTGTTGGGGGGTGTAAGGACAAGTGAGTTCTCTCTTAATGCCATTGATCTCACAAAAGTCTCTCATCTTGTTGGAGATATACTCTCCTCCATTATCACATCTTAGAACTTTAATGCAAGAACTAAGTTGCTTTTCCACTAGAGACTTAAACTTTACAAAAGCTTCATATACAAGGCTTTTCTTAGGCAATAATTCAATCCAAGTGTATCTAGTACAATCATCAATAAAAGTCACATACATTAAAGCTTTTCCATTACTTTCATGAGAAAAAGTATGTACATCCGCATGGATAAGATCTAAAGGTGAGGTAGATCTTGTTAAAGATCTATTGTAGAAAGTCTTGTGTGACTTTGCAAGGCCACATGCCTCACACACTTTGCCACACTTCTTGAAAGCTTTTGGTAGGCCAAGATCTAGCTCATTTGATGCCATGGATTCCATTGATTGAAGATTAGGATGGCCCAATCTTTTGTGCCAAAGCTCCACTTGAGTCAACTCCTCCCTAACCATATTCACACTTTCAATAGCCACATTAGCATCCAACTTGAAAATCCTTCCTTGCTTAATGCCACTAGCTATGCACTTATTATTTTTCAAGATGGAACACACTCCATTCTTGAAATGTACATCTAGTCCATTGTCCATTAATTGACCAACACTAAGCAAGTATTTTGTAATGGATGGAACATACAAAACATTATCAAGATCTATCCTTTTAGATGATCCTAAGCATAATGGAATAGATCCTATGCCATCTATCTTGCATTCTTGATCACTAGCTGTGTAGATTGATTTCTTAGAATCATTGCAAGAAAGTAGATAAGAGAAATAATGCTTGTTGAATGGCATGTGGGAACTAGCCCCACTATCAATCCACCATGTTTCTTGGCTTGATGTTGGTGTAGGTGCTACCATCAAGGATGTGTTGAAGCCATCCTCTTCCTCCTGCCCTTGTGCAAGATTTCCTTGATCTTCATTCCATTGTGCATTCTTCTTCTTATAGCATTCGGAAGCAAAGTGTCCTTTCTTCCCACAAAAGAAACACTTCAACTTTGCTTTGTTCTTTTGCTTCCCTTTGGAGGTAGATGCTCCATCCTTTGCCTCGGCCTCCTTGCCTTGGATCTTTTGAAAGGATGAGACTTCTTCTTGCCTTTAGATGTGAAGTTTGCTTTCTCATCACCATTATGTAGTCATAAGGACCCCATTCTTGTTTTGAGATGTAGAATCCTACTCTCCTCGGCCACAAGAACATTATGCAATTTTTCAATTGATGGAAGTTGGTCTTGAATAGCAAAAGATTGAACTAGATTAGAGAACTCATCTCCTAATCCATTCAAGATTACTTGTACTAGTTCATTATCTTGGATCTTCTCTCCTATAGATCCCAATTCTTTGTTCAAGGATTTTATCCTTAGGACATACTCTTGTCCATTTTCTCCACTTCCCCTCATGCTTTGCAAGATCAAGTTTCTTAGCATAAGCCCTCTTGAAGTGTTATTGGATTCATAAATGTTCTTTAGTGAACCCAAGCCTCTTTTGATGTGGTACAAGAAGCCACCTCCTTCAAGAGGTCATTGCTTACATTTAACTTCAAGCAATGTAGGGCTAATCTAATCCTCTTCATGTATTTTAGTTGTTCTTGGGGAGCTTGAGGCTCTTCCTCAACTCTTAAGACAATATCAAAGAGATCATGAACCACTAGTAGTGATTCCATTCTTACTTTCCAAATGGAATAGTTTGTGGAAGTTAGTTTCTCACCAGATTTTAACATATATATATATCCACCCATGGATGTCATTTTGAATGAAAGCCTATGAGACGCTCAAAGTTCTCTTGATAAGGTGTGATCTAAGATAGATTTCTAGATTTCAAGAAGCTTCTAATCTTGGCCCAATCAATCCTAGTTCAACTTGGATGATGGTATAATAGATCAACTACAAATATCTTAGCAATTCACTCCACAAAGAATAAGATCTGAACAAATCAGCCTTAAAGATTTGATTTAATGCTTCAAAATGAATTACTTCAATGAATCAAATCACTATTTGATCATTAGCATTCAATAGATTGAACTAGATCTAGACAATGCACTAAAAACCTTGAATTTTGGACTAGTATGCACTTTTTTGGATCAAAAAACACTTATGAAAGTTAATTTGAAGGTTGCTATACGGTTTCACACGTGTGGACAGTACTTCAGCAGCCCACAAATCGATCTTGACCAAAAACAATGATGTTACTTCTCTCTTTGAACTCGCCCTCTCAATTAGAACTCAAAAACAACAAATTGTCAATGATTTCTCAAGTACCATTAATCATTTAGATCACTCTTAGACTATACCATGTCAATTTTAAAAAAAAAAAAGGACAAATATTGATTGTACTATCAATCATTAAGAGTTATTGATTGCTTAATCCAAAGATCTATCAAGTTCTAGATGTTAGATCTCGATCTAGATGCTTTACACTATGATTTAAGCAAGAGCAATGGATCAAATGATCAAACACATGGATGGGCGGCCTCACACGTGTGGAGGACAGTACCTGTACGGCCTATTTACAGAGAGTAAAGTACATTAACTTACAAATGCATTTCATTCATTAAAAATCAAGACGAATGTGGAAATCTCAACAAAACTAGAATTTGCCAATGTCACATTAGCTTGTTATTGATTTGGTTGATTTCTTTATAGATCAAGTACATCCACGAGCTGTGCACTGTCCAACAGGCCTTCACACGTGTGAAGAGTGCCTAGTCATCCAAATCCACCAATGGGAGTCATATGTGCTCATTTCCCAAAGTTGACTATTCTCTTTGGCTAGAAAACAAAAAGCTAGTCTTCCACATTTATAGGAATATTCCCTATAAAATAGGATCTAATGGAATCTTCCTATCTTATCTTCTAGAAGCTTATCCATGCGTGTGAATGATATCTTGACATGTGTGAGTAATAACTCATTCACATGGAAGTCCAATCTATTTACAAAAGTTTGACCAATTTGACCATTTTCAAGATTCTACTCAAAGGTCAATTTCACACTAGTGTAGATCAAGCTACTTATGTACATTCTTTCACACGTGGGAATAGACTCCACACGTGTGAGATCCTATCAAGCTCAAATAACTTGAGATCTACAAGATACAACAAGTTGGAAGTGATATTTTAACACCTAAGACATTAAAAGTCCCGCAAAAAGGCCTAAAGTCCATTTATTGACCTTCTATTTATCAAATAACTATGTGATCATCGGGTTGGACTTACACACGTAGGGTGCCAAATCCCTCTCACTTATTAACTAGGGTTAGAATTGCCTCGGGATCCACAAACCCTCCAACAATATCCTCCACCAAAACTGGTGGCGATCCCACAACACCTGCAAGATTGAGTTACTGTGGGCTTTTATTAGCATCTCGTCGTAGTTTTATTAAATAATACTGCACCTTCTCCATGAAGTCGAGTCGAGCAGTGTTGAAATCAGGTTGTGTGGCAAAAAACACCTATGGGCTCCGGCGATCCACTTTGAGGTTGTCCAAGCAGTGAATCGGGATTCCTAGGAGCCTCCCATCATGGCAGCATGAAAATATAATCTTGCGACTGGCAGCTAGACTTTGACACTATCTGACACCATTGGTTTATTTGGATCAAAAGCCAAGGTTGGAGGCAATCATCCCATCGAGTAGCAACGGATGCCAGTAGAGTCAAATCTTTTGCAAAGAGTGCTGATTGCCTCACTGTTGGATTGGGAGAGTGTCAAAGATTGGTGAATTACTAACCAATCATAAGATTGGTGAATTACTAACCAATTTGGTGTATGGATCGTGATCTTGTCCATGGCCACTCCCAGATCTTTCCACTTTTTTCTTCGTGGCATTGGAACATTGTATGGATCTACATGCAATTGGCGAGGGTTGGCCACATAACTCCTGATTGATTCTGGAGTTTTCTCAAAAATTGTAGTTCTCCAAGCCGCAGTAGCCAAGATGGCAAACAAACTGATTGAATCAAACATTTGTTGGAAGGATTTGATGAATCTATTTCTGAATCTTATGTCTTGTTAATGGATACACATGTAGTTGCGGGCAGCTCCCTTTCTCCCTCTCCGAAAATTGTTGCCTGTGGTTGTATGGCCACCACAGAATCAACTATCTACTAGACATGAGGGGGTGATTACAAAACGTGAAATGACTCGGATGGTGACTGAGTTCTAGATCTTCAAGCAAGTAATTGTGCCTGCTAGGTGTCCATGATCTGGAGTTGAGGTTAGGAGGTAGTAGGTGAAGTTTTCGGTGTCTTGTTCGTCTCGTCTATAGGCTGCCCTCCTCTTCATCGTCATTGTCCTCACTATTGGATGGGATATCCTCATATCTAGCCATATGCTTCTTCTTCCTTGGAATCAGCTTCTTGGTCTTAGCTGGTGGAGTATCGGACTCCATCTCTGAATCAGGAGCCGGTTTGCTGTGGTGACCTTGCGTTGTTGCTTCTTTGCTAGTGGTGTGGTATTAGCAAGTCTGGAGGCTTGTGGGGATGACCTCTTATGGCGTTTCCTGGTTCGAAGCTCATGAACTGTAGCAGCTGGTTGGGAAGGTGTGGCTGAAGTTGTTGATGGTTTATAGCCTCGGCTAGCCGCAACGTCTCATGGAGCCAAGGTAAGCTTCAAGTCAATGGATGGCTGACTTCGAGCCAGATCAAAAAAGATGTAGCCCAAGGATGTGATGGGGGCTCTCTTTTGTAAGGCATCGATCAACTGTCTGGAGATGATCCCGGCCCAATTATACATGTTTTTTTGGCCCTCATAGGATTATCCCAACATGGCAAAAATCTGGAGAGAAATCCTCAACAAATGTGCCTTTCGTGTGTAGGTGTACTTTTGGTGAGGTAGGCACAGGCAACTCCCAATTTCTTGTATTTAATGGCTTTGAGGAGGATGCCATCCTTGTTCTTCTATTTGTCGATTGAGGTATCAAGGAACTTGACATACGGCTGTTGTTGCATGTTTGTCAGCTTCATCGGCTTCTCCCTTATGGTCATTTGGGAAGCCGAAAGAGGTGAGGTTGCTACGACGTAGAGATAAAAGTTTTGTAGATCAACATGGAAGGTGAGCTCTTTCTCGTTGAAATTTTCATACGCCTAGTACATCAGGTAGAGGATTTGATGCCCTTTCCATTAAGGAATTTTAAATTATAGCTACTTGAAGAGCGTCCCATTTTAAAAAAAAATTGGATTTTTTTTTTTGTATTCTCTGGATTGGGTGTCGGATGGAGTCTGCCAGCTATAGTGGCGGACGCAAATGGCAAATACAATTGTCGGATGCAATGTCAAATGGAATAGCGGATGCAATTAGATGTATAGTGTCAGACGCAAAAATGCAAGCGGTCGAATGGAAAAAAAATACAACTGTTGGATGCAAAAAAAAAGTAAGTTGTCGGATGCAAAAAGGTAATGTACTTGGCAGATGCAAAATAAATATGCAAAGTTGGATGCAGATTAGGATGCACTAAGGCAAGAAACTTTGCTAATAAAAAAAAACAATGTAGAAGTGAAAAAAGACAAGGCTGAAAGTTTTGGAAAAGTTAAAGTTTAGAAGTTTGAGATTTGGAGTTTACCATTCTTCTTTGGTACCACCACAATTGGCGATACCCAACTGGTATGCTCGATTTCATAAATGCCTCTTGGAGCTGGGAGTGCCAAGCATTGTTGTTTGTGTAGGTGGTTGTGGTCTAGCCAATTCATGGAATTGGACTGGACTCATATAACGTGAGTTATATGGTGCTTGTGGTTATCCACGTGGTGTATATTGTTGTGGTCTAAAATATTGCATGTTATGTGGGTTGTACCTACAACTTGATGCAATATGAGTGGTCGTATCACAAAGTACACAATGCTGCGTTTTGTAAGGTCGGTGTAATGAACACTCATTACCAGTATGTGCTCCACGACATTGTGGGCACTAGGTGTCTTCTCGCCTGTGGATAGCGTTACCAGATGGCAATTGCCCCGGCAACTGACATTGGATAGATTTTAAGGCTTGTTGAAACTCTTTGTTGAGTTTCTCCATATGTAGTTGATGTTGTTGATTCATCAACTCGAACGGAGATTTCCAGACTTGGTCTAAATCTCTTGGCTCCCTTGGACGATTATCATTGAAAACACGGTGAGCTCTTTTCTCTTTATGGTCCTCATCATCGAACCCTTCATCTTCTTCATAGATGGCATCAAACATAGCGGATTTAAGAGTCTGATACTCTTCGCTAGGTTTAAGCTCTTTCTGGATGCGTTTGGGAAGACCAACTAAAAACCATATGATCAATATTTTATCAGTTGACTATTCTTGGACAGTGCTCGATATAGTCACGTACGCATTCATTTTTTTTTATATATTACTAAAGCGTACAAATGGGCTTTTTGTGAGTTTGAAAGGTTGGAAGCATTTAATAAAGGACTCTTTCAACTCGGACCAATCTTGTCTATCATCACGATCGAGGTTAAAAAACCACTCTCATGTTTTATCCACCATGGTCATTGAAAATAGTTGGACTTTTGCATCCAATATATTCTCCATATACTTCGCATGCATTTTCAAAGACTTGTAAATATCTAGAGTCCACATTACCGTTGAACTTTGGTAATTCCAATCTGGGTGTTCGTTATCGGATCTTGTGGTATGGTGGGATTGGTCGTTGGGATGCACGGACAGAATGTCCTCAGATGTAATCATTGGATACAATGGTTTTGACTAGTCATTGGATGCAATCGTCGGGGACAGAAAATGTTTTTGGCAGGTCGTCGGATGCAATTGTCGAACGGGCTCGTCGAACAGAATTTTTTGCATCGTTTGAGTGCACGTCACAAGTAATTTTTAAATTGGGTTGTCGAGTGAAAATGTCAATTCAACTGACTATTCTTCCTCCCCTGAAAAAGTGCTAGAAACGGTGGAGAGCGATGGGGCGGTGGGTTTCTGGAACTGTTTGTGTATGGGTGATCTCAGAGAAGAGATTGAAAGCGTGCTTGTAAAAAAATGATGAATGCAAGAAAACAAATAGACAGTCAGAAGCACAAAGGACTAGAAGATAGACTGTAAGATACGAGTGCTTTAGCATGATTCAAGAATATTGTCAATATCAACCGGCGCGAATGTTTGCCGATTCTCTCTACACACTTCTCTACTGGTTCTACTGACAATGATAACAGGTTCCTATCAGCTCACAACCGACAGGGCCTTGCTTCTCTTCTTAACTCTATGGTTTGTAGTATAATGGTGATGTACCCTGCTTGTCAATTGGCACATCTACAACCTGATGGAAGCTCAACTTGAATCTATAGGAAAAATAGTAATTATTCTTCCACAGAGAACACGATGCAAGTTTGAGTAAATCAAACTGATATTAGTGTCTTCAATCTCAATTTTATTTGATCTATGTACTAATAGAACAATATTAGTTCTGATTGAATATACGTGTGAAAATTATATGCGGAAGTTATTTGGATCTATATTGCTTATAAGACACATGATTAGTGAGTGATCGGATTCATTTATGAGAACTATGCATAGAATATATAAGATTCTTGATATATAATATTTCTTGAAGGAGAAATAGCCTAAGTTAGTGACTTTATTCCAGTGAGCTCATATATACATATTGGATGACAGAGTCTAACTAATGTCAAAGATAACCACTGAATTCAGTTGGAATTTAGTAGAACTTTATAATCTCTAGATGTGGTTCTAGGTGACTGTATAAAGTTTATATTTGTAAAAGACAAATGTTATACTGGTCTTTAATCACTAGGTTGATTGTAGAATTTGGAACTCATATTCTGGTTAAGAATCAGGTTCAAAGAATATTCTTGGAATCCAATAATTTTCCTTGTGGAAAAGATTTCAGAATGTTTCTTATATTTCTTGAGTGGTATGACATGCATATATTCCAATATCTCTAAATGTTTAAGTATGGGTTTAGAATCCGATAAATTATGATTGAGAATCATAAGATTCTAAATGTTTATGATTGACGGAT
Source organism: Diphasiastrum complanatum (assembly GCA_029204225.1). Classification (NCBI taxonomy): domain Eukaryota; kingdom Viridiplantae; phylum Streptophyta; class Lycopodiopsida; order Lycopodiales; family Lycopodiaceae; genus Diphasiastrum; species Diphasiastrum complanatum. The sequence continues at coordinate 14,693,177 of CM055107.1, read as the reverse complement.
CATAAATTGATACTTAAAGCTCATTAGATGATTATATGGAAATATGATGATTCTTAAGATGGTGAGTAATGATGTGATTCGGGACTCAGTCGAGAAGAAGGTAATGAAGACAGTCTTCATATCCACAGAGGAAATAACAACTGATATCTTTACAAAGCCACTCAGTAAAGCTTTGTTCGAGAAGCAGCGAAGAAGATTGGAGTTAATCCAACTGCCCACCTGAGAGGGAGTTGTAGAACAACTGATCATACAATTCTTGATTATACTAACAAAGCGCACAGTTTACTTGACAAAGGATGAGAAAGAAATGAACGAGAGCTCGAAATATTTCTATTCGTGACCAACTCGAAAAGATTCGTGAAGGATTCACAAAATTTGTCTTGCAGTCAACTCAAAAAATTTGCGAAATAGTTTCTTGTAGAAGCTCGTGGCTTTCTTGTTGAAGCTCAAAAGATTCGCGAACAGAATCTTGTCGCAAAATATTCTGTTTCTTGTTCAAGCCTTGGATGTCGCGATCAATTCGCGAAATCTTCTGGACTATTCTTCAAGCTCACCTATCACAAAACTATCTTGAACAGTTCATGAAATATTCTAGATTTCTTCTTCAAACTCAAGAATTGTCATATGTCGCGAACAATTTGCGAAAGATGAAAATGTCGCGAAGAGACAAGTGTCGCGAACAATTCGCGAAACACGAAGCTGAGATGAAGAGATGAATTGTCACGAATTATTTGCGAACAGATTTTATTTGAGCCTGAAAACAGAGAGTCTATTTGAATATCAACCGTCATAAACGGTTAGATATCTATTGTTACAGCATTAAAAGGCCAAAAGACCTGTCCTGTAACAATCTAAATACATGTGCACTACTCGTTGTAGCTCACTCAATCAGAGACACAACAGTGAGATAAGACAACAAGAGATGTACATTGATGAATCAGATTCAGAGTTATAAAAATTTGTTTTGGATCAATAGTTTCTTACTGTCTAAATTGTCTTTTTCCCGGCGAATTCTCTTCACACTGCTTATTCTACCAATTAACTTCAAATCAAGAGTAATCCAATTACTCAAGTCAATTGTAAATGATTCAGAAATCTTAAATGTCTAGGTGTAGATCTCAATTATACATGTATAACACCACATTTAGATCTTCTTCCAAATCATAAATAAGTTAATGAGTTATCCTTTCAGCAAAAAGAGACATTAACTTGCAAGTAACTGTTCCTCACATTACTTGTTCATATGTCTATACATTCTAACTAGTTTAAGTATACGATATAAACTCAGTTCATAGGAAACACATAGTAGATCCACAAGATTAAGATGTACATAAGCAACTTATCCAACTATGTTCCTATACATAAACATAGGCTATTAACTAGCAGATATCCACAATCTGCATATGCTACTCACATAACTCACTGAGAATCTTGCAATTCAGATACAAAAGAACTCTATTTCTTATGAGTAAATAACATATCTGGGAAATCTTTGAAGTGAATAACTCCACATCACAAGTTTTCCAACCATCTGACTCTTATTAACAAAATTTCTTCTACCAATCAGCCTACAACAAATCTTAGCGTACAAAACAAGATTAGGCTAACTTATACAAACATCTTTGGACATAGAGTTAAGATTAAAGCTTCATTCCACTGATCCAATCCATAACAAAATGGTGCTTGCTAACAATCAATGAACCTTAACTTAATTGACAGATTCACAAAATCTTCAACTAAAAGTGAAAAGGTAACAATCGACTAATTTCAACTCAGTAAAATCATTCACTTTATAAGTCAATTTTATTTGATCAATAACCAATGAATTTGAACAAATCGAAAAGAATCCATGGTTGCTTCATATTTTACGTAAACTGGGATTTTCAATTTCCATTCAATATGGACCTAAACTGTGAAATTTGATCAAACATCGAATTGACAGTTTCATAATTACAATCACATATTGGAAGGATTATGAAACATCCAGCATGCATCCAACATGACATGCAATGATTTCAATATAAAAATCAATTTTTACGTAAATTGCCAAAAAACTAGGAAATTAGCCCAGGGATTTTCAAAATCAGTTCAAAATGGACCAACTGTGAAAATTGATTAAGAAGATCGATTTATCAAATTCACAGGCATTGTCACTTATCGAAACTCGACATGCACTGATTTTTTCGAAAATACAAAAAAAATCTCGTAACTAGCCTAGCCATCAGGAAATCTGCTTTTTGATCAAGAATTGCCAAAAATAGCTTCATGCAAGAAATCTTCTGATCAATCTACTGATTTACATGCAACACGCATCCAAGCATGCATATAGGTCTATCCATACATTTCCATCAACAAACAAGCACTACACAGAGCTACAAGCATGCATGCATCATAACATTTCAAAATTTTTGCAAATTTTAGCTCAAAAATTGCCAAACTTCCGACAACCATAACTTTTTCTACAGGTTACCAAATTGGTCGCTGTAAAGCACAGTTTGGAGAGAGAGTGGGTCTACAAGGCACTTGCCACATCACCCTGCCACCTAGGCTTCACACGTGCAAGCAATAAATGCACAAAAAATAGGTAGGAGGGTGCACTTTTGGAGAGAGAAATCATCAAAAACTCAACTCCAGCCCAATAAGCCTTGGATCAGAGGTTACAAGCACTCTACTAAGGTTCATTAGAGAGTCATAGAAGCTTCTAACAGGTCCAGAAAGCAATCATAAGCTCAGATCATGCAAAAAATGCATTTTTGGCCTCCTTCAACAAGCAAAACTTCAACATGATGGTGTCTAATGCTCACCTATCCAAATTGGATGAATGATGGCTCAAAACAAATGAAATCCATCATATCTTTAAGCCTGTAACAAGATTTAACAGGTTCAGACCCCCAATTGAGAGGTATTCATGCTCAAAAATCACCAAAAATACACTAATTTTGGTGTTTTGAGCCCCCTAATGGTGTCTAATCCCTACCAAACTTCATGAAAGCTCTGGGATAGCTTCATCACATCTCTAAAAATGTTCATACCAAGTCTTGGCTGAGAATTTTGAGATTTACCCCAAAATTAATCCAAAAAACATCAAAAAGCCTTGTTTTTTGACCAATTTTGACCAAAATTTGTGGGGAAAATCCACAAATAAGTGCAATCAGATCCAGATCCCTGTAAATCCATTGCATGCAAGCACTAGAAGTTCTGATTCTAGTAAACATGGTTTCTATAGCCCATTTATGGTCCAAAAACCCCAATTTTTGGTCCAAATCAACCTTTTGACTATTCAAACATCATGCAATCATTAGATCCAATCTTTAATGACTGTAAAACAACAAGTAAAATCTGGAAAACGTACTACATCAATACCTATGATCAATTTCAAGCAAAAAACTTCAATTCTAGGTGAAAAATTCACTACAATCATAAAAAGTACTTTGATTTCCACCAAAAACTATGGAAAAAAAATCCATAAATATGATATTTAGGCTGAAAGTACACCAAATTCAGAGAAGCCACCTACTTGGAGATCAATTCAACCACCTGGAAGTAGCATGCAAGGAGAAATCCACAAAGACTGAGGAAATACAAAAAGTAGCTCCACCTTCCGATTGATGCAAATCCATAGCTCTGATACCACTGTAATGATCGCTTTATGAAGATCTGACTAGATCTTGTTGCAAAATAACCAAAAGGACACCTGTGGAGCAAAACCACCCATCCAAACCTAGATCCCTCCTGGAGTTTCCTCTTGGACCTAGCCCCCAAGCCATAGTGAAGAACACAAGAAAGAGGAGGAGAAATTGGCTCAAGAATCTGAATTCACAATAGGAGGATGGGCGAGTTTCCAATGAACATATTCTCCCCAAGAGAGAGAGAATATTCTCCTTAGGATTCCCATGCAACCTATATTGAGCTATTGACCTCCTATTCTTGCATTAAAGCAGTTTTCACCATGCATGTGCTCCTATGTCCAATTATAGGTCTAGGCCCTCATATGATTATTAATTACTTGATACGACCACGTCCGGAATGACGTAGCATAACTAATAATCACATACATCTGGAGGGACCGGCTATCCATGTCAAGAACTAATCCAATTCCCTCATATAGGACATGGACATAACACCTGGGTAGGGCTCAAAGAAAATAACTAGGCTGTTTTTCCTGAGAAATTGCATTTTTTGTACCAGAATTCTGCAATGAAATAAATAGATCTTTAATCTTTCGCACAAATGTGTTCAGGTCTTTGTCGTCCCACTGTAGGTAGGTTAATTGATCTTCCAAGAACATGACCTGATTACGAGATCGAGTCTCATTCTTGGTTTGCAATTCTTCCCATACATCCTTTGTGTTTGAAATTGATGTAAGATCTAGCATTATATTGTCATGCACTGAATGAAGAATGCTGACAGGGATGCAAAGATACCACTGTATCAACTTTAATTTCGTATGCTCTGATACCACTGTAAGAAAAATAGTAATTATTCTTCCATAGAGAACACGATGCAAGTTTGAATAAATCAGATTAATATTAGTGTCTTCAATCACGATTTTATCTGATCTATGTACTAATAGAACAGTATTAGTTCTGATTGAATATACGTGTGAAAATTATATGCGGAAGTAAGAGACAACTTAAGACAATTTAGACAGTAAGAAACTATTGATCAAAAATGAATTTTTATAACTCTGAATCTGATTTATCAATATACATCTCTTGTTGTCTTATCTTGCTGTTGTGTCTCTGATTGAGTGAGTTACAACGAGTAGTGCACATGTATTTATATTGTTACAAGACAGGTCTTTTGGCCTTTTATTTACAAGTCATTTGGCCTTTTAATGCTGTAACAGTAGATATCTAACCGTTTACGACAGTTGATATTCAAATAGACGCTTTGTTTCTAGGCTCGAATAAAATCTGTTTGCGAATAATTCGCCACAGTTCATCTCTTTGTCTCAGCTTCGAGTTTTGCGAATTGTTCGTGACACTTGTCTCTTCGCGACATTTTTCGTCTTTTGCAAATTGTTCACAACAAATGACAATAGAATATTTCGCGAACTGTTCGAGATAGTTTCGCGACAGGTGAGCTTGAAGAATAGTCCAGAAGGTTTCGCGAATTGTTCGCGACAATTTTGCGACATTCGAGGCTTGAAGAAGAAACATAATATTTTGCGACAAGATTCTATTCGCAAATCTTTCGAGCTTCAACAAGAAAGCCACCGAGCTTCTACAAGAAACTGTTTCGCAAATCTTTCAAGTTGACTGCAAGACAAATTTTGCGAATCCTACGCGTATCTTTTCGAGTTGGTCACAAATAAAAATGTTTCGAGTTCGCGTTCGTTTCTTTCTCATCCTTTGTCAAGTAAACTGCGCACTTTGTTAGTAGAATCAAGATCTGTCTAATCAATTTTTCTACAGAATCTAAGATCTGTCAAGACTCTTATACCTACGTTCTATAGTCTATTTCAAATTTTCTTTGGTTTTTATAGAATGTAGATTATTACTAATCTAATCTAAGTTAGAAACATAGAATGAGATTGAATCTAATCCTACTGAAATGATCAGAATCAACAAAACTGAATCTAACTAAGAACTACAAATCCTACAAAGTGTTTATTACAAATATTCAACATTTGTAATAAAAACTCCTCAGGGAGTCAAACACAAGGCAACATCAGATTAGAATGATTATGATCTGTCACTAAGCCCTGCATATCTACCTGATTCTAATCACAAAACCAAACCTGAAGGAGAAGATTTAACAAAACACATTCATGCACAAGTACCCGAACTCAATGCATGAAAATGGAGCATAGACTGAAATGCAAATAGAGGGATTTTCAATTATCGTTTCAATAACATCTCATTACAGTATTTCATGCTTGGAAACTCGTGGAGGAGGCCATACCCACGAGTTAGTGAATCCATTTCTATCACAATTTGGATTCCACCATTTGCAAGTGAGTGAACTCCATTCTATAAAGATTTGGGTTCCACCTCTTACATGATAATAGGAGGCCTCTTTATTAAAAATACAACTCAAGTTGTGAGGGTTTAAATTACTAGCTCCCACATGGTTTTCCATCTTTCGAGAATTTCCAAATTGTACAACTAGCAATAGTTATTCTTGTGCTCTCAGACTCGGCTCTCAACTACATCTTTGCTAGAAGCCCTTCTGAGTGATGAGGCAGTGCATTGACACCTCGGGGCATGGCATCAGCTAACAAAGTGCTACATTATTGTATCATCACTTTAATTCTGTATTGAACCTTGATACTTAAACTGATAACAATAATTCCAATACTCTTCTGTAGATGTGCTCAAACTTGTATCTGAACACACAATCATTTTAATGATCCTATTGAGAACATAGATGTTGTGATTGTGTTTGGCATTTACAATCTCATGAGATTGTTCTTGCTGGCAGTCAGTAGCAGCCCATAACGAGATAGTTATTTCGCACTCTATTTCTCTCTCCCATCCTTCTCTCCATCAGGAGATTAGGTCCTTTCATGTTCCGTTCTCCATCACCTCCTCCATCACACGCATCTATTTCATCTCCTCTCCATCCTTCATCTCCTTTTTCAGAAACTTCGTTAAAAAATGGCGATGTGACGCTTCTCACAAACAACCTACATTCCGCAATTAAAAAATAATGTGACCAAAATTGCTGCGCTTTTAATACAGCCCAGGGGCCGTTCCAGTCAAAACAAATGACAACTGCCTATAATCCCATTCTAGGGCACACAACGTGGCCCAGTAAAATTTCAAAAAAGGCTTTTTGTCTAACTCTCTCTCTCTCTCTCTCTCAACTCACATTATTGCTATTTTTCCTGTAAAATCTAAAAAACCCTAAAAGATTAAAAAAACAGCGCCTCTCTCTCTCTCCTATGCACGCATCTCCTCTCTTTTGCCCTTATATACCTTTTTCTCTTTCTAGAAACTTCTCTCTCTATGAATTTCTGAAGTCACATGTTCTCTCTCTAGAAATTTCTAAAGTCACATGTCATTTTCAAGCATTTCAAATGCACTTCAAATGCCCTTCAAATAAACTTTAGGGCCAACGTGGCCCAATCAAAAGGCAAGAAACTCGTTTTCTCCATCACTGCTGACATTCTCTCTCTCTCTCTCTCTCTCTCTCTCTCTCTCTCTCTTTCTCTCTCTCTCTCTATCTTTATGCATGCCTCTCCTTCTCTCTTTTGACCTCTTATACTTTTCTCTCTTTCTATTCAAATGCACTTAAAATGCCCTTCAAATAAAGTTTTAGGGCAAACTCGGCCCAATGAAAATAGACAAAACGCTTTTTGTGTATCATTGCCCACATTCTCTCTCTATCGTTCTCTCTCTTGCCCGCACCATTCCATTTTATAGTGTATCTCTCTCTATCAAAACTTCTCTTTCTTAAAGTTTCTAAAATCAAGTGTTTTCTCTTAAAAAAAAAACTGTTTCAATTGCCCTTTAAATACATATTAAGAAAACGTGGACCAATGAAAAGCTCCAAAACACATTTTTTTTTAACACAACACACATTTTTTCTAAGAGAGCACACATTCATTCTCTAAGAAATAAATACTATGCACCATCATGTGACATAGGTCACTTCTTTGAAAAAGGAATTTTGCAGCCCATTTGTGAGATGCAAGCCATTAGGCAAAGCAGCAGCTATGGCAGCAGCAGCAGCCGCAAGCGGCATGGGCTTTTGTTGCAACCCAAATGGTCATCATCACATCTTCCTCTATTCTCATCCTCATTCTCCTCCTCAATCGTCACTCCTTCCTTTCACAACCAAAATCAGAATCACTCTCCTTACCTTTAATCAATCTTCCTCTTCCCTCACTCCAACTGTGCTGCTTCTTTCTTCTACTCCACCTCCTCCATTCATGGTCATGGTGGCACAAAGCTCAAGAAGCTTGGAGGATAAACGTGAGACTTTAGCTGCTCTGCTTTTGATTTTTGTTGCTACTTCCTTCTATTTCTTCAGCTTCTTGTGTTTAGATTTAGGTAGTTAGGTCTGATAGACTGGTAATTTGCCTGGGGGTGTTAAAGTTACTCTCTTGTCTTTGATGTGCTGCAGGCCAAGCAGCCAGAACAGAACGGCTCTGGCAGCTGTTCTTCTGGGATCCTTCGCAGTGGTGGGACAAAAGGTTTGATAAGGTGAGATAGTCCACTTGGCCGACACTTTAGTTTGTGATATCGAGGTTGCAAATTGCAACGAGAAATTCTACTGGAATTTTGCTTTTGCCCAGTTGTGGTTTCTGCAAGAATTGCAAATCGCCATACTTACTGTGTGTGAATTCAATTCCGAAAGATTTTTTTTTTTAACCGGATGCTGTCGCTGTTGCGCAGGGAAATCCAGATGCCCCAGACTTTAAACATAAGACTACTGAGAAGGCATTATGGATCAATGATAGGTTTAGCCCCTCTTGGCTACACGCAAAGCTTGCTACTTTAAAATCTCAACCTCCACACCAATCATCATCATCATCTTCTTCTTCTTCTTCGTCAATTGAATGCGGGGGTGATGTCGAAATCTGTGTTCACACCTGTATAGCACTCGTATTTCTCAGTCACTTTTCTTTGACGCGCCCCAACTCAAAAGCATAGTCTGAACTTGTTAATACCTCTCTCTATTTCTGTTTGTCATGCAGGCCTAGCATTAAGAACTTGTTAATACCTTCTATTTTTCTCATGCTGATATTTTTGCCAGCCTTGCCTGGCTGAGGAGTGAGTGAGATGAATATGTAGAGATCTTCAAAGTAACATCAACATTGCTTAATTTTATTTCGCCAAGTTCTGATATATGCTGATTTAGGGATACAGGCACAGCAGTTAGAATGGATCAGCTCTGGCAGGAGCTTTTCTCAAATCCATCACAGTGGTGGGACAACAGATTTATCAAGGTGTGGCTATCCATCTTGATGCTGATGGAAGATAATCTGTAAACTGAAGCTTTGAAGATACTTTTGGACTTTTTTTATGTTTCAATTACTTTTTCTCACTTTGGACTTATGCCAATGAAAAATGTTTTGATGATGCTATGGTATATATGAGGCTGACTGATCAGTGTAATGATTTTTCCCAAGTTGTAGCTCTGTCTTGTCTACTAATCTGTATACTGTTATGTAGAAAAGTCCAAAATACCCCGATTTCAAGTGTAAGTTTACACATGAGGGCTTATGGATTGAAAGTTGGCTGACCCCCCCATGGGTTAAAGAAAAGTTGGCCTCTGTGGCATTGGATCGAATACAATCTGGTGGATTGAGATCATGGTATGGCTTATGTCTCAATGTGGACTTTGGAGCTCTAGGCTCAGGGCTGAGAATATAGCATCTCTTCTTTGTCATCAGTCTCTTGAAATTGACCATTTTTCATATTTCTATATAATCACTCAGGATGCCCATCTCCTTGTGCAATGGTGATGATGTGAGCAAACTTTGCCAGGAAGGACCATTTGAAGAGGCACTGCATATGGTGGAGCTTATCGTCCAACAAAATACTAAAGCTCCAATCAATGCCTATGCTGCTCTTCTAAAGGGGTGTGCCAGAAGGAAAGCCCTGCCAGAGGGGAAACGTGTGCATGCTCTCGTGGTCCAAAGTGCACTTGATTCAAATATTTTCCTAGGAAAAACCCTTGTTGACATGTACTCGAAGTGTGATAGTGTGTTGGATGCACGCAAAGTATTTAACACAATGCCTGAACACAATGTGTTTTCGTGGACTGCCATCATCTCAGCATATGCTGATCATGGACAAGGTGAGGAGGCTATTAATCTCTTTCAGAAAATGCAACAGACAGGCATAGCACCAGACAAGGTTGCCTTTGTTGTTATTCTGAAAGCTTGTGCCAGCATTGCAGCCCTGAAACAGGGCAAAGAGTTCCATTCCATTATTATTGAAAGAGGCTATCACTCGGATGTGATTGTGGGTAGTGCCCTTGTCGACATGTATGCAAAATGCGGGTGTATAGAGTATGCACGTCAGGTATTCGACAAAATGAGTGAGCGGAATGTGGTTTCATGGAGTGCAATGATTGCAGGATATGCACAGAATGGGCTTAACAAGGAGGCTGTTGCTCTGTATGAGCAAATGAAACAGGAGGGTGTGCAGCCGAACAATGTCACATATGTTATTCTCCTACAAGCATGTGCCAGCATTGCAGTCTTGGAACAGGGCAAGCATCTCCATTCTGACATCATAAAAGGTGGCTTTGAGTCACATGTGATTGTGGCTAGTGGCCTTGTTGACATGTATGCAAAATGCGGGTGCATAGAGCGCGCACGGCAGGTGTTCAACAAAATCAGCGAACGAGATGTGGTTTTGTGGACAACAATGATTGAGGGATATGCGCAGCAAGGACTTGGCAAGGAGGCTCTGACACTCTTGGAACAAATGCAAAGGGAAGGCACGAAACCTAATGAGGTCACATATCTTAGTGTTCTCTCTGCATGCAGCCATTCTGGCCTAGTAGATGAAGGCCGTCGTATCTTTGATTCCATGTGTAAAGATCATGGTGTCACACGAACCATGGAACACTATGCCTGTGTGGTCGATCTTCTAGGCCGTGCAGGCCGCCTGGCTGATGCTGAGGACTTTATTAAGAAAATGCCAATTCAGCCTAATGCTGTGGTCTGGATGACTTTGCTTGGTGCTGCTAGAAACCATGGCCATGAGGAAATAGGAAAACGTGCCTTTGATCATGTTATGAAGTTGGAACCAGAAAATACTGCAGCTTATGTGCTGCTCTCAAACATCTATGCAGCAGCCGGCAGGATGGATAAGGTATCAAAGATGAGAAATAATTTAAAGGATGTAGATGTGAAAAAAATGCCTGCTTGCAGCTGGATCGAAGTTGATGACCAAGTGCATGCCTTTGTTTGATGTGATGCAACTTATCCACGAAACAAGAAGATTTGTGCCCAATTGGTGAGGTTCATGAACGATGTAGGTGTATATGCCTGATTTGAGCTTTCTGCCTCATGATGTGGAGAAGGAGAATGCTATGTGAGTACAGTGAGAAGCTGGCCATTGCTTTTGTGCTTGTCACTGGGACACCTATTCGAATCAAGAGGAACCTTCAGGCTCATCACCACACTCCCTGGGACACCCTTTCCACATCAAGAAGAATATTTGGGTGTGTGGTGATTGCCACAATGCCACCAAGAGTGTTGAAAAAAATTGTCAGACATGAAACTATTGCTATGGATGCAAACCAATTCCACCATTTTGAGGATGGCTTCTTTTCCTGTGAGATTTATTGTTGATGGTAGGTGAAAAGAGGCAATGGCACTAGCTTATTTGCAAATGAAAAAGGCTTGGTTTTGGAGTTCTTTTGGCAGCCATGGTCGTCAAGTATATATTTTAATCCCTTCTCCCCTGTGATCCCCTGATTCTATACAATCTGATGTCCCATTTGTAATGTCCTCGTAGCACAACCAAAAAAAGAATGGAGTAAATAGGGAACACTGTATTTTCTATTGTTTTACAGTTATTATGGAACATTTTTAGTTCCTTATCGTTGTAAGCAAGCTTAAAGAAAATGACAGCTTCAAAGTTAGTGGATGATAGTCATGGATATTGAGGGCTGTTTCATTGGTCTACTAAAGCGAATACAATCCATTTCTTTTGCAATTTAGGTTTTTTGGTGATATTGCTGTGGATGCCTATACTATTGGGTTTTCAAATTAGGACATTCCAAACAATTGGGTTTTTGGCTTAAATCTCATAAATATCACTCATAAATAAGTCTGATTTTCAAATCGTTTTATAGGCTCAATGGCATCTATTATATCTCACATGTAAAGGATTTTTTTTTCTTTCTTTTGGACATCTTGTACACAGAAAAAGAGCCATAGGAGCCCAGGCCTAGAAATGGATTTGATTGGGAAGAGCTTAACAAATTAAACATGTTGAACAAAACATTCAAGGTAATGCTGATCATTCAGGAAGAAATTCTTGCTTTCATCAAATAAGCATGGAAAAACCCATCAATGTACAAAAGGATAATACATAAGATCTTAAATATAGTTTATCAAATAGAGATTCAAACAAAGATATAGACATTACAAGATTGAGGCCTATTGATATGCCATTAATAGAGTTATCTAGCAGTTTGTATCTTCGTAGAGCTCTTATTTCCTCTAGCTGCCCATTTGTTGAAAATCCCACTTGTCTCATCGCATGCCAATTCTGTTTACTATAATTGATTTGACCTTGGGATGAAGTTGAATTCTCACTTCATCTCACAACATGCCAATTTCACCCATTGTTACTTATTGATTGTGGGATGATTTAACAAATTGACCTACCTCTCATGATCCCTTATATATTTATCATACAAAAAATTTGAGCAAAAATCAAGTGCAATGTCGCAACTGAGCATCACTTGTTATTCATGTCCGAAACAAGATTCACTAAATGACATCTTAACTAGTATTGAATATCAGTTAGTCTAGTCTTTCCTACCAATAACTTTTTTATAGCAATATGCTTAGCCCTGAAAGAATTGTATCAGGGCCTAAGCCATACTGATCAGTATAAGGTTGAGAAACCGTATTATAAACTCAAGTTTGAAGTAAAGTGCATGAGAAAATATTGTTATCATTCATTAATATCAGAGTGGGTAAGATTCTTACATAGCACAAGGTATCAAGGCAGATCCATGCCATACTGACCCTTTAGATCTCATGAATGCTTACGAACATCTATACACTATGGTAAGTAGTATGGGCAAATCCATGCCATACATACTGCTCGAAAACAATAATCCATCCGAAGCCATAACAAATTAAATGCTAGCATCGTTCGTCTATGAAGGTCTGGAAAAAAATCAATAACATTTTTCTTTTTAAGGAGTACGTGCTATGTAGTCTATAGAAACGTAAAATATTGTATAGAACTTTAGCTTTGTGTTAGCTTTGCTTAGACAAAGCCTTACACTACTGAACTTATGTAGGCAGCGCGATTCTGAATCGCGATCTTGATTCGCGATTCAAGATTTTCCCAGAATCGTGTAGAATCGATTTTTTTTTTTTTGAATTTTTTTTGTGCAATATGGGTATCAGATGAAAGCTCTGATCGAGGGGAATATGATTGTGTAGTTTGCCGACTGTTTCAGGTGCAAGATGGTCCCTTTACGCTAAAGCTGCATTCCATATAAAAAAAAGAAAACACATTGGGGCATTCCCAATGAACATAGCAAGAATATCCCTTTCTCTGATTCTCCCTCTATCTATCTATCTCTCTCATCACGATTCACAACAAACGGAACTAAAACCATGCTGAACAAAAACCTAGCTGAATCATTTTGAAATTAGCCTTAAATGAAACAATTTTTGACAAAACAACCATACTCTCTCTCTCTCTCTCTCTCTCTCTCTCTCTCTCTCTCTCTACAACCATAAATCATAAACCATGAAACCGAAGTTGCTGAACTAAAACCACAAAGAACGATACTGAATCACGACAATGCTGTGAATAGGATCATCATAATATAGAATATTGGGCCACATGGCACCAAAAAGAGGTACAATGATGTTCCATGAACGTAATGAAAACTATATAACTAAGGCTCGTCAGAGTCATGGTAGGATAAATCATCCGAATCTGTGAACTGCAGGTCCCATGGGTCCGCAGATGAATCGGAACTGGAGGGAGCCATATGCCGTGGTGTGGCCCTGGCTCTGATGCGTGCTCTGGATCCCTGCTACGTGCCCTAGATCTGGACTACCCCCTCTCCCTGCCTCTACCTCTGCCTCTACCTCTGCCTCTCTCCCCTCCTCTGGCCCCCATCTGGCTGCCCCCAGCCCTGTGTCTACTCTGTCGTGCTTGTGTGTCAGGTGGCTGTGACCCTACGCCCTGGGATGGCCCTACCCACTGTGATGATGCCTGGCCAACGACTGCCTGTGATGCTCCACTCATGTCTACAAAAAGAGTACTCAGCCCCCCCCTCCCAGAACATCAAGGTCCGCCCCTAGGCCTACGTGTAGGAATGGTTGGCTCCTCCTCTGTCTCTGCATCAGGGTCCACCAGCAGGTCAGCCAAGTCATCCCCTTGTGCCTCCGCCCACATCTACTCGTCCTCCTCTGTATCTCCCTCGAGTGAGAAACAACAAACTAGACATTGAAGAGTCATACCTGTGCTCGTCCAAGGCTGACAACAGAATCCCCTCGCCGATGCGGTCCATGAGCTCATAAATGAGACCGAGGGTGCACCCCTCACGGTCTACCAGGTAAACACTCTATAAATGGGTAGAAGGATCCCACTAATCTCCTCAGCAACTCTCCAGAACTCGTCACCGTACACAGTGGATTGGAAAAATGCTGAATGGGGGAGGTTTGTAAAGTCCCGGAAGGCCACGTCCGCCGCAATGCGTCCTTCACCACCACCAATCGCTCTAGCACCAAGAAGTAAAACGCAAAGTGTGTGGGTGCGGACTTTTTCAGGTTTAGGGTGGAGAAGGTGCGGAACAGAGCCAATACACGCCTCTTCCTGGTGACAAAAGTGACCAGGCGCATGGCCGTAGAAGTGATCTGCAACACAAACATCCAGTAAAAAACTTTAGACAGTAGTTGAGATGTGGTTAGAAACATCGAAGGAAGAAAGCATAACAAATAGAACAAACTGTACTTCTCTGATCCATGGAAGCGCACACAGGTCATGGATGAGCAAGTCTATGCAATGTGCAGCACAGGGTGTCCACACAATGCTAGGGTGCTCCCTCATCATAATCTCGCCCATCTGCTTGCAGTTCGAGGCGTTGTCGGTGACAACCTGAACCACGTGCTCAACCCTGATGTTAGCAATAAGATCTCTAGTGACCTCCCATCTGTGATGGCGTCACCAACTCGAGTGGCATCCACGCCACATACGAATACTGTGCCAAGCGGGCAAGAAACCAAGACATTGATGACAGATCGCCGATGAATGTCGGTCCATCCATCACTCAATATCGTGCATCCATACCTGCCGCAAAACACTCATTAGCTACATGCAAAAATTGTGGCACCAGTAAATCCTAAACACTTGCAAAGAGATTATAAAGACAAGTTACTTACTGCTGCCAAGCTGAGCGAATGGAACTCAACTCCCGCGTGATGGTCTCCTCCTCCTGACGAAGCAACCCGCCTCGTAGTGCCTCTCGCCTGGGAGGTGTCCATGTAGCATCCACAGCCGCCATCTGTGCACAAAACTCCCTGAATACCCAAGTGTCAACAACAGCAAAGGCAATGCTGCACTCGTAAACGACCTGGCCACACAGTTGAGTGCAATGGGCCTGCTGCTCTCTCCACCAGTCGCATCGATCAAGGGTCTGTTGCCAGGGCCTAACCACTCTCTGCTGTGTATATGGTGCTCGTGGTCTAGCATGCCCAACGGATGGCTGATCCGTGGGTGTGTCACTCTCTCTGGCAACATCTGCCGAAGCATGTGGTGCATCTGTTGTCGAGGAGGCGGGTCGAGAAGCACCCGCTGCTGCTGAACCAACATGCTCATCTGATGGTCCTGCTGCTGCTGCGGATGGAATTGAAGGTGCTGTACTGGGCCCACTTGAACCATGCTCTGCCCGTGCTGTACTGGGCCCTGTAGCTCTACCATGCTCTACCCATGATGTACTGGGCCCTGCACCTGTACCATGCCCAACCCGTGATGTACTACATCCTGCAGCTGTACTATGCCCTGCCCGTGATGTACTGGGCCCAATACCGATGGTAGGCCCTGCATGCCTGCTTGTGAGCCCTCCTGCTACCTGTCCCTGTCTAGAACCCTGTGATGCAATATCGGGCCGTACATGGTAGACAACCTCTACAGATCCTCATTAGAAATCCCAGGGCAATCAGATATGCCCAATGTCCTCCCATCTGGCCCTCTGACCAGCAACAAGTGAGCCCTAACCCTGGTGAGTGATCCCGTGAAGTGATCACCGCAATGCAAGCATCTCCATCTGTGGGTGCGTGAGCCATGGTGTGTGCCCACATCCCCATCGGTAAGCTCAACCTCAGCCCAAAGGCCTCGGTCCCACACTGGCATCGTATCAACACGACCCTAAACCTACAAACAACAAATAATCAGGCAAACGTTCAGTAGAAAAAAAATACATTGCATTGAACAACATTACCGAGCTCAAATAGAGCTCAAAATACCGGAGCATACATCAGAACGATTCCAGTTCACACATTATATCAAGTGCCAAAGAAGAACATGAGATTAGGGCGTGGGATAGAATAATTTCTGTATGAGAGATAACAGGCGACTGAAGTTAGCGTCGGAGTCCGTGCATGCATAAAGGAGTGCAGTGTGGGCCTAAACCGTGCTCCTAGCAGATGTTTGCACGATGGTTCACGCCTAAACCCTAAAAAGTATGGAATCAGGGCATGAAAATTGAAATTTGTGATACGGACGTAGACGGGCGGAACGGAGGTCATAGGAGTCTGTGCAGGCATGTGGAAATGCATTCTAGGCTCATCCTCACTCGGTTTCCAACAAGTCATTCTATGAAAATGGCAAAAATACACAAGCATTTGGAATGTGATGTTCAAATCTCGCTAGGCATGCCGTAACGGCTGAAACTGACGCTGTAGGAATCACTGTGGGCGTGAAGAAAGGTGGTCTAGAGCCTAACTACGCTCGATTTGGTTGCCTACAGCTCAATGTCAACAATTGCAAAAAATCAAGCCTACACTTACCAAATATTGAAAATTGGTCGTTTCGCTCTCCACGAAGCTCATACCCACCCGGCACCGTGCACATCACCTCCGTATCCCCGAGTAGATGCCTGCCAACTATTCACTTGCGAAGATTGGACGCCCACAGCTCTCAGAAAAAAAATTTGCCTCCTCTACTGCTGGCACGGTTCTGTGCGCGAGGAGGAGACCCGAAATCGAGTTTCTGCTTTTTTTTTTTTTACGATTCTTTTCCACGATTCTGTGAAGCGAATCTCGATTCTCAGAATCGCGAATCTAGATTCGCTGCAACTATGGACTTTGCTTAAACCGTCTTCAACATGAATGTTTTGGTAGATGCAATACATAGAGAAAGACTGTTCATTTTAAAGTCATACCTGAGTATGTGGTGAAGAAACGTCCTGAGAAGTAGCCACATCTCACTCGAAAGTATATGTGTTTGTTGGTATTGATACAATCCGAAAAGAACCAAGTTAAAGAGCATACCACTAATCTTTATAAAAGCTTTCAGAGAATAAAACAAACCTACATTCTGTGGATCGTTTACAAACGACCAAAACCTAACGATTTATGGCCCATACTTGTACTAATCTGTTCATAACCAGCAATGTTGTATAATTAAAGAATCCAAGCATTATATCGTCGTCTACACAATCACATATCATGTTGGAAAATATAACTACATATGGTGTAATGTTTCTTCCAAAACAGTATATGCCTATTCCTTTGCCACTTAGTATCGAAAAAGCCGTTGAAGTAGTAGGCAACAATGTAAGTAATTTTCTATCAAACATGCCAATAGGATCGCAAAGGTGCGATGATCTACATACAGAATATAGTTCAAACAAGCAAGAGGCATACCTCCGAAATGTTAAGACAATAGACAATAGCAGTGAACTAGAGCACTAGTCCGCTTGGAGTTTGGCCTCAAAAGTGAATTAAAAAACCATCTCATGACGCAATTGCAAATTATTATATGCATCATAGAAAACATAAAAACAATGCAAATCTACAGCAAAAAGCTGTCAAAGAGTTGTTGTAGGTAGTTCGATGTCCAGCCATCATAAATATACATGTTATGAGCGATACAAGCAATCCCATCAAAGCATAGGTAGTGTTCAATCTAGCGCTGGCCTATGTAGCCCAAAAAACATCAGAAATAGCTGCAAGAGAGAGAGAGAGAGAGAGAGAGAGAGAGAGAGAGAGAGAGAGTTTTCTACTACAAAGTTTCTTTGGTCCCAAGTTCGAGCCTCCCTTGAAAACCAAGAAGCATTACATAACTCCACAAGTATCAAACTAAATTTATGCCACTGCCCTTAAAAGTAGGAACAATGCAATCACGTTACCATGTGTTTGAAAAAGCTTCATTGGAAAATTGATTCAACACTTTTGGGTGATTATTTCAATTATTAAATTGCCACTCCACTTGCAAAGTTTTGTTGAAATCCAAAAGTATCTTTGGCCTTACCTATTCAACTTGTCATGAATATCTTCAACTCCAAAAAAGTCACCAATTTCAGGTAATGTTGTTGATTGTATATCTGGAATATCCTTTCGATTGTAGAGATATTCTACACAATAAAAGAGATTCCTTGCTTAAATATCCCCAATACTATCATTGGGTTTCTTAAGCTCTTTCAAAATAATTTTGTATATTTTTTCAGCCTATAGACTAGATGATTTTTTTCCCAAATTAAATTTCTATTCTTTGCCCTTACCATCTTTTTGTATCTTTTCCTTCTTGTCTTTTTAGGGCCTTTATGAGCTTGTAGATAGAATGTCCAAGGAATCCTAACAATCTTGGGCAATTTTCAATACTAGCTTATTTTGACCATGTCGTTGCTACCTTAACAATCCCAATGAATTGTTTACACTAATCAATCAAAGACCAACCTTGTAAAGTCCTCTGACTATCTATGTGTGTATATTGCAAAATTTTCTTCTCATGATATTATGAAACATGTCTCTCATATTTTTGTAGGCAACCTTGATTCATTTTCCACCACATTTTGTAAAGAGAACCTTATCGAATTGGATACATTTGAACAAATGTATCTTCTTTGATATTAATTGGAACTCTTACGAAGTGTGGAAGGTAAGTCTTTTTTTTATCCATGCCATCAATAACAATTCCAACATCCATTTTTTCATGTGCTTTGTTAACTTTGCTCTTTCTTCAGCTTGTTGTTCTCGATGCACTCTAGGGGCTTCATTCACCTTAGCTACATATTTAAAATTTTCAAAAGTCATCTCAAAGAAACAAGAGCATTTACAATCAAAACGCATTGCAAAATTTTACTACCAGTACCTTTATCTATACTCGACTTTGCATTTTGCCTTTGAACTTTGAGCGATGCACATATATTGCATACTCCTATCCTCACTTTAATACATTGCTAAAATAGTGCTTCCAAAGCCTGGTGAAATGACTATAGCTAATAAATTACTCATTTCCACGAATTATGTCCTCCTTGTAGATTTTGTACACCTCACGCCTTGTAAAATTGTCCGTCGGGTGTCACCTACCAGTAGTTGGCATAATCTCGGCGTGAGAACTAAAATAGCTCTCCATCCAAGATATTAATTTCCAACTGGACCAACCATAGATTGTATCGAGGATTATAAATAGAAGCATTTCTTAAAAGCCTCTCATGCAACCTATCCAATCTTGAATTTCCAATAGAATGAACATGTTTGAATGCACTTCTACAAACAATGTAATATCCCAAGCTGTACTCGATTTGATCTTTAATGTCCAGCTTCACTGTAGACGTAAGATACACCTCTTGCTCTTCTCGATTAAGACTTAGGTAATAAGATCTTAAGGACTTTAATCTAGAAGTACCAAACTTTTTATGCAACCATTACTACCACATGCGACCTTAAGTGTATCCTTCAGCTAAGATGATGACAATAAAAAAAATATTCCCCCACGGTCATAGCTTAAAAATCTTCGATCAACATGAAATCCCTTCCCACCTGTTAGAGACTTTCGGACATTGTCATAGGCGTCAGCATCATTCTCGTCCATCGTCAATGTCGTTGCCATCATTGTCATCCTCAGTCTCCATCATAGCATTCTCATCAATATCTTCATCATTTGTCGAAAGACCTTGATCAAACATGCATTGACAAAATTATTCAATATCACACTCAAACTAACCTCCCTCACCATTGAAATGTATACTTGAATCAGAGGACAAATCAACAAAAGAAGATTCAACCAGATTTGAAATGGGACGTTCTAAAACAACATGCTCATTCTGAAACTCTGACTCGACATAAGAGCTCATAGAAATAGCGACATCTGCACTTCTTGTGGTGCTTTCCTGACACTTGACCTCAGATTCCAAGAGATAGCTTGAGAGCGAAATCGTGCAAGTGGAAACAGAAAGTTCACCTTGAGACACGTATGGTGAAAACAATGTGCACACAAAGCAAAGACAAAAACAAACTAAGTTCACTTAAATAAAAATTCTAAGCCCCTTTATAGCCCCAATCATAGACCTCAAAAAATATTAAATTCAATGAATGGATTTGAATTTTTATTTATCGAATCTTATAAAATTTGGGGTCCACCACTATATAATGTTCCCCATGTCTCATTTCCACCCACATGATCTAGGGAGCATAGGATTCGAGGCTTTTCTTGCCAGTTGATTTTTGCCACTGTTACCCCCCCCCCCCCTTTTGACAAAATCTGACTGCGCGGTCGACATTTTTCTGGAAAGGGAGCTATTCCACAAACTTCTTGAACTGGGAGATATGTTACTTCGATGTACCCAAAAATGATAAATAATCTTCTCAACTGTACTAATATATAGGATATCGAAAACTTTATTGGAACAATAGAGAAGATCGATACTCGGTATCGTGTCAAGTTTTGAAAAGTGATGTAAAATATCTTATTGCAGATTGAGAAGCTGAAGATGACAAAAAGTGATGGTGATAACATAGACAATGTCCAAGAAGGGGGGGAAAAGTGAGTTTATCCCAAATTGGCTAAAAGTCAATGTAGATGACATAATTAGGATGAAGCAATATTTAGGAGATACTCAAGAAAGAGTGTGTATCAAACATTTGAGTAAAATCAAATTATAAGTTGGCATCATTGAAGAAGGTGGGAAAGTCAAAGCTTTGGTTGATATATTATTTAAAGATACTATGCTATTGAGGATCATGGCATCATTCAAAAATATTGAAGTGGCAAAAGAGGATCTCCAGCAAGATCTATCCTTTTGAATTTAAAATATTGAAAACCGACTTAGAAAAAAAAAATTATTTTAAAAGAGAAACTTTAAGGTTTTTTTGCTTTATTTCAATCCAAATGTGACGCTTTTGTATATAGGTCTTGACCCTTTGAATTGGAGTATTTGATTTATGGCGAATATAACAAGCTATACCACAACTATCTCAACCTTCACCATAGTGTCTTGAATACTCCATATAGTTTGTAATTTCACTAAGTCTACATTATAAGGTAGCAAATTGGCATCATGTCTTACGTTCAAAGAATATTTATCAAACCAACCATATTCAAAATTGGTTGCATACTAATGATATTTTCCTTCATCAATTCCAAGCACAAGTGGATAGATTAAATCATTGCTAGATAGAGTTTTCCCTTCTTTTATTGCATATGACGGGGACTCACTATCTCTAAGAGATGCAACTTGTCCATTGTTCTAAGTTGGCTTGATATTATCAAGCTCAATTTTCTCTTTGCTCAATTGCTAAGGGCATCATTATGGTTAGCTTAAAAATATATGTATCTTATTCTTTACAAAGAGGAAGCATCATACTCTTACAAGATTTTATGGCAAGGGCTTCAAACTCAAAAGCGACACTAATAGGCAGTGAGAATGATTCGCTATAGCTACCATAGGCAAATGAAGAGGCAATAACTTGGAAATGACATTCAGAGGATAATTCACATGCTACAAGGCAAATTAGAATACTCATTTTTCTAATTTAGTAGTTTTAATCTAATGATTTTATATCGTGTCCAAATACTAAAAAATTCAAGAATTTGTGCTTTAAAGCTATTGGTGAAATTGTTGTCGATTATTTGATAACAATCGACTCAACAACCCAGACGTATTGTCTATTTCTCAATTTGATATTCAACATGAATCCAATATGTCAGGTCTCTTATCTACCATCGAGCACTTCAGGCTCGTGTATTCTTGACCTATGTTCATAATGATCCTAACTTGAAAATTACTATTTTGCATTATATAATCACAAACTAGGAAGGTGTTTTGCCCCAAGTACTATATTTGCAGCTTGATAATACGGCTAGAGAAAATAAAAATCAAATGTTGCTCGCTTATCTTACTATGTTGGTGGAGAAGGAGATCTTCAAAAAAATTAAAGTTGGATTTCTTCTTGTGGGTCATACACATGACCATATTGATCAAATGTTTTTTGCGTGTTCTCAATAAGACTTTCTCGTGAAGATGAGTTTACCGAAGATGGTATCTATTCTTGAAGGAGCTTATATTCCCCTTCCCATTGTTCTCCATCTGAAGCAAACGTTTGATTTTAGAAATTCTGTGCAAGGTTCATCTTTTGAAGAAACCTTGCAAGGTTTCTACTATTCTTGAGGATATTCAACAAATGATCTCCATTCCTTCCAGAGAGATGTATTTGGGAATTCACAAATCTCGTCAAAGACAAGAAGAACTTGCTAGCTTTTGGAAGTGAAATGTGCAAGAAAATCAAGGTGGGTAAAATGGCTCCACACTTGTAGATGATGATCCTCTTGGCCATCTCTTTTGGTTATGCAAGGTTATCGATTTGTTAAAGTCTGAGAATGGAGAGATTGTATCTATTAACGTATATTGGTATCGAACAAAGCATCATGATGCATATAACATGAAAGTATGTTCCTGAAATGATTGCAAAGTCAAATGGTAAAAGAAAACGTCGCACAACCAAAAATCATTCCCACATAAGTCACCTTGTCCTTGAGGAAGTTGACATTATTGTTTATGATTTTGAATTAATGAATTCAGGTCGACTTTGAAAAACAACAAAGGAAATCATTTGTCAAAGGCTTCCAAGAAAAGAATGTGTTGTTGGACCTTCATCAAGAAGAACAAGGGCATGTGTGGTAGTTGACCTCGGATTGCATAGGGATGAAGATAATGTTTTGATTGATAGTAATGAGGAGGATGGATCTTCCACTTGCCATAAAACAAAAAAAATTCTCACTTTACTTTAGATTAGCAAAACATTTGGAACATGTTTTGGGCAAATTTTCTTTTGAAAATTCTATACAAGTGATAGAATTTTCATTTTTATGTGGTATTCCTCAAAGCTAGCTCTCTCGGAATGCTACATAATCACCCTCTATGTGTAGCAAGTCCTTAATATAAATGGTTTCTTTTTAGAGAGAGAAAAATAACACTTAAGATATTGTCATAAAAGACTTCATGTACACTTATAGCAAATGCTTACTACACATATTCAAACCTCTGTACCAAGAGGAACAAAGGTGATTTAAATATAGTGGTATACATCTATGAGAAAATAATTATCTTACCACATCTATGAGAAAATAATTATCTAGTACATGAGAGAGAGAGAGAGAGAGAGAGAGAGAGAGAGAGAGAGAGAGAGAGAGAGAGAGAGAGAGAGAGAGAGAGAGAGAGAGAGAGAGAGAGAGAGAGAGAGAGAGAGAGAGAGAGAGAGAGAGAGAGAGAGAGAGACCATTTATGTGGTCAACTAAATATCCATATGTATGCAATAATCTACGTATGGATAGTAGAGTAGATGCTATTATAGACTCAATGATTTACTGAACAAGAGTTGCACATGTCCACCAACTTGCATAAAAGAACATCAAAGAACATGTATTTGACATTCATTGCATCATTGCATGTTTGTCATCATTATTGTTTATGATGAATGTCAATGTACACCACACGTGAAGTTTCTCTTCGATGATGTTTATCTTCTTTTTAGGTGGATAATGTTTTTTTTTTAAGTAGATAATGTTTATTTATTCTCAACATCACCTTGAGAGTTCATGAAGCTAGTTTGAGAGAGGAGTATCCTTATTTTACTTGAACCTTGATCTTAGCAGCAATCGTTAAGATCTAATAACTAGGCAACATTGTCCTTTGCTTAGACTACTTGGAAAAAAGGCAAACAATATCATTTTTCCATGTGACTAAGGAAAATAATATCATTTTTCCATGTGACTAAGGAAAATAATATCATTTTTCCATGTGACTATAGTCTACAATGTGTGACTACAAGATCATATTTAAGGATTTAAAGTAGAATTCGTATGTTCCTTTCACTCAAATTATAGATTGTCCTTTGGTTAGAATTTTGGGAAATAGTAAATTTTATATCCATCTTCCATGTGATAGCAATCTACATCGTGTGACTACAAGAGCGTACTTAAGGTAGTAATATGTGTCCCCCGTCACTCAAACTATACTAGCATACATCCATATATAAGTGTGATATCTCAAGTTGGCAACATAATGGTTTGAGCTTTATGTAGTTAATGATTGTCTAGCAGGAGCATGGGGTGTGATACTATTTCGTGAACCAATCAAAACATGAGCTCCTCCAAATTTGTATCCACCAATGATTTCTCTTTTTAGGTTGAAGTTTGGAGGCAAGCCAATTGCCATTGAGATAACAATCCAACATGAACTCATTGTTGACAATTTTGTGACCCTATGATAGTAGTACTTATGAAATTTGATTGCTAAAATTCTTGCCTACTATAATGTAATTGAGATCTTCTTAAGAGGGTGGACCCCACATGCAAAGGCATAGGAATAACATATTCAAGTACCTCACTTGAATAAAAAAGGCCACGAGAGTTGCCTCCCAACATTGCTAGTTTTATAATGACATCATGAGCTAATCACCAAATTATGGTCACAATATATCATAATGTCTCTAATATATGTTAAGGGACACTTTAGATAAGTGGCAAGTCCCTTTGTGTGGCCCTTTAACTTGTCTCCCATTTTTCAAACCTTCGCAAGTGAGTTGATGGGGCAATAAACCACCTTCCTTTTAGATTTGGTTGGTAAGTGCTAGATGGAGGGCCACAATCTAATTGGTCAATTTGAATTCTTGCCATATCATTGGACCGTTTATCTTAGCAACTCAACATGTGAGGCAATGTTCCTAGGTTCAAAAGATGGGCTTGAGTTGCCCTTACATGGCAAGGGTACCATGCCATCTCATCTGCCACATGGTGGCACTTAGCATACATCTAAAAGGAGAGGAGACCCACTTTTCATCCGTGGACCAATGAAAAAACTCCATTTTGAATTCGGGACTTGACACGCAATGTAGTTTGAAATGGCCCTAATAAGTAGTCAAACTTACAATGCAAAAGTACTCAATGAACCACAATTTACTCTTAAGTTATCTCAGTCCTGATCTTCGTGAATCCAAACCATGACAAGTTGAAAAAGAAATCCAAAAAGAAAGAATGAGAATGTTGGTCTATTGATACTCAATATGAGCTTTTATAGGGCCACATGTGTTGATTCCACCACTTTGTCAAGTGCTAAGGTCTTGCAGTAATGGAATGTAAGACAAATTAGAATAGTATTTATTGTTTTTTTTAATAAAAATTATCACTTGAAATGATAAGACAAGGCTAAATTGGGTGACATTTGTACATTTGTTAGGGCTTAATTGGGTGACACTTGTACATTTGTTAGGGCCACCTCAATTATAGATTCTCCAACTTGGCAATAGAGTGACAATCTAGTTGCATTCCCATATCCATCTCGACTTGTAGACATGTCCAATTATTGCATAGAGTCCTTTGCCTAACTTGTAGATCATTGAAATGTGAGAAATGCACATAAATGTGAATTTCATATAAAAAAACCCAACAACATCCAAAATAATGATCAATAAAGTAGTCCACATTACCTCCCATATGGAAGGCCCATGATTGGCTCATAATAAGCAGTACAAGTTCATGTGTTTTATATTGCAACAAGTCTTTGTTATGTACTATATGTACGTTGTACATCCACACATTAGGCCTTGGAGTGTGAGCTCCGAGGTATCCTACTCCATCACGCCCAAGACTCAAGCCTGCACTTTTTGTGGACGCAACTCCGACTTTACCATTTTGGGGATCAATTCATATGAACATTCTCTTTCATGAAGTAACCGAATAGTCCGAAATTTGTAAGGCTGGTACCAGCTCCTCAATTTTAGCTCCTTGTTAAAAGTAATAGCATCTATAATGAGTTATTCAGAAACAATCACTACAAATTGGTAGAATGCGCCAAAGTGGATTCGAGAGTCCAAATTGCAAAGCTGGCCTCAACTCCTCTATTCTAGCTCCGTGTTAAAGGAAGTAGCAGCACGAGTATGGTAGAGGGGGCCGAATTAGGCCAAAAAAATCCAAACATGTAAATGGAAGTTGCACTACTATGGGTAATTCGGAAAGAATTGCCAAACTGTAGTTGAAGGGGCCAAATTGGACCCAAGAGTTTGAAATTTGCAATATCATCTCAACTCCCTAGCCTTAGGTGCGCATGAAAGGAAGTTGCGACTAGTTTTGGGTAATTTTGAACAAGTCACTAGAAATTGGTTGAATGGGCCAAATTGGACCAAAGAGTCCGAAATTTGCAAGGCTGGTCATGACTCTGTAATCTTTGGTGGTTTTCGATAATTTCAAAACCCTCACTAGAAAGTGGTAGAATGGGCCAAATCGGACCGCCGTCCAAAATTTCCCAAAGCTCCTCTCAACTCTCAGCTCCCAAGGGTTCGGGGTAGGTGGGCCATTGGGCACATGACTAATGAGACCCACTTCCCATGTGGAGGGTCCTACTCTCTCCCCCTCCCTATAACATGGGTAGGTCAAGGGGGTATGCATTTTCCTTAAATTCCATTTAAATTGGAAGAAGAGAAAAAGGGCCTCCCAAGTACATTCCCACCTACTTGAGGATGTAGACACCATGTTTTCGTATATATATTTTTATTATTATTATTCTCATGTTCCCTTGTTTTTTCATTTATATGGTATTTATTTATATATTTTTCTCTTGTATAAATGCTTATTATTGGGTTATTTATTTATTATTTATTTAATTTTTAGATTGGTGACGGATAAATAATTTTTTTTAATTTTTTCCAACAAAGCGCAAACTGACACACCGAATAACGTCCCGGTGGGGCCCGCTCTTTCCACCGGCTGTTGCCCGTGGCCCAGCCTGGGCTGACCCCCATGACTGACCCGTCCGGTCATTTTTCAGTTTTGAAGTTTGGTGGTTTTGATGCATGTAGACGGCCTACTTGCCTTCATAAATAGTTAAAGGGTTGTGTCAATCTGAAAGGTGAAGCTTCAAAGTCAAACTTCATCCGGTATAAGGCTTTTGGAAAGGCTCAAAAACGGTATATATTTTCTCGTTTGCACGTCATTTGAAAGTAAGAAATGAAAGAGTCCCTTCGATTTGAAAGTCGTGTGCCCGTCGTGATTGAGGATTCAGAAGCTACTATGGCGAGAGAGAGAGAGAGAGAGAGAGAGAGAGAGAGAGAGAGGGAGGGAGAGATGGCGATCGCGAGGGTGAGAGAGAGAGCGAGATCAGGAGATATGGGATGGGGGGAAGGGGAGCTAGGTGGGTCCAGAACATGGAGGGGGGTCCCCCTTGGCTTCTTGTAGCCACGATGTCCTGCAACAAAGGCGCGCTGCGGAGTCCGTGTGTTGGGGAGTCTATTTAGCTGCTGCTGCAGCTGCTTCCATTAGCTCAACAAAGAAGACGATGGCAGTGGCATTGCAATCAGCTTCACAGAAACAAGCACACACACTCTGATTACTCATTATCGCAATTCCAGTGCAGCGCAGCAGGTCCTGGAGCAAATTGGAGGTTGAGAGAGGGATCATCGGCATGTCAGAAGCAAGTGCAGAGTATGCAAAGTGTGAGTGCTGTGGGCTGCAAGAGGAATGCACAGCCGACTACATTGAGCGTGTTCGGGGAGTGTTCTGTAGGCACTTCATCTGTGGGCTGTGTGCGGAGGCAGTGAAGGAAGAGCAATGCCAGAGGAAATCCAGGGCTGTGGCAGCCTCTGTGGAGGATGCATTGCAGAGCCACATGGCAGTCTGCTTGCAATTTAACAATGAAGTGCGTGAGAATCCGGCTGTCCATGTGGCCTCCTCCTCTGCCGCCATGCGCCAGCTCCTGTCCAGGCGCAGTGAAAGCAGCCCACCTCAGGTCTCACGTAGTAAGAGGTGCCTTAGCACCAGAAGATGAAGCTCCATCTTCTTCCATGCAAGCCGGTTCCAATTTTGCTGTGCTTGCAGAAGTCCTTCAGCAAATCAAATAAGTCTGAGATCTCCTTGTTTTCCTTCGGTTGTGGGTGGGTGGAGCTTCTGTCTGTAACCGTCAGCTTACTTGACTAAATGTATTATACTAACTTCTAAGCAATTTGAAGAAAACAAAACCTCCGGTTTTCTGCTATCCTCTGGATGTGGTTTTTACAAGAAAAAAAATTTAAGATTGAAATTTTCGCTTGGGCTCCAAATCTGCTTTCTTTGTGTTTGCTGATGCAACTGGAATTTTTCCTTCAAAGCTGTCTATTTTTTTGAAATGTAAAGACAGATTCTCCGGGTTTCTTCCCTAAAAAATGCATTTTGTTCAACCGAAGCAGATGTAGGCTCTGATTAATACTTGTAATTCTTCAAGTTTAAACATTTAAAGAATGCGGTTCTGTAGGAGTTGGGAAAGTACTCAACTGATCTACTGTTGCTGGTTATGATTGGTCAGTAGGAATTGTGAGAGCTTGCAAATGTCTCATTATTTGTTAGTGATATGGTGTTTCCTGGAGGCGGTTGACCTTTCGCCAATTGTTTTGTTGGATTACAAGCAGTAAATTGCTGTGAAAAACTCTAATTTATCTCTGTCCATAAAACATTTCCGATGCAAGTTACTATGGTGTTAAATACTACTTATTTACCGAGCATATGAACCTTGACAAATGTACAACTAGCTATACAGATGGCTCTTTTGGAGGCAGATGATGTATCCAACATCACTTTACAGCAACTGGATGTCAAGCCTCTGACTGTAGCACAAGACTGATTGACAAGATGGGCTGTATTGGCATTTTAAAACAAAGTGAGACATTTTTTGCAGGACACTGCAGTGGTAGTTTCATAACAGAAACTTCAGGATTGGATGTTCATGATCTGGCCAGTGTTTTCCTACAATTTGATACCAACTGCTCTGTAGAAGCTGAGTTTCTGAAGTTCTGACTTACAAGGTGGACTGCTATAAAGTGAAATAACATTTTTGACAGTTCAAAACTTCAAACATATTGTTTCTGAGCGTTCCCAACCTCTTACTCAAATTTTATTTTCCTTTTTTCGATTTTTTTAATGTAAAAACATTAAAAAATAGCTTCCATATAGAGTGTATCAATTTTTTCCGATATTCGGTACAATGCCTGTAGAGCTCGGAACTATCGTCTCAAATGTAGTGACAGAATTTCTGGATGCTGGTCACAAGGGGCTTTGAGTCTGCTTTTAAATTTTTCATATCATTATTCATAATAGAAAATTATGGTTACTACATGTTGGCTTCTTGCGTGGACACATTTTATGAATTCATTAAGACATTTGGATTTTTAGTAATAAAGAATATGAACTTCCAGAGGTTGGTATCTTGGGCTCCCAATACTTAGCATGGCCAATCGTGTCATTGCTCTGCCACTATTGTCCTGTGCCACACAATGAGGTTAAGGGAAAAAAATAAACCACCTCTGCCACACAATGAGGTTAAGGGGAGGAAGTAAACTAGTGAACGACTTAAAAAAGCTAAATGAGGGGAGGGAGAAGTCCTGGATGTGTGGCTGAGGCAGTGCCAGGATCCTCAAAACTATTACATGAGGCTGACTCAAGGGATAACCTGGAGGGAGCTTACTCTATTGGGATTTTGAAAGTTTACTTCGTAGAACATTTAGATGCTTGACGCGGTAAATAAACTATGGCGTAGAAACAGGTAATCATTAAGCAATTACTCAACTCTTAATGTTGTGGCGAACCTGGTATCCATCAATAAATCTCGAAATTTTAAAGTTTGGCCTTCTCGGTCTAAGGCATGGTTTTTGAAAGAACACATTGATAGTAGTTTGTCTGTGAGTGGTGATTGTGATTGGATTATCAGATCACTACTTGCTCATCATTTGTTTGCTATAAGGAGGCCGCAAACAATTCTTTTCTGAAGAGTATCGGTTCCCGTAGTTACTTGTGCGCAGTGCCTTGATAGCATCGCTAGCTGATAAAACATTCATACTGGAAACAGATGGGCTGTTTGCATGAAGCATCACGATGGTTTTCATTTGAACAACCTCTGATTCTGTAGAGCGGAGCAGACTGCTGCCTATCGACACAACAACGAGAAGTAGCATCTATATTTTTCTTATCCTGAATTCTTTTGGCAACAAAGCAGCTACCTCATCCTTCTCTTCGAGAACCACATCTATAATGAGCTGCTTCAGCCCACATATTGACTTATTATCGATGCCTCAACCCAAATATTGATGACTGATAAT
Source organism: Diphasiastrum complanatum (assembly GCA_029204225.1). Classification (NCBI taxonomy): domain Eukaryota; kingdom Viridiplantae; phylum Streptophyta; class Lycopodiopsida; order Lycopodiales; family Lycopodiaceae; genus Diphasiastrum; species Diphasiastrum complanatum. The sequence goes on along the minus strand of CM055107.1, from coordinate 14,662,948 downwards.
TCAGACTCACTACCTGCAGCGACTGTGTTGGACAACGTCAGGTATTGCCGAGTCCTGGATGAACCTTCCATCTATTGCGCTGTTGTAGACGGCAGGGCGTAGGTCTGCCGATCATGATTGATTATCAGAATCAGCCTTCGTTCTCCTGGAATTCAGCCAATATATATGTAGAGTTGTTTGATCTGCGTGGGAATCAGAGACTGGGGAGCATCTGTGTTGGCAAATATTGCCATTTTCTGATGCAACATTAATCTGCATACCAGATGCACCAAATTCCCAACGTTCTAACTTCTACTAGCAGCCACGATTGCTAGCTAGGATACGATTAACATCTCTGATAGCATGCAATTTTGCTGGTTCAGGAGCCATAGATCGCTTGACATCAACAGCTAGCTCGGGCTTTTAGCTTGATCAATCTTGCTTGAGGTTATCAGTGTTGTCATGCTTGCAAAACCTCCATTCAGTAGCTAGCTAGCACGCTAATTATCGATCGAATGGACAATAGCGTTCATGCAGGCCGTGACAGAATAGCGTTTCATGAGAGTATGTATTGTCGATTATCTGAAAGTATCAACAAACACAACCTTCAAAATATTGATAATCTAGTAGAGTTTGTAAAATTTAAGACATTTTCTTTTATGTTGACTTTCTCACTACTTCATGAATCAATTTGAACACATCTTTTTGCCTTTTGCAAAGCAAGGTGAAAAATCCTTTGCTTTTTGCTCCAACCCCTTGTATTATGGAATGAGCCAAGCAGATGACAATCTGCGAGGTAAAGAATCATATCTGCGAGGTAAAGAATCATAGTCTCCGAGCATCACCTATGACTCTTTATTGGGCAGAATGTCATTTGCCCACTTCATTCCATTTCGTAGAGGATAGTGGTTCCTTTTTCACATGACCATTATGCAGTAGAATCTACATTTGGAAAACATTGATTATGTTTTCCAAGCTAAGCTTTTTTCACAAGACCATTATGAAGCAGAATTTGCATCCGCAAAACATAATCACCCTTGAAAACGATGGGTCGCCCATTCTGCTTTTTAAGCAGTCTGAAATATGGGCAAAAAATGCAACAACTATCCTTTACAAAGTGGGTGTTACAAACCTTTCCTAGCCCAACTTTCTAAAACCTACAGCTTTTTAAAACCTTTCTTAGCCCAACTCTTTAAAACCCACAAATTTCAAGGCAGACCTCACAGTTCAAGGATCACCTCATTCAAAAGGTCATTCTATGTCCAATGTGACCTTCTATGCCAAGAATAGATGAGGATTGATGAGGTGGCAATCCTAAGCAATGTCATTCTTGGCACAACTAGGTGCTTGGCTACCACAAAAGAGATGGAGGAGTTTTCAAGTTTCAAGAAAGCTGCACCTGTTACTTTGCATCCTGCATGACCTTATCCACCTGATCCTATGCGGTTGTCAGGGCGTTTTGCAGGGAGCTTGTGTATTCTTCCAAGCGATCAGCTTGTTACTGGGCCAACTTCTTTTCGGCGTCAGCCTTGTCTTCGTGTTGTTTGGCAATCTTCAACTCTCGATCCAGCTGGACAAGTTTATGGCTGATCAGAGTGTTTTCGGACCCCAGATCAGAGATTCTCTACTCCATTTCTTTCTTCTTATCCAGCATCGACTGGATCACTTGCGCAAGGCTTGAAACCAAACCTAGAGCATCCCCAGAATCGACGGTTGTGGAGGCGGTAGCAGCAATAGGACCTGATGGAGCTGTCCTTGGTTGGCGTGGAATAGGTGCCACTACGTCTTCTTCTCCAAAATGGTCTTCCTCTTCAAACCCTTCAGGCACTGTGGCATCGAACTGTTTTGGTGATTTTATATGCCACTGTCTGACTAGGACCTCTGCCTCTCTGAAAAGACCCCCTGCCAGATCCTGGAGGCCTTCCTGGAGGCCTACGAGCTGGTGCTGTGGAAGCAGATGCAGTAGGAGGAGCCGCTGATGCAGGAATGGGTGTGGCACGAGATGCAGGCACCCTGAATGTAGGCGGCATGTATGAATACGGCTGTACTGCAAGCTGGTGAAGGACAGCTCCTCGTGGATAGTAACCTGGAAGTGCGGCTGGACTATCTTTCGTATGAGGTTGTTGACTGACATCTTCAACACCAACAGTAGATTCATGGATATGTCCGAATCCTCTTCCAGAGAATTGGAGTTCAAAGGGCGTAGGGCTCTGGGGCATTTCAAAAATTTCGGTGGCCCCAAGGGGGTCGGAATCATCGAACATATCCATAAAGAACTATGTGTTTGGTGAGGTGGCTTCGGTGTGTGGGGGTGAGGCGGCCTGGGCAACTGTGATGGGAATGGTAGGCCCAATGGTCACAGACTGTCCTTGATTGGAAGCAGAGGCGAGGGAAGCATCAGAGGCTGGGGGAATGGGAAGTTCAGTGCGAACAGCAGCAGGTGGTGGAAGCGCAGCTGACGAGGTATGCCTAGTGTGATGTTGTGACGCGGAAGGCGAGTCAGGAATAACGATCTTGTTGTGTGGACGATCACAACTATGAGAACTCGAGGCCTAGTGAGATGACTCGGTCGGTGTTTCTTTGTAGACCAAAAGCACAGAATCCAGGTGGAAGCCATGGATTCTATTTTCTAAGTGAGAAGCGGCTAAAAGAGACAACAAAGAGCCGGCAACGAACTACTGCTTAGTATTGGCCTTAATAGCTCGTTTGAGCTCACCAAAAATAGTCTTGAACCAATTATATGGTTCAAGAGGGGCTTTGGCTAACTTGGTGTGGGACTCCACTATTCTATGGAGGATATGTGATGAAGTTGTTCAGTAGCTTGGCAGCAGCGTGGATTGAAGGCTCAGTGATGGCTTCTAGAAGGTAGTCATCATTGGTCCAATGCAGATCGTTTGTGAGGTCAATATATGGCTTGATGGTCTATTTGGCGTGCTTATGATTGGGTGAGGCCTGCATGCCAGATGCTATACCTATAGCTGCAAGGGCGGCCTTAGTGACGCGTACCTTATGTGTGGCTCTCTGGAAAGTGGCATAAAATTTGGATTTCTCTTCCTTCCACGTACTGAAGGCAAGAGTGATGAAATCCATATTGATGCGACCTGAAAAGGCTCTCTCATGAATACCCATTGCAGTGAGCAGCGGCTCCGCAAGGGTCATCCACTGAGTGACCATGCTTGTGCTAGGAAGAATAATGATGTCCGTTGCAAATGGGACATCATGATGGATAGTATAGCGCAGAGACTAGGAAGTATCGGTAGAAGACATGATGATCAGAAAGGAAATATAAAACGCGTAAAAAGTGTATCAGAAAGCAATGCAGGAATTTTGGAAGGCTTTGGTCACAAGAAAAATTTGCAAGAGCTTCGCTAGCACAAGTGAGGAATGAATCGAATTCAGTCAACTTATAGGTGAATTTGGTGGGTCCATTACACTGAATACTAGTTTGGCTGATCAGTTTTGAACAAAACTTTGCAGACATGTACAGTACTGTGAAAATAGGCTATAAAATCTCGACGAAGGTTTCTGGGGATCTGAACCTATCAGGCGAATGTTTTCCAGGTCCGGTGAAGGATGAACCTTTGCCCAGGAGGGCCTTTCACCCAGGTACTGTCATAAATGCATTTTTTCACAATCTATACCTATGGACAACCTAATTTTAACATTTTAAGATCATCTAGCAAGTCAACGAAGGTTCATAATGAGGTTAAGATGCTCGGCAAAGGTTCCCAAAATGGCATATACTTCGCCTAACTCAAAAATTGGGTTTTTTCTTGACAGGAACCTTCGCCCACCTCAAATTCGATAAATCTAGAGTGGATGTATAGTTTGAGAGCTCAGCAAAGATTTCTGGTACTGTATAGGCCAAATCTGACCAAAACAGTGATTTCTAAGTCTTTTTCCATCAAAAAATTACTGTGCTTCCTTCTTCCTATGTTGATGACTTTTTGACTTTTGCTCATCAGTCTTTTCTCATTTTTTGCTTTACTTTACTTTTTCTTTTTCTTTTTTCTTTTTTTTTGACTGTCTTTTTCCAAAAATCTCAGCAAATTAAGTGTTGAAAACAAAAATTGGAAAACAATTAAAATTAAAAAAAGTATTGAGATCAAGCTTGCTGAACTGGCGAAGCGGGCTGCCAAAACTTGCGTAATCGGTTGCCATTCACCGGAGTATCAAATCGTTTTCCATCCAAGTGCTCAAGAATTACTGCGCCATAGTTCAAGATTTCCTTCACTTTATACGGGCCTTCACCGGTAAACTTTAACTTTCCCTGGATCAGCTTGGTTTTGTACATCAAAGCCAGATCTCCTGCTTTCAGATATTTTTTGTGTAATCAACGATCGTGCCATGTCTTGCGGCGTGCTTTCTCTGCAACTAAGGCATGAACTGCCATCAATCTGGGTTTCACATAATTTGTGCATCGCTTCATGACGGGGTTGTAAAGACTTATCATCATTTAATCGTTCTGTTGCTACTATGCGTAAGGATGGGATCAAAAATTCAATTGGCATGACAACATCTTGACCATAAACCAGTTGAAAAGGTATTTGATTTGTACTATTTTTGTAAGCGATTCTGAATGCCCATAATGCTACATACAGTTTATGTTCCCAATCGGACTGACTCGCTTCAACTATCTTTGTCATAATGGTGCAGAGAATCTTATTGGAAGATTCAGCTTGGCCATTCCCTCTGGAATAGTAGGGAGTACTAAATCTGTGTATAACAAAAAAATCTTCCAGTAAACACTTTATTGTTTGATTAACAAAGTGTGTACCCCAGTCACTGACAATCTCAATCGAACATCCAAATCTGATTATAATATTTTCATATAGAAACTTGGCTGTAGATTTCGCATCAGCAACTTTGACAGCTTTGGCTTCAACCCACTTGGTCATATAATCAGTTGCGACGATAAAGTATTGGGCCTGAGATCCTTGCGCGATAGGGTGAATAGGTCCAACATAATCCAGTCCCCATTTTTCAAACGGTGCTTGCGATAAAATCGGATGCAAGAGTTCATAGTTATGTCGAGTAGGTCGTCGTGCTCGCTGGCAAACATCACATGTTTGAATAAAAATTTTTGTGTCCTTGTGAAGCGTAGGCCACCAACAACCTAATTGTAAAAGTTTGTGAACAGTAATATCTGTAGAAAAGTGTCCTCCACCCATGCCATCATGTGAAAACATGATTAAATCTGGTACTTCATGCGGTAAAACACACCTTCGTAAAATATTATCAGATCCACGACGATACAATTGTCCTGCAATTAATTGATAAGGTTGAGCCTTATGAATCAATTGTCTCTTCTGTACTTTTGTCAGGGAGTCATTCGGTTGTCCTAGCAGATATTTGACTATGGTTGAGGTGGAAGAGCATTGGAAGCTTGATTTTATCAGAACAGAGCTCATGCTATTACAAACCAATCTACCAACATATTTCAGATTTATCATCAAGGGAAGACTCGTAAGTACTTCATGTTTATTGGCATTTCAAAATAGAACAAAATAATTAAAATTCTCATCATCTACAATTGCACATTCACTAATATTTGCCATGTCACAGATGCAAAAAAGACAGGAGCTGATAACGTGCTGCAAAGGTCTATCTGCAGCAGTCACCATTGTGGTAGAACAATAGTTTCAAATAAACTTTAGTAAAAATTTGTGTATGCACTCTTTCATTCAATAAATGAAAGCCCAAGTTGGGCATCAATACATGTATTTTGTGCTCCCAAATTCATAAAATGGAGTAGCATTTGATATATCAATGTATATTTATCTATGAATTCTATACATGTATTTTTGTTCTATGCTATCTGTATTTGTTCTAATCTTAATTTAGTATAACTACATCATCCTTTGCACCATCATCAACAACGGGAGGCTGAAGCTAATTTCTTGTCTAAATCTGTACACCTGGCTTGATGTGTACTCAGGAAGTGTAAACTGCAAGATAGAACAATCAAGTATTAGTAATGGCTAAAAACATCAACAAAATAGAAAACTAATTATGATTTCAAAAATAAGAATAAACAGAAATTATTACCTTAGAAATATCAACATCCTCCTGAAGGTTGAACCACTCAAAAAATAACTTGGCATTGTATAATGTGTACCACCCACAGCTGAATGAATCATTATGCTGGGGTGACCGCAAAAAATTTCAGCACACAAGAAATCAATTATGAAACAGAATGAATTAGAATGAAACAAATACATTAGAATACTGATTTCGAAATGCTATTAAAAACGACAAAATTTACCTCCAAACTGACGATCTGCTAGTCCACGGAATGAGGAACATCTGTAGGAATATATTTACTTAAATATGGAAGGTATATATCTACATCCTTATGCGAATTGCTCGCCGAATTCAGCTTGACACAAAAACCTTCAATAGTATTATCTACAGATCTCTTAATAGAGATCAGGTTTAAACTCCAGTGGTCACTGCAAAATAAGATTGAAATTTCTTTAGCTGCAATTTTGAGAACTATTTCAATTGACAATGCCAATGATAAAGCATTAAACAACAAGAATCATTTAATATATCTTACTTGGTATGATAAGGGATGAGCAGATATTTTGTTGCTGGTGTGAATCCACTAGTCAGACACTGTGACAATGTGTCATTATTCTCCTTGAAGGCCTGAAGCAAACTCATTGGATGAATCTCTTACAATGTCATATTGCAAGAGTGTAAGCCCGAACTCTATCACGGGATGATAGAAGCCCATCTGTCTTTGAGATCCAAACAATCAAGAACTATATAATTTATACGAAAGTCAAGTTAACTAGTCTAAAACAAAAAGGAGCGCCAATTGTATCTATAGCATCGGATATGTCCTCAAATTTAAGATAATCATCGGAATCTATATATGTATAAAGATTTGAAGGAGGAGGAGGAGGTGGATGTGTAGCATCTATAGGCATTACAAGGGTATCCAAAACAGATGTAGCTATACTTACAACATTATCAAGAGCAGCGTTATCTACAATTGATTCTGGGTTAGGCTTCACAGATTCTGTGGTGTCTAGCCTCCTTACTTTCTTCGGAGCTCTCTTGGGGGTTGCCTGCTTCCTAGGACGCTTGGTAGGAAGATCAGTCCTATCTAGAGGAGTTGGTCTAGGAGCAGCAGGCTGAGATACGTGTAATTTGCAAAACGTCTCCCTCATTCTCATCAGGAGCTGAAAATCCTTGGGCATTATGGTGACTCTCTTGGAATGAATTGCAAGCAAAAATGAATCTTAAAAAAAAAGGCTCATGTAATCTTCAGCAGCCTCCTGAAGGCACTGAAGAGCACTGGGTGTGAATCTAACCAGCTGTCTGAGATCATTTCTAGTTATGTTTCGGACAGCACGGTAAAATGGAGCTCTTAGAATCAACAGAGCGCTTGATCTCTGATACTTACGTATTTCAGAAAGCCAAAACTGCGGTTGCACGTTCTAGGTCTAACGGGAGGTGTAATGGCAACCGCAGGAGCTGAGGACGAGCCAGCAGAGAAGAAGTCCCTCCTTGTCTGCTTTCTCCTATCCATGGAAGTGTACATGGGATGTCAGACTTGTGTGTGATGGCTAGGATGAGCAGAGAAGGATGATAAAGCCCTCGCAGAGGACCGATATGTACGGACAGAATGTACGGTATATCGGACCTGTGCGAGCCGAATATCAGAGAGATAGATTAGTATAGAAGAAAGATGCACAAGTGCGATACAAGGAGACACGTAGGCATATGTATCGGACCTGTGCGCATGGAAGGCGGTAGGAAGAATATCGATTGTGAAGGATGCGCACAAGTGCGATATGTGGAGCGAAAAAAAAAGTGAAAAAAATTCATCAAAGTTTGTGATTTTATATCACGGTTCGCAAGTGCAAAAGAACGTCCTGTCACACGTGTGGGACTTGTATGGTCAAATGCGAGAGCGACACATGTCACCCTGTCACTTTACACGTGTGGAAGTTGTACGGGCAGATGCGAGAGCGACATGTGTTGTCAAACAAACAAATGAGCACGAGACACGTGTACAGGTGTCATTTCACACATGTCCAGGTGTCACCTCACAGGTGCCAGTGATTGTAGTCCAATTGAAAGTAGACACATGTCCTTTGACCGTTGACCACACATGCAAAAATTTAGTATAAATGGCACGAAACCCGATTAATTTTTTACCTTTTTCGTTCTCAAAATTCACGGCATATCGCTCTTGTGCGCGCTCATTGTTGTCCGTTTGTTTGCAACAATACCTACTTGCGCACAAGTGCAATATTTGGTATCTACTTGTCGTACATATCCCTCTTGTGCGCAATCTTGAGAGTTAGTTTTGTTTTAGTTCTCCCTCTCGCGCAAGTGCGATATCTACGATACTTCCATGGAGTCTTCCTCAGGATCCTCACGAGATTCACGCTTGAGCTCATTTTTACTGAATTTGGGATTACTAAAATCTAGACTACTTCCACAGCCTATTCAGGCCATATCTACATGTTTTTAGGACTGCACAACCAAATTCTGACGTATTTTATGAACATTATGTTAGATTCAGAGATATACTTAGTAAGCTTGTTTTCTCTATAGGTTCACTCGAGTACATGCATTATATTGATCTTGTTCATTTCTTCCCAGCTTTCAGACATAGACTAGATAGAATGTTCACCAAATTGTTTGATATTTTCAAAAGCAGTTCAATGTGTCCTTATTGCAACAAGAAATGTCGATTGGTTGAATATCAGAGTGGTTTCGTACTTTTCCTGTTAGTTCAGATCCCAGATGATGAGGAAGTTTCTATTGCTGACCCTCCTATGGCATCATCCTCTATTCAGTCAGCTATTAAGGATATCAGTCACTTTCTTATCGACACTCCTGATAAGGAAAGTGACTTTATTGATGTGAATACTGATGTTCTCCGGGATTCTTTTAGTGGCCAAAATACATCTGTTGATGAATCGATCCCTACAGAGGAGTATAAATGTCTTTTCAATTTGCCTGTATATTATATTAATGACGATGTATATTTTACTACTACTGATTTATGTAAATTTTTTGACTATCGTGAAGATGAGGTTCTATGTTTATTATCCGGCACAATTTTTGAATTCTCCGACTTTGTAGATTTTGAAACAGATGACCTTGTTGCTGGTATTGATTTTGATGATGAGGAGGGACTTATGACCGGTGAAGAATGCCTGACTAAGACTTTATCAAATATTGATGAGGATGGGCAAGGCAGACCGTTCGATGAAGAATTCACGGCATTTCAATCCCAGATGGGCTTCCCTCGTCCATCATTAATGCATTTCACTGATGATTCCACTTCAGTACGTGGTCATTATATTGGTCATCCTGATCTGGTTGCTGCTGATAATGAATAATGTGTAAGTGTTTAAACTTCCTTGCTTTAGAATGTTTTTAACCACTGAATGTTTTTTTGCTAACATATTTCCTATTGCAGGATGCTCTCATAGTTGATGATTTTGCTGTGAGACAAGGTGGTTTCAGACAACATGCATCCTCGTTCCAGAGGGATAGTGGACTTGGCCACTATCTTAGGCATTTCCTGAAGAATGAGATCTGTATTGCTCATTCCAAGCTGAGCCCAGTTGGGGAGAGTCTTATAATGGCAGTTAAAGCTTTATCATTTTACCTAGGAGGACATAAATTTGTTAAGACAAATAAGATCATTTTTGTCAAAAGATCTTATGTTTTGGACATTTTAGGTTTTACTAATGGGAATGTTCCGTTGTGGTGTCTCCTTGTCTTGTTGTTTTTGTTTTCAGGTTTGCATTTGTGTAGGAGGGCGCCCAAAATTCAGCAAACCCTATTTAGTGTTAGGTCAACTTGTGGCTGAAAATTTCCATATTCTCAACAAGTAGTAGGGCGCTTTCAACAGCCATATTGGAGTGTGTGTTGATCACACTATTTGGCTTCCTAATTGGGTTTCGGTGTAGGCTTCAATCGAAGCTAACCTAATTTTCAAGAAGCTGGCTTTTCTGTGTAGAAAGACAACCATCTATCCATTATTCTTTGGGCACATTGGTTGCAGATTGAAAGACATCTTGTGATCCTACTTTCAACTCTTTGTTTGCTGCAAATTTTTGAGTAGATTTGGTTGTGGAAAGGCTCTCTTTCCTATCTACTACAAGCTGAAATTTGTTAGAGGTAATGGCTAAAGAATTGGAAGCTATCGGTTCTTTGTTAAGTGAAGATCGGTTGGATGGCACAAACTACTCCTTGTGGAGTTACATGATGAATAATCTTCTCATAGCGAAAGGGTTGTGGGATTTGGTCAATGGTGATGAGGAAAGGCCTCCGTCTTTGGCACCTCCTACACCTCGTGGATCATCATCATCAACATCATCTTCTACATTTTCGGAAGAACAAAAGAAGTGGGATAGAAGGGATGCACAAGCACATTCTATGGTTGCTCTTGTTGTGAAAAGATCTATCTTACCTCATATTAGGTCATCGTCTACATTTTCGGAAGAACAAAAGAAGTGGGATAGAAGGGATGCACAAGCACATTCTATGGTTGCTCTTGTTGTGAAAAGATTTATCTTACCTCATATTGTTTGATGATTTTAAATTCAATTTTGACGAGTATCTTGCACAAATGTTAACTTGATCCATTTCCAACAATCAATATCGATTAGAAATATTTCAGACAAGTAACAGATTTCAAACTTTAACCCAAGTTCAAAATTCAACAATGTTAACTTTCAATCTAGGAAGAACTTAGCTTCCTTAATTTAGTCATCAACAAATATAGTACCAGAAAATTAAATTTTCTTGAACTGGGTACCGTCTTGGAAAAAACAATTCATGAGGAACAAATATTTTGCTCTCAATCCTAAATCTATGAACCGAATTCATAGATGGCCTGTTAGGTTAGCAAATTTTATATTGTTACCTCACAACGGTTATGGCTTAATGAATCTAATTCATTCACCCATATCAGTCTAGTCAGATTTACCAAATCGTCTTTCCGAATCGATATTGGCTTTTTTCCATATGGTTTCTATATTTAGACTATAACTTAATTCTCATGCGTTTACTGGAAAAGTAGCTGACAAATTGGAAATTCATTACCAATCAAAGACTCTCTTCACATGGGAAAAAAAATAGCTCAAACCTCATGCAAGAATTTTTTTTTTTTCAATGATGCAAAAACCACAACCAAAACCTTATGGGCATGCAACTACCCCCACCCCTCTCCCCCACCCCACTTTCTCAAAACCCAAAAAACAAACACCTAATATGTTTGTGCTTCCCATGGCGGCCCCTTCTCGAGAGAGAGACAGAAGCAGAGTTTTGGAAACAGTAGGATCTCGAGAGGCAGGGTTGATTGCACTCTCCATTTCCTCATCTGCAGCTCGAACCCCTCAAAATCCATGCACGCTGCCTTGCTACGCAATCGACTGGCAGAATCAATTTGCAGCCATCGCTGATAGCTCAGTTATTTCTGCTATAGCATCCTCTAGATTCAGTGTTTTTTTTTAGTTCAATAACCAAGGTTTCAGCTCACAGAGAGGAACAAACGTCAGAGTGTTGATCATCAGCGAGCAGTAGGAAGTGCAATTTTTTTTGTACAAGGCAGTGGCACTCCAGTTGCTTCAACTTCCAACGTTCTACTGTTCCATCCTCGGCCCAACTCAAATCTAAACAGCTGATCTTCAACCGCTTCAAAACAACTCCCCACTTGAAGAATCGTTTGCAGGACGGGAACCAGCAGTCAGACACCTTTGCATCACTCCTGAGGTTCTAACAGTTTCTGAATAAACTGCTATTCACCCGGTTAAACCTTTGCGATCAAAGAAATGAGTAGGAAAAGATGGAATAGCATCTCACAGCTAAAACGAACTCTTAACTCCACGGCTGTAACAACCAACAGGAATCCAAAAACGATTCACAGTTGCAAATCATTCTACATGAACTGAAAAGCTCCTCAAGAAAACAGAAAATTGAGAATGAATCTCAAGACTAATTTTTAGCATTAAAGTCAAAATTGAATGTGTAGAAGGGCACTCTACCACCAACTTTGAAAAATCACCAAAAAATTAAAATTTTCATTTCAACTTTCTTTGAGAAATCTGTACTCCAATCCAACATAGAGCTTGCTTCCATCCCATCCCAAAACCGCATCTTAGCCGGGTTCTGATATCAATATAAAGTCCCTAAAGGATTACCCGTAATATGAGGATAGGAGAACACAATAGGAGAGACTATGGAACCAAACCACCCAACCAATCCTAGATCAAACCTGCATCTAGCCCCCAAGCCATGCCATGTGAAGCAAGAGGAGAAGATAGAAACTCCAGCCATGTCAACTATAAATAGATCACATCTCTTCATGTAGTCCTCCTGCCTATATCTGTCACACAGACATGCAATGCTCCAAATGTCTCAATTAGAGTGTCTGGGTCCTCTCAAGGTAATTAGTCACAAACAGGCCTTGACATGGAATTAAATCATGGCGTGACCAATAAACTCGAGTACTGGAGGGCCGGTCTACCATATTAGGACTATTCCAGGTCCTAAACCAAATATGGCCATAACACATACACACTCTTAAATTTCATTGAGACTGATCCTTACGTCCCTTGTTTTTCAACCCCAACATTTCCTAAGAGTTTCAACGGCCAAGACCAGCTCATCATTGTCCGAATCTACTAATAACGCACACAATGGCTCCCACACAGCTCCCATGTCTTTGGCCCTTTGAAAGACAACACCACAATTCACGTTTAATGAATGATTATGAGAAATTAATCCAAGGTATTTGAAAGCAATAGGACAAAGATGAAGCTATAGGACAACAAGAGGCCCTTTTTGAGTAAAGTGTCATGGGATTTGCATCACTTTAGTGACAGGGGAGTGTGAGGGTTAGACTACAAGGCTCAAAAACCGTTTCAATGGAATGCACAGATACTCATAGAAGTCTCTGTTGGAAATCAAGTCCACAATTGTCTCCTTGGTGAATGACTATTTCTATTTCAAGATTCTTCCTGCACGTTTACTGATCGTTGATCTAGGGTCAGGTGAAACCAGCTTTGATTCTACATCTGCTCATCTGATACCTACAAGAATCATAACTTAGACAATCAAATTATTTGAAGAACGTCTACAGTGGGCTTCCTGCTGATCTCTAGCAAAGGAGGGTAACCAATCCTATCATATTTTAATTTCAGATGTTAAGTTCAATAATTTGAAGATCATTGAAGACTTGGCCATCTTCAAGAACTTCCATGAATTAGCATTTAGAACAACTCTGCAGAAAAACACACTATGTCGCAACAGTATGAAGAAATGAACTATGTTTTTCGCAGTGTCGGCTTTTTTCAAAATGCGAATCTTGAATGAATTGTTGTCTGCTATCGTTTGTGTATCTCATTCATTCATTTCTATCAATGCCGCATATGGGTTGAATTTCGGTGATTGCTACGTTAATCTAAAACATAGATCAGCAGTGCCTGTCTACATTCTGGAAGACTGTAGGAATGATACAGCTGGCAGTGACCAGCAATCATATCTGAAATCCATCCGAATTGTTTTATTTCGTGTCTGTTTCGCGCATCATTTTTTTTGTCATCAGTGGTATCATAGCCTACCTTGTCATAGTTTGACGTAGCCAAGAAGCTATCAAATCTAGGAGGCCAAGCATTCAAACAAACAACCATCAACAAGAGAACACACTTTAGAAGCAATGGCTTCAATTAGCAGCATACAGAGCAAGATATGTACAATTCTGGATTCTTCAAAATCTAACTTTCTAGCATGGAAAGTTAAGACATCATTGATACTCAAGGGTGAAGGTTTATTCCCCTGGGTGGATGGCACAGAGGAGAGACCTACGACATCAGGCAAAGAGCTACACGAGTGGAGGGAGAAAAATGACAAGGCATTAGTCTTGCTATCGTCATCCATCGAAGATAGTCTCACACTTGACATGGCTACACTCTCCAAAGCTAAGGAGATGTGGGATACACTGCTCACAAGATTTCAAATGAAATCAAGAAGTCAAATAATGATGCTGGAAGATTGGCTGACAAATCTACATTGGGATGGAAAAGACCTCGCTTCTTTTGTAAGGAAGATGAAGGATCTATTTCTATCACTACATAACTCTGGAGCAGAGAATGTAGTGTCAGCTGAGAAGTAGCTCACTTACCTGTTGAGAGCCTTACCCAAATCTTTCCAGACAACCAGAAACCTGCTCGCGAAAGATCCTACAATGACCCTCAAAAAGGCAATTGTCGAGATTCAAGAGGAAGTCGAGGCTAGAGAACACCTTGATCACAAGGATGGTTCTGATCAGGCCCTCTACGGCAACAAAGAAAAATCCAAGAAACATTTCAAGCCTAAGAGAAAGTAAAATCAGAGACAATATCATGATCAGCAAGCAGAGGGGACCAGCAAAGGCAAGTGGAAAAATAAAGAGAGGTCGAAACAACAAGGTGGAGAATAGAAGACTTGCGTGAGATGCAGGAGAGATGGGCACACAGTTGATACATGCTGGCTCAATCCCAAAATTGAGTGTATCCACTGCCACAAGAAGGGTCATGCAGCCATGGATTGTCGCCTGAACCCGAGGAACAAATCAACACAGAACAGACAGGAGAACAACAACAGTTCATCCTATTTCAAGGAGCCTGAGAGTTCAGAAATGGGCGAAGAGAGATTGAACAGAAATTGTTTGACCGCCTACATTTGTGAAGATGTGTGTGCAGCATAAACATCTGACACACATGAGGTGATCCTAGATGCAAGAGCCACCTCACACTTCGTTGAAGGGAATGGGTTGTAGTCGTGAAACTGTCGCGAAAGCGAAGCAACCATGACTCAACGCGATTGGGATGGAGTTCAGATGTGGTCGCTGGACACTGCTAGCTGAATCACTCCTACAGTCCTCTAGAATGTAGTCAGACACTGCTGATCTATGTTTATAAATTAATGCAACATTCAACGAATTCAAGTAATGTGTGAAATTGAAATGAATGAGAGAATCAGACACACGAATTACAGCAAACACATTTGCATTCAAGATCATACAACATAAAAGAAGACATGTGCACAATGGCTACAAGATCATCTATTGATTTTCTCTGATTCTTCAAGCACTGCATGCAGATCCACACACTGTGTTGGCTTGAGATAAATACAGTTCTCTCACGAGTAGATGTCTCGCTTACTAGCGGACTTGTAGATCTCTATGGATCCTGATCACAGGACCTGTCTAGCATGCAAGCGGACTTCTTGTCTGTATTTTGTCTTGATTGCTTACTAGCATCAGACTACTTCATATGTGTATATCACAAGTATCATCCAACAAGTATATAGTTGTTCTATGTAACTTTTAAGATTAGAGTGACTAAACATCTACAACTAATCAGGAAATTACAAGAGTGGCAGATTAGCCACGACCTAGAGTGTATCTACTGAAGTCATGCCATCAGATCATATATATGTACTTCTGGGTACTTGCATGATCTTTGCTGGTACTCTTTGGAGCGTGAGGACAGAAAGTCTTTCGCGACATTTTTCGTGTCGCGTTGTTGGTTTCGTCTCTATCGTCTGACTTTCTCATTTTTAACCGAAAAAAATTCTTGTTTGCGAATTTTTCGTGTTCGTGTCTTTTCTGCATCCTCCTCAGGCTCATGATCGGATCCTCAAGCTCTATATTCGAAAAATTAGAAGTTTAGATCCAAGAAATCTACAAAGTCAGGTTATACTGACAAGAAGAGCAACATGCAGACTGGACCAACTCCTGGTTCAGGATCGAGTTCAACCTCTTCATCGTTCCAACCAGTGTAGAAACTATTCTACAAATACTGTAAGAGGACTGGCCATGAAATAAAAGACTACCGAACTTTAAAGTACAACAACGAAAATAAGAAGCAATTCCAACAGCAAGCACGTAGTGCTACAACCATTCACTCAATCCAGCAACAAGAGGAAGATGAAGCTACGTTCATGACCAAAGTTGGAGAACAACAAGATATTGATTCTTGGTATCTAAACTCTGGAGCAACTCAACACATAACTCACCATCGCGACTGGTTTAAAGACTATAAGTCATTCACCCACTCTCGAGTTGTGCAACTTGGAGACAACTCATCACATTCAATCGAAGGTGAAGGAACAGTTGGAGTTGAGTTCCAAAGAGGTGAAGTTAAGTTGTTGTCCAACGTTCTCCACATTCCAAATCTAACCAAGAATCTGCTCTTAGTTAGCAAAACTGATTCAGGTCGGAGGGTCGAATTCGGTATAGAAGGCTGCACAATTCTTGAAAAATCTCGAAAGGTTCTAGCCTTCGGAAGAAGAAGATGCTATCTTTACAAACTTAACCACTGCTATTCTTTTAATAGTCAAGCTCTTCACACAGCCACTTCTAAATCACCAAGAGCATGCTCGCCCATGCCTCTCTTTCAAAGAAATTCTAGGCAGAAGCTGTCACAACAGCTGCCTGTTTGCAAAATCGATCCATCACCAAAGCCCTGAATGGCAACACACCTTATGAGGTGTGGACATGATCAAAACCCTCACTCAAAAATATTTGAGTGTTTGGATGTATCGCTTTCGCTCAGATACCAGAAGATCTAAGAAGAAAGCTAGACGACAAAGGCAGGAAAATGATTTTCATCGGCTATTTCCCATATCACAAGACATACAAGCTCTACAATCTAGATACTAAGAATTCACAAAACTTTCGTGCTTCGTGTCTCTTGACTTTCGTGTTCGCGAACATCTTCGTCAGGCAGAGGGCTGAAAGCTAGAAAAGCTTTGTAATTAGAAACGTTTTGTTTCTTCATTCGTGACATCAAGACGAATCATGTCTGATTTCAGAAGTGCTGATCCATCAAGGTTCATAGTTCTTGGAGATGGATCCAAACATCAAGTGAACGGTATTGGTTCACTTTGGCTCAACACGAATGGCAGAGACAAACGGCTCGAAGACGTTCTGTTCGTGCCTACACTGCAACAAGACCTGCTTTCTGTGGCAAGAATAGCAGATGCAGGGATGCGTGTGACGTTTTCTGACAAAGCATGCAATGTTATTGATGCCAGTACCAGTACCCTGATTACTCAAGGCAGAAGAAAAAGGTAATCTATATCACCTGGAGGTACACTTACCTACAGATCAAGTGCATTAGACTCATGATGATTCGCTAGACACTCTGTGGCACAGGAGACTATGCCACATGAACTCAATGCCACTTTACCAAGCAAGCCATCATGGAGCAATAACAGGGGTCAGCATCTCGAATGCAACCAGTTCGACCACCTGTGATACATGTCTGAAGGGTAAGATGTCACGCACTCCATTTGTCAAAGACTCCTACATAACGACCAAGATTCTAGAGTTAGTGCATTCTGACATCTGTGGGCCTTTCAATGTGATCTCATTAGGAGGCTCAAAATATTACATAACCTTCATTGATGATTATAGTAAATTTGCCAGAGTGTACTTTATTTAGAATAAATCTGAAGCACTTGATAAATTCACAAAGTATGTGAATTGGACAAAGAGATGCACACGCAACAAAGTGAAACAAATCAGGATAGATCGAGGTGGTGAATACATCTCGAATCGCTTCACCGACTTCTGCAATGATCGTGGCATCATTCACAGAAGGACTGCAGCCTACACACCGCAGCACAACGGTGTTGTAGAGAGGAAGAATAGGACCCTGATGGAAGCTGCCAGATGCATGATGGCCTACTTGAAGGCTCCAAGAGTACTGTGGGCTAACGCAGTAGCTATAGCTGCATACATCCAAAACAGGACAAGGAATTCTGGTGTCCCTCACACAACACCACAGGAACTATGGTGGGGTAGAAAGCCCAACCTATCTCACATCAAAATTTTTGGCTGTGGAGATTATGCACATATTCCTGATAAGCTTCGAAAGAAGCTTGATGAGAAAGCTGAACAAGGGACTTCTGGTAGGTTATGACAACAATTCGTCATACTACAAAGTCTACATGCCAGACACAAACACTGTGAAAATAGTGAGAGATGTTAGATTTGATGAGAGCAGGACGATGGCCAATGATGATCCTGTCAGCTATGAGGTTTTGGAGAGAAAGTAATGATTTGCCACCAGTGATAGAGGGAGCAGAGGAGGAACATGAAAACAAATATTTTTGAGCCCCTTTCCATTCGAGTGACAAATCAGAAGACGAAAGATTTGAGAGACAGCCTACTGCTACAGTTTCTGTAAACCAGAATGGTTCCGGACCTAGCAGAGCAAACAAAGGCAAAGGCATTGTTGTCCTAGGAGGATCTCCTAGAAGGTCGACAAGACCACGGAGAGCGAGATATGTGTCAGACAGCTCTACTTCTACATCAGAAGATTTCTATGGATTCAGTGGCGAACCACAAACTTTTGAGGAAGCGATTGAATGTCCAGCAAAGGACAAATGGATCCAAGCCATGAACGAAGAGATGGAATCCATGAGGAAGAACCAGGTATGGACGTTGAATGTCAAATGCAAATGGGTTTTCAAGCTCAAGTATGGACCGGATGGGAATGTCTCGAAATACAAGGCAAGATTGGTAGCAAAGGGATTTTCTCAAAGATATGGTATTGACTACTCTGAAACCTTCTCCCCTGTCATCAAACATTCGTCCCTACGATTGTTATTTGCATATGCAGTCGCTTATGACCTTAGGATCCACATTGTGGACGAGAAGACAACCTTCTTGCAGAGTACGTTGCATCAGCAAATATGGCCAATGAAATAACCTAGCTCAAGCAGTTCCTGAACGAATTGAGCGAAACAAGGAACGAGCCTCTGGTTTTGCAGATGGATAATACATCTAACGAAAGATCATGTGTTTCACTCAAGGACGAAACACATTGCGATCAAGTACCACTTGATCAGAGATCTGATTGAGAAGAAGATGCTGCAGACCACCTTCATCGGAACAAAAGACATGGTTGCTGACATTTTCACAAAAGCCCTAGACAAAGGACTTTTTGAGAGACAGAGGAGCAATCTTGGAGTCGTCAAGCTATCATGCTTTGAGAGTGAGCTGAAGAAACAAAACGTTTTTATTAACAAAGCTTTAGTAGATTTTAGCCCTCGCTCTGATGAAAAAGTTTGCGAACACCAAAGTCAAAAGACACGAAGCGAAAATGTTCGCGAACAACCTAACGAGAAGACACGAACGCAAAAGATTTGCGAAAGAGAATTTTTTGCGGTACAGTAGGAGAAAGTCAGACGACGTGAAAGTCAAAAGACACGAGGCGACATGAAAATCGTCGCGACACCTTTTCTGCCCTCACGCTCCAAAAAGGACCAGCAAGATCGTGCAAGTACCAAGAAGTACAGATATATGATCTGATATCATGACAACAATAGATACACTCTAGGTCGCGGCTAATCTGCCACTCTTGTGATTCGTGATTAGTTGTAGATGTTTAATCACTCTAATCTAGAAATTACACGACGCGACTTTATACCTTCTGGTTGATGCATGATATACCATGTATGAAAAAGTCTAATGCTAGTAAGTAAGAAGACAAAAATACAAAATACGAGTCTGTCTGCGTGTGAGACAATTTTCTGCATAGGATCTGTAGATCCACAAGTCCGCTAGTAAGCGAGACACGAATTTGTGGGAGAAGTGTATTTCTCTCAAGCCAACGCACTACGTGGATTTGCATGCTGTGCTTGAAGAATAAAAAAAATCAATGGATGATTTTGTAGCCATTGCGCACATATCACTCTTATCATGTCTGATCTTGAATGAATTGCTGTCTGCTATCGTTTGTGTATCTCATTCATTCATTTTTATCAATTCCGCATGCTGGTTGAATTTTGTTGAAGGTTGTGTTAATCTAAAACATAGATCAGCAGTGCCTGTCTACATTCTGGAGGACTGTAGGAATGATACAGTTGGCAGTGACTAGCAATCATATCTGAAATCCATCTGAATTGTTTTATTTCGCGTTTGTTTTGCACATCGTTTTTTTTGTCATCATAAAGATGAATTCGGCTAGTAATATGCATAAGGATATTGACTCGATTCTGCCGACAATATGTTAATACATTCCAAAAGAGAATGCGAAGGCAGGGGAATGGAAGATCATCAGTCTAGAGGTAAATCATCTCCATCTCATCAACTTTTCAAAATCAACATTCTAATGTATTCTATTCATAATGTGGTTTCCTTCATTGATATCTTGTGTATTGTACTTTTTGCAGTCACCCCAGCAAAATAACTCATTCAGTTGTGGGTGGCACACTTTGTATAATGCAAAGTTATTTTTTGAGTGGTTCAACCTTCAACAAGATGTTGATATTTCAAAGGTAATTTATTTTGTTATTTTTTGTTTTGGAATCGTGATTGATTTTCTTATTTTGTAAATTTCCTAACCGTAAGTAATACGTGAACATCCTATCTTGCAGTTTACGCTTTGTTAATACACAACAAACAAAAAAATGATCTTGAACATACTAGTGAGGGCAAGGCTTCAGCCACCCGTGTTGATGATGGCATTGCCGATGATGTTATTATACTAAATAAAGATCAAAAAAATATAGATAGCATAGAAGAAACATAGATTCAAAATGTATAGAATTGATAGGAACATATACAAATTACATATCAAATGCAACTCCATTTTATTGATATCGGGAGCCCAAAAAACATGTATTGATGCCCAACTTGGGCTTTCATTTATTGAATGAAAAAGTCTATACACATATTTTACTGAATTGTATTTGAATCTATTGCTCTTCCACAATGGTGATTGTTGTAGGTAGATCTTTGCTCAGCTCTGTCGTTTTTACAAATATAACAAGACAAATATTAGTGGACGTGTCATTGCAAATTATGTCATTGTCCTTTAGGGTGTTCTATTTTGAACTTGCAATAAACATAGAGTACTTACGAGTCTTCCGTCGATGATGAATCTGAAATAAGTGGGTAGATTGGTTTGTAATAGCATGAGCTCTGCTATGATATAATCAAGGCTCCAATGCTCAATCATAGTCAGAAATTATTCATTGTGTATGATGCCTTTCGGTCATTTATTTAAAAGTCTTGATCTAGTGGTAGCCATGTACCATCAATTTTATTGAATCTTTGATAGCTAAATGTGAGACTGAGCATTTGTTTTTTGATATGATAATGGAAGATCATTGACGATTTTTTATCCTGCATTCTATATTGTTATTTGTTTTACTATCCGAGACTTGATCCACGAGATCTGACAAAATCTCACCTGATAAATCCTTGCAAACAAATAGAGTTGGTGTCCTTCGAACACTTGCACTTGAGAAAAAATCAACAAATATATGCAATGAGAGAAACTGACTTAGGTGAACAATTTTTGAATCCGTACTTATCTTCATGGCATTTGTAACATCTAAGAGTAGCTTGCATATGAAGGATTTAGAAACAATACTGTCAAGAGTAGGCCACTCATCACTCTAAAAACTTGGCAATGGAATTGCTTCAAGCTTGCCGAAACCCCCATCCATTTGTGGTCTATATGAAGATTCATAAAAATATATACCACTATCTACAAGCTCCTTTGGACATGAGAATGCCACAATAGTCACAGTTACTATGCATACTATATTTCTATAACTGTAACTAGTCTAGTTAACAAATTTCACTATACTAACCAACATAGTTAAGTAAATTTAACTTGAGATATTGACGTCGGGCAGATTAGCACGTGTCGAGTAGGAAGAGCGAACCAATGGGATACGTTCAAGCTCTCCGCCGACGCAAATTTTTAAAGTTTGTTGTAATATATTTTTATTTTCAGTTTATTTGAGCTACGTTACATAGATTTGAAATTTTTCCATTTTGATTGGGCCAGTTGAGACTAAAGAAAAAAAATAAAAATATCTATACAAAGGGTCGTTTTTATTTTGGGATTCCTCTAATGCGTCAATACTCTCGCCCTAGTCTCCTCTTGGATGAGTGTTCCTATTGGGTGTTGTGGAGGTTCTCTTGTCATTGGTCATATTCCATTGATCTTTAGATTTTTCGTATAAATCAATCGAAGATAATAATTTTTCTGCGTTGTATAACATGAATGTGCAAAAATTGTCTCTCATACTTTCGAAAAATCTTGCACACGTGTCTTTTCCTTGTAGAATGCTCTCTTGTTTGTTGCTCTCCTTATCACTCTCATGCCACAGTCTTGGAACCCCTGGATTTAATTGTGTAATGTAAAACAAGGTATAAATTCTTACTGTTTGAAATCTCATGATTGACTGGCCTGTAACTGCATAAAACTAATCCATTCCTTTGGATCTGACATTCATGGCTCGGTATGCTTGTAGGTTATGGCTTCTCACCTACAGTTGCTTCCTTTGTAAGATCACGTGTCTGAGACTTAGTCTTCCTCTCTTGTGAGGGAGCTTTTATTATATTGTCATCTCTCTTGATTGAATAAAGAAGATCCTCCATGAGTTCTTGACAATTGAGAAGCTCCTTGTTCAAGGCAATCTTCTTGAGTGAAATTCCTATGAACATGTTCTGATTTCTTTTTGTGATTGTGGATTAATTAGATTTCTTGCTTACGTTCTTGCTTTGTGGAATGTAGATGTGGATTAATTTCCTTGTTTCTTGATTTTGTAGTTTCAGCATGCAGGTAAACTATAGAGGCTGAGATTGTGGGTCTGATTTTGCATATCTACTAACAATCTTGTCCTTGATTGTTATTGGGTATTGCAAACATCAAGAAGTGGGTGTTTCTTCATTCTTGGGCTGCTAGAATGCTGTTTGGAAGTTAGCTTTCTTGATTCTCGTTTCTTGTTGAGTAGCTTAATCTTGTTATTGTATTATTCCCTGATTTTCTAAGATAGTTTGGTAGATAGATTACAGATTTGCTCTCTGTCCAGAACGTTGATCTGTGCTTGAGCAAGGATTTGGTTGCATGGCTTGTAAATGCATGTAGCTAAGTGAACGTAACCGTTTCATCCCACTGACAGGCTGGAAATACACGTTGCAAACTAAGAAGCATTTTTGCCTGGCCATTCCAAGCAAGCGGTCTGAGTTACATAAGACTTAACCAACTGAAAGCTTCGTCACGAGCGCTGGAAGCCAACCTGGCGCCACGCCAGACTGGACAGCCATAAACAGGTAACTTTCACCCAAGCAAGCCATCCAACTCAGCCGACAGGTTAGAGCATGAGGGGACCAAATGGTCCCGACAGCATACCGCTGGCGCCACGGACCGAATGGTCCCAACGGCATACCGCTGGCGTCCCGGGATACGACCCTCAGCTATGTGCCAACTTAAAAATTTTGAAGCGACCTTACAACTGGCTGTGAAAATTGTCAACATTTCCTAGCTAGTTTGAGGCCTAAATTGGCTAAAATTGTAAATAGTTTTGGTTCTGGAGTTTCACACGTGTGAACCAGGCCACAATGTTTTTATTTACTGTATTTTTTCAGTATGATGAAGTGTCAAACTTCATACCCTTCAAAATGAGACCATTTTGATGTATTTTGGTCATATAAGCCATTTTTAGCTATTTTTCCTATATAGGGAATATCTAGGGTCAAGTACCTTCTAGAGAGAGGAGAGAGAGTCATCTTCCTCATCCATAAATAGTAGGGAAGTCGTGGAGAACAGGTTGGAGAAACCTTTTGTATGCTTCATTGAGATCAATAGATCATTGTCATTGTTTCTTCCTCCATTGAGAGCATTGTTGTGTGTATTGTCTTCAAGCTATTGTGTATGATCTTAGGTGCTTTCCAAAAGTGGTAGGCTGATGTATTATGGACTGTATAATGCTATTTTGGGCCGCACTTGATGTTTATGGAAGTTTCCATTTGTGATAAATGCTTTTTGATCAAGTTCTTTGCATTCTAGGTAGCATAGAATGTGTTGCCAATTCCTAGCTTATGTAGTTTGGAGTGCAAGCATTCAAGCCAATGATCTTGGAGTTTAGATCCACTTAGGATCTGTATTTTTCACATGGTATCAGAGCTGGTTGGCTTCTATTTACAGTAAGTATTCCATTTTTGGTGATATTTGGATGTTTGATCAAGTTCTAGCATGATTTTGCATTGCTTTGTTGATCAAATCTTACTAACCTTTGTTTTGTGAGTTGAACTTGTGGATCAAAAGCATATTTCAGGTCTATTGAAGATCAGAGGCTGAAAAGAAACTATTTTGGATCAGATCATAACACCTAATCATTTGTTATTGTGAGGCTTGTGCATATTCAATACTAACAATGTTCTTTTCAATCCTATTGTTGACAATCTCCATTCTTGGATGAACACTCTCCTTAAGTGGATGAAACTTCTCCTTAAGTGGATGACAAATGCTCTTTTGAGTGAGTTGTAATTCTCCTAAAGGCTGAGCAAAGCTCCCATTTGGATGAAAGATCCCCTTTTTTGGGTGAACATATTGCAAGCTCCATTGTGAAGAGCATATTGTAAAGATTGTCATCAATTTTGGCATAAATTTTGGTGTACTTTGTTGAGCATGTAAGTAACTCTCCTTATGTAATTTGATTGGAGCATTTGCTGGAAGGTGTTAACCATTATGCAAGTGTGTTTTCAGGTTCTTAACAGGTTGAGGAACATTCTCATGTGAAGTGATCTTAGATCTACATCTAAACACCAAGATTTGACAAGATAGTGAAGCTAGTCTTGTGATTCACTAAGTGTGCTCATTCATTCACCTCTAAATCTTGTATTTATCACTTGCTGGAGTTTATAAACTTTTAGAAGTGTGGTTTACATGTGGTTTTACAGGTTGAATCAATATCTTAGTGTGTTGATCATATGTTGATCAAGTTTGTTCATTACTAGGTAATCTTGGCATCCTAGTTTTGGGTATTTTCTAAGAATGCAAGTAACTCTTCACACCATAACTTGATTTGGTCACTTGCTGGAAAGTTTGAGAGCTTAAGCAAGAGTGTGTTCAGGTTGGTTTGATTTTGTAATCCATTCTTAGTGTGTGCAAAGTGTTGCATGTGTTTCAATCTTCCTTTCTATGCTTGGAAACCATCTAGGTTCAAGATAGAAGTGTTTTAGGGTCCTAAATCTTCATAGATCTCTTTATCTATCATTTGTTGAGAGAAAAGTGAGTGCTAAGTGCTTTAGGACAGAACCTAAAAGTTGAAGAAACATTAGAATCATGGCTTCCAATGGTGGGATCATGCTAGAGTCTAGTGAAAGGTTGAGTTCATCAAACTACTCTACTTGGAAAGTGAGGATGGAGTCCTTACTTGAGTTGAATGAACTCATGGACATAGTTGCAGAAATTGAAGAGAGACCTCTCACACTTCAAGAGCAACAAAGGTTTGATAAGAAGGCCAAAAGGGCTCTTCATATCATTAAAATGAATGTTACAAATGAACTTCTCAAGGAAGTTGGAAAGTGTCAAAGTGCAAGTGAGGCATGGAATGCCTTAAAGAAGCTCTTTGAATCAAAGTCCACATCTAGGGTATTGACCCTAAGGAGACAAATATTTTCTAGTAGGCAAAGAGAGGGTGAAAGTGCTCATGCATTTATCTTGAGAGTTAAGTCCCTAAGTGATGATTTAGCATGCATTGATGAGAACATAAAAGATGGTGAAATAGTCCAAGTTATGTTGAATGGTTTGCTAAATGAACATGCTAACCTTGTGCAAAGTTTTGCCATTCAAAGAGTCTTGCCAAGTGTGGTTGACTTGCAAGAAATCTTATTGGCTGAAGAACATAGGTTGCAATCAAAGCTTGATGGTGCATCCTTGCAAGGTGGAGGTGAAGAGGCCTTCTTCACAAAAGGCAAATTCAAGGGCAAAGGTAAAGGCAAAGGGAAATGGTCCAAAGGTGGTAACTTTGATCATGATGATCACTCTTCCTCTTCCTCTTCTACTAAGAACAATAAGTCAAAGTTCAAGTGCTTTTATTGTGGGATAAAAGGTCATTTTGCAAATGAATGTTATAAGAAGAAAAGAGAGCAAGGAGAGAGGCAAGGAAATCTTACAATAGATGAGGAAGAACATAACACATGTGAATCACTTGTTATGACTTCAAGTTTGTTAGCCAACATAGATGATAATGATCCTTGGTGGATTGATAGTGGAGCCTCATCTCACATGACAAGACATAAGGAATACTTTACATCCTTATTGTCTTATGAGGGAGAAGGTAACATCATCTACACTGCAAATGATGGTCAATGTGACATCAAAGGCATAGGCACTATTCCTATTTCCCTTTCAACAAATAGGAAAGCAAATCTTGAAAATGTTTTGTACATTCCTTCAATCACTAAGAATTTGCTTAGTGTAAGTCAAATGATTGACAAAGGACTTGATGTGGAGTTCATTGGAGATGCATGTTTGATAAGTAAATGTGGATCCTTGATTGCTCAAGGTAGGAGGCATGGTAAACTTTTCAAGCTTGATGCATGTGTGATCTCTAATCATGAAGGATGTATGGCTAGGGAGCAATTGACAAACCAAGAAGTTTGGCACAAGAGGTTGGGCCATCCCAACTTCAAATCTTTGGAGGTAATGGCAAAGAAAGAGCTTGTTCTTGGTCTCCCTAAAAGTCTTGTTGCAAACAATAGTGTTTGTGAACATTGTGCCTTGTCCAAATCTCATAGACTTGCTTATTCTAGATCTACTTCTAGATCTAAAGAAGCTTTTCAACTTGTGCATTCTGATATTCATTCTTCTAGTACAACTAGCAATGGTGGGGCAAAGATGTATGCAACTTTCATTGATGACTTTAGTAGGTATACTTGGATCTATCTTCTTAAAAGTAAGGATGAAGTGTTTGCTGCATTTGTCAAGTTCAAGAATGAAATGGAAAACCAATTCAATACAAAGATCAAATGCTTAAGATCTGATAATGGAGGGGAATACACCTCAAATAGGTTCAAAGACTTTTGTATAGCACATGGGATTAAGAGGGAGATGTCTAGTCCTAGGACTCCACAACAGAATGGAGTGGCCGAGAGGAAGAATAGAACCCTTTGTGAATGTGCCAAGGCAATGAGACTACATGCTAATCTTGCTAAGTCTTTTTGGGGGGAAGCTTTAGCATGTGCTAACTATCTATGTAATAGATGGACAAGTGCTTCCTTGGATGGTAAAACTCCTCATGAGGTTCTTTATGGTAGAAGGCCGAGTGTCAAGCATTGTAGGATCTTTGGATGTACATGTTTTGTCAATATCACACTTGATGATAGAACTAAAGAAGATCCTTCATCAAAGAAGGGTGTGTTTGTTGGCTATAGTGAAGTAAGCAAGGCTTACAAAGTGTACATTCCTTCTACAAAGAAAGTTGTCATAAGTAGGGATGTCATCTTTCATGAAGAGAATGTTTCCAATGTTGTTGATGTTGATGTTGATGTGCCTACTAATCATCATGATGTGCAAGATGTCTTGGATGAAGATGGAGATGCCACTCCAAAGCAAACTTCAAGGAAGACTCAAAGGCAAAGGGCTAAGCCATCAAGGCTAACCTATGATGAAAAAGGAAAGCAAGTGGTGGACAACTCTAACTTTGCTTTTCTTACCTCTTTTGATGAACCAACTTGTGTAGGTGAAGCAATTCAAAAGAAGGAATGGATCCAAGCCATGGATCATGAGCATCAAGCACTCATCAAAAGCAACACATGGAGGTTGGTAAAGCTTCCAAAGGACAAGAAGGCAATTGGTTGTAAGTGGATCTTCAAGATCAAGACAAATCAAGATGGATCAATCAACAAGTACAAGGCAAGGTTGGTGGCAAAGGGGTATGCTCAAGAATATGGTATTGACTATGATGAGACCTTTGCACCCGTGGCAAAGATGGTAACTATTCGAATCCTAATCTCTCTTGCAACTCTTTATGATTGGAATATGTGGCAAATGGATGTTACTAATGCCTTCTTGAATGGTGATCTTGAAGAAGATATTTACATGGAGCAACCCGAGGGCTATGTTTCACATGATGAGCCTAATCATGTGTGCTATCTCCAAAAGAGTTTGTATGGGCTAAAGCAAGCACCAAGGAGTTGGTATGCTAAGCTCAATTCCTTCTTACTTTCTCAAAACTTTGTTATGAGTGAGTATGATCATTCTCTCTACTTTAGATTGAATGAAAATGATATCACTTTACTTTTGATCTATGTTGATGACATTATCTTAAGTGGTGGTAACAATCTAGATATAGATGAAATCAAGATGGCACTCAAAAGAGAGTTTGAAATTCAAGATCTTGGTAAACTTCATTATATCTTAGGAATAGAGATTATTAGAACTTCTAAATCTACATTCATATGTCAAGAAAAGTATGTTAACTCTATTCTAAAAAGGTTTCATATGGAAGATTGTAAAGTTGTTTCTACTCCTATGGAATCAAATGTAAAGCTAACTACAAGAAGTAATGAAAGATCCTTCAAGGACATTACTCTCTATAGAAAGCTAATAGGATCTCTTATATGGTTAACCATCACAAGACCTGATCTAAGCTTTGTGGTTGGTAAACTAAGTCAATTTATGCAAGATCCTAGTGAGGCTCATTGGAAGCTAGGAAAGAGAGTACTTAGATACATCTCGGGATCTAGAGATTTTGGCATCTTGTATGGAGGTACTACACCTAACCTTTGTGGATTTTCAGATTCAGATTTTGCAGGTGATCAAATGGATAGGAAGTCAACAAGTGCCTTTGCAATCTATCTTGGAGATGGAGTGGTCTCATGGCTATCAAAGAAGCAACCAACTATCTCTCTATCTTCCACCGAAGCCGAGTACAAGGCATTAACAACATGCACCAAGGAGATTCTTTGGATCAAGAGGATGTTATTGGATCTTCACTTGCTGGAACCAGAGAAGACTCCAATCATACTTTGTGATAACCTTTCAGCCCAAAGCTTGGCAAGCAATCCTGTTTTTCATGCAAGGAGCAAGCACATTGAGATTGCTCACCATTTTGTGAGAGATCAAGTCATTGCCAAAGAGGTGGAGCTTCAACATGTCTCTTCAAAGGAGTGTGTGGCTGATATCTTCACCAAACCATTGGGAAAGGACCTATATTTAATGCCTAGATCTAATCTTGGAATGTGCTCAAAGACTATGTTGAAACTAGCATCCAATGTTGAAGAGGGAGTGTGAAAATTGTCAACATTTCCTAGCTAGTTTGAGGCCTAAATTGGCTAAAATTGTAAATAGTTTTGGTTCTGGAGTTTCACACGTGTGAACCAGGCCACAATGTTTTTATTTACTGTATTTTTTCAGTATGATGAAGTGTCAAACTTCATACCCTTCAAAATGAGACCATTTTGATGTATTTTGGTCATATAAGCCATTTTTAGCTATTTTTCCTATATAGGGAATATCTAGGGTCAAGTACCTTCTAGAGAGAGGAGAGAGAGTCATCTTCCTCATCCATAAATAGTAGGGAAGTCGTGGAGAACAGGTTGGAGAAACCTTTTGTATGCTTCATTGAGATCAATAGATCATTGTCATTGTTTCTTCCTCCATTGAGAGCATTGTTGTGTGTATTGTCTTCAAGCTATTGTGTATGATCTTAGGTGCTTTCCAAAAGTGGTAGGCTGATGTATTATGGACTGTATAATGCTATTTTGGGCCGCACTTGATGTTTATGGAAGTTTCCATTTGTGATAAATGCTTTTTGATCAAGTTCTTTGCATTCTAGGTAGCATAGAATGTGTTGCCAATTCCTAGCTTATGTAGTTTGGAGTGCAAGCATTCAAGCCAATGATCTTGGAGTTTAGATCCACTTAGGATCTGTATTTTTCACACTGGCGCTTTTACCGAACATTGAAACCCAGAAGGTAATCAGAGTTAGTTTGAGGAAAATCCCACTTTATTGATAAATCTGAGAAGGTTACATTTCAAGTGTGTGACCGACCCTAGTCTCCGAGGCACTAGCATGCCAAGGCGAGAGCCATGACAACATTCCAGCAAGGGAGGCTGAGACTTGGTTGGAGCTCGCCCTGAGTCGCAATCCGCACTCCCCTATAGTATTGGTGGGATTCGGCACCCCCCCTCATACCAAGCACTCTACCCAGACTGGTAAAGCACGTTTTTCTCTCTCTAGGATTTTCTCTTTCTAGAAAGTCATTGTCTCTCTCTATATTTTATTGATCCCCAGGCTTCCTTTAATCATGCCTAGATCGTGTGAGGTGATTGTACATCGATCTGAGCTCTCTGGACTTCGCTAGAACCGATCAAAGATTTTCAGCCATAGGAACTTGGCGCTGGCTGGATTCTGGTGACAGGGGCGCCGACGCCGTTGGCGCCGGAAGCAGCAGGGGCGCTGCTGGCGCCGGAGGTAAAGCTTATGAAGATAGCTTTACAACATAACCACCTGAGAAGTAACAAAGAGAAGAAGAGTAAAGAAAGAAGAAAACTGTGTTCACAGATTCGGTTGGAATCTGTGAACAATAACAGCGTAACTAGGAGGCTCAAAATCATTTGTCTCATGGACGGAGCATCACGTAGAGTGTGTATGAATGATCTATCTATAGATTTCATCCATGTATTAATTACAATAAATGTTTGTCACCTAATTAGATAAATCGTTGTACTTGAAAGTATTTGGCTTGTGTGACAACTGTACATTGTATATACGGTCAACGAATCAGGTAATGTTGATGCGGACGAGGACACTACAAATCTCTCACTTCACATTTTACGTGAAGTGGCTTTCTCTCACTTCACAAATTCTGGGAAGTGCCTGGAACGTTCCTCGTTGAAAATAGACGACTGTCGGGATTTCTCTCTCTCTTCGAGATTTTGCGAAAAAGCCGACAATGTCCGTAAACATGCAAAGGTGCCCTTAAAAAGTTGACAGTGTTTTAAAATAGTTTAACTTCTTCAAAATAGTTAATAGGAAAAAGCTGAAGCCAAGTGTCGCATTTTTTGAGAAAGTGCAAAAAGCACACTGTCGCATTTTCGGGAAAAGCCAACACTCAAATCCACGCGGTGCGTTGGCGTGAGAGAAATACAGTTCTCCCACGAATTCGTGTCTTGCTTACTAGCGGACTTGTGGATCTACAGATCCTATGCAGAAAGTTGTCTCGCACGCAGGCGGACTCGTATTCTGTATTTTTGTCTTCTTGCTTACTAGCATTAGACTTCTTCATACATGGTATATCATGCATCATCTAGAAGGTATATAGTCGCGTCGTGTAACTTCTAGATTAGAGTGATTAAACATCTACAACTAATCACAAATCACAAGAGTGGTAGATTAGCCACGACCTAGAGTGTATCTGCTGATGTCATGATATCAGATCAGATATATGTACTTCTTGGTACTTGCATGATCTTGCTGGTCCTTTTTGGAGCGTGAGGGCAGAAAAGGTGTCACGACGATTTTCGTGTCGCCTCGTGTCTTTTGACTTTTGCGTCGTCTGACTTTCTCCTGCTGTACCGCAAAAAATTCTCTTTCGCAAATCTTTCACGTTTGTGTCTTCTCGTCAGGGTGTTTGCGAACATTTTCGCTTCGTGTCTTTTGACTTTTGTGTTCGCGAATCTTTTTTGTCAAAGCGAGGGCTGAAAGCTATCAAAGCTTTGTTAATAGAAACGTTTTGTTTCTTCACTTTCCACAAAAAAGTTTAGTTACATTATCTACAGATCTCGTGATAGAGATCAGATTTAAGCTCCAATGCTCACTGCAAAATAAAATAGACAGTCCATTAGCTGCAATTCTGAGAAATATTTCCAATTTGGAATGCCAATGATAAAGCTATAACAACAAGAAGCATATAAATTGTCTTACTTGGTATGATATGGCACAAGCAGGTATTTCGTGAGTGGTGTGCATCCACTAAACAAACACTCTGCCAAGGTGTCATTATTCTCCTTAAGGACTGGAGGAAAAAATTGCTGAGAACTAAAACTTCTCGGCTTGAATCCCTTGCAATGTCAAATTGCAAGAGTTGAACCCCAGACTCTATCACAGGATCACTGATAGAAGCCCGTCTGTTTTTCAGATTCAAACAATCATAAGTCTTGAAATTTATACTAAAATCAAGTTCCTCTAATTTGAAACAAAAAGAAATTCCTATTCTATCAACAACATCAGATATGTCACTCTCAAATTTAAGATATTCATCCGAATCTATATACGTGTAAAATTTTTTAGGAGGACGAGGTGGAAGAGAAGTATCTACCAGATTAACTGGATTTTCCAAAATGGTTGTAGTTGTATTTACAACCGAATCCAGTGCCACATTATCTACATTTTCACTCGAAGGAGAAACTGGGATATCCGTCCTCTTGAGCTTCTTCGGGGCCCTCTTGGGGGTTGGCTGCTTCGTAGGCCTCTTGGTAGGGAGGTCTGTCCTATCTAAGGGATCGATACAACCCCCACAATAAGTTGTTGTTAGAGCCTTTTAATCCCTGTCCCGACTATTACAGTTTCTCTAGATAGATGCATATTTTGTAATTATTTTGAGTCATCGTCCTGTGGTGACGTTTGTAACTAAATTGTAAAGTAACTGTGACATTGGACATCAGAGAGTCGTGCTTAGCTTTGGCATAGAGTACTGGGTCATTTATTAGGAATAGTTGGACTAACATCCTAAAAAGGAGAGTTGACTAGTCAACTAGACACGTGTCATATGCTTACTGGGTCATCTATTAGGAATGGCTGACCTCTTAAAAAGTAGGAGAGTTGACTAGTCAATTGGACACGTGTCATATGTTGTGTATCTTGATGCGCTATCATAGTTGTTACATATTGGGAATGTGAACTTGTCCCTCACAATTAAAATGATAAATGACATGTGTCTAGTTGACTAGTCAACTTTCTTACTTTTTAGGAGGTTAGTCCAGCCACTCCTAATAGATGACCCACGACTCCATGCCAAAGCTAAGCACGACTCTCTGATGTCCAATGCCCACTAATTACAGTTTATTTACAATTTACTTACAAAGGTCACCACAGGTCGATGACAGCCATTTCAGTAATTACAATAATTACAAAATGTGCATCTATCTAGAGAAACTGTACAAATCGGGATAGGGAGTAAAGGCTCTAACAACTTCTTATTGTGGGGTTGTACATATCAGGCTTGCTAAAAGAATCCTCTTCTCCCCAAGGCTACTCCTTTCCTCTGCTATCGCTTTCTTTCCACTGTTACTATCATATCTTCTTCTCTTTGACATCATGAATGATGTTGGAGAAGAGACTTTAGCACAAGAAAATTCATGGTAGGTAAAGCTAAATTAGTGGCCCTTGGGGATGTTAGGCACTTCTACCCAGCATTTGATGGGAGCTTGAGTTGCCTCCGCGTGGCCCTTGTTGATCCCTGTGTTAAGGGCCATAAGTATCTGGTATCATTTGGATGTGAAATAGGGACTTGCCAAGGCACTTGTGCGTGAATTTGCAACTTATGGACCTTTACAGCAAGCTCAACAAGTGTCGAATCGTAGTTTGGCGTAAGATTGGGGTCATTTAAAGTGGTGCAAAGGCCACCGAAATACCCCTTCCCCCCCCCTCTACCTACCTTAAGGGCAGGACTGTACTAGGATAGACCGCGTTGCATTAAGACAATGGCTTCAAGCAAGCAGGTGGACAGGGCCTGCCACGCGTCAAGCTGTGATATGTCAGAGGTAAGCACTCTCGTCCCTCACTGGTTCGAACTGAATAAGAGGGCCGCAATTATTTGACAGACAGCTAAAAGATCAGACTAAGTTTAAAAAAAAAAAAGATAAATAGATAAAAATAAAAAATATTATTACTTCAGAAAAATAGAGCAAAATATATTAAATAATAAATAAATAATAATTATTTATTATTATTTATTCTTCTGTTGCCTTTCTCTTTCTCATTCTCTTTCTCGTTCTCTCTTTTCTGTCTTTCTTCTTCTCATATCGCTCGCTTGATCCATCGATCGATTCTTCTTCTCATATCGCTTGAATCTTGATCCATCGATCGAGCGTGGAGCGGGACGATTGTTGTCGGAGTGGTTAGATCTGTCAGGCTTGCATTCAGTGTTGAGGCTTGGCATTTTGGCTTTCATTTTGTGGCAGTTTTGATGAGCTTTTTGCTTCATCCTCAACCAGGTACGTTTAATATATTTTTAGCGGCTCCACTGCATTGTGTGTCAGATTGCGATGTTCTGATTTGGTTTCGGTTTGCCACTGACAGGTTTTGATTTGAAGCTTTGCATTTTGATGTCGGTGAAGGAGTTTTCCTAATTATGTTCCGTATGTAATGTTTGGTCTCGGTATTTTCTTTGCATGCTGATTCATTCTGTGTGAAAGCCATTATGCAACATGTTGTTACAACTTGTCGATCTTTTCCTTTTGAAATGTCGACCTTCATCGAGGTTTGTGTTTATCTTTCTTGTTGACATTTCGGCTATACATGATTTTGGATATTTTATTTTGTTATTGGGAATATACCTTTCCTCCGCGTTGCTTCGCTCATTGTCTCAGGCTCTCATCGTATGTTGTGTGAAAGGCAGGCCTCTAATTTTTGTTTTAAACTGCATAATTGGTTCTGACCGCGACGTTGTTGAAATATGGCATATTTCTGAGGTTGGTGACAGGACAACGGTGCTCATTATTTCATCTTCGCATGATTTTCTCTGCACGATCCAATCTGTGTAAAATCCATCATATATAGTTTCTGTTTCAAATCCGCCGATTCATTTATGATGAGATGTCGAGATTTTTCTTTATGTCTATTCTTGATTTCTAACATGTTTATTATGTAGGATTTGAAGTATTCTTTGTATTATTTGGAATATAAACTTTCACCTGCTTTGCTTATGTTTGTGTTTTCATTTCTCGTTGTCTTCTTCGCTCGACTATGTAATTTCCTATCTCTATGTCTCAACTCAACCTCTTCGGATCCGGATCCGCTTGCTGGTTCTGCATCTTGACTGTTTTTTGTGCTCCACATCGATTAATTAACATTGGCCTCGCTTATTCATGCATTTGAATCGATTCCCCTTCGTGCCGACGCTTCCCTCCCCTCGACCTGTTTCCTCTTTAATGACACAATTTGGTTCTAATAACCGATGGATCTGATTCATGTTGTATGACAAATCTTTCTCTGGTGTACGTTGTGAAACTTAGATTATGGCTATGCTGGCCGCCTCTGGAGCGACGTTGGTGAGACCCTTGGCTGGGGCTCATGTGCCTGATCCGAAAACAAGTGGCATCGCTGTAGCATGTCTGGCCCCTCGCTCAAATCAAGGAAAAATGCCTGGAAAAGTTGGCTGGCCTGCAGCATGGAAAGGCAGTAAGGTGGCCCAGATCGTTATGACAGCAACTCTCCCATCCACCAGGCAGGCTTATGATATGCAATTGTTCATTCTTTCATATACAGTCACTACCCTGAAGCTTTGATTGTATTTATATAGATTTTATGTATGGCATGGAGAAGCAGAGGATGTAAAACAAAAGACAATGATGAGGTTAAAATCAGATAAACAAATATATAGACTTCTCGTTAGTATGTGCATGTAGAGTTTAGAGAAGTAATTTCATAGTCGATATTTCCACAATTTTCAAAACATTCTGTTGTCTGTTGAAAACCCGTGTTACAAACTAGTTATAGTCCTAAGCCATGTTAACTGAGCCAAAAAAACAAAAAATTAGGTGTTGAAGAATTGGGGGTGATAATACTTTCTATAACTTTTTGGATTAAATGGCTCTATCTTTATGTATTCTGATTGAATTCATTAGAGAAATAAACCATTAGCTTGATTGTAATCTCACCATAATTGGAAAATTGAAAGCAAAATAGTAAAAATTAAGGTGTTCATATTAATCGTCATCGTCTGGTGTGTCTTGGCTGGAGGCTGCCTTCTTCTTCATCTTCGTTGTCTGGATTGCATGTCTCTTAATCTCACAACTAGTCAACAACACATAGAATTGTTGAAACTTGATCAACAAATGATCACACCACATTGTTGTTATCATACTTGCTTGCTTTGGAATTTTCTGTGTTTGGAGATTGTGGTGATTTCTAACCCCTATATTGTGCTGTTATAGCAGAAGCCCTGACCTCAAGAAATATGTTCCTCGGGAAAACCATATCCAAGTGACTCATTCAATGCCTCCTGAGAAGGTTGAAATCTTCAAATCTCTCGAGAAGTGGGCAGAGTCCTCTCTGTTGCCGTTTCTGAAGCCCGTGGAAAAGTGTTGGCAGCCTCAAGATCATTTGCCTGAACCGTCATCAGAGAATTTCTTGGAAGAGGTGGCAGAGCTCAGGAAAAGAGCTGCTTGTTTGCCAGATGATTATCTAGTTTGCCTGGTAGGAGACATGATCACAGAGGAGGCTTTGCCAACATACCAGACTATGCTCAACACTCTGGATGGCACTTGCGATGAGACTGGAGCTAGTTCCACTCCTTGGGCAGTGTGGGGTAGATCTTGGACTGCAGAAGAGAATAGGCATGGTGATTTATTAAACAAGTACCTATACCTCACTGGGCGTGTGGACATGAGGCAAATCGAGAAGACCATCCAGTATTTGATTGGGTCAGGGATGGTATGATCAACACTTTTACTTCTTACTAGACTCAGTTACTTTATGCTAGACTTGTAAAACATTAGTGTTCTGCCTCTTTATGAACAGTTTGCACGTAGGCTGTTTGATCCACTATCAGGAAGATAATCTCCCTCTTACATTAAGTTTTACCCTTGAACAATTGGCAGGATCCTCAAACTGAGAATAATCCGTATCTAGGGTTTATCTATACCTCTTTCCAAGAAAGAGCTACTTTCATATCACATGGGAATACTGCACGTCATGCAAAGGACTATGGTGAGCCTAAGCTGGCTACCATTTGCGGGCTGATAGCTGCAGACGAGAAACGGCATGAAAATGCCTACACCAAGATCGTGGAGAAGCTTTTTGAGGTAGATCCTGATTGTGCTATGCTGGCCTTTGAAGATATGATGCGAAAGAAGATAGCTATGCCTGCGCATTTGATGTATGATGGACATGACGAACAACTTTTCGAGCATTTTTCTCTTGTTGCACAAAGGACTGGTGTCTACACTGCAAAAGACTATGCCGACATATTAGAGCATTTGGTGCAGAGGTGGGGAGTGGAAAAAATCCCTGGTCTTTCCAGCAGTGCTCAAAATGCGCAGGAGTATGTTTGTGGATTGCCAGGTCGAATTCGCAAGCTGGAGGAACGAGCTCAGGGAAGGGCTAAAAAGGGACCAAAGCATGGATCATTTAGCTGGATATTTAATCGTGAAATAGCTCTCCTTTGAGCCTTTGGATTATGCTCACAAAGGCAGGTTGAATTGCTCGCAAGTTGGTGAATATACATCCTCAAGGCTTTATACAGATTTTCCATAATTACTACGACAAAGACAGTGCGGAGTTGTTTTGTACAGTGTAAGTAGGAGTCAAGTCTCCCTGTCTCTGGACAAAGCACTCAGTATTACAGAATGTCTTGCTCTTTATGCTACGCTCTAGCTGATACATATGGACTTGAGTAAGCGCAGTTTTGATAGTCAATTTCAGAGATTGGTTTTCAGAATGTTGATGATTTTTGCATGAGTTAAACCTACACTCACACAAGACACCCCCCCCCCCCGTCTTTCTCTCATTCATTTATTTGCCAATTTAACATGCACACAAGAATGCCTATTGTACATAGGATGGACAGAATCACAGTCCTTCAGACCACCCAAGGTGCTTCAATGCCTGCAACTATTTTCCAGCCATTGACAAAATTCTTGTCCTCCACTAGAACCATGCCGCAACTTGTCTAATCATTATCTTTAGGATTTTGACGCGTAGACAAGACTGTCTGCAGCATAACAGCTGCAGATGGGCTGACCTTAGATGCATCAGAGCCTTTCTTTCTGTAGTCGAATATATCAGGCAAACAAGTTTGATAAGTAAATCTCAACGTGCAGAGATGGTGAGTTAGATTTCAAGTTCTTTCTACTTTATCAGGCAAACAAGTTCGATAAGTAAATCTCAGCGTGCAGTTGTCTACTTTTCAGCAATTTTTTACTAGCAACTAAACTCAGGTCTTTCTAATCAAAATTCTTTGGCAGCGATTCATCTTTGATTATCACAGAGACTGACTGAGCAAGATTGAGCTTTTGGAAAGTATAAAATAACTTTTCTTCAATGATAAATGAGATACCAATGAAAAGCAGACTACTGATGGGGCTAGTTTCAATGAATCCGCCACTATGAAAAAATATGCCACGCACAATTAGGTGAATTTTTTGAATCCGATCGCGCCACTTTAAAGTCTGTGGGTGTGTGTTATTTGTAGTAGCCCAAATCTCTTTTCCCTTGGCCCGAATTTCAATAGGCTTCTTTTCGCACTTCCAATAAGTGCTGTGGTTTTTTCAAAAAAACGAAAAAACAGCAAATAAGCAGAGGAACTCCGTATCAAAGAT
The DNA here is from genome assembly GCA_029204225.1 of Diphasiastrum complanatum. Classification (NCBI taxonomy): domain Eukaryota; kingdom Viridiplantae; phylum Streptophyta; class Lycopodiopsida; order Lycopodiales; family Lycopodiaceae; genus Diphasiastrum; species Diphasiastrum complanatum. Next base: position 14,624,645 of record CM055107.1, on the reverse strand, counting down.
GATTAGAAGTGGAGTATTGTGCTGCAGTACTAGCAAGGATTGCTTAGAACGGTTGGAGATATGTGGCTCTCAATAGTTGCTATAACTTAAATGTTTGCAAGAAGTGGTGTGTACGGAGATAATCATAAAAAGGAAAAAAATATAGATGTTACAAGTATGTTGCTAGAAAGGCAAGTTGAGAGGCATTTTACTCTTTTTGCCACATGGCAATCTTTTTCATGGCAGCTATCAAACGGAGCTAAGTATTTTGGCGTTAACTCTAGTGGCCATCCTCGTTGAATTCAATGTGAGAGAGTCTTCTCTATTTGAATCAACAAAATCTACCTTCTCATTTGGATTCACTTAAAAGTATGCATCTTCAAGCTTCTAAGATATGATTATCAAGTGAAATAGATCAATTGCAATTCTTTTTGGTTGACATTTTAGGTTTTCCTCATAAAATTAAGCTATCATCCTGACAAGCTATTTTGTAGCTTTTTTTTTTTACACAAATAAACCGTAGATGCATTTACTCTTAATCCGTTGGGTTTTCTCTTTTTACTGATATCTATTGAATTTATATATACTAAAAAAATTTGGGTTTCCCAGCAGCTCACGACGCTCTCACGGGCAGAGTGACCTGTTAGGAAACCCATGTTTAGGCCAAGGCCACGGGCAGGGGGAGGGGCAGGGGCAGGGGCTGGGCGGGTTGCTGCCTGCTGCCTACTCGCCCTTATATTTTGAATTTGCATGCCCGCCCGCCAACGGGCAGGCGTACTAGTGATTTACAAATTTTTTTTTCGGTGATTCGCGAATCTTTTTTCTTTTTTGTGAATCTCAAATCGGGAATGCAACTATGGCATAAATAATGTGCGTCTCTTTTGTATATCTAAACAAATATAGGTAGTTTTAAATCCAGCCCTATTTCAAAGATTTTTTTTTCTCCTAGTTTACAACCGATGGACTAAGTTCCAAGGATATTCAGTTCATAGTACTTGGTTGCAAGAAAAAAAAATTTTGACTTGTTTATTCTTAATCTTAGAAGCTATATTTATTAGGCACTCAATAAAACTTCTATAGTTCCTAACTTAAGTTCAACTTAATTGCAAGATCAAATTTATTGAAATGTCATTTTTTTGATGGCTTGTTCATTCTTGATATTAGTGGTCATCTTCATCAAACACTTGGAGCATAAATTAAATTTTCGATTTTTGAAGCCCAAGGATACATTCTTGGTAGCTTGCTTAAATTTTTTTGTTTTGCAAAAAAACTAATCAATTCAAACATCAACTTGAAATCAAGTTAAATTGATGACAAGATAATGTTCAAAGCTTTTAGTGTAGTGAGATTGTTCTCATGAGGAGGAAGGTCAAGTGTTGGGTAGTATAGTGTGAGATTGTTCTCATGGGAGGAAGGTCAAGTGTTGTAGTAGATCCTTGCAAATGGCCCATACTTCCTCAAGCTACAAAATACAAGGCAAAAAGCAAATAGCATTTGTCATAACCACACCATTGATTTCAACTACAATTAATAACATACATCCACTACCTACTAATTGTCACAATAAAAGCATAAACCACCAAAAAAATTTAAATTACTAATTATTAATGCTAAGAAAAGGCATCTTAAACAACTCTATGAAAGTTATAGTAATTCGACCAAAAAAAAAAAGCATAATTAGAAGCACACAAGCAAGATTACTTGAATAGCAATACACCAAAATTGAGCATTGAGGATATACTTACAATAAGATGAGTAGGGCCATTTCCACTTTTACTTAAGGAACAAAGTATTATAAATTACAATGTTCAACTTGGGAAAATTTCAAAACTTTGTAAGTTGTAAATTGGCTTTCAATAATTCAAAAGTCTAAGTTTAATTTTGTAATTTTTCGAAAATGTTTAGCACCACAAGTTGTAGGCTTATACATGGATGAAGCCTTACTTGAGCCTTTTGCTAGAATATTAAAAATTGGTGTTTCAAAGTTGGACTTATCACATGGGATATCATACTTGGGCCTTTATTATTAAAAAAATGTGGTAACTTAATGGGCCATTCTCTAAAAGGTGAGACTTCCATGAGTTATCCTTGCATTTTATTGAAATGCTTCTGGAGCCTTGTATTCTAACCCTCACACTCCCTTGTCACTAAAATGATGCAAGTCCCATGACACTTTAATCGAAATGGGCCTCTTGTTGTGTAGCTTCGTCTTTGTCCTGTTGCTTTTGAATATCTTGGATTAATTTCTCATAATCATTCATTAAACGTGAATTGTGTTGTTGTCTTTTGGAGGGCTGAAGACATGGGAGCTAGAGCCGTTATGTGCGTTATTAGTAGATTCGGACAATGATGAGCTAGTCTTGGCTGTTGAAACTCTTAGGAAAACATTGGGGTTGAAAAACAAGGGATGTAAGGAGCGGTAACATGCCTACCTCGACTTGTAAATTAATTATGTAAGGGGGAGGGCCCCAAGGCGAGGGCCTTCCGCCTTTTGAGGCGCCCGACTCCAAAGGCGGAAGGCCCCCGCCCGTGGGCTTTCCCCTGTGTAAATTAACTGCAGGGTTTTTTTTTAAACTTTTTTTTTCTATTTTTAGAAAGTCGACTTCCAAAAATAAACATTTTGGATTTGTTTAACTTTCTAAAAATGGAGACCACACCTTACATTTTTTAAGGTGACTCTTAAATTTTCTAAAAATAATAAAGGTACCTTACAAACGTGTACGGTACTTACTGCCAAAAGTACAAAATTATGTTATTTAAGGCAACTTTTAAATAAACCCCAAAAAAAACTGCAGGTATTTACGATTATGAGGGGTTGGGTCCCTCATGTTATTAAAGTCATAATTAATGGTTGGAGGCCTAAAACACAATATGGTGGATTTGTATGGATCTAACATTGACTCATAGGAAAAGTGGATGAGGTGGCCGAGTTACACTGCTGATGTGTCCAGTGAGGTGTCACAGTGCACTATTAGTGGTGCATGGGCTTCGGAAGGTAGAAGGATATCCATAAGGCTCTCACTGGTGTATGCTTGATTCTGATAATTGTAGTTACATGTTGCCTGTGTGATTCCTCTCTCATATTGAGTTGATTGATCCATAGCTTGAGGCTAGATACGATCGATCTAAGTTGGGCTGGGTTAGTTGAAGTGGTATCAAAGCCCAAAACTAGGTAGATTTGTTATTGGAAAGATTCACCTTCCGACGAGACTTGGGCTCGCCTTCTGTCTTGTGCAGGCCCAGGTGCTGGTGCTTGGCTTGTTGCGCGCCCTGTTGTTCCCCACTTGCGTCTTTCTTCGGAGCTGTTTGTCACCACTCTTCGGATTAGGTTGAGTCTCCCTCATCCAATGCTGGCAGGTTTGACTAAATGTTCATGTGGTCACCCTCTTGATTCTTTTGGCACTCATCTCATGTGTTGCCCTTTAGCGGAGAGCGCACTGCGACTCATGATTCCATTCGTGACGTATTGGCATCTATTGCACATGAGTGCAGCTTTCATGTTGTCCGAGAGCAGACCCATATCTTGCTTGTGTTTGATTCACAGTCGCCTTGGCGTCGAGTTGATATCGTTCTTTCACGCGAGGGGATTCGCACGCTTGGGGGTGTTGTTGTTGTTGATCCTTCGCGGCCAGACCTCCTTCGACGTGCTTCAACTATTCAAGGTGCCATTGCTTCTCATGCCGCTCCTAGAGAAGAGTTTATTCCTTATGCCATGGAAACATATGGGTGCCTGCATAAGAAATTCGATGATTTTCTATCATCTTGTGCAGGTTTTGCCAAAGCTCCAAGGACGTGGTGCCTCTCCTTTATCTATCATTGTGGCTTATTATCGTCAACGAGTTTTTATGACTTTACAATGCACTCAGGCACTTGCAATACTTCGGCGTGCCATAGTTGCAAAAACGGCTGCTTCACAGCTTCTGGCACTACTAAACTTCCAACTGTCTTAACTAGCGACTTACATCAAGCAGTAGGCTTTATGTAGATACTGTGTGAGATTGTTGCTTTGTTATAGTTGTACAATATCTAAATTTGCCTTACGGGCTTTCACTTTCTACATGCATTCCTTTGTACTCCGATGGGTTTCTCCATCTTTTATTAATAAAAACATGAAGTTTATATCTTGAACAAGCTTTTGCTTGACCTATTTCTAATGATCAAAATAGATTAAAAATGCATCAACAAAAATAACGGATTTCATAATTTCACGTCTATAATTTGGAAATAATCTAACTTTAGTGAAACTGCTATAACCAAATCCGATTGAGCGAAATCTTCAGCATGGTCCTTTCACTAATCTAAGTTCATTCCATAAATAATGTAAAAAATTAAAATCTCAAATTTTCGAAAAATAAATCGTTTTTTCTCTAAAAAATTTCGGTAACTCAAAAATTATGACGAATATATCGTTAGTACTAAAGGCAGTGGAAATTCATAAACCGACATTCAATTCCATTTTTACTCACTAAAGCAATGCCTTCACTGCCATACAAGGCATACAACATCAATCACCGGTCATCATTACAAATTTTTTTATGTAAACCCCAATCACCTAGAATCCACTCACTAGTGACTTTCACTCGTCTATGACAAAATTGTCAGAGTACATGTCTATAACCACTCAAAACAATTGTAAACCTACCATGCATGTCAGAATCACTCAAAAATTACCATGCACCCATTTTTCACAAGCGCAATACCATAAAGTTGGAAAAAAACAAACATGCATTAGAACAATTTGTGTTTTATGCAAATTTTACTAAAAAAATATTAAAACTTCCAATGGTGATATGTTGAGCTACAAAGAACGAAATTGGTCACTGCAAAGCACAGTACAGAGGGTAGGCATGTTTCTAATATGACACTCTGCCACTTCAGCTTCACACCTACGAGTATAGAACGACTGAATATTAGGCACTTTTAGAGATTCGAAAATTTCTTGTAAACACATGTTAGGCTTCACGTGCTCTAAGAGAGACATCATGACAGTCTATAATAGTCCCTTAGAGGCATGTGAAGAATTCATATAGGTCTTGAAGCTGGGCTGAGAACGAGAGCGAAAACAAATTTTCAAGAAGGTGCACTACCACCAATTTTCGACAAATCAGAGCATCTATGGCTTGATTGTAGAAATTTTTGTTTATCTTTTGTCGAAATTGATTGCAGGATTCTAAGCAAGCGACTACAAACCACAGATCATAAAAGGTTCAAGCAACAAAACGATGCGAATAATGAGATGGAGAGGAAGAGAGTAATTGTATTCTATGTTTTGTATTCTGAGTGAGTCGTTCAGTGTCTCGCTCGATGGCGGCCTGACACTCCTCTAATAGAAGACACTATGTTCTGCTCGTTGGCAGACTTTCATGCACAGCTGATCTTTCTACTATCCACACTTACTTGTGGTAATCAATTCTGTGTATATATCCACTACGTGGAGACAGTTTATCAATGAATTACAAGACAAGTTTATGCTAATAATTGGTCAGTTATCCTCTGTCAACGTCGCTTCTGGCGGCTGAGCGTGATAGTACAAGACTCCACGCTCATCAAGCTGCCAACTGTCAGCTTGAATTGTTTTCTTTTGGTTCGTCTTTTCCTCCAATGTGTTTTTGTCATTTGGTTGCAGGGACGAACCTTGAACACTTTTCCTTCGGCCTTCGGGGTGTGTCCGACCTTTGGTTCGGTGTTTAGTTCGCCCTTTGAGATTTTTTCGTCCTTCGGGACTTCATTTTTCGGGATCTTTGCGGCAAAGTTGCAGGAGTTCACTATTTTTAACCCTCCCTTTTGAACCTTGAAACTTTGGTGTATGTTTAGTCCCATTGCATGGCTTTGATTTATGAAGACTGGTTTGTCTAGCGGCTTCGTGAGCAAATCTGCAACCATGTCTTCAGATATTATGTACTGGACTTTTAGCTCTCCTTTCGAGATCAAGTCTCAAATATGATGGTACTTCAAAGGTATGTGTTTTGTCTTTGAATGGAAGACATGATCTTGGGATAGATATATGGCACTCTGAGAATCTATCATCATCGTGCACGGTTCTCTTTGTTGTATGCCAATTGCCTCCAGCATCATTTGTAACCATACTACCTCATTGGCCATCTTTGAAGCTGCGACATATTCAGCTTCGCATGAGGATTGAGCCACCAATGTTTGTTCTTGCATGTCCAGCTGATTGTTGTTCCGCAAGCTATCGAACACCCTCTTGTCACGGACTTGTTGTCGTCTTTGTAGCTCGCCCAGCTTGCATCACTGTAGTGTTGTAGCTCGAATCTTTTTTTCTTCTTTTTCTGCTTTGTAGGTCAATCCCCTATTTTGGGTGCCTCTCAGATATTGCATAATTCTTTTCGCCATTTGCCAATGTGCCATGCCAAGATTTGAGGAGAATTGGCTCAATGCATAAACAGGGAAGGCCAAGTCGGGTCTGGTACAGATTGTAAGGTACATCATACTACCGATCAAGTTTTGGTATGGTATACCTTCCATCTTCTGTCTCTCCTTGTCAATATTCGGGCAATCATGTTTTGTCAATATGGCTCTAGCTATCATTGGTGTGGCTTTTTCTTTGCAGTCCATCATTCGGTACTATTTCAGGACCTTTTCGGCGTATTCTGATTGACTTAGATGCATTACTCCTCTGATTTGATCTCTTCTGATCTCTAGCCCAAGGCATTTTGTTGCTTCTCCCAGATCTGTGATTTCATAATTTGCAGATATATGACTCTTCATTTCTTTGATCAACATCAAAGAGTTTTCTATCATAAGGGAGTCATCCACAAAAATGGTTAGAATCACAAAATTTCTTTCTACTTTCTTTTTATAGACATTACAGTCTAGTTGTATAGGAACAAAGTCTAACTGTCGATCTAAGTTTAAAGTCTGAAACTACAGTTTGGTAAAGATCCTATTATAATCTCTATGTTGAGTTCTATTTTATTATGCACTCAGAAGATCCCATCTTCGACCAAGAGAGCGAACCCAACAGAGTGGTATCAAAGCTTTTGTGCCAAACTATTGTAAGTATTCAAGACTGTGTTTCTTAGATCATTCATCATGGAAGGTATATCTTCGAAAATTTGCTTGATCAACAAGCTCAACGTTGATGACTTCCACATGTGGAAATTCAAAATGAAGATGATATTAATTGAAAAAGAACTCTTGGAATATGTCAATGATTTGATAGCCAAGCCGGCTGAACCAGACATGCTGACTACCTGGGAAGCTAAGGACGACAAAGCTCTTGCCATTGTATCTCTGAATATTAAATATTCACAAATAGCTCATGTAGCTAATTGTTCCAGCTCCAAAGAAGTATGGGACATTCTTTTTGGTATATACGAAATGACAGATGTATCGACTCATCTCTTTCTGAAAAAGAAGTTCCTGTCACTCAAGATGAGTGAAGCAACCTCAGTCATTGATCATCTAAATGAAGTCAAACAGCTACTCAATCACTTAGTTGTAGTCGGTTCGCCAATATCGGACAAAGATACCAGCATGTCTTTTCTATCCAGTCTTCCTCCCTCTTACGACAACTTAATATTAAAGCTTATCCACGTCGAATTCGAAGATAGCTCTCTATTTGAGTAAGCAACAGCTCTAGAAGAAGAAATCTTCGAAGGACAAGAAGACAAATGCTGAGCAAACTGATTCAGACCAGCAAACACAATAGCACAATCGACATCAATAAAAGTCTAAGACCAGACTCTTTTGCAATTGTCGAGTTCTCAAGCACAATGAAGCAAAGAAGAAGATGCAGCAGGAAGGAGGATCTGATTCTGCCAAAACCTCTCATGAAGATCCAACTCTGCTAATGGTACAAGAAGAATCCATTTGATTGGGTATCTCAATTTTGGTGTTTCTCAGCACATGACCTCATGTAAATCCCTATTTGAGTATCTCACACCAGTAGATTTGAAATATGTCTACTTCGGTGACTCAAGTGCACTACAGATTGAAGGCAAAGGATCTATACTCCTTTATCTTTGTAATGGTAAATTGAGCTTGCTCCAAGATGTACTTTACATATCCAAACTGACCAAAAATTTATTGTTAGTTAGCAAGCTCACTGATCAGGGCTGTAAAGCCTTGTTCAATTCACAACAATGTACCATTTTAGTCAAGAACAGTATACTCTATGCAAACAGAGAAGGTAATTTGTACATTCTGAGTCACAAATATGCACTCTCTACTAATGTGAGTACTTCAAATGCCTAGTTATGGCATCAAGATTAGGACACTTAAACATGAGATCAATCTTGTACATGCATCATAATAGTATGGTCAAGGATCTAAATATTAATGTTGCCTCCACTGACATTCGACATGTCTGTGAGATGTGCCTACTAGGCAAACAACCTAGATCAAGATTTCCAAAAGGACAAGCCACTAGAGCTAAGTCCATTCTAGAATTGATACATAGTGATCTGTGTGGCCCTATGAGTACTCCCTCTCTGGGTTCAGCACTATATTAGTCTCCATTTACTTATGGGAAAAATGCACTCCTTTTGATGCCTTTACGGAAGTACCCATTGTGTGTAGCTTGCATCCTCCAGCACCCCCAATCAAGCGAGCATAGGGCAAAGGACACCCCCACTTGCTCATTTAGGACCAGAACTTTGGCTCTAAGTCGACAACAGAGAGTGGTCCAGTAGACGATGTGGCGCATTGTGCGCACCTGCGAGCCTCATGTGGGATCCCATCCCCACTGCCTAGCCACCCACCATCTTTCCCCTTTGACCCCAAAAGGGCTAGTACCAGGGGACAAGGCTATTGTGTCAACAATGAGCTTATATGTGGGGGATGTTTTAGTCTCCATTTACTTATGGGACAACTGCACTCTTTATGGTGCCTTTACGGAAGCAACCCACTGTGTGTAGCTTGCATCCTCCAACACCATTGAAGACCCTACTAGTGTACAAGAAAGAATGTCCAATTCAAATTCTAAAAAGTGGCAAGAAGCCATGCAAAGTGAGTTCAATTCACTTATCAAAATACAGACATGGTGCATTGTAGATTGTACTTCTAAGAAGAAGTTAATTGACTCTAAGTGGATCTTCAAGAAAATATATAACCCTAGTGGTACTTGAAATGGAAGACAAGATTTGTGGTCAAAGGCTACATTCAAGCACATGGCATTGATTACAATGAGACATTCAATCTAATTGTAAAACTTTTGTCTATTACAACTCTTCTTGTCATAGCAACCTCTGAAGATTTTGAAATTTATCAAATGGATGTCAAAATAGCCTTCCTTAATGGTGTCATTTCAAAAGACATATACATCGCTTAACTCGAAGATCAAAGAGCAAGTTCAAACAAAGGTTTACAAATTACATAGAGCTCTCTACGTCATAAAAGAACCTCCTCGGGCTTTGTATGAAAAGATCAGTATTTATTTGATTTGAATTGGTTATAAACCAAATAGTTTGATTGCAATGTCTATTTTCAACATTATAATACAAGATTAACGATCATATCAATTTATGTAGATGATGTTTTATCATTTAGTAGTGATAGAAAATTGTTGCTAGAAATGAAGTCAAATCTTTCTCAAGAATTTGACATGTTTGATCTTGGTGGAGTCCACTGTTTATTTGATATTGAATTTTTTAGAGATAGACAAATAAAATATCTATCTCAACCTAGCTATTTGTAAAACTACTTCAAAAATATAAATCGGTAGATTGCAACCCCTTTGATTCCCCAGTGGATCTTAGCCTCGAGCATTCCAAGGACATGTGTCCCAAGAACAAAGATGAGAAATCAGACTTGGCATTGCATCAATATCGTTCATTGATTGGCTCTTTGATATATGCCATGGTCTACACTCAACCACATCTGGACAATAATCACTCTCCGCTAATTCATGTTAAATCCATGATTGCAACATTGCAAGACACTTAAACAAGTTCTGAAGTACATGCAAATACCAAGGACTATAATCTATGTTATGATGGATTTAATTCTACATCTACAACACTTTATAGAGACGCTAACTTAGATTGGGGAGTGGTCCATGGAGTTTCCAAAAATTCTACTTTTGAATATTTTTTCTACTTGGCACATGCCCCTATTTCCTAGAATAGCAAGAAGCAAAACTCAATTTCATTGTCATCAACTGAAGTTGAATATATTGGAGAACAACTCAAGCAACAAAGGAGACTATATGGATCAAAGTACTATTGCAAGATTTGTCAATGCAACAATCCAAAGCAACTATCATTCTTTATCACTATCCCTCCTAACTTGGTATACTGCTGAATTGAGAATTGGTTGTTGACATTCTTGCTAAGACCTTAAACCAAAGGTAAGCATGTTCCTTATCATGTCATTTCTCATTGAAATGTAGTATTTATCAGAAAAGTATACAATTTCTTAACTAGTATAGATGAATGTCGACATTCTTCTCTGGTACCCTTGTTAGAAAGGTAGTTAGATTTTCCAACTCAGCTAGTTCACCTTCCAAAATCAAATCTTCATTTCTAGTAAGTCATTTTTTTAAATGACTTATGTGGAGTACACAATGAATGCCAACTCCAATTGAAAGATTTGGTTGATGGATGACTCTATAGCTTTGTTCAATATTGATAGGCGTAGTCATGCATTAGAAAAGTAGGCTTATTCTGCTGCGCTCGATAGGTCGCTTATAGTCTTAGATTTCAAGCCGACTCATTTCACTTCTCTCTTTCCAACACCTCTCACCCATGCATACACTTTTTTAAACTAAAAAAGGTGGGGAGGAGGATGCATGGCCCTCCTCCCCATGCATACATCTAAGGGACCCACTCCAAATTCAAATTACCCTTCACACACACACACATTGTGTTTTGAAGGGCAGGTACATACTTTCATGGTGAAAGATGTTAAACAAAAGGGACTTTCAATATCAAGGATTTCACTAAATTTGAAGGGTGCCCTAAAGATTTTGTAAATTATCAAACTTTCCATGAGAAAGGCTGAAATAAAAATCCCCTTCTATGAAGGAAAAATCGGCTATAAAAGCTTCAAAATGCAGGTCTGGTGGGCCCCTCTCACTCACTCTCTCTTGTAGGATTTTGATGAAAACATGGTGCAGTGAAAGTGGAGCAGGTGGTGATAGATCGGAAGTGCAGTAGTTACCAACAAGGAATGAGTTCAAGATGAATAAGAAGAACACAATGCGCAATAGAACAGAATAGTAGTGAAATGATGCACTCTGATTAGATAGAAAAAACATGAGTACAATGTTTGAAACTGGGCGCAAATCAGTAGGCACTCAAAAACAAACTTCAGTTGAGTTCGTTGGTACCAGAATAATTTGAATGATTAGTAACTGATTTTAAAACTATCTTAATCATTGATCATCATTGTAGAATAAGGCCTGTACATTGTTACAAAAGATGCATGTCTGGGCGTTGACTTCATTGGATGTCAGTTGATCAATGCATTGGCGGCCTCAGTTAATCTACTTATAGTCCCACAGAATGTAGCCTTTAATTTAACAGTATGTGGGGTGGATTTCTAGTTAACAGTTTCAAAAATTTACAAGGGGTCAGAAAATGTACAAAGGGTCATATTTATACACTGTAAACCAAGGTCGGATAATTTAGACCCGATTCGATCCGATCCAGGATCGAACACGTCCGAATAAATTAGAACTGATCCAAACCGATCTAGGGTTGAAGACGTCTGGAGAAGTTACACCCGATCTGATCCAATCTAAGGTTGAAGATGCCCAGATATTTTTTGCCTCGATCCGATCCGATCCAGTCGGAAGATCTCTCTTTGATGGGATTAACATTGGGTCAAAAAAGTCGGGTCAAAAAAATTCAATCCTAGATTTTTTGATACTCTGTAAAATTCTTCTTCTTTCATTTTTTTGTTATAGTTTTCAGAATAAGTATAAACAGATTTCATGATGCTCATTACCTAATGGAAGTGGGCTTGAGTATGAATTCCAACACTCCCCCTTAATGTGGATACTCCTGAAAAATTTCGATCTTCAAATTTAACAAGTTGTTGAATCTGAGATGATGCTCCTTTGATAGAGCCTTGGTGAAGTAATCTGCTGCCTGTAACTTTTTCCTACAATAAACCAAAGAAATTTCCTTGCTTTGCACATTCTCTCTAAGATAGTGATACCTGATTTCGATATGCTTACTTTAAGAGTGAAGTCTTGGATTCAGAGATAGTGCAATGCTTTGATTGTCACAATAGAGGGTCGTTGGATGTGACTGAATAATTTCAATATCAGCAAGCAGGTTCCTCAACCAAATTGCATGGCAACTATGTATTCCAATTCTGTGGAGGATAATGCTACAGAGGTCTGTTTTCAACTGTTCCATGAAACTGGGCCTTGATTGAACAGGAAGACAAATTCAAAGGTCAATTTTCTTGTATCAATATCTTATGCCCAATCTACATCTGTGTAGCCCTCTATAATGTTGGCAGATTGGTTGCCTCCATAGCATATACTCAGGTGATTTGTAGCTTGGACATACTTCATGACCTTCATGAGAGCCTTCCAATGGACTGGACTTGGATTTGAAAGAAATTGGCTGAGAGATCTGATTGAGTAAGCAAGGTTGGGTCAAGTGCAGAGTATATCATACATCAATGATCCGATTATGGAGTGAAATGGATACTGCTTTATTTCCTCCTTCTCTGACTCCGAATTTAGACATTGTTCCTTTGATAGCTTCAAACCAGGGTCGAGTGGAAAGTGGCTTGGTTTGCACTTGGCCTTTCCATATTTTTCCACACATTGGTGGGGTATCTCTGTTGACTGATGAAAATTTGTCTGTTGGGTCGAATTCGAAAATCTGAATTCCAAGACAGTAGTGTGCTGGACCCATATCGATCATCATGTACTCCTACAGTAACAAGCGTTTGGTATCCTTCAACGAATTTAAATTGTTACTAAACAATAACGTGTTCAACATAAAGGGTAATGATTATGAAGGAATATAAAGATTTACAATGTGCATGTAGTGTTACAACTTGCAAATGCCGAAAATGGCCTAGTAGAAACTCGAGCCACATCACATGCATTAAGTCTAGTTTGTCATATGTGACATGCATGTAGTTTTAGATCATGAAATGGTCAAATTTGGGCTAGTGGAATCTCGAGGTACTACATATGCATTATGTCCAAAATTTCCAATGTGACATGCAAGACATGCAAAAGTTGTAATGGACAAATGCAAGTAGATTTGTACATTTGTAGTTGGAAAATTGCCACATGTAGAAAGTAGGTGGATAATCATGCATGCATAATGATAGGTGTCAATATTTTGATAGAATACACTTTTAGAGGTGGAGAAATATGGTTGCATGCTAGTACTACCACAAGCTACATCCTCTCCTATATATGTAATGTGGGTTCTATCACAATGTTAATGATGAATCAAGCATAGATGCTATCATAATGTCAATATGGATCTTGAACTTTTTTGCTTGTATTGCTATTCTCTCTCTAACTCGAGTTTGAAGTAATTTTCATACATGCATTGCTTTTGTACTTTCTCCACACGTGTGGAAATAGTCTTGCTTTGATCAATAGCATTCTAGATTATGATCTAGCCTTAGATTCTTGAGGTAGATTGTGAATTTCACTCTCCATGTGGTCTTTGTGCTAACACAAAACTTTGGAAAGATCATTCACACTACATTTGTGGTTCCCACAACACGTGTGAACATCGTCAGGGCGTTGACTTCACTGGATGTCAGTTGATCAATGTATTGTCGGCCTTAGTTAATCTACTTACAGTCCCACAGAATGTAGCCATTAACTTAACAATATGTGGGTCGGATTTCTAGTTAACAGTATCGAAAATTTACAAGGGGTCAAAAAATGTACAAAGGGTCGGATTTATACATTGTGAACCAGGGTCAGATAATTTAGACCCGATTCAATCCGATCCATGATTGAACACACCCAGATAAATTAGAACCGATCCGAATTGATCTAGGGTTGAAGACGCCCATAGAAGTTAGACCTGATCCAATCCAGGGTCAAAGATGCCCAAATATTTTCCACCTTGATCCGATCTGACCTAGGTTCAAAAAATCTCTCTTTGATGGGATTAACATTGGGTCAAAAAAGTTTTGGGTTGAAAAAATTTGATCCTGAATTTTTCGATACTCTATAAGAAAATTTGAGTCTTCTTCTTCCTTCATTTTTGTTGTAGTTTTTCAAAACAAGTATAAATAGATTTCAAGATGCTCATTACCTAATGGAATTGGGCTTGAGCATGAATTCAAACATATCTCTCTCTCTCTCTCTCTCTCTCTCTCTCTCTATATATATATATATATATATATATATATATATATATATATATATATATATATATATATATATATATATATATATATATATATATATATATATATATATATATATATATATAGTTTCACTCAAGCCTGCATGGCAAACCTACATGGCATAGCTTAGTTGGCTTGCCACACAAGCCTATCTCAAGCCTATGTGGCAGACTACAACATAAGTGCATGGCAGACATCAAGTATATGTCATGCATATATGAGCTGCCATGCAAGCCTATGATAGCCTACGTGGCTTGCTACATGGCAAGTCCCAAGTCTGCATGGTTGGTCTCATGACATGCCTACGTGGCTTGCCACATGGCAGCTCGTGAGCCCCAACTCTCTCTCTTTAGGTCCACTCAAGCAAACATTAGACCTATGCAAGCCTATGGTAGGCTTGCGTGGCTTGCCACATGGCAACTTTCAAGCCCACCTATATATCTCTCTCTCTAGGTCCACTCAAGCCTACATGGTAGAGCCCGTTGGCTTGCCATACAAGCTTATGGTAGGCCTACATGGCTGGCCACATGGCAAACCTCAAGCCTGCATGATTTTCCATGTGGAAGACCTACGTGGCTTGCCACATGGCAGTGTGCGATAGGCTTGGCAAATAGCAGACCACATAGGCAGAGCCTGGTTGGCTTAGCAGCATCCGATGGATGATACAGTTCATGGCGGAATATTATGAGTTCCGCCAATCTTTCGGATTCGAGATTCCAGACATTGCTATTGTCAATTTGGACAGTGAAGTCCTCATTTGTAGTTGCGGACACCATGTTAAATGTTATAGATATATTTGTTTTTGCTCAATACTTAGAAGACATAGGTGTTCGTGATGTTGTGAAATGAGGTTGCAATAATTTATCGTACAAGACTTCAAAGAATGAAACGGTTGCTGGAAGAAAGGCAAGATCAAACCATAGGAGACAATGGTAGAAGATATGATAGCTATGGCTTTGTCATTCTTTTCTTTCCATTCTCGAAGTTCTTTGTTTGTGCTGACAGGCATCTCCTCGATGCCATCCACCTAGGGCCATAGCGCTTCTCCTCTGAGTATAAGAGAAGTCTTTACTTTTTAGGCCAAGAAATTTGACCTGTCTGCTTCAAGTATTGTGCACATTTTTTATTGGATGTTGCTGATAAAACCAGTAGATAATGTTTCAATAACAGTGGAAAAATATCTACTGCAAGTAAGCATCATAATCATTCACAAATTGCACACGATGAGCATAATGCTGCAACTCTTCTATATTATCAGAATTGATTTTACAATAAGTTTTTGTGCATTGTCTATTTCCCATATCAGCACTCGGAGAGGAGTTCTCTTATGAGAATGTGACTAGCTACTACTAATCTGTATCTTGTAACTAGCTACTGCTGTTACATGGATATGTATCTATCGCATCATCTGCATCTCATATATATGTCTGTCTATGTTGATCCTGTATATAGGAATGAAGAGGCTGGATTAATCTGAACTGCAATAATCAAAAGAAATGCATTAAGCTAATTCTAACTTATTCTGGTTCCTATCATTTTCTTCTGTGCCTTAGCCGTTTTTCTTGCTCTTCACGTCTGGGTTCTTGTTAGCCGAAAAATGCGAAGATAGGCACCAATATATATTTTAAGTCATTTTGGATTGTGTCGAAAAGGCAAAAAACCTGAAGGTTTGTGTGTCGCATATTTTCTGAAGAAGGCGAAAAACCGAAGGTCCTCGAAATATGTTCTAAGTCATATTTAGACCAACTATCGATTTTTCGAGAAATGTGAAAAATGTGACACTATGCGAAACTTAGTTCAAATATGCAGACTATGCGAAACTACATTTAAAAATGCAGCAATCCGAAAATGCAAGGAAAGAAAAAATACAACAGCTTTGACATGTAGAAAGTTAAGGTTTCTTCCCTTGCTGGGATTTCAGACTGCCATGTTTAGCCTGTTAAATCTTTCTCCATAGTCCGCGGTAGTCCACGACTGCTTTTAGCTAAACTCACTATACTTGGGCACCCACACTCATGCTTTTACTATTGGATTTATTCATCTCCTCTCATAAATCTCATGTTAATCTTGATTCATTCATGTTGCTGTAGTTTTTACTCTCATTGTTACACAACTTGTAGAAGTACTCAAGAGTCAGACAGATATAGACAGTCAAACTACCGAAGGCAGTCAAACTATCAAGCGAAGCCCAACGATCAACTTCAACTTGACTTTAATTGACTTGACGAACTGTCAAAGTTGACTTAGGTGCTGTTGTGATTTATTTGATCAGGGTGTCAACTCAAAAATTATCAATAGATGTAATAAAGATTTTAGCATTAAATAAAAATGGTATATGCATTTGGCCACATATATATGAATGAATAATGTCTAAAAGATTATTTGAAATATGTTCTTGATTTGATTTGAAAGATGCTCTACTTTTCTTTTCTATCATACAACTTTGGCAGACTGGAGGGTCAAAATTTTTACTCCAATAATCAAGATCAAGAACTAAAGAATGCTTAAGACAAATTTGCAATAGATGCATAATTCATTTGCCCATGTCTATAATGACAAATTAACTCTTTATTGTTTAAGACTGAACTATTTAAAACATGATTAGTCACATAATAGCATTGCATAAGCCTATATAGATATCTTTGTCTTTTTCCAAGTGCAAAAACTCTATTTGTCTTATCAAGGACTTTGGAATGGTTTGATCCAAACTATGCTCTATGTCGTAAATTAGTGATCCTACTGACAAAGAGTAGGTTTGTTGTAAGATGGGAACATACAAAACTTTGGTATGAGCTTGGATTCACCAGTATGACAATGTAGCATAACAATACCTTCACCTTCAATCATATGTGAACTATTGTCACCAAGGTGAACATATTTCTTGCTATTGTAGGTTGAATGATCTTGAAACCATTCTTGATGGCTCGCCATATGTTGTGTTGCTCTAGAATCGAGGAATCATATTTCATCTTGATGCGAGTTATGATCATTCAACATGAATACATTCCACTCATCTTCACAATCAAGATCTTGAGATATTTGAGCCACTGCTTTGCTTGTTGGTCTAGCTGCTTGTTGTTGTTGTTGTTGTTAAACTTCAAAACTCTAGGTGAAGAAAATCAGATTACAAAGACCTAATTATGCCCTTTGATCTTTGGCTTAGTAGAAGAGCACATCTAGCATCATTACAAATGTAGAAATCAAACATCTACTACACATAGAAGATGTAAACTCAATAAGAACTTGTCAAGATCACTTACGTTTGATAATTTATTGTTCATGTCCGTACAATGGCCATACAAAAACAGTTTCATATGTGGGAACTCATGCATATAAGAAAAATAGCATTCTATACACAAGAATCCACTATATCATCACCAAAATGCAAAAAATGGATGTAGAATCCAAAGAGATATCTTTCATAAGAATAAATGAGAAAAGAAGGAGAGAGATGAATTTCTTGCACACTTGTATGCCTAATTATAACAGCCTCACCCCCTATTTGGATGCCTTTTCTCAAGCTTATCAACTTATGGAGGGTTCTAGATCTCTTCCAAACCCAAGCTCTATCATGACTAGATTCAATGCATATCTACTAATCAATTAGAGTAGGTCCAAACTTGACCTTATCAACTTTCCTAAGTTGTCAAAAATAGTAAATCAACTATTCTTAGGCCTTATTAGCTTTATAAAATCTACCTCTAAGTTGAAAATGCATATTGGCCTCAAAATTGCCAGTTAAACTCAACTTGACTAAACTAAACTAGTTGATATTCTTCACACTCCCTCTTCAACAAGTTTTACCACACAACTTTGATCTAACTCAAGAATGATCTCCACCCTAAGTATAGAGCTTCTTTGTATGGTTTTATAATAGCTTTCATAATTGATACATAGAATAGTGTCCACATTGGATGCCTCACTATTTCTTACATCAATTTTACATATCAAGATGTAACTCGAACATGAAGAACCAAATAGAATGTAAATGTAATGATTTCTCCATGCTTCCAACTTTGAAGTCTCTAGAAAATGAAAACAAACAAACAATAAATGTGAGTAATCAACCAATGTTTGCATGTCTCTTCCATCTTTGTCCTTCCTTGATATGTCTCCACCAAGAAAATCCATGAATGAGCCTCCATCTCCATCTTGCCATATACGGGTGGCTACTCAACTAACCCAAGTAGCCAACTACGGGATCAGTGCCCGATCAATATATCCTAGTCGGTACAATAGTCCAATAGAAAATGACATGCATTGATGACAATAGTCCAATAGTCCAATAGATATTAATTTATTTCATAAATTGGTTGGGAGTCTTATATATCTCACTACCACTAGACCAGCTATCTATTATGATGTGAGCTTAGCTAGTCAATTTATGCATATCAAAGTAAAGTACCACTTCATACGAGAAAAGCTTTGCCCCATATATAGTAATCCAAATAAACTATACACTAATTACATTATCACATTTAGAGCTTACACAAATGAATCAAATCACAGCCTGATTTCTAACTCTCTCCCTTAAGCTCAAATGTGATAGGGGTAAGGAAATACAAACTGTAGCAATGTCTGGAGTTAGAAATGTTATGCATACCCATGCTACCATGTACTTGACTCACACTCATGCACACCAACAAACCACCAGGATTGACTCACAAAGTATCAAGCAAACACAATGCTCATACAGAGAGTCTAACATACTCTTGACCAACTAACTCGTCCCCAATCCTGACTTGAACACAAGTGGACCACATGAGCGACATGGCTCAAAATGAGGAAATCCCACTACCACCACGAGACTTACATCCTCCATCTAGCTAGGTTGACATCCTATCAGGCACTTACAAACACAAACCTATAAAGTTGACATAAATGAGTGACTAACCTGAGGAAACCTTACTGCCACCATAAGATTATACCCCCACCAGATAGACAACTAGTAGACATACTGACAAGTCAATGAGCATAAAATAACTACTTTGTTTCAAACTTAGCAAATGCATAAACACATACAAATCCGACTCAGATCTAGACCCTCGTGACAAAGTAACATGCAAACACACATTCATGCAAACCAACATGAATGATAAAGCATCAAATACATGAACAAGGACTACCCATAAGTGGTATCCTGTCATACCAACACCTATGCCATTTGTAGATCCACTGCT
Source organism: Diphasiastrum complanatum (assembly GCA_029204225.1). Lineage (NCBI taxonomy): Eukaryota > Viridiplantae > Streptophyta > Lycopodiopsida > Lycopodiales > Lycopodiaceae > Diphasiastrum > Diphasiastrum complanatum. The sequence continues at coordinate 14,605,179 of CM055107.1, read as the reverse complement.
ACATCACTGGTTACCAAATCAAGTCCTCAACCATGGCCCACCTGTAACCAAGATGCCCTCACGTCCAAGCATATCCAATTGCCCTGAAAGCTGATCCCCATCCATTCTCCATGCTCCAAGCACAAGAATCTACCAAGCACTCAATGATTAAATGTATACAAACCTCACCATAGGCTATACCTAAGTAGCTCGCCCATTTTCCAGAGTTACTGATGATGATTTGCCTCTCCTACATCCCGTCTAGGCTCAACTTCCCATGCTTGACGTTGCCAGCTCTGATTTGACAAGTATAAAGGCCTCCCACCAAGGATCCTATCTCACCACCACATCCATCATAGTGTCCAAGCCAAAGCAAATGCAAACTAGATTCACCATCATGATGATAAACTCACTCATGATCCATAGCATATCAAGTAGGATAACTCCAGAAACTTGTATCCTGTACCATCTTATCATCAAGTATCCATTATCCACTGATAGCTCCCCAAGAGTCTGTCCACCTGTAGTGCAACTAGACTCCAACTGGATCTAACCTACAACAATGTCCATCGATTCATTCATCTCAAGGAGAGACTCCATTCTTACCTTCCAAGTTGAATAGTTACTTGAGGTAAGCCTATCATTGCTCTCCAACATAAAGCCTCCATTTGTAGGCATGTTGTAATGATTTGATCTTCTCTTTCAACCTGTTCCAATGCACTAAGCACTCTCTTGAAAGTCAACAAATTAATCCAAGAAGAAATCACAAAGATATGGAACCTCTCAAATCTCTTTCTTACAGAAAACTAGCAAAATCAACTTATAGAATTGATGACACTTGATTGGTTTAGTCAAGATATCAGCCAACATATTGTCAGTAGGACAATAACTTAATTCAACTTCTTATTATGAACCTTTTTCCTAAGGAAATATAATTGAACTTCAATGTGTTTACTTCGAGAGTGAGTCCTTGGATTCAGAGATAGAGTAATACAGCTCTGATTGTCACAATAGAGTATAGTTGGACTGATTTGAGATAGCATAGGATCCTGAAGTAATCTTATGAGATAGATGATTTTCTTTACTGCAGAGGTGGCTGCGACATATTCAGATTCTGTGAAAAACAAAGAAATGCATTTCTACTTTCGACTATTCCATGAGATGGGCCCTCTGCTAGAAAGCAAAGATAGCCAGACATGGATTTTCTTGTATCCACATTTCCAGCCCACTCAGAATCAGAATAAGTAAGTAATGTCAAAGCATCCTCTATATTTCCATTATAATACAAAGCATAATGCTTAGTGGCTAGAATGTATCTCAGTGCTCTAAGTAGAGCCTTCCAGTGAGGTAGGCTGAGATTTGACATAAACTATGACAATGTGTTGACTGTAAATGCTACATCAGGTCGACTGTAGACCATGGCATACATGATCGATCTGACTATCGACTAGTAGGGGTATTTGCACATCTCTTTCTTCTCTGCATCAATTGTAGGGCATATATCCTTTGACAGTTTGAATCCTGGGTCCATAGGCGAGCCTATTGACTTGCATTTTTCCATGCCATACCAGTAGAGTACAGTGGTTAGATTTCTTTCTTGGCCTATCTTGATACTTTTGTTCACTCCATCTCTAGTTATCTCGATTCCCAGAAGGTAGTGCATAGGGTCTGAATCGATCATTTTGAATTTCTTCAACAAAAGTGACTTCGTCTCTTGAAGCAACCAATTCGAGTTGTTGATGATCAAAGAGTGTCATCAACATGTGGAGCTATTATGACATAGCTTGAGCCTCTGTGTTTGAGATAAACATTTGAGTCAACAGAGTTAGGAATGAAGTCGTGCTGCAACAAGAATCGATTGATTCTATCAAACCAGGCCCTTGGAGCTTGCTTTAGCTCGTAGAGAGCTCTTTGCAACTTACATACTTTATGTTCTTGGACTTGAAGGATGTAACCTTTAGGTTGATAGTTGTAGATGTCTTCTTGTATATATCCATTCAGAAAGGTTGTCTGAACATCCATCTGGTGAATTTCCATATCTTTGGCAGCTACGATAGCGAAGAAAAAATGAATTGACTGAAGCTTTACAACTGGACTATAAGACTCAGTGGAGTCCATCCCATAGGTTTGTTCATATCCTTTGATGACTAGTCGAGCTTTCCATTTGGCTGTAGAACCATATGGATTGAGCTTCAACATGAAGATCCATTTGGTGTCGATAATCTTTGCATCAGGAGGAGCTTAGCCAAGATGCCAGGTCTTGTTCTTCATCAATGAATTGTATTCAGCATGCATGGTAGAACACCAGTTGTCTGCATTCAAACTTGACATCACTTTTGCTACTGAGGTAGGTACATCGCTGCTGATAAATGTCCGCGGGATAAAACAATCAGGTTCTTGTTGATGTCGAGCAGATCTTTGAACAATAGTTGGTTGTTGAGATGATGATGATTCTCCTTGCTGTGTGTCGTGGGTATCTTCGATGTTGGTCAGAACAGTCATAGTTTGAGGCCTCTCAATGGTGATGGGAGTTGTTGGAATGAACTCTTGCATTGGTTGCTTCTGCTTGAAGTTGAAGAATTTGTCTTCAAGGAAGACGACATCTCGATTTGGCTTGATTCGACGACATAGATACGATAGGCTTTGTGTGATGTCGAATATTTAATAGAGATACTCTTGTTGCTGACAAGGTCAAGCTTCTTCCTCAAATCAGAGGGAATATGTACATAACAAAGACAGCCAAACACTCGAAGTGCCTTAGACTTGGTTTCTAGCCATAGAAGGCTTCGAAAAGAGTCTTCAAGTCCACTGCTTTAGTACTCGAATAATTTTGCAAATAGCAAGTTGTTGAAATAGCTTCAGTCCAAAAATTCTTGGTGAGCTGAGCGTTGACATCATTGAGCGGAAAAACATTAAGTAATGTTCGGTTCTTCCTTTCGGCTATTCCATTCTGTTGTGGTGTGTAGCTAGTGGTGAACTAATGATGAATGCCGAATGATGCCAGATAGTCGGACATATTGTCTGACAAAAACTCTCCACCACTATCTGTTCATAGGGTCTTGAGTCTTTGACCAGTCTTTATCTTAGCAAATTGTTTGAAGTCTTGGAAACAGTTGAATGCTTCACACTTGTTCTTGATGAACATAATGCTGGTAAATCTTGAATAATCATCAATTAAAGTGATAAAACATCACCCACATATAAGCTCATTGTAGACACAATCCCCTTGTCCCTTGGTAGTAGCCCTTTTGGGGTCAAAGGGGAAAGATAGCGGGTGGCTAGGCGGTGCACCAAAAAGAGTGCATTTGTCCCATAAGTAAATGGAGACTAAAACATCACCCACATATAAGTTGTAGACACAATACCCTTGTCCCCTGGTACCAACCCTTTTGAGGTCAAAGGGGAAAGATGGCAGGTGGCTAGGTGGTGGCAATGGGATCCCACACACGGCCCGCAGCTGCGCACAATGTGCCACATCGTCTACTGGACTGCTCCCCACTGCTGAGTGGTGGTCCATGCAGGATACAAATCGTTGGCTCTAATACCACCTCAGAGTTTGTCAACAGCAGAGAGCGGTCCAGTAGACGATGTGGCGCATTGTGCGCACCTGCGGGCCACGTGTGGAATCCCATCCCCACCTCGCACTCTTTTTGGTGCCCTTACGGAAGTAGCCCATTGTGTGTAGCTTGCATCCTCCAACACCCCCACTCAAGTGAGCACATGGCGAAGGACACCCGCACTTGCTGGTTCAGGACCAGAAATTTGGCTATGATACCACTTTAGAGTTTGTCGACAATGGAGAGCGGTCCAGTAGATGTTGTGGCACATATTGTGCGCACCTACGAGCCGCACGTGGGATCCCATCCCCACTGCCTAGCCACCCGCCATCTTTCTCCTTTGACCCCAAAAGGACTGGTACCAGGGGAAAAGGGTATTGTGTATGTGGGTGATGTTTTAGTCTCCATTTACTTATGGGACAAATGCACTCTTTTTTGTGCCTTTACGGAAGATGCCCACTGTGTGTAGCTTGCATCCTCCAACACCCCCACTCAAGCGAGTACAGGGAGAAAGACACCCTCACTTGCTCGTTCAAGACCAGAATTTTGGCTCTGATACCACTAAAGGATTTTGAATGTCGTTCAAGAAACGAACCTTTGTGCAGAAAAACAAAATTCTTTCTTCTGGTACTTCGTTTTTCATGCCAATATTTGGGTCGTGAAGGTGGGCCACTATTGCAGCGGCCTTATGACCGTAGACGAAGCCATTGCGGCTCCCTGGCATCCTTTCGGGTCATGAGCTCAGCCACATTGTGACCACAAAGCCTTCGTGGCTGGTTACCATAGCTACATACTTACCACAACTGGCGAGTATGTGGTGCCTGTGGGTGGTCATTTCTCTTCAATTGTTGAAGTTGCCTACAGACCGCATACATTGACTCGCGGTCCTTGGGCAATGACTCGGCGGTATGTGGTTTGTTGCGATACATTGCCTTGGTCTTGGATTGACCGCATGCTGGAGCCTTGCGGTTGTGTTGTGGTTGTGCACATTGTGATGCGTTGCGGTGGTGCACATTGTGGTGCGGTGCGGTGCAGTTGCACATTGCGGTGCTTTGCGATTAGAGTCTGGTGGGACTTTACGAGTATTTCTACAGACAAAGCCTATTGCCCTTTTGCGTGTACTTCTGCAGGTATATGATCCCAATCTAGTGGCGCTTTGTGGTTAGAAACTTGATGGTTTTTCAAATGGAAGTCCATAATACTTTAGATGTGTATATCTCAAGTGGTACATAGACACGTGCGTATATTCTTACTTGTGGCTCGATTTCCAATTCTGAATTCTGTTGATTTTTAGTAGGACTGTTGAATTGGTTTTCAATAGGTTTAATTGGATCAATGAAAGATTGAGATGGCTCTAAGATGTTGTTGGAGGGTTGAGATAGATCGAAATTGTCTTATTAAAAATCATTGTTGGTGGGTAGAAACTCATTTGTATTGGAATCAACATCAAAAGTAGTTTTTCTTTTAGCGTCATCAAATATAGCTTCAAGAAACTTTACATCTCTGCTTACATATGCCAAACTAGTAGCAAGATCATATATTTTATAAGCTTTGTATTTATCAAGGTAGCCAATGAAGATACATTTAGCAGAAGTTATGTCTGCCTTCTTTCTAGTTTTTTGAGACTCTTGTGCATAACAGACACAACAAAAAATTTCTAAGTGGCTAGTGATTGGCTTGATTCTGAATCATGTTTCATGTAGAATTTGATTATTGACAAGCAAAACAAAAATAAAAATAAGTTGTAGATAGTTTTTGTATATATATAGGAAACTCAAATTTGTTTAAGCAAAAATCATTTCACAAAAAGGTCCATAGGACTTTGCCATTGCCATTTAACAAAGCTAAAATCAAATAAAAACATATGAATGATGTTAAAAAAATAACACTTCTTTGTCTAATATCTCTATTTTTCTCATTCTATCATCTTCCGAATTACTTTCATAGTAAAGCAAAAATTATGTCATTTCTCAAAATCAAACTTCATATTTTTGGTAGTTGTCCATATTTCAATAGAGATACACAACTATCAATGGTGGTTTTGAGATAGAAAAGAACAAAAATTGATTAAATAAAAAATTAATGAGCTACCAAGTTATTATATGTGTTACATCAAAGCATCTTCTTAGCAAGAGTTTCTTAAAGTATACTCAAGTTGAAAAACAAATTTCTAGATAAGAAGGTCACAAACATGAAATATTTTGTGTAGATTAAATAGATTGCATTTAAGAAGAAGAAAAAAATGCTTTTGAATCAGCTTCTTTTGTCATATCAAAAGAGAAATAGTAATACACAATATATTGCATTCCTAAAAGATTGATCTAAATTATTGTAAAATTCAAAAAACTATTCATTTATGCATATTATGAGAATTGTTAAGTTAATTTTAAAACTAGAGCATTTGACTCATAACATTGAAAAAAATTTCACTAAATTTCATGCATGACACTGTGAAGAAAAAAGAATTTAGAATACTCAATGATCTATATTCTTAATATGTCAAGGTGAACGAAAAACTTTTTGACCAAAATATGTGCATAATAAATTCTATCAAGAAGTGTTATTTCTATTTAAAGATAATCTTTAATTGATTCAAAATAGCTCCAATCTCAAATCTCTTATAATATTTAACAGTTTAAATGGTTTCCTATAGGTGATTTCTTAAAAAAGTCATGAGAAAAATATGACACATTATAAATTTGACTATATTTATTGTCTAATAAGAGATCATAGCAAAGGCTATTATCAACAAGTAGCTATAGTCCTTTATAGATTTGTAGATGGAAAGCAATGAACTGTTAAGTAAGGGTAGAAACATCAAGCTAAATATTTGATCCACAATAGGCCTCTTCTTAAGCGTCAATAACAATTTTGTATTCATTAAGTTTGATTAATCAAGACCTCTAATAGAGTATTTTGGAGTTGCTTGGCTTAGGTTGTATAAAAGGGATAATTACATAGAGAGGGATACTCTTAGGTTGAGATCATGCTTTTCTTTCTTTCTTTCTTAATCTTTTCAAAGATGTAAGACTACTTTACATAAGTCAGTTCTTATTAGTTACACACTTCTAAAAGTAATCTACGCGATTGATCTTGTTCTAGGGTCATATGAATGAAGAGACACATCCTCCAAAAACTAAGGGAGGATGATGTCTTGGATTGGTCCACATACGTTGCATCTTGCTATCTCATGTGAGCTCCAAAATAGTATACGCAGGAAGAGCCTCTCTCTTTGGTACAAGCACTTTATCAAATATTTAAAATAATGACATAGAGATGGAGGGATCAAAAATCTAAAAGATAAAGTGTATGTAGCTTCTCAAAAGTTATTTTAAAAAATCTTGTATAACTTATTGTAGATTTGAAAAAGGATTCAATGTAGGAGTTTTCCTTGTCCTTTATAAATATCTTAATCTGTTCTGAGTCATACAAATTTCAAAATAATAATGCAAACTAATAAAAAAACATACGAGTATCATAAAGAGTTTTGTCTCATGGTCTTATTAGAAGCTTTTTATGCAATCTCATGAGCATTTACATTTGAAAAAAAAACTCAATGGCTAATTTAAAGGTTCAAGATAGAGGTACATATATTAAGACGACAATCATAGAGTATTTTGTTCAAAACATATAATTTTCAAACAACTGATTTTATCTACACTAATTATTAGCTATTTTGTCACAACAACAATATTTTGACTACAGATTACTAATTATATATTTATGACATGAAATTTTAATGTTGAATTTCTTCTTCTATAGTCTCTAAAGAAAACAACAATTTACAAATATGCAAGGCCTTAAGTCTCTATTGAATAGAATTACATCTATTTTAAGCTTTGATTAACCTTGGAAGTGGGTTTCATGGGCTTTACTCTAGTGAACAAGATTATAGGTCACATGAGAAAGATATTTGGCTATTAAGTAAACAAAGAATAACATGAGTTAAAAAAGAAGAGTGGATGCACTAGATATTATAAAAGGGCTACATATATGGAAATATACGGTTGGCATTGATGTATAAAGTTATTAATAACATGCAACCAAGCAAAAAGATATTCTCACTTGTGTCTAGAGATATTCAAAAGGACTAGACAAAACTTGCAATGGGTTCAAAAATCAATGGGTGTAGCAATCAAAGCAAATGAAAATCAGAGTATGATCAAAATTTTAAGATGATAATGAAAACCAGATTTTCTCTTTCAAATTCTAATTGGAGCAGAATACACTTTTCCAAATTTGGAGTACTCATTCTAACTTACTAACAAATATTAGAACCAGTAAGTTATGGAATCTTCACTGAGATATTTTTTGTTAAGATGCTAAGTAGTATGAAACGTAAAAAAAAAAAAAAAAAATTCACCCTCATTTGAATTTTTTGACTTTGTGAGAGATTAGAAAAAAAAATATTTGGTGGAGCACATGCATTTTGAATATTAGAAATAAATTTGGAATTTTATTTTTTATCAATAATAATATAAATTCAATGAGTTAAAAGTGGGATTTAGACAATATCAAAAAATAGATATTTAGTCAAAGATTGCTCAAACTTGGAGCTACCACATTGTATAAACTTTTCAATATAATATAATTTTTTTTTTCAAGTTTTAACTTTATTCTCTTATTTAATTGTCTTACACATATTTTCAAGAATATAATATACTATAGCTTTAATCTTTAACTATTGTGATAGTCACTTAGTGCTCATATAATTACATGCAGTTTGAGATAATGATCTTTCTTCATTTGGCAATCTTACACGATTCTCAACTTGTCTCTCCCTATTTTGGTGTTCGTAATATGACTTTGTATAGTTGTTTTGAAGGCTTAATATGCTCAAAATGCATGTGACAACTTTTGTAGCAGGAAGAGCATTTTTTGTACTATTTATTGCCTTCAAAAGCATTCTAGTTATAATTTTAGTCTATAAATTGATTATTTTTTAGTAAGTTAGAATGTTCGTAGTTAGTTATATGTGATATCTTTGCCTTATTTTGAAAATCTATCAAAAAGTAAATATTGTATGCTTCTTCATGTTTTCTAGTATAGATACAATATCATAGTAGTATATGCTAGTATATACTTTAGAAAAATTCAACATTTATACGAAAACTTTTATAGGCCTTTATAATACAATACAAATATGTGTAAACTTGAAATCTTAAACAAAAAGCCATTAAGTTCATATAATATGATATATATGGCCCGATTGGATAAGATTCAACATAAATAACTTTTTTTGTTTCAAATTTTTTATCTAATTGGCCATTGTTCATATCAAACAATATAATGTACTTGTATATGGAAGTAAGATGGTCTCAATTTGTTGCATGTATTCAAGGCTTTAATATAAAATAAACATTTAAGTTTATTATTTGCCCTTATGTTTTTAAATTTGTTTTACTTATTACATATACATCATATTTCAAATATGTTAAATCTAATACAATATTTACATCATGTTTATCATGAGAATTTTATAATTTTATTTTTCATTTTTACTTTGGCTATTGATTACATGTTTTAGAATTATTTTCATGGCATATCCACATTTTTCACATTCTACAATGTAAATATTATTTCTACGCAGTTATATGAGAAGAAGTGGCCATGTGGACCATGTTGAGGCTTGTACTTCAAAATGATTTACTTTATCCATTGCAAGGCCAAACTTTAAATGATGGAATTTATTTTTTATTTTGAACAATTATATATTTTCATGCAGGTGAATCACTTGGTACTTATATTACTTCTTCCGTCAATTAATTCTTGACATGTCAATCCATTAGTTGTGACGAAGACTTGCATCACAACAAATGTGTAATTGTGGAATGATGGAAAGATGATGCAACACTTCCATGGAAATGTAGCTCCTTGTGTGTTGGCATCTCTATAACATGATGTATTGCACGTTGGACGTTCAAACTTTTTATACAAAGTATATCCATACGGAAATATTATATAAAATTGCAAGGGGAGGAGTGATGGATAAATTGCATCATTTTTACAATGATTATTTTGGTCATCAGTCATTTAGAAATGAGATCATTGACCTACTAATCTTATATCATGGATTGTACAAACCTTTCATGCTAAATATTGACAAGACATGGACATCAACAAAATAAAAAAAAAAGCATAACTTTGTGATAAGTCATAGTAGGGATTCAATGCAAGATCACACATGGAAGGCAAGGGCAAACCTTCGTGATCAACATCAAATTGGAAAGTGGTCAAAGAGGAAGCCAAAGCTCCAACTTGTACAAACTCCATAGAGAGGCTCCTACAGCTAGGATGTCTCATGGTATGGACAATATTGAGCTTGGTTTTAGTAAAAACAGGAGCTTACAAACAAACATGGTAATTGATTATGAATGCTAATCTATCATATTTCACTTTGGATCATAAATCTTCAAAGGAAGAAGTTCTAAAGTATTTTAGATTCTAGATTGTTTATGATACATGGCCAACTCCTCAAAACGAGGGAAATGACTTTGCATATAGAGTGTTAATGAAACGATGGAGTTGGTCAAAAATCACGAGATGCCCAAGAGATGCAATGCTAGTAAAGAAGTGAAAAGATGTAAAGTTTATTTCACAGTGGATGCACCCCAAGATAGGCTTTGTGATGAGTAATACTTTGGATGAGAAGCTTCAAAAGTTTGTCTATTGGGCCAATGTGGTGATGTTTAACAAGTATATTGGGCCAATATGGTGCTTCTTAGCAAGGATAGGAGTCATTACATTACTACTTTTCAATGATTTGTTGCACAACCCTATTTTTGAGAAGACGAAGTTCAATTGGATTCGATTTATCACCCAAGCTACATTAAGAGAGCACAAGCAATTTTGAAAACAAACCATGTTGAATTTGAACATGCAAGCTCATTTACAATGTTTTGTGATCAGATAAAGTGTTTATTAGGAGAGAAGAAAATTAGAACCAAGAGGAGTGACACCCTGGTGACAAGAAAGAAAAGAAAAATAGATGGAGGGACAATATCAAATGGATGTGAAGTCTACTTTCTTGAATGGTGATCTAGAGGAGGAAATATACATGTTCCAACCACAAGGATATGTGATCAAGGGCCAAGAAGACAAGGTGTGCAAGCTGTAGAAAGTGTTATATGGTTTAAAGCAAGCACCACGAGCATGGAATGGACACATCAATAGTTACTTTCTCTCCAACAATTTTTTATAAACAAATTTCGATTGCAACTTATATGTGCTTACTAGTGGGGATAATATTGCTTTGGTTGTGCTTTATGTTGATGACATCGTTATCATGAGAAATGATGAAAACCTTGTGAAATCTATTAAAGCTAACTTGTGCAAGCAATTTGAAATGACGAATTTAGACCTTATGCACTATTGTCTTGGGGTAAAAGTGTGGCAAAATGTAGGGACTCTCACAACTAAATATGTGCATGAAGTTTTGAAAAGATTTCATATGTCTGATTGTAAGCCATTGAGTATGACAAGTGGGATAAGCAAGAAGTTGACATGCATTGACATGTGAATGTAACTCATTGCAATACTACATTGCAAATAGCTTACGTGTTCACAAAATTGCTAAGAAAAAGATAAATTTGAATATAGGCAATAACTTGAAGTTTGAAAAAAGACTAGTTTCATGGAAAAAGACTTATCTTTTTACTGCACTTGTAATATTTTGTGAGAAGATATATTGCTATATCTTGTTACTATGCTATGATGGAGACATGTTCCATGAATGCTATTACTAGTTCTTTAGAAACCTTAATGATTAAGGGAGAGAGTAAGAATTGCAATCTTTAACTATGTCTTTTATTATTCTTTTCCTCTCTCACTCTTTCTAGGCTCCTAGATCGACGAGCTAGTATCTACTAAGCCCTAACTAGTACATAACTTGTAATTATTAATTTACTTTGGTAATTGAGAATATTGTTGTCAAGTTTGACGATAGTAAGCTTGCTTCTTGACATAGCTTGAAAGCTTGTGACTGCTATCTTGCATCTATCCAGAATTGTCAACTGACTCTACTTTAAGATAAAAAGATATTTTGTCATACCTCCAGTAGGGCTTCTGTCATGTGAGCCTCTGTCATTATGCCAATAGAGTACTAGGGCAAATAGTATGGCCCTTGACTTTCAAACATGAGGTCATGGGTTCAATACTCCATTCCCCCCATCGACATAAACCAAAAGGCACTATGCCAATACAGAATTATAGTGTGGTGGCTATAATTTTGTTATGCTCTCATTCTATGGTTGTCTCTACTACCTATAGTTATGTCGAATTGCTACAATTGCTTGTAGTTGAACATCATTAGATCTTGATGTGAATGTCTTTGATACAAATAAGTTTGAAACTCCTAAGTTAGGGTAACTTTATCATTTTCTTGGTGGGTGAGAGACATGAAGTAGTTGAGGGTGGAAAAAGCATTAATTGCATCTTTTGATATTATTAAGAAGGTCTTTCACTAGAGTTCTAAGAGGCAAAAGTGTAGAGACAAAACTATCCATTTTTTATTCTTCATGAATGGGAGATTTGTTTTGATTTGACATGCTAAAATTTTTACCTTTAATCATGGAAAAGTCATTGCTTGCATCCAAAACTAGCAAAATGATGTGTATCTCTCGAACCAAGGCATTATCTTTCTTCGTATAGAGACTACTCACTTATGAGATTATAGAGAGGTTCTGCCAAGCATTGATAGAAAAAAACTCCATGTTAGTCCCTCTAATGTAGAAATTCTTAGTAGAGAACCTTTTCTACCATATCTAAATGATATCAAGTAGTCCATATGACTTATTTGTTTGGCCCTAGTGATGATCTTCAGAAATTATGCATCTTTCTCAATTGATGTTATTGAAGGCATCAAAATTCTAATACGAGTAGATTTTTGTCTATATGCTCAATTTTAATATCATGAAGTAATCTTCTTGCTACCTTGGGTGAGGTTTTTGATGTTACCTTCGGTGAAACTTTTAGCCATTCTCACATACTAAGGATTGCATAGCATGTACTATTCCTAAGTGAACCTATAATTAGTTCAAAGATTATGTTCAGTCTCAAAAATTTTATTCCATAGACCTCTTGCAATAGATACAAGAGTATGGATCATGAGATCAACAAATGCTCTTTTTTTCCTTGTGAACTTTCAGTACATGATGTTTAAAATTTAAATTTTTGCTAAGTTTACAGACCTAAAAACAAAAATCAATATCTAGAAACAACTTGGAAGTAACCTTTGCAGGCTTATATGCAAGTCTGGGACAGTATCTTGGAGCTATTGCCAATGTGAAGGTTGGTTCCTAGTAGTTTTTGCGAAATCAAAATATGATGAGATTTTGGCCTCTTTTCCCTCCAAAAATAGATTTGAACATTTTCTATGGTTTTTCCAAGGTTGTGAATGGATGCCAAGCCCTCCACCACCCTTCCACACCTCCTCCGCTAGCTGAGAACAGTCCAAGCACAAAAAAGCACGCAAAACAAGCTAAATCTACCCCAAAATCCACCTAAAAACACTCTTAAAACCAAAAACAACTAAAAGAACAACTAAAGTTAGTTAGTGATAGCCTATCCCCTGCAACAACGCCACTGTAGGGTGTGTAGAATAGTTGGTGAGCAGCCCTCCGCCTGTCAAGAAGGGTTAGAACACAAAGATAGGGCCCTAGCTATAGTTAGTACCCTATAGCTTTTGTTGACCTCAAAGATTCGCGGTAGTTTTTACTTTCATCTATTCGGTGTTAGATTGGAAAGCAAAGGCGAGCAAGAGAGTTTTCTAGATAGATTTATTTGGTTAATTGTGTCGTCTAGTACAACGGAATATTAATCATCAAAAAGCCTTATCATGTCATATTTCTTCATGTGAACTCAGTAGCAAGCTGGTATCTAGCAATTTTAGATTTACAAGTCCAAACTCGTCTTCTAAAAGCTCCATCTCAGTGAGACAAGGACACAGAAGAGCTTGCGAGAGTTAGTTTGGTTCCAGTGAGCAGAAAAGTGGATTTAAGTGTCTAAAAATCACTAAAATCATCAGATCCAGAAAATCCTTCTAGAGGTGACTTTTGCAGGCCATCCCATTATCTTCAAAATGCCATTTTACATCAGTGTCGAAGTCTGCAAAAGTTAGTTTCAACTATTGACTGATCTGTGAGCAACAAAGTGATTATGAACCTTCGCAAACAACAATAACTTCTTGATTTGTAAGAAAGAACCTCTCCCCCCTTGGAACAAAGTTAGATACATATCAGATTTAGCTCTTGACAAGTCTATGAAGGTTAGTTCCCAATAGGCTAGCTCGCACGAGTAACCTTTGCCAAAAGAATCAATAGCTGGATCTGCATCAGATCCAGGTACTGTGAAAATCTCAAGCCAATCAGATCAAGGATAAACCTTATTAAGGAAAAACCACCGCAAAAGGCCTAAAATCACACTTTTGGCCAACAAAACTGATCATATCCTCAAGGATCCAGGTAGATTTCCACAAATCCATCAAGATCCAGCTACTCTGGATCTCCCCGCTAAATAAATCTAAGATCAGGTCGATCAATAGCAAGAAGAATTGCAAATCCAGCTCCGAACCTCCCTAGAGTTGTAGTTGTGCAAATCGAAGCAAAAGCAGAACCAACGACAATGAATCCAATGGACCAACCTGTACCTGTCGCACGCTTGCAAGCAGTTCGGAGGGCACCATGTCTTGAAATGCCCAAATATGATGGATCGTCAGATCCAGTCAGATTTCTACAGATCTACGAGCAAGTGTGTGAGATCTATGGTAAGCGGACACCGGCGGAGAAGTTGATGTTGTTTCCCATGTCACTTATTACTGCAGCGCAAGACTGGTTCTTCAACTCTCAAACGAAGAAAATTCTACTTGGGAAGGGATTAAAGCGGCTCTCATCACACCCTTTAAACCGAGAAAATTTCTGGAAGATCCATTTCTCCTACTGAGCAAAATCAAAATGGGAAAAAGAGAAAGGGATCGGGATTACATCAAGCGGGTCAAGCACTTAAGATCCGAATGCACCCTAGAACTTACTCTTGACCATGCGGTGATCATGTGGTTCCTAGCAGGATTTCTTATTGACTGATTTACTTGAAAACTTATCATCTTGAAAGTGGCAAACACATCCGAATTCTTCTTTAACAAGTAAATCCATGTCTTGCGTGACATATCATCAAATGAAGGTCATGAAATAGAAGGCTTTACCGAAGGACATAGTCCTCATAGGCCCGCATAGATCTGTGTGGATCAAATCCAGGATGTTCTTCGCCCTTGCAACACCAGCTTTATTGAACATCTCTTGATGTTGCTTCCCATACACACATGATTCACACATCGTCTTCAAGTGGTCTTCCATCATAGGCAATCCTCTCACCATTTCTAGTTTCCTCATCAAGCTAAGGCTTCCTAGGTTCAAATGACCAAGCCTTTTATGTCGTAGTTCAGTTTGCGATGGAATGGACGAGATAAGTCCATGTTGCTCCCTAATTGTGGCATTCAAGTGTTGGGCTCCCTTATACCATCCGCAATGACTTTGAACTTTTGGTTCATATCCTTCACAAAGCAACAATCATGGGCAAATTCTACTTTCAACTTCTGACCAGTAATGACACCAACAAAAAGTAGATTTTTCTTCAAACCTGGTACATAAAGTATCTCTTTGATCATCCTACTTTTGCCATCAGGTAGTTGGATTGAAACAGTGCCTATCCCCTTGATCTTGCACACATCACCATTTGCTTGTGAAACAGATGTTCCATTATCCAACACTTTCAAGCTATTGAACCAATCTTTGTTACCTGTCATGTGTCTTGTGGCTCCCAAGTCAATGTACCATGCTTAATCATCTTGATTGGATGACAATGCTAATATGAAGATGCTAGAGTCTTCAATCTCACCTTCGTCGACAAGGTTACCTGCTTGTTTTCGTTTCCCCTTGCCTAATTATGCCAAGAATTTCTAACATTCACTTTTCCAATGGCCCTTTTTGACGCAATGGAAGCATTTGCCCTCCTTTTTGGTCTTGTTGGACGATCCCTCATTTTCTTGAGTCTTGGCAAATTGCTGCTTAGACTTCTTCTTGCCCTTGCCTTTGCCTTGTTTTTGGCATGTCACAAGTGCTTGATCGTCAGTACTTTGACGTCTAACTTTCACCATTTCTCGTTGTTGCTCCTCATGCATCAAGATTCCTATGAGCTCGTCAAAGGTTGGCAATCTTTCTCTTGATGCTATCCCACTCACAAACATCTGATAAGGTTCTGCAATGCCACACAATGCATTATGCATCACTCAGCATCATGTATGCGCTCACCAATAGAATGTAGTTCATCCCTCATTGTCTTGATTCTGGTCATGTCCGTCTGAATGTGCTCTCCTTGTTCCATTCCGACACTATTTAGCTTTAACTTCAGATACATAATTCTTGATGGATTTGACATCTCAAACTGCTCCTTTAGCACATCCCATGCTTGTCTAGGTGTAATGGCATCACTTATGTGGTGTTTCACTGACAAGTTGATGAAGGTCAAAGCTCTCCTCACCATCTTGTCGAACACTTTAATGTCCGCTTCATTTGGCGGTCTTCTCTCATCACCTATGACGACATCCCACAGTTCCTTCTCTATTAGTATGTTTTCATTTTGAATTTCCACACTGCATAGTTGGAAAGCCCGTCCAATTTGCTATTTTCACTCAAAATGGACTCTCCCATGTCCACCGTCTCAAAACTGCCTAAAACTGCAACCGTAGGCTAAAAACTGTATGTCGAGGCCAACTGTGATGTCAGAAGTCAAAAATAGTGACCTACAATTTTTTGCTTACCAGGCCACCCGCTGCTTTTCCACCAAATCCAAATCGGCATCACCTTCCAAAATGCTCCTTGTCACCAACTCCCAACTACGTGCCCAATGGAATGGTGAAATCACTTTTGGTGAGCTCCGAACACTTTCTCCACTACAATCACTCTGTTTTGCGGTATCGTACGTGTAGGTACAGTCCGGGTGCCCTTTGTTTGGAGGTTATAGCCTTTCGTTTGGGTCGGCTTAAGAACTAGAAAATAGGGACTTTTCTTGTTTTTGAACTGTTTCTTCTAATTGAAATAACTTCAAACTTCACTTGTAAAGGGACCTAACTCCAATCTGAAAGTGAAAATTTTTAATGAAGTTGAAGGATAGTTTGCACTTAAACTCCCTTTAGCCTTTTTCAAGGCCCCTTCTACTCACATCCATTGGTCCAGTCTAATCCGATGATCCAGGGTACTCTTCAATCACGCGATCTGGAGCATTGATTTCACCTCAACCCGATCGAACGGTCACAGTTGCTATCGTGCTATGATCCAGGTTCTTGCAGCTGCAACCTTCTTGGAGATACAAGTGTGATTGGGCACGCACGAGCTGCTCGGCCTGTTCTCCTCCTTCACGAGCTAGCTATGGCTATAGGGGTTTTGAGATGGCCGCCCTTTGAAATGATAGATAACTCCTCCTCTAAACCATGGCTGTCTGCGGCCTCTGAGGATTAGTTTCCTTGCACCAGGGTGTCTGTTGGATTTATCTCCTCTACTCTCCTAAATCCTACGTTAATCTGCCTCCATTCATGCTGCTGCATTTTTACTCGTGTTGTGGCATAGTCTACATATTTGAACTGTTTGTCGCTGCAGCCTACATAAATACAAGTAAATTTCCACAGGCAAAAAATGCAAAAAATGTGACACTGCATTTTTACACGCGATTTATGATAGGCGAAAAATGCGAGACTGCCCTACAAATGTCAAAAATGCCCTTATAGAAAGGCGAAGGTACCTTGCAAATCATTTTCTAAGGCATTAGATGGGGTGTCGCAATTTTTGCATTTTCATCAGTGTCAAATTATAGCGAAGCCCGACATCGCGGCCTCCTCACGCTCGTTCTATGCATTGTGCAAAATCAGATTTGACAAGAACAATAGCCACCCACGATCTCCCACAGACATCTCAACCACTTTTGTACCTTCTTCATCTGTACACCTGTGAAATTTATGTATATAGTGAATACCATCTCAGTATTCACAAGCAGAAGATAGAATGGAGCATGATTTGTAATTCAGAGACAAACATTGTAGATGCCTTTGCACATTGATTCTTTCTTTCAAATAGATAGTCAATAATAGGTTCATAACCTTTACAAATTGTGATTAGCTTTGTGAAGCACGTGGTTACGTGCGCTATTGTTTTGTGCTCACCTGCATTATTGACTTGTATATTTCATTATACCTAATCTGATTACAACTCTGTTTGGTTCTGCATTCAGATTTGTGTTTAAACTACAATGCTTTTTTACGTTCTATCTAGCTATCTAATTGCTTTGTCTGGTTGTCTGCTCTTCACTTCCGCCACCACCGCGCATTAAAGGCTTTAAAATTATCATATTCTTGTGTTCGCCTACTAAGTCACCAATAGTGCACGCACCGAGAGAATTGAAGGTCCTGATCCTTTGATTTTTTGACATGGTATCAGAGCCAATCTGATTAGCAGGGGCACTGCTGGCGCCGGGGACAATGTTGACGCCAGAAGTAAAGCTTATGAAGATAGCTTTACAACATCCACCCCACCTTTATAAAATCTGATGTCCTCATCAGATGTCAGATTAAAGTAAAGGTGTCTCCCAATTAAAATAACTATACATTTAAGCTACTTGGCACAGTACTCAATTTATTGGCCACTTTTTATTAACATTGAAGCTGGCACACCACAAGTCGGAGGCTCAGCTCTTTGTACTGAAAAATTACATAACTTGAAAATATCTCTTTGTCTGGGAAAAGCGTAGATTTGATATCGCTTTTGTAAAACCCAAGAACCTTATTAACTAGTGACAGAGGCCTTTCTTTGAAATGTTCGCCCCTGTTGCTTCTGACTTTCGACTTTGGAACTCCTTTGAGCTCCTGATTTGTCCTTGATGCACTTTGTGTTGAGCTCCCTGAGGTCCAGATTTGATCAGTTCCGCACAAGTATCAAGGCTTCCTGAGCCAAAGGATTTATCGTTTGATTGCCCACTTTATGGTCCACTCCGTGCCTTGTTGGTTAAGCACCTTGATTAATCTCCTTGTCCCAGCTTGATCTTGATACTTTTCCTTCTTGGCTCTTTAAGGTAGGCAAAGATTGAGTACTCCGCAATGCACCTCTCACTTAGCTTGAAGTAGCTCTTTGAATCAGCCCAAATGTAACCATTGACCTCGTGGAGAGCCAAAGGGTCGCACCAGTTTGATCCGCATACGAACTATCTCTTCGGGTTTGTTTGAAGCACCATGTCCGTCGCACAAAACTTGACTTTCACAATTCCATCACTGGTCAGTTGCCTCACAGTCAAAACAAGAAGTGTACATCGAGCTTGGCTTCAAGTAGCTCTCTTTGAATCAGACACATGCACCTAGAGTTTGCACTAGTCTGACCTCAACGCGAACTGTCCTTTAGCGTCCGTTCGAAATACCAAGTCTCTCATGCAAGACTCAACTTTCACAGTTCCTTCATTGATCAGCTGCCTTACACGTAACACAAGCCAGCGTACTCATATGTTTCCTCATCATTGCTGGTCCAGAGAAAACCTATAACAAGCTTTCCTTTCCACAACAAAAACTTGTCAACTTATTAGGTCCAAAGTTCGCCAGTCTTATCGTGTGAGTATGGCTAGGTCACCTTGAAATTGCCCCCGTTTTGATCAACTTTCATTCAAAATTTGCCCCAAGAGAGAGGTGTGTGTGATAGTTCCCCTCCATTTATAAAATCAACTGATTGGACTTAGAGTAGAGTTCTTCGGACAAAAAAGCCTTTCCAACACTTTGCTTCCCATATGCTAGGATTATGGCTCGATCCAACTTGTTGCCAATCTCTGAAGAGGATCCTAGTCTTTCCCCTTTGAGGAAAAACCCAACTGATACCGGATATTACCCATGCTCAGTGAGTTTCAGTCCCGAAGGTGGCCGTCCCAAAATGAAGACCAACTGCTCCATAGAAGATCTCCCCTGAAATTGCCCTTTCCAACTTTTGACTTCCTGCTTGCGTCTGGTGGGTGTTGTCGCAAATGAAACTAACCCAAGAAACAGGCTAGCCATCCATCCTTTGCAAACATTGAGTCGTTTTGTTGTCGTTCACGTGCGAGTACTTGAACTACAAATCCGCCCCACAGATTCTGTAGTCCTCTTTGTTTGATGGTATCAGCCTTCAAAAGAAAGGTTCCTTCTCGAGCCATCAGCTCCTTGTATCACAAGCAATCATGCAAACCAGGCAAAGCACGAGTACTAAGACTCACCACGAATACATACGAGTAAGACACTCAGGCAGGTTTACTAACAAGTAACAAAGACAAGGTCCCCCTTTGAGGTGGTCCTGCCAACGGACCTTGGCCTGGCCACGCCCATACAAATCGATCACAGAATCAGACCACATAGGACACCCCTCCAACTATCCGTGCTTTCACCATTAAGCAGCACATTGCCTCAGTCACGCCCCACCACTTTTTGGTCAATAGCCCTTATAGCTAAATGATCAGCAGCTATTCCGCACCGGCAGCTAACCACCCGTGATTTACACTCGAATTCGAGCAGCATCTCTGTATCAATGGTTAACCCGTACAGTTCGAATATGTCGTCCCGTACCCCACAAGGCACAAACCGTGCTTATACCAACCTAATGGCAGCACACTGCCTCATATGTCCTACGTGCAGACATCGCCAGGCTCAAACTGCGAGAACTGACCGTGCTTACACCTCAAGGGCAGCACCTTGACTCATCAAGTCCCCCGTTCTGTCGACCACCCCGACCGTGGACGCACCCGTGCTTACACTGTGGGCAGCACCTTGCACAATAGTTGTCTTGATGAACCCCAAACCATGGCCATTTCCGTGAGATCCGCATAGCTGACCGACCAGCCGGCTCTGATACCACATGTAGCACAGGCATCCCAAAGGGAGCCGGGAACCACGACTTAGCTTCCCAGCCTTCAACTCTTGCCATCCAAACCCACTTGACACACAAGTAGCCAACTCGCCAACAACGATCAGACTTAACCAACTTGAAGTTTCGAAAACCAACATTGAGATCCAACCTGGCGCCATGCCAGATCGGGGGTCCCGATGTGGGTGACTTCCCTCCAAGCAAGCCGCTCGACATACATCAAACTTAACCAACTCGAAGCTTCGTTACAAACGAGTACATCCATTCTAAACAAGTGGTCTGACTTACATCAAACTTAACCAACTGAAAGCTTCGTCACGAGCCCTGGAAGCCAACCTGGCACCACGCCAGATTGGACAGCCATAAACAGGTAACTTCCACCCAAGCAAGCCATCCAACTCAGCCGACAGGTTAGAGCTCGTTCCCCAAGAGCTTAACCATTCACGTTCATGCAAGGAACACTCAGAACCACAAGCCGCGACATATATGGAGACAACCAGTTCCTGGACCAAATGGTCCCGACAGCATACCGCTGGCGCCACGGACCGAATGGTCCCGACGACATACCGCTGACGTCCCGGGATACGACCCTCAGCTATGTGCCAACTTAAAAATTTTGAAGCGGCCTTACAACTGGCGCTTTTACCGAACACTGAAACCCATAAGGTAATCAGAGTCAGTTTGAGGAAAATCCCACTTTATTGATAAATCTGAGAAAGTTACATTTCAAGTGTGTGACCGACCCTAGTCTCCGGGGCGCTAGCATGCCAAGGCGAGAGCCATGTCAACATTCCAGCAAGGGAGGCTGAGACTTGGTTGGAGCTCGTCCTGAGTTGCAACCCACACTCCCCTATAGTATTGGTGGGATTCGACACCCCCCCCCCCCCCCCCCCCCCCCCCCTCATACCAAGCACTCTACCAAGGCTGGTAAAGCAATTTTTCTCTCTCTAGGATTTTCTCTTTCTAGAAAGTCATTTTCTCTCTCTAGATTTTATTGATCCCCAGGCTTCCTTTAATCATGCCTAGATCGTGTAAGGTGATTGCACATCGATCTGAGCTCTCTGGACTTCGCTAGAACCGATCAAAGATTTTTAGCCATAGGAACTTGGCGTCGGCTGGATTCTGGTCACAGTGGCGCCGAGAGTGGCGCCACGCTGTTGGCGCCGGGAGCAGCAGGGGCACTGCTGGCGCCAGAAGTAAAGCTTATGAAGATAGCTTTACAACAAAAGCCCTGAGGTCTGACAATGGTGGAGAGAATATCTCTACCAAATTTAAGGAGTACTGCCAAAGCCAAGGCATTGAGCAGCAATTCATCACTCCTTATTCTCCTCAGTCAAATGGCTTGGCCGAGCGGAAGAAACGTACCTTGGTTGAATCAGCTAAATGTATGATGGCGCATGCATCATTGCCGAAGGTGCCCTTATAGAAAGACAAAGGTACCTTGCAAATCATTTTCTAAGGCATTGGATGGGGAGTCACAATTTTTGCATTTTCATCAGTGTCAATTTTTTCTATGCAATGTGCAAAATCAGATTTGACAACAACAACAGCCACCCACGATCTTCCACAGATAGCTCAACCACTTTTGTACCTTTTTCATCTGCACACCTGTAAAAGTTATGTATATAGTGAATACCATCTCAATATTCACAAGCAGAAGATAGAACCGAGCATGATTTGTAGTTCAGAGACAGACATTTTAGATGCCTTCGCGCATTGATTCTTTCTTTCATATAGATTGTCAGTAATAGGTTCATAACCTTTACAGATCGTGATTAGCTTTGTGAAGCACGCGGTTACGTCTACTCTTTGTAAAGCATGCGATTATGTCTGCTATTGTTTTGTGCTCACCTGCATTATTGACTTGTATATTCATTATACTTAATCTGATTACAGTTCTATTTGATTATGTGTTCAGATTTGTGTCAATACTACAATGCTTTTCTACGTTCTATTTGGCTATCTAATTGTTTTGTCTGGTTGTCTGCTCTTCACTTCCGACACCACCGCACATTAAAGGCTTTAAAATTTTCATATTCTTGTGTTCGCCTACTAAGTCACCAATAGTGCGCGCACCGAGAGAATTGAAGGTCCTGATCCTTTGATTTTTTGACAGTGCCCTCCTACAAGCTTTTACAGCTCTGAAATTATTTCAGAATAGAGAGAAAATTCTGATTTTGTGCTTCCAAATCTTGGACCAGGGCTTTTCTCGCAAATCTGATCTTGGCTGATTGTTTACAGCTCTATGACTAGCCAATCCTCTTAGTCTGAGGTCGCCTTACTGCTGGGAGTCCGATGCTTCAACCATTCTCAAAACGGTGTCCGTTTGGATGCACACCAACTATAAACGCCAAGCAGCCTTTTTACGAAATTTTCAGCATTTTGCCTCTCCGCTTTTTAGATTCAAGTAACAAGACCTGTCTCTGAATCCTCTCACAACTTCAAGCTTGGCAAGCCTCAGTATGCTAGAAACTATGCACCAGTGCTTTACTTTCTGCCTTCAACCCGCCGTAAATCCCGAACTCTCAGAAGACTTCTCTTTAGAAGCTCTCTTCAATGACGACGCTATATTGTGTACACTCCCTGTATGGCTCAGATACCAACTTAGAATGTGCTTCAAACAGGAACACAGATTACAGTGTATTTTGGTTTTGAGAAATACAGTTGCTACGAGAACTTGGTGTGGAGAGTGTTTTCTGTATGTTATAGTTCTTCATTATGGCAATCCATGCATGGCCCAGGTTGCCATTGACAGGACGCGCATCCCATTGACTCGCCTCGTGGCAAGGCCAACTGATCCTTATCCACTGATAGGACCCACAGTACAATAACACAATTGTTCTACTTTAATTCTAACTATTTGTTGATGAAGCAAATGGCAAAGTTACACAAACAATAGATGGAGCAGCTAACGGCCCAGTTTGATCAGAAACTGAAGGCCTTACAAGGAGCTATGGCATCATCATCAAACACACTAAAATTGAATCAGCCGCAATATCCACAAAGGGAGAATGTATGGTGTCTTGTTTGCACCCAGAACCATACAGCGAATGAGTGTCCAGTTTTGAAGCAAATTCTCAAACTGACACAAAGGTTTTGCCACCTGTGCAACACATCGTTGCATGAAACGACATTTTGCCCATTCAACCCTCGGATCATACAGCAGAAGAAGAACCAGTATCAGACTTTGTATCTGTATCACCAAGGAGCACCGAATGAAACATCGCAGTATGGTACGCCAAATAACCAACAGTGCATGGCCTTACCTGCACCACCAGGGCCAGATAACTACCAAGTGGCCCATGTGAATTTGACAGTAGCAAGGCATGAAGCACCACCTCAGCCTGAGCAGTAGTGGTATGGTCTGGATGAGACATTTGTCGATCCAGCAATCAATGAGTATTATGTGACCTACGCTGCCCAACCTCAACGACAAGGTGGGAGAATTTACGGCTGTTATGGATGCGGCGAAGGGCACCAAATTGCAGAGTGTCCTCAAAAGCGCAGATAGAACTCCTTCTGTCGAGAATGTAGTTATGGGCATTGCTACAAGAATTGCCCATTCAAACCTGGAACCAATGCGCCTTTGAACTTGATCTCGTGCAACCAATCGCAGTTCCATGAAGGACACCACTAAAAAACACAATCTCCCTTGTTCCAGTGTTAGCAGCTATGCGAGCACAAAAACGGAAGGAAGTGGCTCCATCACCACCACTCTCCTCAATACCAATGGTGGATGATCAACGCTCAGCTACAGGACCATATCCGAATGTGAGAGAAGAAGGAAGGCAATACCACAAGATACGCCATTGGGTAAAAAGGCACAAGCCGAGGAAGTTGCACAAGCAAGAGAAGCACCTACAGAACCTCACATTACTGAAAAACCAACACCACCAACGGGCTCACCATTGCGAATGGATCAAAATGACTGTTTGCACCATCATGAACCACCCTTCCACATGGGAGAGCCCGAGGTTTAACATACAAGAGTGCTCACAAGTTTGCTATCTAGCTGTGTGAACTTATCCCTCGGGGAGTTACTGAGGATTTCACCTCAAGCCAAGAGCATCCTAGCCGAATGGGCCAAAACGGAACCAGAATCAGCAATAGAAGAACCCTTATATTGCGCGGGCTATGAAGGAACTAGCAATGTCCTCCAAGTTGGAGCAGCATGGGAAAGTGAACAACATAACATCACGCTACCAATCAAGCACAAGAGATATGAGGGTGAAGCTACGGTAGTAGATGGAGGATCGGGCATCAACTTGATCTCCACTACTTTGTATCAAAAATGGGGTCTACAAGGGCTGAAGCCAACAAGATTTGCCATCAAGCTAGCAGATCAATTATGCATAAAACCAAAGGGTGTGGTTGAAGACATTCTGGTAAAGATAGTAAGAGTGCAGTTGATAATCACCTTCGTGGTGATAGAAATTCCGAAATCCCCTTCCGCCTATCGCGTTTTACTTGGAAGACCTTGGTTGAGAGTCGCGCAAGTGATTCACAATTGGGGAACCGGAAAACTCACCTTTGAAAACCGAGAGCAACCACATGGGTGGTGAAACCGATTACACCCAAGGTTGATGACGGATCATCCACCATTGATCACACAATTGATTGTCCAAGAAAAGCCAAGGGAGGTCATTATGAATCTCAATTGGATATTGTGCAATGGACAGACGCATTAGAGACAGTTGATTGCATGGCTGGGCATGCATGTCAACTAGATTCGGATATGGAACCCAGCACATCATCACCAAAAGGTTACACCCTAGACACACCAATAACTTTCAGGGTTAATATGGTCAATGTGGCATGGTTAGCAGCAAAGCTGATACCAGAACAAGTCGAAGACGACTAAGTGCCCTGGCAACATGCCTTCTCATATGACGAAGAAGTGGAGATGATAGATGAACATGTCCTATAACACATGGATCATGATCGATACGACATGAGAAAAGTACCAGCTCAACCACCGTGGAAAGCAACAATGGCTAAAGTTTTCAAGGTAGAACCACCCAAGTCACCCATTAACAAGTAGCATCAACTGAAGCAATGTTATAGCCAGGTGATCTGATGGAGTGATCTACCCGAAGAAGCAATAGCTGGATATAGATATTCGTAATCATGAAGTCAATATCCATCCAGTTCCAAAGAAAAATAACAAGGAGGTATACAACTATGTTGAAAAAAAGACAAAGAAAAAAAGCTCTAAACTCCTTGAAGTCAATCTGAATGGAACCAGACGCAGTGTCATCATCCTCACAGATGACTGAAAGATTACAAGTTGCGCTAAGATCAACATGTTGAAGGAGGAATCCCGACAAACGCCAGTTCACAAGATGTCGGAAACCTTCAAGAATTATATCTTAGATGACGTAGTAATCCCGATGCCACAAGCACAGAGGGAACTTGATCAAAATAAAAACCAGCGAAACAAGTCTTTGTAGGACCTGCAGGAACAAAACCCGTGAACTTAGTTGAGCCAGGCGAAGAAGAGAAACTTGTCTATGTTGGAGAACAGTTGGAACAGTTGACACCGACTGAATTCACAAGGTTACGTGCACTGTTGGTGGAATACAAGGATTGCTTTGCATGGACGTACAAAGATCTGAAGGGTATACCACCAACAATAGTCCAACATACCATACCCTTGGTGGACGGAGCAGTCCCTAAGGTAGAAGCAGATATTACCATTGCAATCGATAGCTGACATCACAAGTATTGGTTACCTCAGTAACATAGATCCAGCTTGGTGATGACAAATAGCGCACCTTGGAACAGATCAAGCCCTATCAGAAGTCATCATAACCAAATCTAATGAAATCAAGATAGATCTAAAGAGATCTAGTCAAATCAGGCAAAATCCATCAAGATTCAGCAAGATCAGGCAAGATCTGGATAGATCAAGAAAGATCCAGCAAGATCTAAGTAGAGGATCTAGATCCAGATGGAATCACAAGGGCAGCAGATCATCATCAGATACCACTTAGTCTCCAAAAATGCAGATATGATTTGAAGATCTAAAAAAAAACACCAAAAATAGAGGTGAAAATCAGTCAAACTGATGGATCAGCTGCCAAATCTTCATACAAACCTTTGTAGAAGCTTCCATAGTCAAAATTTGACCTAGATGGACCCACAAAAATCTTTGTGAAGGTTACTTGTGAAAAATCAGTCAAATTTGAGTGTCTGCAAAGGTTCAGAGAAGTAGAATCTAAGGAACCTTCGTAGGGCATCAAAATCATCAAACCAATTTTTGTAGACCACAAAAATGGAATCAAGACAGTGAAATTGACCTGCCTACATGGTCAGATTTTGAAAATCCAGAATATGGAGCAAGTTGTGCAAGAGTTTCCTTCCTACGAGAGTTCAACCTTCGTAGAGCCAGTGCACCTGAAAGGGAAAAATGACTTTTGGCATCCATTGATCACTTTCTTTTTGAAAATCACTTTCTTTTGGGGTACTGCACTTGCAGGTACAGTCCGGGTGCCCTTCATTTTTGGTCCGTACCCTTCATTTGATAAAAAAATGGCTTAAGGAAGTAGGAATAAGGGCTTTTTCAAATTTTGAACTACTTCTTCAACTTGAAAGAAGTCTACTCGTCATGAAATTTAGGACCCAAGGCCTATTTTATTTTGAAATTTTTTAATGCAATTGAAGTGTCTTCTAACTTCAGGCCCCTTCAAAAGAAGTTCGAAATGGATCTAAGCAAATCCAATTGCCAGCCAACGACCTTGATCAATCCCACTTGGACCCTTAATCTTGCATAGGTAAAATCTGACGGTCAGAGGCAATTATGTGCACTAAGATGGAATCCGCGCCCTCACTCTCTCTCTTCCTTATGAAAATGGTGGAGTAGGGTTTTCTCCTTGCTATGGCCGCTTTTACAAACGCTGAACCAGTGTGTTCCTTGCCTCATGGCCTTCCACGAATTCTTTCAGTAAGGGTCGCTATACCCGAGTGCCCACCTTCATGCTTTTACAACTCGAAGGATGATCCGTTGAATACTCCAACGCTACAATATTCTATACATCACTCTAAAATGTTTGGCTATGAAATCAATTTAGTACTAATGATTTCAAAGTTAGTTGCTAAAAGATTGAACATGACTTCCGTCATTATAACTTTGTTCAATTATTGATAAGCATAGTCATGCACTAGGAAAGAAGGCTCATTCTACCACGCTCGATAGTTAGTCCATAGGCTTTGAATTATCAAATTGATTCATTCCATTCTTCCAACACCCCACTACTAGCTAGAACCAACAATCAATGGCTCATTGATTACTGCAAAAAATAAGTGAGCACCATCCTGATTTGTATCGAACTCTCAGATTCCCAATTTTTTGGAGTTTAAAATTATGACAAGAAATTTTCACTTGCCAATACAGTGAGTGTCTTTTCCTTGTCCTAGAGCAATTAATCGAATCCTCACTTGCTTGATTTGGCCCAACACAACTTCCAAATGACAAACTTTGTCGTTTCTAGACCAGTTTCTCTGTGCACTCAAATCGACATGAATTTGATTCCAATTTTTGCACCTCGTTCTTGTCCGGTGATTGTAGTCACCTCGCTCTGATACCAACTACTATGACATATCTAGTTTGAATGTTGTAGATTGTTCTTAACTCTTTGGCTACTTTCTACTTCCTACATATTGGATTCAGTTAGGGCATGTGATCGTAGCCCCATAGTCAATCATAGACTTTTCTGGTCTTAAGAACGTAATCCAGATAGCTAGTAGAAGGGAAATTGCAAATCGCACAGAAGTAAGGAGCTTGAATATTGCCAAGAACTTGACAACTGATGGAAATTGTTGAAGGTTGGAAAAGAGAAGTGCCGAGATGCTGATAGGTAAAAGGTTGTGAACTCCTAATTCTTTGAGGATGGAAAAAAGTGGCCAATCTTTCGTTGTGCTAGGATGGTGCGCAATGCTTATATTATGTTGCACGGTATACAAGATTCAACAAACACAACGTATTGTTCGTGGGTTTACCAATTCCTTTAATGCTATTGAAAAGCAAATTGGAAAAGCATATACATAATCTAAACTACCTTGGAGCATATACACAAAAGAGTTCGTAGCAACAAAGCTTACAAGAAGAAACAAGTACAAATCTTGAAATTTGTTTTTCTACAAAGCACACAAAGCAAAATATAATGTAAGCTACCTTGGATACATCTCCTTCGAAAAGATAGTGCTTCAATGATGATGAGCTCTAATATCTAGTTGAGAACAATTGAAGAGAAAAAAGTTCAAAAACATTGGAATTGCACATAAATTAGATATGAATTACTGATGTCAGAAGTGCAAATATGCAAAGTTAGTCTATGGCAAAAACATCGAATTAAACTCTACTTTAGAATAAGATCTCCAGCCTTCCATCTCAATTTATAGAAGAGCAAACAACCGCTATCAGAAGTGCAAACATGCAAAGTTATTCTATGGCCAAACCATTGAATTAATCTCTACTTCACGATAAGATCTCTAGGCTTCCATCTCGAATTATAGAAGTGCTGACATACATGAGAGCTCCAATCGATCTACGTTAGCCATCACCTTTTGATGATTCGGTGCTTTTGATGCATGCATGCTCACTCTCATATCAAGAACTATAATTTGCCCCCCCCCCCCCCCCCCCCCCCCAATGCATGCATTCTCACTTTCATCTCGACTCTTTTGGTCCTCCACAACAGTCCAAATCTTAAAAATTAGATCACAAGAACCGTTTGTCCTTTAACATTGACTTTCTTTCTAACTCCATTGACTGACCTCAACACATAATATTGCCTTTGCAAGTCAAGGCCAACAAATGAGGTCCCTAATGGCCCATGCACTATCAATAGTAATGATTGTGCTCAACATTCTACAAGTACAAAAAAAAAAGGCTTGCCACTTGAGTGACATTTTCTCAAGTAGATATAAGCTACAAACAAATAAACTGATTGTGGCTCCTTCTGTTGTGCCGAATCCCATGTAACCAAACAACACGTGGGATCCAGCTTCTAGCCCTAATGACGTACCATATCGTCGTCAGCACCTTCAGCCTTCTCTTACCCCTAGCTAGCACCATCCTGGCTATGCACATGTGCACTACCATCCACCAACACCAAGGTAGATAGAATGAATGGTAACTTAGATCTCCTCCTCTTGTATACCTACAACGTAGGAGTCTCCATGCCAAGTAGATATCCCTAATTATAACAAGTGGGATACATGTAGTTCACAAGTCGACTGGTCAAGTCAATAGGCCAAATCCAACGTCTGGTTTCAAGTTAGGTGTGGGACCCAAGGGGTCGAGTCCTTAACAAATTAGTCCATGTATGAATGTAATGTCTTCCAGATTTAATAAAGTTGATTTTTGGGGATGATTTCCATTTTGGTTTCACCTCTGGGACTGCAATATGGTCGGTTTGGCAACCACTATATAGGCCTTGGGATATTCATGGTGACTTGGCTTTGCCTTCGTTATCTTTTGGAGATGGATTTCAAGTTGGCTTTTGGGTTGTGGTCGGAACTTTTATTTTCCTAAGTTAAGAATTACAGTGGTTACCTTTTCTAAGTTTGCTTTTAAACAAACTCGTGTTAGATGAATGTTAGACTTAAGCATTTGCAAAATGTCTTCTAGATTCGAATTTCTTAAATGGCATTGAGGTCTTACTCTCTCTCAAAGCATTGAGTTTCAACGTAAGGATTTTAGTATCTAATAGCATATCATACATTAGTCTTATTTATATTGATTATAAATAGTGGAGTATTACAGTGGTTTTACTCATCAATAAGAATTAAAAAGGTTTAAGTCAAATGTTGGGGAGTACTAATATAAGTATTGATTCATTTAAGATGATGTTTGATTTGTGTTTTTGTCGTTTGAACTTGAAAGAATTTTCTCAATATTGGAAATCCAAGTTAGATTCACTAAAATCTTTTCTATTTCTTTGGAAGGCAAAGAGGGGAAGGTCGTACCATGGCCTTAGTGCTTGACAACAATTGTCAAGCACCCTTCCTTCCTTCCTCACTCCATGCTTTCGTGAAGATTCACCATGTTCTAAAGAGGGTTATACTATGTGTGTCATGATCCTTGTTTTGTGAGAGCCATTCTTAAAGGGGATATAAAAAAAAAATTTCTCTGTGGGTGAAGGGATTATATGATTTGTGTGTCATGATCCTTGTTTTGTGAAAGTCATTCCTCTCCTCTGTGTTAAAGAGAGAGAATGAATTATGAGAAATGCATAGAATACCCCTATTCCAAATGGAATTTCAAGGGCATGCTAAAACATTCAAGAAGTCCATGTTTTGCCTTTCAAATGAAATGGAAAAGGGATTTGTAAACATTGACTTTGAAAAGGAGTTTGACATATGCAATGCCATTTTCAAAACTGCCCTTCGATAGACATTTAGTAAGCTGTTTTGCCTTTCTTTCAGAGGTGCAGAGGTCCTTGAAGGGCCTTTCAGCTAAACCTTTGATCCTCCCCTGTTTGCTTTTGCTGCTGTTGTTCGCCGCGTCCATTTTTCCACTGAGAGAGCACAGCAGCAGCGGGAGCAGGAATTTCCATCCCACCGCCATCCTCTACCACTAAAAGGAGAGATTTTGAGATGTGGGTCCGAGTGGGATCCTCCTGCCATGCCTGGCTATGGCGGATTTTGGGCAGCTGCCTTTTGTGGGCTGTCAATGTCTTCGTGGAATGGAAGAAGAAAGGAAGCCTTTTTATGGAGAGTGAGAAGAGCTGGAGGTGGGATTGAGACACAGGGGACAAATGAGGAGGTGGGTTTGTAAGGGGGAGCAGTTTGAGGCTGCAACCCCTCCCAGCTCCTCCTCCTCTTGCTCCTGTCCACTACCTCTGATGGATTCTCATCCTCCTCCACTTTCTATTGTGCTTTTGCACGAAAGAAAAAGGAAGACTCGTCAAGGTTGCAGTTTTATCCCTTTTTTTTTTTTTTTCTGAAAGCTTCATTCTCTCTTCCTCTGAAAGCAGGTTTGGATTTCTATTCCGCAATTTTCAGGATAGAAGTAGTGAACTTCGCGCTTTGATTCCAATTTTTGTAAATACTGTTGTCTTGTTTTTGCCTGCTTTCCTATCTGTTCCTCATATTTTTCCCTTGAATTAGACAGAGAGTGTGTATATAGTTTTAGGGAGGGCTCAGGTGTTTCTATCACTGGTTGTAATGAGTGGACAGAGGTTGGATGGGTGGCAGCAAGGGAGTTGGTCCAGCCAGCAAGAGAACCCATCTTCCATAACCCCATCTTTTAGGCAATTCACTCCAATTGTACAGTCAGACAACTCCACGCAATGTATTCCAAGGTCTGCAGGCATTTTCCTTTCTTCCAAGGTACAACAAACCTCAAAACAAATCGCTTCATCTCACTTCCAGCCATATTCTACAGGCTATTTGCTTCCACAATCAGCTTCCAATTCTTCATCATCTGCATATGTTTCTTCTGCTGGAGTTTCTGGTTCACTCAATCAGCAAGCTCAACGCAACCCTGCTGCTGTTTATACGCCAAAATTGGGACCCTTCTTGCATCCACAGGCTCAACCTGCAGTACATATTGATATCGAGAGAGCAGATTATCATGCTGGCTTATCTGCTGATCTCAAACAAGAGGGAGTCCAGATTAATGATGCCCTTCAAATACTTCTTGATTACTCTGAAGGCACTTCCCACACTAGAGATAAGGCTCAGGTGGGTGGTGCGTCAAATATTGCCGAAATTTTGTCTCAAGGGTCGGAGTTGCCCGCATGGTCGGAACTGGTACCTGAAGAGGACTCCATGGCGCGTTGCTGGGCGGATTTACTTAGCGTTGATTCTGAAGAAGATCCTGACCTGCGTGTAAGTCGCTTTCTTTTGATCTGTTCTTCGATCTTGCTTTTTTTACTGTCTGGCAGTTTGGTTTATATGAAGGCTTTTAATTCTTCAATCTTGCGGTAGGATTCGCGTGAAATGAAAATAAACAGGTGAATTTTGTGTAAAAAGCTTAGAGCTGAATTATCAGTGGCGCTGAATTCTTTATGTTGCCAACCTTGTCCAATTTTTTTGTTCATTTTGTTGTGACTGTTTAAGTTCCAATTGACTGTAGATAGAGAGGTGGTCTTACAGATCAATGCAACAACTTACTTGCGTGTGATGCAGATGAACTCACAGACAAAGAAGCTTGTAACTTCTGATTTAGTACCACAGTTCAGTCAGGTGAAGGAGCACCCTTTTCGTGGAGGCTCTTATTTGTCAATGAGTCAAAGTGTGCCTGGAAGCGCGGCCTTGGCAAAGCAACGCTTGAGGTGGACTCCGGAACTGCATGAACGGTTCATCGAAGCTGTGAATAAACTTGGAGGTGCAGAGAGTAAGAGCTACTGATATAAAATGCTTAGCATCCAAGTTGAGCAAATTTTTTTTAATTGTTTTTCTTGAAGTATTGTGAATTGAGTCCTCAGTCGTTTTTTTGCTGGATGTTCCACGGTTCTATTTTTTCTGTTATACAAATGCCTCTTTCTGACCATGCAGAAGCAACTCCTAAAGGTGTTCTTAAGATGATGGATGTGCCAGAACTTACAATATATCATGTAAAAAGTCACTTGCAGGCAAGCGTTTGCACCTGTTTCTCATCGAGTATATCACATGAATTTTCTCACCAATTCAGGTCCTCCGTTATCATTGACTCAGTTTGACTGCTTCCTTGCAGAAATACCGTCTTGCAAAGTATATACCTGATAATCCAGACGGTATGCTGAAATGTCCTTGGACATATGATGTCATTGGCAGAGGCAAAAAGATGCTGATACTTTAATAGCTTCTGTCGATTCTCTTAGATAAAAGGCTTTCAAATCAATTTCCAAAAGTAAAGCCCTGTTTATTACCAAATAGTACATACCTAAATCAGAGTAAATTCTGCTGTTCTTGGACAGGCAAGACAGAAAGGAAGAGTTCCTCAGAGAACTTGGCAACTTTGGACCCAGCCATGTAAGTGATTCGGAAACTTGAAATGGCTTATATTGACATTATGACTCTTTTATGGCGATTTTTGAACGATTGCCATTTTCTTT
The DNA here is from genome assembly GCA_029204225.1 of Diphasiastrum complanatum. Classification (NCBI taxonomy): domain Eukaryota; kingdom Viridiplantae; phylum Streptophyta; class Lycopodiopsida; order Lycopodiales; family Lycopodiaceae; genus Diphasiastrum; species Diphasiastrum complanatum. The sequence goes on along the minus strand of CM055107.1, from coordinate 14,571,687 downwards.
TGAAGTACATGTGTACATGGAGTCTGAGACTTTCATTTTCACTTTTCTGAATTTTTGTTCAACAACTTTGCTGGCCATTATTTCGAAACCAAAATGCCTTCAATGCGGGAAAATAGGAATCAGAGATTTGCATGGTGGCAGAGTTGACCTTCTGCAATAAGTAGACTTGATTGAGGAAGGTATTTGAGCATAAGCATGGACAATTCCAAAATTGAAACGTCCAGGTTGGTAGTGACCAATTTGTCAAACCCGTCAGATAGGGTTGCCCAAAATATAAAAAATGACTCAATTCCAATAAAGTAATTCAAACTGTCATGATTTCAGCTTTTTTTTACCATTATTTAAATACAGTTATAGAGGCCTTTGTTGTAAAAGGCCAAAGGCCCAATATTTTATTATGAAGCCTCAAAGCTCTCTTGAAAGCATAAGTCTCCTTTGAAGGATAGGCCCTATTAAGGGTGGGTATTACTTGAAAAAATGCTATGTGCTTCTTGGGACCCACATTCTTTGGAGGCTCATGCCTTTAGGATAGAACTTAGGTAGGGGTCTTCTTTTTTGTTCTTTATATCGTTGTACTCTCTACAAATCATCACAGTGGTATCAAAGCTTACAAGATTCAGCTATGGGAGCAAAAAACGAGAGAAAATGGCAAAGAGGAAGATCCAAACAAAGAGGAGTGAAAAATTTGCCAATTTTCCAGCCTATTCTCTTCTCTTAATCTTCAGTCGTGCTTTGGTTTATAAGAGTATATAGGCAATCAGAATGCAATTAAAGTGTGTTCAACATTCCCATGAAGCCAATTTTGAATTTGTGGGATAGCTTGGTGAAGAAAGAGATGAAGATAAGCCAACAAGATGGCATCAATAGATGGGACCATAAACGGATGGCAGTCACACTGTGTTTATTTCATTCAATTCATGACTACGGTCATGGCAAATGTATGCTAGTTAGAACTTAGAACCACAAAGCATACAAAAAATTTGCAAGAAAGCTTTAAAATAGTCATGCTAAAGTCTTGAAAACAATTGTTTGTAGTAATCACTACTGAGCATGGGCACTTGTTTTCACTCGTACAACTCTGCACAGAGGTTCACCGATCCATTCTACTCTTAACAATGCAATCATAGTTCATGAGTAGTGATTCATGGAAGGAAGAGCACCATAATTTAGAGTTTTCAAGGTTTTTTAAGCCCTTCAGATGATTCATATTACTGGTGTGCAACACTTCCAGCACCCCCCTCCCTACTGGCAAGGCCCGAGGCAGCCTGGGCAGGGGCCTCCCATAATTTGGCGAGAGAGACGATCTTTTTTTTTTTGCAACATATTTCTGTCCATTGCCTAATTGTAGTTTTTTTCCCCTAAAAAATAGTCTTTTGGTGTTTTGGATCACAATAGTTAAACCTGGGAAATTCTTCGTCTCGATACGGTCATTTGGTATATATACGTGGTCCAGTACTTTGGTGGATTTGAACAAATTGCAAACAAATTTTTAGTCATGATTATATTCAAGGACTTTTTTAGCAACTACTTTCTTTGAGCTGCCATAACTTCTACATGCGACGCTGCAGAAGGCAGAAAGACTTAAATTTTTGTGCTCTATGCGTTGATACCTGCGTTGACTTCTTTTGGACAAGATAAATTTTTTTCTACTATCCCTGAAAATTCAAAAAATCGCTTGTGTCATTTCTGTATCAAAAGATAACACCTTATTTTGGTGGCAATGTCACGTGGAAAAAAGTAAGGGTGTTACTACTTGGGAGCGCTTTGATAAAGTTCTCCAAAAGCATTATGTCCCAGGAGATGTGGATCATGAGGATCGCACACGTTCAAGACACCTGGAGCAAACAAAATCATTGAAGACTTACGTTCCTTAGTTCACTTCGTTGATTTTGGAGATAGATGAAATGTCTCCTATCAAACAATGTCATGCACTTATTTTCGGCTTACAACCTCAACTGCACTTTGATGTTTTGAAGTACAATTTGGTAAATGTTCATGATGCTATCAATTATGTTGAATGCATCGTTGATCTCATTCTGAATTCTTTACAAACCAATTTCAAGGCCAAATCTACTCGCTGAGCTCATCCAATCAAACTCTAGAAGCCTCACCCCAAGCCAAGGAACAAGAAGCATGAATGTAGAGTGAGAGCCTGGCAATGAATCCACAACCATAATGAGGAGTAGGGCGAGTTGCTTACTAGCATCAGACTGTTTTCTGTATATTCTATATATGTGTCAAGTATCATCCAGTAAGTATATGGTCGTTCTATGTAACTTTAAGATTAGAGTGATTAAGCATCTACAACTAATCAAGAAATTACGAGAGTGGCGGATTAGCCACGACCTAGAGTGTATCTGCTGACGTCATGCCATCAGATCAGATCCCTGTACTTCTGGGTACTTGTATGATCTTTGCTGGTACTCTTTGGAGCGTGAGGGCAGAAAGTCTTTCGCAATGTTTTTCATGTCGCGTCGTTGGTTTCGTTTCTGTCGTCTGACTTTCTTGTGCTGGATCGCAAAAGATTCTCGTTCGCGAATCTTTCGTGTTTGTGTCTTTTCGTCAGGTATTCGCGAAACTTTCGTACTTCGTGTCTCTTGACTTTCGTGTTCGCGAACATCTTCGTCAGGCAGAGGGCTGAAAGCTAGCAAAGCTTTGTAAATAGAAACGTTTTGTTTCTTCAGCTCCCTCTCAAAGCATGATAGCTTTACGATCCCGAGACTGCTCCTCTGTCTCTCAAAGAGTCCTTTGTCCAGGGCTTTGGTGAAGATGTCGGCAACCATGTCTTTCGTTCTGATGAAGGTGGTCCGCAACATCTTCTTTTCAATTAGATCCCTGATCAAGTGATACTTGATCGCAATGTGCTTCGTTCTAGAATGGAACACGGGATTTTTCGTCAGGTGTATTGCAGAGGTGTTGTCCATCTACAAGACCAGAGGCTCGTTCCTTGTTTTGCCCAATTCGTCCAGGAACTGCCTTAGCCAGATTATCTCGTTGGCCATCTTTGCTGTTGCAATGTACTCTGCTTCGTAGGATGACTGGGCTACAACAGTTTGCTTCTTGCTGACCCAAAGAACTGCTGCTCCTGATGCGATGGTGCATCCTCTTGAGACGCTTTTACAATCGTCCTTGAGGGATGCTCAGCTAGCATCGCTGTAGGAAAGTATTTTGAAACCTGCATCACGACAATAACACAACCCGTAATCCCTCGTTAATTGAAGATATTGCAAAATGCGTTTTGCGATCTTCCAATGTGTCGAGCTTGGATTCGTGCAAAATTGGCTTATCCTAAATACTGCATAAGCAATATCAGGACGTGTGTCGTCAGCAAGGTACATCAGTGATCCTATCAGCTTCCTGTAAGGTGTGAGCTGCATCTGTTCTCTCTCTTCCTCACTCTTCGGACAGTCATCACTTGTCAGCACCGTCCCTGCGAGCATTGGAGTATTCGCTCCTTTGCAGTTCAGCAAACCAAAGTCCTCTAGGATCTTTTGGGTGTATCTGGACTGGTGAAGGTATAACTTACCTCCCTCATAGTCCCTTTCAATTTGTAAGCTTAGGTAACACCTGGCTTCTCCCAGATCCACGATCTCGAAATGTTTCGAGATGTCTTCAACAATCAGCTGCTCACTCCTGCAAAGTATCAGAGTGTCGTCGACGTACACAGCCACAATGATGATCTGCCCATCTGTAACTCTGTATATAGAGCCAAAAGCATCTTGGGCACATAGCCATGCATAGCCCTAAGTTCCCTATACATAGAGTCACCTAGAATAGAGTCCTAAGCATGGACCAACTATTCATAGAATTGCTATTGATAACTCTACACATGCGTACACTGTCTCATACCTTGTCTAAACTCCATTTAGTGTGTTCTGGGCCTCACAAGGATATTATTTACTTTCGGGTCACGTCCAGTATGATGTGGCATAACTGACAGCTTGTTTCACTGGAGTACCGTGTATCCAAGACTAGGAGTATACTGTATCCTATGTACTGGTCATGGACATAACATTCCCTCCTTAAACTGTTTCTATCCTTAGAAACTAAAATTCGGGAAATTCTTCTTTATGCTATCAACTCTCTCCCACGAATCATCATCCTCAGTATGACCCTTCCACCGAATTAAGCACTCAGAGATAGAACGATTTCTCAACTGTTTATCTCTGGTTCTGAGCACTTTCTCAGGTTCCAAAGGTACACTAAGCGACAAATCTTCCAAATCTATCTTGGTGAAATACCTTGCTCCACCCAAGCGATCTACAAGGTCATCCATCCTGGGTAATCGATATTTGTTCTTTATAGTCACTTTATTAAGCCCCTTGTAATCCACACACATCCGGAAACCTCCATCTTTCTTCGCTTTAAGAAGAACAGGAGCGCCCCATGGTGATTTACTAGGTTGTGTATGTCCCATTCTCAGATCGTTTTCTATTTGATTTGAAATCTCTGTCTCCTCTTTCTGAGAGAACCTATAAGGTTGTCTAGAGACAGGTCGACTTCCTGGAATTAACTCAATTTTGTGGTCTACTGACCTAGATGGTGGTAAACCATGAGGTAATTCAGATGGAAAAACATCCCTAAATTCATTTATGATCTGTTCTTTCACTGCTTGTTCATGATCTAAATTTACTGAGTTAAGAATTGCTGAGAATTCACAACTATTTAGATTCATTTCAGGAACATCCACAACTGGAATAGCACATATTGAAAAAACTTCATACTCAGAATAATCCAATGTCTCCATTTTATTAACTGTAGAAATCTGATCCAACGGACGTACAAAATTACTGCCAAATAATGTAACTACCTTATCACCCTCCTTGAAAGTGAGAACATGCTTCTCAAAATCAATTAACAGAGAAGGCGATTTAGTAAATAACCACTCATAACCTAAGATTAAATCAGTACGATGTAAGTCTAAAACATGAAAACTAACTAATTCCGTATGTCCTTGCATCAAAACTGGGAGGTTTGGGACTTTTACGTTCCAAGTCTCCAACTCTGCTCCTGAAGCTAGATAAACTTTACATCTATGATTGTTGGCTTCAGTTTCCAAGCTGAGTTTCTGCACAAGACGAGAATTAATAAAATTATGAGTTGAACCACTGTCCAATAAAATACTCACTTCTTGATCTTTAACTGTGCCAATTAAACAGAAAAGTTCATTAGGCAAGAAAGAAGTAGTACTAAAAGAACATTCACACTCACAATCAGTCAGGTTAATTTCCAAAGTCTTACCATTGCCTCCTGGGATTTCAATCATGTGAGCAGACACTTTCTTCCTTTCTGGACAAAATTTCATCATATGTCCAGGCTTCTTACAGACGAAACATAAGTTCTCTTTCTTAGCCTTTTCCCGGGACATAGATTTCTCGAATCTCGTTCTCTTCGGCTTCCTGGGTTCCGATGTTGCTTGATCTAATTCGTCAAAATATTTTGCTTGGTCTGGACCGCGGTTCTTACCCTTCTTGGTTTTCAGAGTGGTTGGAATTTGCGCAAACTGCTTCCTGGATGCCACCACTGTGGAATCATATGCTTTCGCAATCCGAAACGCATCCTCGAAGTTTTGAAGCACATTTCGCCTGCATTTGTTTTGATAGTCGGCTGGCAAACCCAGGACAAACTGCCAAAGTGCCAACTTCGCATCGAATGATGGAACCCTATTCCTTAGGTCCATGAATTCCTGGATATAAGAGTCTAAACTCTTTGTACCCATCCTGCAGTTCACGAACTTCAGGTAGTAGTCCACGTCATCAGCAACTACGAAAGCTTTCTTGAAAACTTCCGCAAACGCATCCCAAGTAGTTGGCTTCACCGGTAAATCTCGTCATCACGATGACGCTGTGCCGCGTAAGAACAACACGACACTTTCAATTTTCTTCTCATCAGGAACACCGTGCCAAAGAATTTTGTTACATTCAATTTTTACAACGGCTTGATTAGAGTTGGTCCTTGCATTAGTTGTAATTAGCGTTTGTGGTGGGGCCAATGTATTTACTGCTAGGAAAACATTGTTTTGTCTAGCATTAGTTGCGGGGTATAGCCATACAAAATACTTAGTTGAATTTTCTTTAACCTCCAAAATGGACATATTGCACCCTTTCCTGACATAACATGTAATGCCTCCGAATCACCCTAAAAACTTGCACTGTAAATCATCTTCTTTGACGTCCTTGCTTTTAAAAGCAGAGTGGTAGCTTATCTCTTTCAGCTCCTAAAAGATATCCACATCAAATAACAGCCTTTTCTCAAGTTTCTCCATATTGAAAGATTATGGTTAGTAGTAGTTAATCTCAAATCTCAGATCACAGTTTGCTTATTTTGACCTCAAAATAGCTTTTGCTAAGTTTCCATAGACGTTAAGGGTGATGCTATATTGCTACAAGCATAAATATCCATTCCAATACTTTTTGGGGCTGAGGGATGATTCTTATGTACAAAGTGAAACAAACTAGAAAAATAGTTTATTCGAGACTTCTGCAAGTTCTTTACAAAATGCGTACAGAGACCGTGTTTGTTGGAATGACTCCAACCAGTTTTGTATACTACAGAAGTATGGCTGCATGTCTGTGAATGGTAGGTGCCATAGTCAATCTAATTCAAGAGTTTGAATTTTGTAGAATGGCACTTGATATAGTAACAATGAACCTAGTTATTGCTGCAGTTGGCTCTATGTGAGAAGCTGCTGACCAAGCAGTAGCATGAAAACCAAAGTTCTCCAATAATGTCACACACAAATTGATTTCATGCAACATGAGTACATGAGCTGCTAAATAGGGTGGCATAGCTGGTGTGTGCTGGGAGCTGGGAGCTCAGCCGATAACTCTCTTGAAAGTTCAAATTTTTGAGAAGGAAATTTTGTTTTAGAATTTCAGCCTGACAGTTCTTTACATATGGCCTCTTGCAACTAAGCATGTCCTGGTTGTTGGCATTGTACAGGATCACAGAGGCTCTTCGCTTGCAAATGGAAGTTCAAAAGCGCCTTCATGAACAGCTTGAGGCATGCCAGTCATTATTGCCACTGTTTTTCTTTCTTTTCCTGTACAGACACTAGAAATCCCTGAATTCATATGCTGTGAAATATGAAGAGCAGCAGCTAGACTTATAATTCTTGAAAATATTTTACTGAAATCTAACTGGACTTAAAGTTTTTCTGTAAACTGAATTTTTACCGATCATATTTCTGTATCAGTATGGTTTTTGAGAGAAACGATTGTGATATTTTACAGGTACAACGCCTTTTGCAGTTGCGCATTGAGGCTCAAGGAAAGTACCTTCAACAAATGTTTGAAGAGCAGCGAAAAGCAGGAGGGGTGTTAAGCAGCAACCTCATAAATGCTGAAAAATCAACGTCATTCTCAGCTGGAGATCCTTCTGTACAAAGTTCTGATTTTGGATTCAATTCAACATTATCATTAGACTTTTCCTCGCAAGAGATACGGGGTTCTGGTCAAACTATTGGAACATCGGTAAACTCAGAGGTCCATGGAGCTTCTGCTTCAAAGAATTCCTCTAGCCAGGCTCCATCTCCAAGCTCCAATAATTTTGAGGTACTTAATCAATCTGCTTGTGTGATTCCCAATTCACCAACAAAGAAAATCAAACTAGCTGCCACCTCATCTATACAAGAGCATGCAAAAGAGACGAAAATATTGAAGCGGAATCTCAATCCCTAGTTTAAGTTTATAATACTTACAGGCCTTCTTTGGGAAGGCCACACTTATTGGTTTGACAGTCCAGGTTGCAAACAATTCTTTAGGACAACACTCCTAAAGTGCTGTATGAAGGAAGTGAGATCATTAAGAGAACTTTTAGCGTAACAAACGGCTCATTTATTGGTTTTGATTGCACCTTGGATATTGTCATCTGCATAAGATATCTAAATGCAAGCTGGAAATCTTGTTATGATGACCAACCACCTAGGTTTGTTTATGTATAATTAGGTCGGGGTTAAAAAATTACACTTCATTGTATGTTATTGGGTATTTTTACTAGCTGTAGTAGCAATCTCTGTTTAATCTAGTGAAAATGGAAATTGGTGACCAGGCAGAGTTTCTCCACATGATTAACTATTCTCCAATGAATGGTAGACACCTCATGAGCATGACAGTTCCAGATGTGACCGGCTCCTTGTTGATGTCATCACCACAATGGTTATAAATGTAACAGACTCACTGATGGCATTACCAAGGTATTTAGGTCTGCATTCAGTCCCTCGCTGCAAGTTTAAAAAAAATGAAATTGCTAGCAGGCCATGGAAAAAACCCTGCGACAAATGTATTTAAATGAAGAATTTTAATTGTTCAAAGTACCCTCTCTCTTTTGAAGCTGCAATTCAGTACAAATTATTCAGAAACTTGATATTTTTAGTCATCCTTAGGTTATATCATTTTTATCTGTATTTGGATGGTCAAAGGATATACTTGTAGAGTATCTCATCTAATTCAAGGGTTCTCCAATGTCTAGTTTGTTAAAATATTATGATTGTTTAAAGATGTGCTGTGAAATTTTATTATAGCATGATAAAGATCTTTAGTGGAAAAAGCTATAATAGTGGAAAAGGAAAATGCGAAGAATTACTCAAATGATTGTCAAGTGAACTGGATCAAAAGAGTTGGGGAAAATTGTTGTGTAGTTGATAGGTCAGCAAAGTCGCATTTCCCTCTACACACTATTATTGTTGTAACAATTCTAGACTTTCTTTGTTCTTATGTGTCCTTGGAATCATCAATTATTCTTTCTTGTTTTTGCATAATGATGTAAAAGTTTGCATATTGTCAGACCCCTTGATTCTTCATTGTTTGAATTTATATCAACAAAGACTAGCCAAAATTTACCTTGTAAATATCCTAAAACATTCAATCAAACTCTAGGTACTTTGAGCCTTGAAGAAGTTTGAATTGGGTCTCATTGGAATAGGTTGAAGTATGAACCTCGCCATTCATCGATTTTTCAAATAGTGAAAAGTAAATTACATCTGTAATTGCTCCATAGAGATATTGTTGCACTTATTGGTCTCCGGTCTCCAACACGCAATTTCATCATCATGTGTGGAAAAACCAATGTTTTTTCTTTTTCTTTAGAGAAAAGACTTCCATAAATTATTGGAGGCTCTTTCCCTCTATTCTAGGAAGGACAAAGGTAGTTGATAATTTCATGAACCTTTGTTTGATTGAAAGGCACAATCAAAGGTTTTTCTACTGGGAAAATTTTCATTTTCCACTAGTGACGTGGAGAATATTCTCCCACATGTGGTTTTTGGATCAAGAGTAACAAGCTTGATATGAGCCGAGTTGAAAATGCCGGTTTTTTGTTTTTAAAAAATGTATTGCAACAAATTCTATTGATGACTTGCAAGTTTTTTTTTTTTTCCCTCTCAAAAAGACTAATCGTAGATTACAAACTTTTTATTATTTTATATATAATTGTCAATAATCTATCATAGTTTTCTATTTTTTCCTCCATAGCTATCTAAGAAAACCTCTAACAAATCCCAAAAGTTTGATGAGTCAGTGGGCTAAACACTTAATTACTTTGTGATGCCTTAGATTTCTTAATTAATGCTAGTGTTAGATAGAGCAAAAAGGGATGAGGAGAGATGGCATCTATTTTTTACCACTCTTTGAAGCATGGGGATATAGATATTGACTTTCTTAGAAAGACTTAATTTAGGTAAATCAATCCTTTTACATATTGCAAAGATGAATTCTCATGTTGATTATATTAAATCCATTGTCTAGAAGGCATGTTTAAAATTATGTTAAGAGGCTAGTTCACTAGTTGTCCAGTTGTTGAGTTTATTATTTATTGTGTTTTATGAAGTTGAATTACTCCTTGTCTACCAATTTTATGAAATATTAAATTTACACCCAACACGAGAACCTTCCTAAATCAATTCTAGAATTGGCACTCCTAAACATTTGATGGTGATGTTAGGTCATGTTTTATTTGTAGCCAAATTCTTTAATGAAGCACATCTCTTGATTCATCACAACCATCCTTATTTCATTTCAAGCTCAACATAGCAACTTCCAACTGATGTTTAGAGAGCAGGTCTTTTTTTTTGACATACTAATAGTATTGAATTCTTATGAGTTTAAATGCTCATCCAATCCACATGCACAAAAAGTATCAAGTTATAGAAATCAACAAAAAGTTATAGAAATCAAGAGTAAAAATCTTAACTATTGGAGTCTTTTGTATAACGTGAACAACAATATTGTTCAATGGAGACACTATTTTCCTATTGAATTTGTCCTCATAGGTACTCTTAACATAGGAAAGAAGGAAGAATGCCTTTTTCTTGCAGAATAGTTTGGCCTTGAGAAGAGTTCTAGCAAAACTTTGTATTGAAAGAGTGCCATTGTGCTTAAGGTTTAGAAAAAAAATCATCCCAAGGGGCAATATAAGAGAATTTGTTTTGGAGACTCTAATATTGCCGGTTGGCTAACTGAAGCTTTTGAATCTAAATATGCCTAAAAATCTAGTTAGTACCTCAATAATTAGTTTAAATTTGACATGCATTATCACATCCCATAAAGCATTTTCATTCAGACTTTTTGTTGCTGTAAAAATACACACTTGTAATTGTATTCCCCAATTTAATTTCACATTTCAAAATGAGCCACATTTTAATAGAATAACTTGCAAGGCATTTTATTGGCCGATATTATTTATTTACAATATGTCAGGAATACCCCCAACAGGACCCTTGGCACTTTGCCGGTTTAGTAGAGAGTCTTCTTGGCCCGCCTCTTGTGGATCAGGTAGCCAGTGACATCTTCCATGAAATTTATTCTATCCAGTTTCTTCAAGTCCTTGGGCGTGTGAAGGGACTTGTGGACGCCTGTTAGCCAGTTTTGGTCAACGGAATCTGCGTGTCCAGGGATTGCCAAGGAATGCAGCTCGGTAGTAGACTCGAGCGACTGACAGCTGATCTTCCACTTTTTTGGAGGCTAGCGTCTTATTTGGATCAAAGAATATTGGGGGGGAGGGGGGGGATTGTCCCACTTGGTTTCAATTCCCATTAAATGCTCTAAGTCTCGGGCGTAAGTGGCTATCGCGCGGACTGTTGGGTCAGGGCAATTGAAATACTTATTAGCAAATAGGGTGAGAGCCCTTCGGGCGTCTACATCCGTATCCCAACCGTGCTCTGATGGAATTCTCGGCCAATTGTAGTTTTGGATGGTGATCTTGTCTAGAGGAGTGCCGCATTCCGCTCATTTGGATCAACGTGTGCATGGCAGGAAGTGCGCGTTCACCGTAGCTGTTGTGGACTTGTCACATAGGCCCTGATGGCCGTAGGGTCCCATTCAAAGAGCTGTTGGCGCCACTCAAGTTGTGGTTGACTGTGGGAACATGAGTAATGGAGGATGCGGTAGAAAGTGGAACAGAGGTAGAAGTAGTCTCAACAGAGGAAACAAGAATGTACACAGAAGCAGTCGATGCGGGTGGAACAGAAAGAAGAGGAGCGATAATAGAAACAGGAGGAGGGGGCTGTACAAAAGAGGAAGTGGCGGTGGTAGATGCTGGAGCTGTTACTAGTGTGGTGGTGGTATGACGTCTGGTGGTAGGTGGAGATGAGGAGGAAGAGGCAGCACCATGCATTCTTTTGTTGGCCGTCGTGTCAGTAACTGCAGGTTGGACAGATGTGGAAGCTGAAGATGGAGGATAGAGGTTAGTATGTGGCACTATGGAAGATAGAAGGCTGGAGCGACGAAAACCGTGCACTTTTGCCTCAAGAAGTGCGCAGACAAAGTTACACAACAAGGGGCCTGGGAATCCCAGGAAGGACTCCACTATCTGACTCAACAGTGTGGACTGGATTCTGTCCTTGAAATGTTGAGACAACCAGAAAGTTGTTCAACAGATGCACAACCGCCCCTATGACTGGTTCTGTGATAGCCTCTATCAGGTAACCATTGTTAGTTTGGATCAGAATCTCTGGTGTAGTCTGGGCGACAAAAGGTTTGATCAAGGCTTTTGCCTGACGATGGGAGATGGGCTGGTAGGATGATCTTGTTTGAATCTTATATAGGTTCTTTCTCCATCATTTCTATGATCAATTGGATTTATTTTGCTGCATTTTCAGCAATTTATTCTACTATATAGGTCAATGAATTCTGCAACTCATTTCAATAAAGTCTTCATAGATCTACTCATAATATTCAATTTTTTTTTTTTATAAAAAGCCCTGTCAAAAAATAAGAATGGAGAAAATTTTTAACAAAGATAGGTGAATTAATGAATTTTTTTTCATAAATGGTGAAAATTCAGAACATGTGAAATACTACAAATATCTTGGTATAAATTTTGCAAGTATTTTCAAATGACACAAAAGTAGGAATAAATGTTTAGGAGATAGAATAAAATCTATTGATGTTGACATGTAAAATGTGAGAAATAATGCAAAGAGAACTTGATTAGGCCAAATTTCATGTACATAATGTCATTCCACATGTGGAGCTTGTTCCCACGTGTGAATTATAGGTCTAGAGTGGCTTGTACATGATATTAAGAGCCATGTAGGTAAATAGTCAAGTTTTGTAGCCATAAGGCAAATTTACCAATTTCTAGCTTTTTTCAAAAGGTGCAATTTCGTTGGTTGGCCTTGGTGAGGGTGAAACTTTATTAGTGAAAAAAATACAAGTTTAATTAATGTCCCAGAGGTGTGAAATAGGTCAGCTCGGCTTGAGCTTCAATTTCACACAAAGCCTATCGAATTTATGATCTCAAATCAGGTCAGTCAAGATGTCATCTTTTTAGAAAACAAATGCTATGATTTTAAGCAGAAGTAGCCAATGCAAGAGTTTGTTCCAACAACTCCATTTATCATCGACAGGCCTCAACCTGCAATGTTATGACTCCTCTAATAGAAATCAAAGATATCTCAATCACGCAAAAAGGAGAGGCATCAACTCAGCAACTGCCGATTGTTCAAAGGTCTGCTCAAATCTGAAAAGAGCCTGATCGATATATAACTCAGGCATTAATCTGTCATGATGAACATGTCTCAATAGTATAACCACTGTCGAGTTCAGATGCATAAAACTAGCATACAGCCATGAATGTTGAGTATAATTCATTGATGAAAAACAAGACCTAGTGTTTTGTGGAATCTCCTCCATTTAATGCGAACATCATCGATATTGAGGTTCAATTTCATTTTATCAGAGAGAAAGTTTAGAATAAATATGTCGATTCAAGTTAATGTCACGCCAATAGTATGTTGGTTGATATTCTAACAAAGCCATTGTCAGAGAAAAACATGCTGCTTTAGTTAGTATGTTAAATTTTCATTCAGGTGCCTAGCAGTAAGCTTAAAGAGGAGTGTTGGAGTTAATCTTACTCCTACTCACCTACATTCATCTTCTGAGTACTCATATACAATGTAAATATCCACTCTCTACAATAGTCTACAAAAATGACTATTATTTGAGACAATCTACAATTTTACACGCACATTCAAATAGTCTGTAGAAATGCACGGTTATTTGAAGTAGATCCAAGGTCGACTTGACACTCGACAATTTTGAGTTCAAGTCTCATGACTCACCATCGACAAGTCAAATGGTCTACTCGACTCGACTCAAACCTCAAAATTCGTCACTTTTGACTGTCGAATGGTACCACTCAATATGGAGCTCTTCCTCTGCTAAGAATCCAATACAAACTATATCGTTGTTCAAACATGTCGTTATATAGTGAGTGCTTAGTTTCATGCTTGCTTACTATACAGTTTACACTAAACAGTTTAATCATATCTTGTAAACTCTACATCACGCCTAAACCCTCTGATTAACCACGACCTATATAAAGTTTCATATATGTATACAGTAAATCAGAATAAGTATAGATCATAAAAAATTTGATGCTAGAGTTCAAGCATAGAATTAATTGTATTAGATTATCTAATTCCTCAAAATCGGAGATCTCACGAGAGAGTGAGAGCAATTCAAGAAGTAGAGATATTATTTTAATCTATAATCAACATAGTAGGATCACAACGCATAGCGCATCAATACTGTGAACCATTTTCAGGCACAAGATTAGTCATGATTTGATCATTGTTACCATAACAGCTATTATACATATTCTCTATTTTCTTTACGTGCATTGTACTATCAAATCTTTTCGATTATTTCTCTTTGTTTACTGATACTCACGCTGTCATGTACTAAGTACATCCGTGTTTATAAATGCAAGATAATATTCAATGTTAGCTTTGTTGGGGTTAAAAGTAGCTATTAGCCTTAAGAATAAGGTGGTTCCCTCTTTAGGTCCTTCAAAGTACCTCAATAAGGATAATAGGCCAACAAGGGCCCAAATACATTTAATAAGGCTTAACAACAAGGGCTACCTATCCCTCAAAATAGTTATGTTAACTTAACTTTAGGGCTTTAACTATAAATAGTCAAGAGACATCAATTTTAGGATCTTTTGGCTCATTTGCAAATGAGAGAGCTTAGTCTCCTTTGTGAATGTGAGTCATGGGAATAGAGCTTGCTAGGTCTCATGTGCCCAATCCACATGAATTTATTGACATTTGTATTTGATTTGCTTGCTTGACTTTGATTACTACGGCTTTTTGATCTTAGATTTAGTTTGATTACTATGGCTATTTGATTGGGTTTGGCACATGACGCGCTCCATCGACAAATGTAGAATACGTGATTCAAAGAGTGCACAACCATCACAGATGCCTAATTGTTTCACTCTCCTCATGGCTATCTAAATACCTACCCTGATATTCTACAAGTCGAAAGAACGATCTAAGTAATCATCCCAGTTCTATAATTCTATTCGATCCTTTATAATTTTCATTGTCTTCTTCTTTTGGTGATTGTCGAGTTCCAATCAGCACCCAACATGGTAGTTTTTGAACTAGGTTAGCTACAACTTTCACCAACATAGAAATTGCTAGATGCATGGATTTTAGCTTCATTTGTCAATCTAAGTATGCATCATGCATCCTAGAAAGATTTGGAATGAAGAATTGTAAAGGCATAGAGACACCTATGTGAAAAATAGACAAAATCAATGCAATTTTGGTTTGCATACATTTTTGGCCTATTCTCTCTCTACCCGAGTATGAGTTGATGAGAAATCTCTGCCGTCTGTTGGGGATCTCTGATCAAGACACAGTGGATATCTAGACACAATTTATTTCGCTCCGATACCACTATTGGGATTCCCACATAAACAAACCCAGATTTTGCGATCTCATCTGTCCTTTCACGTGTGGAGATCCGCCGTGTATCTTGACACGTGGAGATTCGCCGTCGCTTGGGTCTTCGTGTCTTCTTGTGCCTTTGGCTTTGTCATTAGGTCGCCTGGGTCTACACTCTGGACTGTCGATGGCTTCCTCAAATGTTTGTGGTTTGCCACTGAATCCAGAGTCTTCTAGTACTACAATGCTCTTGCCTTTGTTTCTTCGGCTAGATCTGGAACCATTTCGGTTTACAAGAGTTGTAACTGTTGGCAGGTTTGCAATCCTTTCTTCATCTGATTCGTCGCTCAACTGATGTAGAGCTCGAACATCTTCGTCTAACTGTTCGGGTTATGCTCCATCTGTCGTGGTTGGCAGGTCATAGTACTGCTGCCCTAGGACTTCATAGCTGGCAGAATCACTGTCGGCCATTGTTCTGGTCTCATCGAACTTGATGTCTCTGACAGTCTTCACTAGATTCATCTTTGGTATGTAAATCTTGTAGTATGACAAATGATTGTTGTACCCAATGAGATATCCTAATTCGACTTTCTCATCAAGATTCTTTTGAAGCTTATCAGGAATATGTGCATAAGCTGCACAGCCAAAAATCCGAACATGTGTCAGATTGGGCTTTCTAGCCCACCATAGTTCGTGTGGTGTCATGTGAGGAACACCTGATTTGCCTATCATATTCTGGATGTAGGCACTGGATGTAGGCAGCTATAGCTACTGCCTCAGCCCATAGCACTCTTGGTGTAGGCCATCATGCACCTTGCGGCTTCCATGAGAGTCATGTTCTTTCTCTCAGCAACACCATTAGGATGTAGTCCTTTTGTGAAGGATTCCTCGATCATTGCATAAATCAGTGAATCGATTCGAGATGTACTCTCCACCACGATCTGATCTGATCTACTTTACCTTGTTTCCTATGCATCTTACTGTCCAGTTCACATATTCTGTGAACTTGTCGAGTGCATCTGATTTGTTGTGTATGAAGTAGACTCGACTGCACTTACTGTAGTCGTCAATGGATGTAATATAGTATTTCGAGCCTCTTACTGAGATCACATCGAAAGGTACAGATGTCCAAATGTACCAGCTCCAAAATCTTTGTTGTTTTGTAGGAATCTTTGGTAAATGGAGTTCGGGACATCTTCCCCTTTATGCACGCATCACAGGTGGTCAAACTAGTTGCATTCGAGATGCTTACTCCTGTGATAGCTCCATGTTGGCTTGCTTGATACAATGCCATTGAGTTCATGTGGCATAGTCGCCTGTGCCATAGAACATCTACAGAATCATGAGCTTGATGTGCTTGATCTGTTGGTAGGCGTACCTCAAAATGATACAGGTTGCCCTTGTGTCTTCCTTGTGTGATCAACGTACTGGTGCTAGATTCAACCATATTATATGTTTCGTCTGAAAACATCACACGCATCCCAACATCTGCTATCTTTGCTACTGATAGCAAATCTTGTTGTAGTGTGAGTAGTAAGAGAATATCTTCGAGTCGTCGGTCTCCGTCATTTGTATTGAGCCATAATGAACCAATACCATTCACTCGGTGTTTTGATCCATTTCCAAGAACTATGAATCTTGATGGATCGGTACTTCGAAAATCAGACATTATTCGTCTTGATGTAACGAAGTAAGAGGTTGCTTCTGAATCAAGAATTACCTCTTGTGTGTCAGATGTCGATGCTGCACACACGTCTGTACATAGATAGGCCGTCAAATTTCCATTGTTCGACCTTTATTTGCCCATCTTTGAGTTTTCTGGCTCTTCGACGTAGAATGAACTATTATTGTTCTCCCGTTTGCCTTGTGGTTGCTTGTTCCTCGGGTTCTTGTAGCAATCCATGGCTGCATGACCCTTCTTGTGGCAATGGATACACTCAATCTTCACGAATCAACAATATGTCCTTCACGTCTGCATCTCACACATGTTTTCTTGTTGCCATTCTACTATTTGGGCTTTTCTTTGTTCTTCCAGCCGCCTTTGCTGGCTCTCTCTGATTGTTGGTCTCGATCCTGCTTTCGATTTGACTCCCTCTTAGGCTTGAACTGCTTCTTTGGCTTCTCCTTGTTGTTGTTGAGAGCTTGATCAGAAACGTCTTTGTGATCAAGGTGCTCACAAGCTTCGACTTCTTCTCGAATCTCGATCACTGTCTTTTCGAGTGTCATTGCTGGATCCTTTGCTAGCAATGTTCGGGTTGTCTGGAAAGATCTCAGCAAAGCATATAACAGGTAGGTGAGCTACTTCTCCACTGATACTGCATTCTCTGTTCCAGCATTGTGTAATGAAAGGAACAGATCCTTCATCTTTTTGATAAAGGAGATAAGGTCTCTGTCATCCCATCGCAAGTTTGTCAGCTGATCTTCAAGAAGCATGATCTGGCTGTGTGATTTCGTCTGAAATTTGGTAAGCAATGTTTCTCACATCTCTCTTGCATTAGAGAGTGTCGCGAGGTCAAGCGGACTATCTTCAATGGATGATGACAACACGGCTACTGCCTTATCATTTTTCTCTCTCCATTCTTGTAGCTCTTTGTCGGTGGTTGTAGGCATCTCTTTGGTGCCGACTACCCAGGGCCATAGCCCTTCTCCCTTCAATATGAGAGAGGTCTTTACCTTCCATGCTAGGAAGTTCGACCCAGTTGAGTTAAGGATTGTGCAGATCTTCGACTATATACTACTGATCGATGCCATTGTTGTAGATTGTGTTCTTCTGGTTTTTTGTTTTGAATGATTGTCTCCTGGATTTGATAGCTCTTTAGCTATATCAGGTCTCGGATATGAGTCTGTCATGGCTCTAATACCACTGTTGGGAATATCTGATCAAGGCGCAGTGGATATCTAGACATGAATTCTTTTGCTCTGATACCACTGTTGGGATTCCCACAGAAACAAACTCAGATGGAATTCGATTTTGCCCTCGGGTCTACTACCCTCTGTGACAGGATCTACAATCCTCCAAGGTGAGGACAGACAGTGCTGACCTACGTATAATTTACTTATGCATTCAACAAGGTAGAAAACCCAGATGGAATTTGATACTACCCTCGGGTCTACTACCCTCTGTGACAGGATCTACAATCCTCCAAGGTGAGGACATACACTGCTGACCTACGTGTAATTTACTTATGCATTCAACAAGGTAGAAAACCAGTGTGCAGAATAAGATTGAATCAGCTGACTACAAACATAGAATTATCAGACAATAAATCATTCGATCATGTTCAAGACAAGAAACTCGTCTACATAAAATATCTACTGCATTATCAAAGAATTCCTGAAGCGCTATTGTGGCAAACCACACAGCGCGTCAGCGACGTGAAAGAGACTCTTTCTTTCGAGAATCAAAACTTGTCGTGCTTATTAGCGGACTTCTTGAACATTGGCTGGCTACACACTCCTCAACTTACATTGGTATATCACCAATCTATTGCTTGCTAATTCTTCTTAATTAATAATTTAGATCTACATGTAATTTGCTGATCAGGGGATTACAAGAACAGCTGATTAGGCACTTCCCAATGGTATCATGTCAGTCTTTTTGAGAGTGCTCTTGCATCCCAATTGTCTTCTAGCTTCAAAAGGCTAATGATTGCTTGATAGGAGTGATTTCTTGGATCATTTGTGAGCATTTAATGTATGAAATTTAAAGGCCACATGTGAGTTGCATCCACTTTGGAATTTTGTAGCAAACTTATCTTTGATCCATTTAGCCCAAGTTGACATTTGTTGGAAAGAGCATGAAGTGTAGATTGAGAAGACCAAGCCCCCAAGGGTTGTTGATGTATGGATCCAATTTTTGAAGGCAGTTAGGTGTGCCCACCTAGTGTTTTTTGGATCTGTATGGTTTAATGCCCTTGACCTTGAGTGTTATGTCCAAAATTAAAAGGTTTTTTCAATTCTAGTCAAGTGACAAGGATCTAGGACATTGTTTGTATTCAAATCTTTTCAAATCCATATCAAATCTAGAGAGTTAGAGTCATTGGTATTTGTGGAGTACAATATGGGTGATTGGATATGAATTTGGTGTGGTTTAAGGCCTAATTTCTAATTGACTAGGTTTTGGTGTGATGTGATTCCTATGTTTGTGATCTAGATAATTTGTAGATCTTTCTAGATTTTTGATGTGTTCAAATCTAGTGTTTTGAGGTCACAAAGTCATTATTGGAGTCCTTTCACATGTGTGTACTTTGTGTACAAGAAAAAAAATTTGTGGAATTTGTGATAGAGATCTTGTGTAGATCTTGCTAGATCTTTGATTTGTTCAAGTCTAGGCTTTTGGGAATCAGAAAATCACTTTGTAGAGTCATTTCAAAAGCTTGTACTTTGTGTACATTTCATTTGTCTCATCATGGCATCAATGGGGGGTACCTATTGGAGGCAAGTGAAAGGTTGAATTCCTCCAACTATTCTATTTGGAAGGTTAGGATGGAATCTATTTTGGTGCTTGAAGACATTATGGATATTGTGCTTGGCAATGAGTAGGAGCTTAAAGTGCCTCAAGAATCCGTAAAGTTCAAGAAGAGGGCAAGGATGGCCCTACATATCATCAAGATGAATGTTTACAATGAAGTGTTGAGGGATATTGGCTCTTGCATCTCGGCCAAGGAGGCTTGGGACACACTACAATCTATTTATGAGGCAAGGAGCACATCTAGGTTGCTCACACTAAGGAACCAAATCTTTCAAAGCTTCCAAAAGAGTGATGAGAGTGCTTCAATTATGTTTTGGGAGTGAAAGATCTTCATAGAGAGCTTGCTTGCATAGGAGACCATCTCAATCCAAGAGAGTTAGTGCAAGTGATCCTAAATGGATTGAAGGATGAATTTGACAACCTTGTTCAATCTTATGCAATAAAGGAGGAGCTTCCAAGCTTGGAGGCACTACAAGGAGTTCTCATTTCCAAGGAGTGTAGACAAGAGAACAAGCTATTGAGGATCAATCAACTTTCCTTGAAGAATAGTGGAGAGGATAAAATTTTCTTCTCAAAGGAGAAGCCAAGAGGAAGGGGAAAAGAGCAACATCAACATTTCAAGAAGGACAAATCAAAGGAGGAGAGTGATGAGGATTTATCACAATCATCAACAAGTTTCAAATCCAACAAGAAGTGCTTCTTTTGTGGTAAGAAGGGACATTTTGCTTCTAATTGTTTCAAGAAGAAAAAGTTTTTCAAGCAAACTAACCTTACTAAAGAGAGTGAAGGTGAGGTAGAAGGGAGTTATGAGGAAGGATCTCTCATGATGTCAATGTACTCTTCTTCTAGTTTTGAAGATGGAAATGCATGGTGGATAGATAGCAGATCTAGTTCTCATATGAATAGTTCAAGGAAATCTTTCACTCATCTTGCACCTTACATTGGAGCTAGAAAGTTCATCTTCTTTCCTATTGATGGTAATGTTGAGAGAAAGAGGGGAGAGAGAGTCAGTCGTGTGTGAGAAACAAAAATAGCTCGAAAAGAAAACAAACACAAAAAAGAAGCAAACTCAAACGAGAAACGAAACTCGAACAGAAAGTGTTCATGTGCAGCGGAATGAGCTATATGACTCTTTCCCTAAGCATGACTACGCCTATCAGAAACAAACAGAACGTTAGTGATAGAAATCATGGTCGTTCTGATTACGTAGCCAAACTTTAATGAAACACCAGAAGAATAATTTGTCGCGAATAGCTAGACAAATTATCTGTCGCGAATGAATCGCAAAGATCTAAATTGAGCTCGACTGATAATGAGTCGCAAATGATTCGCGAAAGGCAAGACTACATATTAGTCGTCTATGGCTAGACTAATATTAACTTGCTAAAAGTAGATTACCAAATTGAGCAAGTAGGAAGTCAGACAAAATGAAGAATAAGCATAGCAATATTGCAACAGATCTGAACGTTGAACAAAGAGCTGTTATCAGATTAAGTATATCAAATATACATGTCAATAATGCGGTAGAGCACAAGACAATAGCGGACTCTGATAAGCTTCTGATGCTAAATTTACACACACTTGTTCTTGATTTCTCTCAATCAATCGTCAAAATGAATACGCAAATGGTATTCAGTATATATACACAATGTTACAGGTGTGCAGATGAAAAAAGTACAGAGTGGATGTGTTGTCTGTAGGAGATCGTGGATGGCTGTAGTCGTTGTCAAGTCTGTTAGCGCAGCTGCATGGGGTGAGCGTGAAAAGGGTGCGACGTCAGCCTTTGCTAAAGTGAACATTGGTAAAGATGCGAAAAATGCGTCACTCTGACGAAATGCCTTAGGATTGATTTACATGGTGCCTTTGCTTTCTAGGACACCTGAACATTTTGTAAGACAGTGTCGTCTTTTTCGCCTGTCACAAAAACACGTGTATAAACATAGTGTCGCAATTATTTCATCTTTTCTTCACCTGTGAGAATTTACATGTAAATATGCATACTGCGCGACAACGTGAGTAAAAATGCAGCATGAATGGATGCAGATTAAAATGGGATTTAGGAGAGTAGAGGAGATGAATCCAACACCCCCCCTTAATCTGGATTCGTGAATGCCTTGATCTTCAGACTGAGCAATGCACAAAATTTGTTGTGTGCATTAACACTTAGTGCTTTCGTGAATATGTCTACAACCATGTCCTGCATTCTACAGTATGTTAAGCTCATCTCCTTGTTGAGAACCTTGCCCCTGATGTAATGATATCTGATTTCAATGTGCTTACTCCTAGAGTGACATCTAGGATTGGTCGATAAGGCAATAGCACTCTGATTATCACAAAATAAAATTGTAGGGCTGTACTGATGCAGATTAATGTTTGACAGTAAATTTCCCAATCAAAACGCTTCCTTAATAGATTGAGAACTAACAATGTATTCTGCTTCTGTAGAAGAAAGTGCGATAGAGGTTTGCTTACGACTGTTCCATGAGATAGGACCGTCGTTGAAGAAGAATGTAAATCCAGATGTGGACTCACGATTATCTACATCTCCTCTCCAGCTTGCATCAGAATATCCACTGAGCTGATAAAGATTGTCGTTGCTGACATCTCCATAGCAGATGCACTGGTCCATGGTAGCTCGAATATATCTCATGACTCTTATGAGAGCTTTCCAATGGGTAATGCCAGGATTAGCCATATATTGGCTGAGTGAGCTTACTGCAAAAGAGATATCTAGTCTTGTACAGACCATTGCGTACATGAGAGATCCAAGTATCGATCGATACAAATACTCTCTCATCTGCTCCTCTTCCTGCTTGGTCTAGGGACATTGGTCCTTTGAGAAGTGCAGGCTTGGATCCATCGGTGAGTAAGCTAATTTACAATTCATTAGATTGTATATGTTAAGAACATTGTGAAGATATCTTTGTTGAGTGATGTAAATCAGTCGTTTTGCTCTGTCTCTATGGATTTGAATGCCCAGACAGAAGTGAGCTTCACCTAGATCAGTCATGTCGCACTCTGAAAATAGCATCTGCTTGAAATACTTGACCATATTGGTATTGTTGTTGAAGAGCAATGTATCATCCACATATAAGGTGATGATAATGAAAGATTGCTACACTGACTTGGAATAGACATTGCAATCAGCAGTGCTTGGTTTAAATCCTTGTTCGATGAGAAATGTGTTGATCCTCTGAAACCAAGCTCTGATAGATTGTTCCAAGCCGTACAATGCTTTGTGAAGTTTATAGACATGATTCTTCATGCCTTACGGAATGTATTATTCGGGCTGGATCATGTAGATATCTTCTTGTATAACTCCATTCAGATAAGCTGTTTGTACATCAAGTTGATGTACCTCGAGGTCGACAGCTGCAGCATAAGACAAGAGCATTTGGATCGACGAATTTTTGACTACTGGACTGAAAGTCTCACTGTAGTTGACGTTCAGGATCTGAGTGAATCCTCATGCTACCAATCTTGCCTTTCTTGGATCAATCGTTCCGTTGGCATTGTATTTGACCTTAAAGATCCATTTGCAATCAATGATATTGCAGCCAATAGGAGCTTCGACTAGTGACCATGTCTGGTTCTTGATCAAAGATGAATATTCTCTGTCCATAGTTTCTCTCCAGAGATCAGAGTCTAGTTGGTTGAGTGCCTCTTTGATTGTCGTTGGTTCCTATATTAAGTAACAGGCAGACTCAAGTGTATACCTTGTGGGCTATGTGCGCACTCGGCTTGATCTTCTGGGAGGATTCGACTGATGAACCGCTCCTGGGACTTGTTGCTGGTTAGCAGCAACATCTTCGTCTGATTCGTTGTCACGAAGTGGGTCGACAATAGACACGCTTGAGCCAGAAGCTTGGATAGTCGTGTCAATGGCAGGTGATGAAGGTTCTCCTGGAGCAATATCCTTGCCTTTGAGGTCGACGAACTGATCCTCGATAAAGATTGTATCCCGGCTATACAAGATTTGTTGGGTATCAAGATCATACAACTTATATGTATTATTAGATGAAGTATATCCGATTAGGATGGTCTTGAGACCTTGGAAGTCCAATTTTTTCCTCGTGTCCTTTGGGATATGCGCGTAGGCAATGCACCCAAACACTCTTAGGTTCTTCAAAGAAGGCTTAGAGCCTGTCCACACCTCGTGGGGTGTCTTGCCTGAGAGGACCTTGGTCGAACATTTGTTCTGGATGTAAGATGCAATGGAGACAACTTCAGTCCATAATCTTTTGGGCAACAATGCATGCACTAGGATACATTTGGCTGATTCAACCAGGGTACGGTTCTTCCTCTCGGCTAAGTCATTAAACTGAGAACTGTAAGGAGTGATAAATTGCTGCTCAATGCCTTGGCTTTGGCAATACTCCTTAAACTCGATAGAGATATATTCTCCATCGTTGTCTGACCTTAGGGCCTTGATCGTCCGTCCAGTCTTCTTTTCTGCATGCTCGTTGACGATTCTGAAGCAGTTGAAGGCTTATGATTTCTTCTTTATAAAATACACCATAGTCCTTCTAGAAAATTCATCAATAAAAGCTATAAAATACTTGGCATCCTTCAGCAAACTTATTTTTCATCGGGCCACAAATGTCCAATTGTACAACGTCTAGCAAACCTCTAGCAATATGTTGATGGCTTGATTTAAATGGTTTCCTAGTCTGTTTACCAACTAGACAGTCTTGACAAACAGGTAACTCGACTTTTTCACGAGGATAGTCGAGATCAAGAAGAATAGATTGTCTAGACATTTGTTGTACAACAACATGACTCAAATGACCAAGTCTATAATGCCAAAGTAGACTTTTATTTGCATGAATAGAAGTATTGAGCGTCTGACTAGAGACAGAAAAGCAATGAATTAATTTATACAAGTATCCATGTCTCTTTCCGAGTGCTAGGATCTTGCATGTCCTATCAACTACTTTGCACTGATCACATTCGAATTCTCCTAGATCTGTGATTCTGCTTACAGAGAGCAGATTTGTAGATAAATTTAATACATAGAGGACTTTAGAGAGTAGCTTAGACTGATCATTTGCAAATCTTAATCTCACATTACCTTCACCTTTAATAGCTTGTGTGCTATTATCGCCAAGGTGAACAAATTTTTGGATATTGTAAGGTGTATAGGACTCGAAACAGCCAATGAGGCTGGTCATGTGCTGAGTGGCTCCGAAATCAAGGAACCAAGAACTGTCACCGGATGCTCCTTGATGGCTGGTCATGAAGGCATCATGATCTGCTTCTTGAATAGGCTGTGGAGCTTCTGCAGCTGCATTTGCCACTTGACTCGATTATCCCTTGTTGTTGTTCTTTGCTTGTAGTATTCGACAGTCTTGAATTTCGTGGTTGTTTCGCTTGCAATATCTACAGAACAGCATCTTCTTTGTTTGCAGATTTGACTGTCCTTTGTGTTGAGCTGGTTTCTGGTCTAGCTTTGATTGCTTCAGGCCTTTCTTCTTCTTTTGCTTAGTCGTGCTCTTGGTGGTGTATAAGGCGTGAGAATCAGCCTAGGAGCTTGAGGCTTCGTTCCTCCGCGTGTCTTCCTGCAACAACATAGTAATGACTCTCGAAAGAGTCAGTTTTGGATGAGTCGTGATGATCATCACCCAGCTGTCGTATGAGCTTGGCAAGCTTGTAAGCAGTTGCATCACTGCGTCTTAATCGTCTATGATAGATCCGACAACGGCCATTTGCCTTAGCAGGTCCTTGAATTGATTAATGTGATTATGCAAGGAATCACCATTCACCATCTTGAGGGAGTAAAATTTCTTCCTGAGATGTAGCTTGGAAGCTATATCTCGTACTTCATATAGTGTGCTCAAGATGTCCCAGACTTCTTTCGATGTCTAAGCCTCGGATACATGGCCGATCTGAGTATCCGCAATGTTGAGGATGATCAGTGCGAAAGCTTTTCCATCCTTCAGCCTCGTGTGTGATGTAGCTCGAGGTAGGTTAGGCTTCTTACACATGGCATGATAGTAGAGGGCTAGTGACACTTTCCTATGTGTTGTCATGAAGTCATGTGACCAATCAAAAGTGAAAGATCCATAAAATTAGTGTCCAATCATAATCAAGGTTCCTTATGTCACTAGACCAATCAAAGTTAGAGGAGCTATGTAAGAGATCCAATCATTTTACTTGCTTTCTACTCCTCTTGGATCTCAAATCACTATATGGAGTCACTCTTTTTACAAATTATCAAGTTGAGAGTTAATGCAATTTTGGTTCACATACATTTATAGTCTATTCTATCTCTACCCGAGTTTGAGTATATTTTCTCTCTCTACCCAAGAGCAACATGCTTGGTTTTGTCTCTCATAGTGAATTTCACTTTGTTTTTTTTCATGTGAATGTGAAAAAGTAGCTTCTCTGTGGATGACCATAACTTTTGTTGTAGATGAGCTCTTGCCTTGATTCAAAGCTTGATAGATAGCCCTTGAAAATCCAATTTGATCTATCATAGATGCATCTTGTGCAACCTCACATGCATGGAGGTCATTGTAGATCTTTGCATGGTCCTCAAATCTCATTTTTTAACAAACTATGGAGCAACATGTAAAAGCATCTATAAGTGATGATTAAGTATCCTTTGAGGACATCACGCTTTATAGACTCCTTGATCTATTTGACTATAACTAGAATTGATCTTAGTTATGGTAGGAAGATTAAGCCAATTTATGCAAAGTCCACTTGTTTTTCATTGGAAAATGGCCAAAAGAGTTCTTAGGTACATCTTGGCCACTAGAAATTTTGGCATAGCTTATCAAGGGACTAACATTGGCTTAAAAGCCTTCTCAAGTTCAAATTTTGTAGGCTTAAAAACCTTTCTTTGCGATGGCATGGTTGGCTTTCCAAAGAGCAAGATACTATTTCACTTTCTTCAACTGAATTTGAGTATAAAGCATTGACTTCCACAACAAACAAAGTATTGTGGCTCAAAAGGCTATCGGTGGAACTTCATGTCATGGAGGCCGAGGAGGCACCATTGATCTATTGTGATAACCAATCAGCCCTACAACTTGCAACAAATCCCACACTCCATAGGAGCAAGCATATTGAGATTGCTCATCATTTTGTGAGGGAGCAGGTGCAAGCAAAAGAGATCAAGCTCCAACACATGCCATCTTCAAATTGCACAACTGATATCCTTACTAGATCTTTGCCTAAAGATTCAGTCATAAATTTAAGATCAGCTCTTGGAGTTGTAGATAGATGTACAATGGTTTTATCAAGCTAAATTTAAGGAGGAGTGTGAAAATTAGTAAATATTAGCTTGATAATTATATAGTTTATTGTACATTTTGTAATCCACATGTGTGAGAGCATGATCCCACGTGTGAGGAATAGGTGTACGGTAGTAAGATCATAATCATAGGAGTTAGATAGGAAGTTTGGTCAAGTTTCCTAAATCTTAGGAACTACCTCCAAAACTAAGAAATTTGGTGTTGATCTAATAACCATAGATGGTATACCTAATGGTTATGTCATAATGACTTTAGTAGGCAAACCTAATGACAATTTGGTACCTGAAACCTACTCAACCAATTGAGTATGTGATCCTCTTTGTACTTGCTAATGATTCATTTAATGAGAGAGAGATCATGATTTGGAGCAATCGTCAATCTCGAGTCTTCACACCATTTGTGTTGTGATTTTTTTATGTATGAAAGACTCGACAAAGTTCTCTTTGAACTCCACAAAATTGATGCTAGATTTTTAGGTAAATGCCCACAAGAGGATGTGTTGGAGCTAACATGCAAGGCTCAAAGGACAATTGAGACTCATTTGCCTCCACTATGCATGTTGTCTGACTCTTTCAAAGCCTTATTCTAGGCTTGTTTGTGTAGAAGTTTTTCGTGTATCTCAAAGAAATCAAAACCTTGACTACTCATTAGTTGTACATTGTCATTAAGCTCCTCATCTACAAGTTGCACATCAACTTGCTAGTTATTGATCATTCTTAGGCTCATTACATGCTAGTTGCACATCATCCTTAGAATCCTTACCTACTAGTTACACATCTTCCTTGGTTTTACTTAGTTGCAATCATCCATGAGAACCTCATCTGTTGATTGCGCATCCCTGAATATCACTCCCACAAAAATTGGAAATTGACACTTAAGAAACCCTTCAAAAGAAAATCAAAACACATAATGTACAATTTGCAATATTGTATCATGAATTTGCATTATCAAACTACCACCATTCATGTGACAATGATGCAATAGTTAGCATGACCTAGTCAATCATTAGAACGACCTAGTCAATTATGGGTGGCCTCCATAGTATACATATGTGGGTGGCCTCCATAGTGTACCTATGTGGATGATGAGTATGAGGATGACTAGAATTTTGTCAAGCATGGTTTATCATGTATCACATATTTGTTGGAATACTACCTGCACTCACATGCCATGTACTTGCATTATGCAATGGTGGGGGTAGTTGTGTCATTAAGTGGTGGACTAATATTTACTTTGGGGTTGCTTTAATAGTAATCATAGAGTCATAATGTTTATTTAGCATCATATGTTGGATGTTATTATTTTGATAATTTGAAACTTAATAGTTTATCTATAAAGAGTTAATAATATTCAATTCTTAATGTGGTTAGCATTACTGAAATTTGATGGCCTTCATGCTCTTCAAAGGCCAATTTGAACACATTTTATAGGCCAACGCAATTTTGGGCCATCAACACTAAAGTGTAAATTTGTATAAAACCATCAAAGTGACGAGCTAAAATTTATTTAAAATAGCATGAACATAATGATGAATAATGAATATACCATATAACATATAACTTGACTCTTTCCAATTTTTAAAATTTTAGGCTTCTTTTTATATGGCCTTTCCTTTTTGTTCTACTAGTCAATGTCGTGCGTTAGTGTTGTTTCAACTTTCAAGTTCCAATCTTAGCATGTAGAGTGGGTCGTGGCCCTTGGCCTTGGACTTTAAATATCCAATTTTTAGATTTTCAAAGTTTTAGACCTACAGTTTTAAGCTTTCACATTTAGGGTGGGTTGTGGCTCTAGACTCTCCAAGTTTCATACTTTCAGAGTTTTGAAATTGTAGCTTCAAGCTTTATTGATGTTAATTTTGAAGAGTTTAAGTTTTTTATCCTTAAATTGGGATTAGATATGAGAATTGCAAATAGTTGCGTTCTAATAAACTTTTTATTTAAAATTTGATATTGAAGAACATAAAGCAAAATCTACATGAAAGTTCATCTTTTAGAAAATGTAAGTTGAAGGGCAAGTTTTATGCATGGATGTCACACTTTTGAAGGCCAAGTTCTATGTGAAGATGTCATATGTTTTTTAATGCATCTTCTACACATGAAGGTTATTCAAAACTTGAAATGAGTGCAAAAGATGAAGATGGATTACTCTTGGCTTGCTTGCTCTTGTCTTGGTATGTGAGCCTCATTGGCTCCATTCTTACCCTTGATGACCTCCTTGGCGTGATTGGGTTCTATGTAAGGAAGTCACATGACGACCACGAACATTGTGCAAGGCGACATCAACCCTAACCGTCAAATTTTAACACTAGAGGGAGGGATCATAACTAGGTGTGTAGAATTTCAATGAAATGTAGGCCACTCATGTTAAGAGTGGCTCGTGCAGTTCACACATGTTACAATAGGTTTGTGGAGACTATGCACTTCAAGAGTGGCCGTAGGTTAGCATATTCACTATTGTTGAAATGGTAAATCAAAGTGTCATATAGTGTCAGATTTGGTTCATATTATTTTGATTTCACTTTAATCTTTTATTTTCAAGGAGTTAATAATATCCAGCTCTTAGTGTGGGAAGAATTACAAATAGTTCTGTAGAATGTCAATGCCACCCATGTTAAGAGTGTGTAGAATGTCAATGATGTGCAATTCACCCATGTTAAGAGTGGCTCATGTATGCCAAGTGGTTCATGTACCAACAACAATTGGTGTATTAGAATTCCCATAACCTTGCGCTTGACAATCATTGCTACTGATTAAAAACTTTGCAAAACTTGTAATTTATTTACTCGCAAAATGTCCAAACTCTTCCTTGATTTCCAAATTCTAACTTCATCTTCCTCAAGAAATAAACATGAACTTGTTCCCTTCTTTGCCACATAATTTCCAACAAGCTTTGAATCTAAAATCGTCTTTTAATGTTTGCTGATGTTCCACGCTCAATACCAAAATTCCGAGTACCAAAGACGTGTGATGAGATGCTCTTTGCCAAACACCGACTTCACTAAGATTTTTGCATAACATGACTAAGCTCATAAACACGATGGTTAGGCTTAGTAAAGATAAATCAAATTAGGCTTTTAAGATTCTTTTATGGAGAATAGTGCCCGTCAAGGATGATTCATTATCTTCTATAAAGCTCACAACTAGCCTTCATAGATAGAACAAAGCAACTATCCATGCTTAACCTTTTAAGGATAGACCTTATATACTTTTCTTTATCATCAAAAGAAAAATAGCATGCTGATTTTTACATATCTTTGTCCTCAAATATCATGAAAGTGTAAGATAATGTGTTTCCCCCACAAACCAATGAAGGTGTGATAAAGTCTTCTTCTTCTTGGTTTGTGGACTTGTGGTGCATAGCCTTATGAAATATGTACATAAAACAATATAAGATTGTCATTTGGACCCCCCTCCACAAAATGGGGGTGTGGGCCTCGAGCGAGCTTGCACAAGTGAGCTTCTTGTCATTTCAGCGAGCTTTTCACCATTGCATTTATTAAATTTTCTCTAGTATCTATCTTTCTCTCTATCTTTTTTGTGCACACTAAATTCATACTCTTATATGTTGATGGTGTGGTTATATTCATACTAAATATATCAAAAATTTACAATTCTAAGACTTTTCCAAAAGCTTTTAATTGAGAGTCATCAAAAACAATATCAATAAGCAACATCTCCAAGAGGCAATAACTTTCAAATCTTACATGAAATATCACAATGAAAAGATTACAGAGATCTTCAAAGAGGCAAGTGACAATCAAAGAATAGATGCATTTAAATTGATGTTTTTTCTTAGCATTTTAATGTAAAAGCATATTATTGGAGTATGAATATGTGTGGCCAAGTTGCAAATAATATAAAGTGGTAACCATAATATATGCATGCACTTACAAGAGAAATATGCATCATAATAAATATGCATGCACTTACAAGAGAAATACACTTATATCTATTTGTGCCTACGACCAAGTAAGTTTGGTATGATATCCATGCTCTTAGAAGAGAAATGCAACTACCTTTAACTCTGCCTATTGCCAGATCACTTTAGTAAAGTGCATTATTCATGCACAAAGAGAGGCCACTGTCCTATTTACTTTAAAACATTGAAGCATATGGGGCTAAAATGTTAGTACAATATTCCAAAACATAAAATAAAAAAA
Source organism: Diphasiastrum complanatum (assembly GCA_029204225.1). Classification (NCBI taxonomy): domain Eukaryota; kingdom Viridiplantae; phylum Streptophyta; class Lycopodiopsida; order Lycopodiales; family Lycopodiaceae; genus Diphasiastrum; species Diphasiastrum complanatum. Next base: position 14,540,626 of record CM055107.1, on the reverse strand, counting down.
TTTGTACATAATTGACTCTAAAAATGATATTCATAAAACTAATAGCTACAATCTAAGACTATATTGCACTGTATCCAATGAATGCAAGTTACTATTGTTGCACATAAACACCTTCAAAACAATAGCACACCACGTGCCATCATTTTTTCAAACTCTTGAATGAAAGAAACTCGCCAAGGCCCATCTTGCATTTACCACTTTTTCAACTCAATTTCAAAACATGATGATGTGTCAATGTTGGAGTAGCAATTGGAGTTGTCATCAAAGAGGCTAATTTCTCAAAAATGCTTGTAGACACGTTTAAGCAAAAGAATAATTGCTACTAATTTGGTATCTGACTTCATCAAATATTCTATGTTTCATTGTTAGTACATCCAAATAGATACTTTCCAACCAGAATAACTTAAGAGCTATACAAACTTAATGTCTCATTGTATTGTGATTAGGAATGTGTTCAAATACTAGTGTTCGCGACCTACCACTGTTTTTTTTTTTTAACAATCATTTTTTTAAGAAGTACCTACTAACATAATGAAGAATATGATTTGTTGTCTTCCAAAGCTCTTCACTTGGACTTGCCACTTACTAAATCAACAACAAATGAGCTATCATGACTTCCTCTAGTGAGATAGCCATCAACTAATTGACAAAAGCATGTAGAATTAACAAATCGAGTATCATGCACCTTCAATAAGATAATACTCATAAGAGAGGAAGGTAATTTAGAAAAAAAAAAAAAACTAAATCAAGAGTTTGCAAGCTACCATACTTCAAAATAAATTTGTATGAAGAAGTGTTGCGAGGGCATGGCATCCTGCGTGTATAAGCCCATGGCCCAATGAGCACGCAAGTTGAAATGTAAATAGAATAGTAGACTTGCCCCCCCCCCCACCCCCCCCCCCCCCCTTTCTAGTTAAAATAAAACTTGAGGCCCAAAGTCAATTTTAAACTTAGAGTTTACTTTTTTAGAGTTGGGTCCAATTTTGGACTCACATGAATCTTGTGATTTCTATTGTACTTTTTGTGGACCCTTGGATCAAGTTGGGTCCAAGATGAATGGATAGGATCAATGTGAATATTAGCCAATAGGATTTTGGGGCAAGGGCCTTCCCCATTTATAAAAAGGCACCTCTTGTACTCTATTTTCCATGCTTAATGAGAAGGAGGAAACTCTACCATTTTTGGAAGGAAGCATCCTCATTTGCTATTCACTACTTGCTAATGTTCTTGTTTGTGTTTTTTCATTGCTTTCTATTTTCATGCTTATTGGTTGCCATAGTTAATGTTTTTCATTAGCAAGCATAAGGAGCATTTGAGCTAACCTCCACTCTCACTCCCACTCTCTATCCCTCTCTTTCTCTCTTCTCTTCTCAATCTCTTCTATTCTTCTCTTCTCTATCACCAAAAATCATGATGAAGGTAGTTTAGGGGAGTAGAGTTAGGGGTGGTAGAGTTAGGGAAAAAGTAGGGAACTAACTAAATGTAGCATCTATTCATAGTTAGGCACCTATCCAGTGTTCTAATCCTTGTTGACAGGCGGGAGGGCTATACTACGCGAGAACTTCGACCCTACAAACTGGCTAAGAAGGAGGAGGCTAGGAGTAAGAAGTGAAAGCGGCAAAGTTGCAAGGATATTCAAACTCTTTCAAAAGGAGGTTATCGAAATAGAAGAATTTGTGCATTCAAGTAAGCATATTTTGTTTTTTTGTAATTTGATCAATGACAGCTACTGTGATGTTCTGCTCACTATCTAATTTTTTTGCAGATCTGCATTAGTAGCTCATCAGAATATTAAGGACAATGCTTCAATTGGAATGTCGTTGGGCTCAATATTGACAGGCAAATCCACTGAGTGTATCATGATGAACCATAGGAGTTCCAATGTAAAGTCCTAAATTGTAGAGTCTTTGATGCTGGACATTCAGAAAATTTTAGATAAGACTATAGTTCAGGGTGCCTGTGATTTTGCAAGTATTAACAGAGAAGCATATGCAATAATATTTCAACTTATTAGAGAAGCTTTTAAGCAAGTTCGAATTAGAAAAGTCCCTATTCCAAGGTCATACCACTTGAAGACAAAGAGGAATACATTAAACATAGGTATGCATAAGATCATTGGTACCCCATTTCATATTGAGGAAGTGTATGAAACTGATGGAAGATCGATATCTTATAATTCATCAAACAACTTCTTTGTTGATCTAAATCGATTGCTAACATACATGGTCACATTTTATGATATAACCTTAGAAAAGGTGAATGGTAAAATAATCATAGTACTTAAGTTAGATGAGTCAGAGATTGTGAAAGGGCAGATGGAGAGAGTTAGTATAACTCTCATGAATGGTGCACTATCACAAACAGTGGACCAAGGAGACTTCAGATTCAGTGTCCAGTCCGAAAATGATATATGGTGGTTGGCAGCTTTTTAGGTAATTTTTCTCATTATTATATTAGATTCAATGGATAGTAAGAATTCTTATTTAACTAAGTTGGTTTTATTCTTTGGATAGGTACTGAAAGAGAATCATGATATATTATCATGGATATTCTCTAGGACATCTTACCCTAGGATCATCAAAGCCTTGAAAACCTCTGTTCTTGTTAATAAAGCATTACTATGGCATCATCGCTTAGGAAACTTGAATTATACATCTGTATTGAACATGTCCAGATGATCCATGGCTTTTGATCTGATCTCCCTGTCTGTCATAGCTGCATCCTTGGAAAGCAGACTAGGATTCCTTTTAGATCATGCAGCAAAAGGTCTATTAGATGTTGTTCATACAGATATATGTGTACCTATGCAAACTCCTTCATTACTAGATGCAAAGTATTTCATTACCTTTATTGACGAATTCTCTAGAAGAACAGCTGTTTATTTCATTAAACAAAAATCAGAGGCTTTCATCAAGTTCAGACAATTCAAAGAGCATGCAAAAAATCAAACTGGTAAACAAATCAAAGCACTAAGGTCAGATAACGGGGGAGAATATATCTCCACCGAATTCAAGGAGTACTATCTTAACAACGGCATTGAGCAACAATACATTACCTCCTATTTGCCTTAGTCAAATGGTCTTTCTGAGAGAAAGAACAAAATCTTAGTCGAATCGGCAAGTGTATGTGATCACATGCGACACTTTCGAAGTCCTTCTGGGCTAGAGCTGTTTCAACAACAACCTATATTCAGAACAAATGTCCTACTAAAGGTCTCTCAGAAAAAACACCATTCGAAGTTTGGACATGTACCAAACCTTCTTTATCAAACTTACGAGTTTTTGGATGTACTTCTTATGCACATATTCCTCATGATCTCGGGAAGAACCTCAACTTCCAGAGTATCAAGTGTATTTTCAAGCCTATAAGTCGTTTGGTCCCATTGAGTCGAAGATATTCACTAGCAGGGATATGATCTTCATCGAAGATCAGTTTATCGACCTCAAAGGAAAAGGCAATGCCCACGTAGCCGACTTGTCAGATTCTCCTGACATATTGAACTTCCCAGTCAACTATTCCCATTGAAGGTCCAAGCTCATCTACTTTCAACAAACAACATATTAATAGCGAATCAGAGGATGATGATGTTGCAGTTCAGCACCTACAGTATGATGAAAATGATCAACTTCTCTATTTTCCAGAACTTTCATCGAGAGCTAGCAGACCACCTATCAGGTATATCAATGACTCTGCAACCTACCTTGTTCAAGAGCCGACGATTGTCGAAGAGGCACTCAGTCAGCGAGATTCCGATCTTTGAAAAGAAGCTATGGATAAAGAGTATTCATCTCTTATCAAGAACCATACATGGACGATTGTCGAATTACCTGCTAGCAGAAACATAGTTAATAGCAAATGGATTTTCAAAGTCAACTACAAAGCAAACGGAAGCATCGACAGAAGAAAAGCCTGACTTGTTGCCAGAGGACTTTCTCAGGTATACAACATCAAGTGGAAGTACAGACAACATATCTCTATGGAGTTATCGAAGAAGACATTTACATGGTGCAACCCGAAGGTTATATTATTGAGGGTAAACACAATCATGTGTGTAAACTCCATAAGGCACTTTATGGCTTGAAGCAATATGCTCGAGCATGGTTTCACAGGATCAATATTTTCTTTATTGATCACGGCTACACACCTAGCTCTTCAGATTCCAATGTTTACCTCAAAGTAGTGCAGCAGTCTTTTATCATTATCACTTTATACGTGGATGATACATTGCTTTTTAGCAACAATACCGATATGATAAAAGAACCCAAGACAATGCTATATTCTGAATTTGACATGATCGATCTGGGCGAAGCTCATTTCTGCCTTGGTATTCAAATCCACAGAGACATAAAATAGAAGTTGATATACATTACTCAACAGAGGTACATCTACAATATGTTAGTCAGATATAATCTGGTTAATTGCAAGTTAGCTCTCTCACCAATGGAACCAGGTCTTAAATTGTCAAAGGACCAATGTCCTCAAACAATTCAAGAGAAGGAGCAGATGCGTGAGTATCCTTACCACTCTATTATAGGATCTCTTATGTACGCCATGATTTGTACCAGACTAGACATAGCTTTTGCAGTCAGCTCCCTAAGTCAGTATATGACCAACCCTGGTGTGACACATTGGAAGGCTCTTATCAGATTCATGAGATATCTTCGAGCTCATCTTTAGTCTATTGGCCAGGTCAACAACTGGACCAAAGACTCCTGCTAGGCCATCTAAGCCAGATGATGTTCAGATTCTAAATGAGGTTGGGGAATTTGTAAATACCCAAGCTGAATAGATAGACATAGTTTCATACTGATATAGAAATATAGACATACAGTGAAATATCGACATATAGTGAGTACAGAAAAAGAATTATTTGCACAGTTGTACAAAATCTCCAAATTCAGATGATATTTTATTGAATACAGATATCAGTTTGTACAATTGATTGTATGACTTGTCATTGTTCTTCTACAATGTTGATATTTGTTGGAAGATCCTTGCATAGTGTTGTGTTTTCCTGTCTTTTTCGTATCTGCATGAAAGATAAGCAACTTGTTAATTTGGTTATTCTTTGAATAGAGTTACATATATAATGATTGACTGATTTGCAAATCACAAGAAAATGTTACCAACTTTCCATTGATAATGAATCTGAAGTGTTCAGGTAGAATTTCATAGTGCATTAAGACCAGCTCTTGTATGATATAACTCAAGCTCCAATGATCCTCCACTTCAATTGTAGTTAGCATATCTTCATTGTTGAAAATGTGGACTTCTTTTTTAGATGTGTGACCATCCATTTGAAGGACTTGATCTAGTGGCATCCAGGTCCCACTTATTCGTTTCCATCTCTGGTAACTGAATGTAAGACTAAGCATTTGTCTCGCAATGCAATAAAGAAATATCATAGAAGATTTTTTAATTCTATATTCAAAATCCCCAACTGCCTTGCATTCCCAACCCACATCCATCAAATTTGAAAGAGTCTCATCTGACACATCCTTACAAACAAATAATGTTGGTGTTCTACGAACATTTGCATTTGAAAAGAAATCAACAAATACATATAAGGACATAAACCAGCTTAATCTATTGACTTTTGATCCAGTGCTCGCTTTCATTGAGTTTTTCAAATCTAACAATATTTTGCATCTAAAAGATTCTGACACAATACTATCAGGTGCAAGCCATTCATCACTTCCAAAATGTGGCAATGGGATATTTTCAAGCTTTCCGAAACGTCCATGCATATCTGGAATGTACTTGGACTCATAGAAGAATATACCACTATCTGCAAGCTCCTTAGAAGTTCTTCCTCTGTATTGTAATTTTCCAATATCCGAATGAATCACATCCAATATACCTGCTAGGGATTGTGCTGGCTCCCATTCACTTATGCTGGATGGATATAAATCTGCAAGAATGCAATACATATATGATAATTGATATGATTTCTACAAGTTTCCAAAGCATGAATGTTAATATAGATCCCAACAATTTTTGAACTTACAGTTACATTTGTGGCGATCATGAATATTGAAATCTTGTAGATATAGTTCTGAACGCATATAGACATGCTGAACCAAGACTTCTGAGATTGATTGCCCTCCTGGAGAAGTCCTAAAATCAAGGATCTTTGCTTTCCAATAAGATTTGAATGTCATCTTTGCCTTCTTTCTTGGTCGAAACATGTCTTTTGAGGACGGATGCAGTAGAACCCATGAGTTTTTTATGTATCTTGTTGGTTTCCAAAATCTAGCTTCATCCTTCTCATTGTGAAGAATCATCGATTCAATTTTGGATCTTGGTCTCCTAGCCATAGTGATTGTTGCCAAAGTTCAGCGCCAAATTCTCAAATCCATGACATACCAGATCGATTCAAAGTTATATGACACTCATTAAATGTGAATGACTAGACCACAATAACATGTTGTAACTATGCTTACTGTCTAACTGTGACGCAAGGATATTGGGAAACAACATGGGGTCACCGATTCCAAAGCATGTGATACTTACTGTTGGTAAACCTGTGTAGTTTGAAATTTACCAACATATTAACCAATGTGGTTAAATAGTTAACTAGAGACAATGTCGTCGGGTAGATTCACACGTTCGGGGCAGACACTGTCTACCAATAGCATCCTCCCATCCTGCCCGGCGGCAAACTTAAAATTTTTAAAAGTTTATTTCTATAACTTATTTATTTTCATCTACGTTACGTAGATTTCAAATGTATGCATTTTGATTGGGCCACATGGCGGATGAAATTAAGAAAAAAATAAAAAACATCTTTACAAAGGCTTGTTTTAGATTTCAAAACTCCTCTAATGGATAAATGGTTTTTTCTGCACAATTTGTTATGTATCCCAAAATAGTTGTTCGATTCATAGATTATAATCTATGGATTGTACATACATGTTTGGAAGTTTTTTTGGGAAAGATATAATCACATCGACTAAATTCCTTGCCATTTGAGATAGAAAATTGTTGCGCCAAGCATGTGCATGTTCTTCTAAAAAATCTCAAGTATGGATGGGCACAATTGATGATGGTTTCGTTCATATATCCAACTAATCATTCTAATTTGTACATACTACTGTCTACATTGAATGCTTTTACTTGTTAAACATGCTTATTCAACCACTTTTATGTTATATTTAAGGCTCCAACACTTAAATTAGCACTAGTTTAAAAACTGGCAAAAAATTAAGGGTTTTGTTTCCAATGTTTGAAACTCCCTTTCAAACATGTTTGATACGTTTGAGTCGTTTGAATGCATCTGTGCCCTCAATAGATCAATACCACAATGTGACTCCCAAATACCAAGCATGCGACTCATAGTCCTATGAAGTGTTTTGAACACAATCTGCCCAAAATGATTGTGGTAAAATGAGAGCAGATAATGGAAGATACTAGCTCAATTTGACACGTGGAGAGCAGACACAAAAGGAAGTAAGAGATTCTTAACTTTGTTAGCAGCTAACGTCCCTGTACTACGAAGCAAGTCCAAACTATCTTGAGGCCTATTATGACAGAGACATCTTGTAGAGGACATGAATCATTTTTCTCTGCCTTAAAGGTCCTAAAAGTCACCTTCATCATGATTAATGGCATGACTCTTTCCATTTGAATTGTGCACCACTCCTGGATGATTTTCATCAGCTTTTATGAATTTGATTTCTATTGACATATTGCCCAACCTCATCCCATCTTTTGGTCCATTGTATTTCATCATTTTCCAATTTCCAAATATACTCGATGACAGGGACTAAGAAAGCTAAGTAGATCTACTGCTTTTTCAATATGTAAACAAGAAGCTATGGATGGAATTGGCAGAGTCTGAGTGAAGCAAGAATCTCAAAAATAGGCAAGCGAGGGAATATGAGATCCAGGAAGATACAAAGTGCCAGATGCTGGGTGCCAATCTTGTAATGTGTATAGCACCTTGAATCTTCCTTTAAAAACCTATAGCCTGCAGCTTTTTGCATCTAACGATGAGCATTACCTCCAATTTCTTGTTTCACATGATTAATGTAATAAGATCTTCCCTATCAAATCTATATCTAGGCATGTGGTTTTTAAGGATCTTATTTTGTGTATGAAGATTACAAATGAACACAGAAATTTGTGTGCAGGTGTGCTATCTTAGATATTATTTTGTGCATACATCAGGAGATGAATGTAAGACTAATTTACAACCAATAGTTCTCAAACTAAGCTACTTTCCAAACTACGATCCGAAAACCCAATTTTTGCAATGCTCTGCAAGTCTTGTGATATTGTTTAATTCAGAAAATAGTTCCGCAGCATCAACACTACATATCAAAAACAAAAACAAGGAAAGTGGAGGAGCTCATCTAACCATTAGTACCACTCAAAAAACTTTAAACATTACTTTTTTTGGAACTCCAGTACATTAATTACAAAGTCAAAAATGGTAATTTTGGCGTTCTTTTACCTGCCACAATAAAAGTACAAAGTTTATGGGACACCAAAATAAAATGGAATCAGGCTAAAACCATATATAATTGAATAAGCCATTGAAGTTCCCTCTTTCACTCACCGTCAGCAATAATCCCACAGGAACAAAAAGCATCCTTAAAATGGTGAGATCTGTTTGCAGGCATCACAATGATCTCATAATCAACAATTTTTGGAATGATTTTGGTGGCATCGTGACAATCACTGCATATGCAAAGATTCCTCTTGAATGCTGATAGAGCGTTTTAATGAGCCCAAAAGCAATGGCCAGATTCTGACCGTGTTCACACAATGTATTTTCCTTCCTGATTGTCCCATCATGCAGCACAAAGCTCAAATAAGCCCTGTAGCTTGCGTCCTTCATCACCTACACAAAGACATCACTTGGTTGTCAACTTCATCCTGCTGCACCCAGGGATTTGTATTCCCACCTACATTTCTGTTCCAATCTTTGCTAGCTCATCCGCCTGCAGGTTACTCCTTAGATGTTAGATAGCAGCACATAAGCGGCAGCATTTTCTGGTTCCAACTTGACAACACACTCGAAGGCACGTCTTCCTATTTCCACATGGCCATGATTTCTAGCAGAACCAAGCAAAGTCATCCAAATCACAGCATCAGGCTGAATTGGCATTTTGTTAATGAAGTCCTCGGCATCAGCCAGGCACCCTGCACGGCCCAGAAGATCTACCATACAGGCATAATGTTGTAGGGTTAGTGTGACACTATGATCTTTACACATGAAATCAAAGAGATGACAACCTTCGTCTACTAGGCCAGAATGGCTGCATGCAGAGAGAACACTAACATATGTGGCTTCGTCAGGCTTCATGCCTTCCCTTTGCATTCTCTCCAAAAGTGTTAGAGCCTCCTTGCCAAGCCCTTGCTGCGCATATCCAGCAATCATCTGAGTCCATGACACCACATTTCGTTCACTCATTTTGTTGAACACCTGATGTGCATCCTCTATGCACCCGCATTTTGCATACATGTCAATAAGGGTGTTCCCTACAATCAAATCTGACTCAAAACCATTTCTAATGATTTCAGAATGGAGATGCTTGCCCAGCTCCAGAGCTGAAATGCTCCCACATGCTTTTAAAAGAGCAACGTACGTGACAATGTTTGGCTGCACGCCTTCCTGTTTCATTTGCTCATACAGAGCAAGGGCCTCCTTGCCAAGCTCATTCTGTTCATATCCCACAATCATCGAAGTCCATGAAACCACATCTTGTACACTCATTTTGTTGAACACCTGACGTGCATGCTCTGTGCACCCGCATTTTGCATACATGTCAACAAGGGTGTTCCCTACAATCACGTCTGATTCATAGCCACTTTTGATGATGTCGGAATGGAGCTGCTTGCCCTGTTCCAAGGCTGCAATGCTCGCACATGCTTTTAAGAGAATAGCATACGTGACATAGTTTGGCTGCACAAGTTCCTCTTTCATTTGCTCATACAGAGCAAGGGCCTCCTTGCAAAGTCCATTTTGTTCATATCCAGCAATCATTGAATTCCATGAAATCACATCTCTTTTGCTCATTTTGCTAAACACTTGAAGTGCATGTTCTGTGCACCCACATTTTGCATACATGTCAACAAGGGTGTTACCTACAGTCACATCTGACTCAAAGCCACTTCTGATGATGTCTGAATGCAGCTGCTTGCCCTGTTCCAGGGCTGCAATGCTGGCACATGCAGAAAGGGCACTAACATAGGTCACAATGTTAGGCTGCAAGCTTTCCCGTTTCATTTGCTCATATAAAGCGAGGGCCTCCTTGCCAAGCCCGTTCTGTGCATACCCTGCGATCATTGAATTCCATGAAACGACACTTCGTTCACTCATTTCATTGAAAACCTGACGCGCATGCTCTATGCACCCACATTTTGCATATCCTGCAATCATCGCAGTCCATGATACCACATCACGGTTGCTCATTTTGCTGAACAGCTGACATGCAAGCTCTATGCACCCACATTTTGCATACATGTCAACAAGGGTGTTCCCTATAGTTACATCTGACTCAAAGCCACTTCTGATGATGTCATAATGGAGCTGCTTGCCCTGTTCCAGGGCTCCAATGTTGCCACAAGCTTTTAAAAGAACAACATATGTGACCCTGTTTGGCTGCACACCATCCTGTTTCATTTGCTCATACAGAGCGAGGGCCTCGTTGCCAAGCCCATTCTGTGCATATCCTGAAATCATTGCACTCCATGAAACCACATTCCGCTCACTCATTTTTTTAAATACCTGATGTGCAAGTTCTATGCAACCACATTTAGAATACATGTCAACAAGGGCAGAACCCAAAAACACATCTAACTCCAAGCCACATTTAATGATGTCGGAGTGGAACTGTTTGCCCCGTTCCAGGGCAGCAGTCCTGGCACAAATTTTTAGGACAACAACATATGCAACCTCGTCTGGTGCTATGCCTGTGTTTTGCATTTGCTGAAATAGATTAAGAGCCTCCTCGCCTTGTCCATGATCGGCATATGCTGAGATTATAAAGGTCCACGAAAACACATTGTGTTCAGGCATTGTGTTGAATACTTTGCGTGCATCCGACACACTACCACACTTGCCATACATATTAACAAGATTGTTTCCTAGAAGAATGTGTGAATCAAGTCCACTTTGGAGAATGAGAGCATGCACTCGCTTGCCCTCTGCCAGGGCTTTCCTTCTGGCACATGCCTTCAAAAGGCCAACATAGGCATTGATTGGAGCTTTCGTGTTTTGCTGGATCATAAGCTCCACCATATGCAGTGCCTCCTTCAATCGTCCCTCCTGACAAAGCTTGCTCACGTTATGTTCAATGCGGACAGCGTCGGGTACCCTGTGTGATTCATATAGTGATTACAATGAAATATGAAAGACCAATGACAAAAAAGACGTGCTTCACTCTCAGACCTGAACTTAGGGCTCCACAATCCAAGATCAAAAACATACCGTGATCTCAACCGACCACCAGATTCTATCTGAGCAATTGTCATAGTGGCCAACTTTGGTCTAACCCAGGGGGGATTCAGTCGACCTTCAATCCACAAGCCCTCATGTGTACTCTTGTGTTTGAAGTCTGGGTACTTCGAACTTTTCTGCGTAACAGCACACAGATCAGCTAGCTTCAACTTAGGGGGACTACGATAATCAATCAGCCTCGTATACCACAGAACCATAAAAACTTTTGACAGGCCACAAATTGAACTGATTGGCCAAAGCAATTGAAGACTGAAATAAGCCCAAAACTAATGTCACACCCTCAGTTTACATCAAATTCATCTTCAATGGGCAATAAGATGAATGGCCACACCTTAATAAATCTGTTGTCCCACCACTGCGATGGATTTGAGAAAAACTCCAGCCAGAGCTGTTCCATTCTAACTTCTCGGCCTGCATGCCCCAAACAGCATGCATCAGAAATTTGGCTAGATAGAATTAAGGAACTCTTATGTGGCTTAAACATCTATGCAAATTCATCCCTCAGCCAGACAATGCTGGTGAAAAAAAAGAGAACATGACAAAATTAGAAGCAGCCTACCAGAGCTTTTAGGTGTTGAAAGACCAGATTGCCCCTGTTCTTGACATTGTACCATGGTAGCTAGCCTGGTATGTACCCAAGGAGGATTGAACCTGTTGTTAATCCAAAGAGCCCTCTTCGCCGTCTTATGTTTGAAGTCAGGATATTTCAAATTGCTCTGGAAAGAAACACGAAGGTGCAATGTCAGCAGTTATAGCTTCAGGCAAATCTACCAGAATGATCACAATTGTGGAAAGAGAGTAAGATGGAATCATCAAAGCTTCACAAGGTACTAGACAGATCAGAGCTGTTGGAACAGGGCTAATTGCAATCATCAAAGCAAGGCTGGCCTCTTACCGCCAACTCCAACAAATTCTAAAAGTACAAGCCACCGAGCCATCGCATAAATCTTAAGCAACCAAAGCAGTAGCCAGAAATAGTAAGATTGTGCGTGCCTGCAGGATTGAGAGGAGATTTTTTCAATCCCCGCTAGTCCTATAGCGTTTGCATGAATGAAAAAACGAAAGGATGCCATAGGTTACTGGAAGTTTCACCTTATCGTCAATCCTATTGTCCCACCACTGTGAAGAATCTGATGAGGAGAATTTCTCCCAAAGTTGTGCGGTTCTCGATACTTGACCTGCACGACAGACAAAGAGACACAGAGAGGATAAGAAGATCAGACTCTTCTGATGGGTTGGGCTGGGTTGGGGGAGTCATAAGAAAAGTGACTCAGAAATGTGAGCGCAATACAGGCGTCTCCCTGGCATTCAGTTGATGAAGATGATCATGATGGTTGTGAAGCTAGTTGGGTGAGAGTTGCAAGCTTTGCTTGTAGCCAAGAGGGGCTGAATCTATCATTAATCCATAACGCCTTCTCAGTAGTCTTATGCTTAAAGTCTGGGGCATCTGGATATCCCTGCCCAACAGTGAAGGCATCAAGTTAAGCTAATACGCCAGCGAGAACCATGATGTGAGAAAACAATCTTTCCAAACTGAATTCACACACTCTATAGAGCGTTCTGTTGATGTCCAGTTCATGGGACAGCAACTGTCAACGCTAACTGCCCATAGATAGCTAGAAAAGTAATATTCCAGAATGACTTCTTGGCATGATCATGTGAACATACGAGACATGTGAACATACGAGACATGTATAATATTTTTTAGGAATTACGTGATAGAAAATCTTGGCATGCAACTGACATGCGAATATATGTACAGACCATGCATATGCGAAATCCACGCTTTTGAGTTTTTGTGCATTGCTTGTGTAGATGGTGATTGCTTTATGCTGATGCGTTCTTGCTTTAATCCTTCAGTACGGTAGTGATCATATTCATCCCTGCACCTTTACTCTAACATTGGCTATGGACCCCCGTGCGTGAGGAGAAGAGTCTGGATCACGTACGATCATAGGACAGCCAGAATCATCCTTCGCTTTTATCTTTTTCATCACGAGTGTACTCATGTAATCTGTCATACAAAAGAACAAAGCGATCTTTCAAGATCACCATATAACTAAGCAATGGCGATGGAAGTGTTGATGGAGAACAAGATGATAGATCGACTGGAGGCAGACAACTATGGATCGTGGAGTTGGAAGATGAAATTTTGCTCAAAGACAAGGGCCTCTGGGGCGTCGTCTTGGGGACAGAAGTGGCTGAAGTGGATCAAGAAGGGCAGGTGAAGAATGCTCAGCAGGCCGAGCAGAAAGCTGCATAATCGAAGGCACATATGCTGATGTTCTTGAGTCTGAGAGACACGGCGATTTCCTTAGTAAGAGACCAGGAGACAGCGAAGGGAGTATGGGAGATGCTCCACAGAAGCTTCCAAGCCAGAGGATTTTCAAGCATCTTGATGCTGCAAAGACAACTAACGAGCACCAAGATGAGCGAAGGAGACTCTATCCGGGAACACACAGAGAAGATCAAGGATATTGGGCGGCAGGTGCAGTCATTGACAAGCAGCTATACATTGATGACTAGCCTACCATCCAGTTATGATCCACTAGTCATGATGCAGATGGATTTGAAGACAAATTGGACATGGACTTCATAACGAGAAGGCTCATTCAGGAAGAAAGCAGGCGCAAGGTCAATCCTGCACAAGACGAAATGGCGCTGCTCTGTGGGTTAAAGATGATGAACATCAAGAATCAAAGATCCAACGCAGACGGGAGACAGATGAGCCAACACAACAAAGACACCAAGAAAAAGTCATGGCCAAACAAGTAAGAGAAAAAGTGTTACTACTGTGATCGACCGGGACATTTCGTCAGAGATCGCAATAAGAAAGATGGAGGTGCAGATCAAGCAAACATAGTTGATGAAGTCCCAGATGGTGTAGACGCATATAATATGATGGCTGATGAGAATTGGGATTCTCGCCAATTATCCAAAGACTCATATGAGGGATTCTTTTTAGACTTCAACACTGAACCCCTAAATGTAAAACCAAAAGGGAAGAGACATTCTGTGGAAGCTGACCCCTCTTGGTATCTAGACTCAGCTGCAACTTCACACATGACGAACAATCAAGATGCATTCATCACATATGAGATGCTCAGTGGCAAAGGGGGCCAAAGGCATAGTGGATGCAATAGGAAAGGGATCAGTACGGCTGTGGATTGGACAGGGCAGAACTACAACATTGTGAGATGTCCTCCATGTCCACAATCTAGCGAAAAACTTGCTCTCTGTGGCACGAGTCACCGACAGTGGCTATCATGTGGTCTTTGAAAAGAAAGGATGCAGTATTCAAACAGATGCTGGAGCAATCGGAGGCTTGATCCGGCAAGAAGTAGATCCAAATGTTGAAAGAAGAACCACCAGGATAAGGAGAGCCCCACAGAGCTTTGATGATATGTCGTTCTTGAGCAAAGAATCTGATGTGGAGCCAGGAAGCTTTTGTGAGGCCCAAGGGAGAGATTGGCAAGAATGGCATAAAGCCATGATTGAAGAAATGGAATCAGTCAAGAAAACAGAGCATGGGACCTGGTATATCTGCCAGAAGGAAGAAAAGCCACTGGGTGCAGATGGATTTACAAGCTAAAGTTTGATGCAGATGGCAAAATTGAAAGATACAAGGCCAGAAAAGTAGCTAAAGGGTGTGCACAGACTGACGGGGTGGATTTTGATGAAACATTTGCCCTAGTAGCTAGAATAGGGTCAATTAGAATTATTCTTGCTTGGGCAGCTGCCAATGACATGCAGATCTATCAACTAGACGTCAAGACGGCATTTTTGAATGGAGAACTTAGTGAGGACATTTACATGAAGGAGCCTGATGGTTTCGAAGAAGACAATGAAAGAGTCTGTAAGCTAACAAAGGCTCTATATGGGTTAAAACAGTCATCAAGGGTCTGGTATGAAAGAATGGAAATATTTCTTCATGAAAAGGGATTCAAAAAGTGCCCGCTCTATCCACGGAACTGCTGTTGGAGCAAATGACAAAATTACACAAACAACAGATGGAGCAACTTATGACACAGTTTGACCAGAAACTGAAGGCCTTACAAGGAACTGTAACAGTAACTCCACATCAATCGGAACCAACCCAGCTGCAGTATCCTGACGAGAAAATGTATGGTGTTCAGTATACACGCATAACCATACAGCAAATGAGTGTCCAGTCCTAAAGCAAAATTTGAGACTGACACATAGATTATGCCATATGTGCAATGCAACATCGCACGATACTGATCATAGCATCTTCATTAAAAAGGCTGGGTCTGAGATTACTTTCATGGTAATTTATGTTGATGACATCATATTAATTTGGAACAATACTACTGGACTGGAATTATGCAAGGCACACTTGAGGGCTGAATTTGAAAGTATCTCATACAAATGGGACGCACACATACACATAGTCCAAGATGACTATCTAACTTCATGACTATTGGCTATCCAACTACTTGACTATTGACTATCCAACTTTCTATAAGTTACATAGAAAGAATAAGGTACCTCCAATATGTCAAGTTGGAATTACTTAATGTCACAATTAGGCCGAGTGGACCCACGAGTCCCTACCGAGTTAAGTTCATACTAACTTAGCTAACAATTTAGTAGGCCTAATGGAGATAAATAAACCATGGTTACACAACTCTCGACCTTTTGGGTCAAAGTAACCTATGGTAATGTAAGCAATTCCATTTACATTCCAACACCCTCCTTAATTGGAAATGCATAACATAACATGAAGTAACTAATTCAGAAAACTCCAAAGAATGTGAACTTGATGCAACAAGACAAAAAGATGATGAAGCTCTTTGCTCATAGGTATCCATAAGGAACAATCCACCACGTAATGTTCCCCAAGCAATGATCATAAGAGATCTCTTTGGGTCTTTGATAAGACATTTGTCTTCTTTGAATTCCACAACCAATTCTTGGTTCATAATTGTAGAGACCGAAATGAGATTCTTTTTTATTTTTGAAGACATAAAGTACATTATGAATGTACTTCTCCTCACCATTGGGTAAGATAATGGGGATCACTCCAATACCTTTGATAGGATAAGACTTGTTATTAACACCTTGAACTTTGCTTCCATCATGCACTTTCACAAGCTTTGTGAAGACCTCTTTGTGATAAGTCATATGGCGTGTGGCACCGCTATCAATCACCGAATCAATAGATGAAAAAATAGCAACTTGTAAAGCTGAAGATGAGCTGTTTTCTGCTGAAAAACCAGCAAGATTTGAAGTGGTAGAAATCTCATCTTGAGAAGAGATGAGATTATTAGTGACAAAAGCATAATCATTATTGAAAAGATTATCCTCCTTTTCAAATTGTTGTTCAAAAGCAATGATTGTGGTACTTGTATTCTTACCTTTCTCTTTTTCCTTAGCAAGCCTCTTCCTACATTCTTTGATGTGATGCCCAAATTTCTTGCAATAGTGGCACTTAACCCTTCTTCTTGGAGCCTTGATCTTGAGCTTCCTTAGATTTTTGATCACCTTTGGAAGTGTTGAAAGAAGGCTTCCCTTTCCACTTTCCTTTGCCTTTGCCTTTTGCAAAGAAAGCTTGATCTTCTTGTTCACCAAAGTTGATCCTTGTTTGCTCTTCTTGAAAAAGTAAGCCAACAAGTTCATCGAATGAGATTTGTTGTCCCCTAAGAGAAATGCTCAATTATGACACAAAGGGAAGGTAAGAATTAGGAAGAGAGTTGAGAGTAATAGATACAAATTGTGAGTTCTCAATCACCTCATCAATACTAAGAAGCTCCTCTCGAAGATCCTTGATCTTCGTCAAGTGGTTTGTAAGCAAATCACCTTCTTGCATCTTCAAGATAGAAAGTTGATTTCGAAGATATACCACTTTTGCCGCATTCTTTACTTGAAACATCTTGGCAAGAGTCTCCCAAGCACTTTTGGAAGTCTTGCATGATCTAATATGAGGAAGAATAGATCTCTTCACTGATAATGCAATGAAGGAATGTGCTTGTGCATCTCGTCGATCCCGCTTCTTTTGCTCATCGAAAGACACCTCCGTAGATGATGAAGTAGTTGTTCTAGATGGTGCAATAGGTGCCAAGGTAGGGGGCCTCTCTTCGTCACCATTAACTACTTCCCACAAACCTTTAGCAATTAGAAGGTTCTTTATCATGTAGCACCACAAGGAATAGTTTGTGCCATCCATCCTATCTTCATTAAATAAAGAACCAATAGACTCTGATTCTTTAGCCATAACATAAAAATCAACTTGTAGTAGATAGGAAATAGACTTTCCAAGACAAAATCTACTCAAAGGGCAACAACCTCAAAGCTGAAATTATGAGCAAAATAGATTGCAATACTCCACATGCAATTTGCTCATAGGTGGCTGATTTCTGCACAAAAAAACATAATGCTCTTGCATTGGCATGGTGTCGGGTGGCACATAGCTAGGGAGAGCGAGCAAATGCTAGGAGCCAGGTGGAGCAGGTGATGCTTTGGAGTTCGGCTTGTCTAGCAGGATGGTGACTAGGATCGGAGACATCAGGTGAGCATAGTATGTGGATGACGAGTCCATTGGGGTGGCACTCAAATAGGTAGACTTCAAATGAAGCCGAAGCCAAAACCAAAACCAAAAATTTGTGGCTAAAAAGAGTGCACACTATGTGCATATAGAGTTGATGGTAGCGCCCTACTCCAAGCTCACCAACAGGGCAATTTCAGCAAGAAATGTGTCCAAAACACATGTATCTTCATTTGTAGATGGGCATCCTCCTACAAAGAAGTAAATCTGAAATTTTCAGCATGTAATTGAGTCAAAATCACATGCAATTGGTTTAAGCATGGGCGCCCTACTGCTAGCTCTCAAATAGGTGAAGATGCCCTGCAATTGCCTGCAAAAAAGTTATAAGAAGAACAGATTCTTCTCTTGCAAAAATCAGCAGCTTGATGATTTTCTGTTAGCAAAAGGGGAAGAAGATAGCTTCCTATTGGGTGCCCTCCTGCAAGCAATCTGATCACCTAAAGGCTCTGATACCATGTAGGAAATAGAAGCCTAAGGATCCAAGATCTATTCAATCACACAAAGCATTCTCAAAAGAAAGAGAGAGATGGCTAGAAACCCTCTTGTAGAAACTTGTGGACAGCCAAGGAGAATAGTCAGTATTGCTTACAAAAGTATCTCATACAAATGGGATGCACACATATACATAGTCCAAGATGACTATCTAACTTCATGACTATTGGCTATCCAACTACTTGACTGTTGGCTATCCAACTACTTGACTATTGACTATCCAACTTTCTATAAGTTACATAGAAAGAATAAGGTACCTCCAATATGTCAAGTTGGGGTACTTAATGTCACAATTAGGCCTAGTGGACCCACGAGTCTCTACCAAGTTAAGTTCATACTAACTTAGCTAACTCTAAGTTTAGTAGGCCTAATGGAGATAAATAAACCATGGTTACACAACTCTCGACCTTTTGGGTCAAAGTAACCTATGGTAATGTAAGCAATTCCATTTACATTCCAACATTGGAATGGAATATTGTAGCCCTGTTGGAACTCCACATGAGCAAGGTTTTAGACTAAGTAAACAGATGTCACCAAAGACAAATGAAGAACAATCTGAAATGAGTAGGTATCCATACAGAAGTTTGGTAAGGTCCCTCATATACGCGATGGTCTATACCAGGCCTGACATAGACATAGCCACAACCACTGGAATACTGAGCAGATTCCTTGAGAATCTTGGACTTGATCACTGGCATGCTGCAAAGAGGATTTTAAGATACCTGAAAAGGAACAATTGGCCTTGGGATAGAATACAGCCACCCATTTGAAGGGATAGTGGGATTTGTGGATTCTAACTGGGCGAGCAACACGGACGATAGGAAGTCCACTTGTGGATTTGTCTTTATGATGAGCAATGGAGCTATGAGTTGGGCAAGCAACAAACAAAAGTCTATAGCCCTATCTTCTACTGAAGTAGAACTGATGGGGTTATGTCATGGAGCCCGAGAATACATGTGGATTAACAATTTTTGTCAAAAAATTGGGATTCCAAGCAAAGACATGAAAATCTTCAATGATAATCCGGGCAGTATTTTCATATGCAGAAATGGGGGACTGCACAAGAGAAGCAAACACACTGAGATTCAGTATCACTTTGTTAACAACTTAGTGCATTAATGTCCCACAAAAGAAATGACTGCAGACATAATGACTAAATCATTAGTTGTGTATTTGAGAAATGCAATGAGGATAAATTATACTATGGAAGAGGGTGGTTAGCATTGAGATGGGAGTTGTTGATGTCCAGCTCATGGGACAGCAACTATCAATGCTAGCCGCCCCTAGAAAGCTAGAAAAGTAATATTCCAGAATGATTTCTTGGCATGATCAATGTCATGTGAACACACAAGACGTGTATAATTATGTGTTAGAATACCTTGGCATGCAACTGACATGCGAATATATGTACAGACCATGCATTTGTGAAATCCACGCTTTTGAGTTATTGTGCATTGCTTGTGTAGATGGTGATTGCTTTATGCTGATGCGTTCTTGCTTTACTCCTCCAGTACGGTAGTGATCATATTCATCCCCACGCCTTTACTCTAACACGTTTAAGTATTGTAATTTGCGATTCTTGCAGAAACCACAACTGAGCAAAAGCAAATACTAGTAGAATTTCTCGGTGCAATTTGCAGCCTGGCTATCACAAACTAAAGACTCGGTCTAGTTAAAATCTCACCTTATCAAACCTTTTGTCCCACCACTGCGAAGGATCCCAGAAGAACTGCTGCCAGAGCCGTTCTATTCTGGAAGCTTGGCCTGCGAGCCGATCCATACATAGCCAACCCAACCCAACCCATCAGCAGCACATCAAAAACAAGAGAGTGACTTTAAAACCCGCAAGCAAATTACTAGTCTATCAGACCTAACTAGCTAAGTTAAAACACAAGAAGAAAAAGTAGCAACAAAAATCAAAAGCAGAGCAGAGCTAAAGTCTCACGTTTATCCTCCAAGCTTCTTGTTCTCGAACTGTGTGCCACAATGGCCATGAGTGGAGGAGGAGGAGCAGTAGCAGAAAGAAGCAGCACAGTAGGAGTGAGCGAAGTGGAAGAGGAGGAACGGCGAGATCTATCAGAGATAAGGAGGGTGATTGTCATTCTGATTTTGATTGTGACAGGAGGAAGTGAATATTGAGGAGGTGGATGAGAATAGAAGAAGATGTGACGATGACCATTTGGGTTGCAACAAAGGCCTACTCCTCCTCCTCCTCCTCCTCCACCTGCTGCTGCCGCCATGGCTGCTTTCGTGTTTTGCCTACTGGGCTTTGCTTGGGCTTGGGTTATAGCTTGTGATCCAGAATTCCAGGAAATACAGATGGTAATCTGGGTATGAATAATCACCTTTTCCTAAATAGATTATAGGGAGCCAAAATATCACAAATCACACCTTCAATGTGCATCTAAGCATAAGCATCGTTTTTTTCAATTTAGCCTAGATTTTTCAATTTTTTTACATGCACCTTCCGGGATGTGGATAGTGCATGTAAATTTTTTTTACATGATCTTCCATGTAGAAGGTGCATGTAAAAAAAATTCAACGGCAAAAGCAAGAAAAAAATAATAAGTAAAAAAACTTTTTACGTCACGGAAGGATCTTCTTAGCCATTCCAATGTGGGAAGGGCCTTCCGCCTCAGGCTATCGCCCTCGGCCGAAGGCCCGCCCTAGCAGAATGGCCTCAAGGGTGATCTCCCCCCCCCCCCCCCCCCCCCGCTCCCTCCCTAATATGAGAATATTAAGTTGAAAATAAAATTTAATAATGTGTGAAAAATTATTTTGTAAAATGGATTTATATTTTGATTTGAAATATGTGCATGATCTTCATAAGTTTGTATTGTATGAAATTTTGATATTAGTTTGTTGGTAGTTTGGAATAGGCATTTAAAAGTTACAACAAATTGATTATAATTTTGTTGTAATTCATTGATTGATTATATATGTGATTGTAAACATGGTTTCAGTAAAGTTAAGGCCACCATCACGTTTTGTCCATTAACTTTAAAAAGACACAGCTTCACAACTCTATCAACATAGAATATGTTTGTTTGTCAAGAAAGAATCCGTAATAGGCAAGAGAGACAAAGATTCATTTATAATATGTGAACAATTGCCAAAAATTGGCAAATCTAGCTTGATCAAAAACCATGTAGTATAATGTAAATTTTGTACATAAGTGGATTCCACACATGTGAGGCTAAGATGCCACGTGGCAACCCACTCCTGAAGTAGGTTAGGTCAAGTCAAGAGAGTTGGTCATGTCTATTTGGTGGTCATCCCTACTTTATAGGACCTACACCTAAGTTTAAGGTGAAAAATTGACCAACTAGCTACCTACCAAGCATAACTCTAGGATCTAGGCTAGGGTTTCATTTTGGGCAAGAAGAGTGAGTTAAATTTCTTATTACATTCTGGAAATCCACCTAACTTCAAGAAGGAAGTCGAATTTGCTATGTATTCCAAGCTCCCGTAGTGAGAAGATAGAATATGTTTGGAGCTCATTGGCAATCTCAAGCTAGTTCACTATGTACATTGAGTTTTTGTGATCCAGATGAAACCAAATCAATTTCTATTTGTTTCTCAGGTTGAAGGCCGTACTACAGCATGTAGTACACACGTGTGGGCTCGGATTTCAATGTTGATCAATGCTTTTGATTGTTAATGCTTGTTGTTTGTCAATTTGCCAATCTAGATCAATTTTTTTGTGTCTAGTTTTTTGATAGAGTGTTAAGCAAACATCCAAACCCTCTTGTGGATCTTTTGTAGATCCATTTATGATCCTAAAGTACAGTATTTTCACATGGTATCAGAGCCAAGTACAAGAGCATAAGCCATTGATCTAATGCAAATCTTAAGATCTGTTACAGTTTGGCAAGTTGGTTTCAGGTTTCAGTTTTGCTTGTTACCAGGCTTGACGGGTGTTCTTGATATTACACGTTCTTGTACCAAAACCAGACTAGGCAGAAAGGATCGAATTATAGTATAGTTTTATCCAGTCTGTCAGAGGATACACGAGCTAGTTCACTCTTGAACAATCGAAATATCTTGCACAAACAACACGCTGAGAAAAAGTACTTTCTGGAGTTAACACAAACACATCTTTCAGATTGTGTGCAAGCTTTGGTTTACTATTAAGATAGACGCATCATTTGAGACACAAACACACTTTGCTTCCCAACCTTTGTTCTCCTGTCTTCCAAAAGCTTGTGTTTTCTTTTCAAACCTGTTCCAGTCCTATCAAGAACATAAGTGCTTCCAGATCATTTGAATTCTATAAAACATCCAATTTTTTTCTTGAAATGAGCAGATGCCTTCAAAAAAATTTCAACTTTTTTATTTGCTTCAGATCTCGACCAAGCCGAGCCTCCATTCTTTGCATCAGATCTCGAACGAGCTGAGCCTCAGTCCCCTGCATCAGTTCTCGGCTGAGCCGAGCATCAGTTTCCTATAACCGGTTCTCGACCAAGCCGAGCATCAGTTTCCTATAACTAGTCTCGATCGAGCCGAACCTCCGAATTACTCCATATACTCTTTGGACCGAGCCGAGTCTACAACAGAACCAACAACGGAAACAGAACATGTCGTCCCATGTCTCTTCCAGTTCTGATCATCCAGATTTTGATAAAATTGAGATCAATATGGGAAACCTTGATTTATTTGAGATGACCAATTGGTACCAGGAGGCACATCAGTTCCTGACCCATATCGAATTTCAGATCCCTCTTTTGAGTGGATATCAGATCTCGTTTCTATTGCATATTGCCTATGCCTCTTATACCCACAGTGACAAATCTTTTTGATTTATCTTACCTCCTAACAGGACCATGATTTATATCATCCCTATCGCTATAGCTGAGAACTCCACACTTTTGGCTTCCCTAGAGGACCAAACACAGTCAGTAGAACAATCCAAAAGATCGAATCCATAGCATATTACAAGTTCATAGATCCTTTAGTGGATAAGCTACCACGTCAATGCAATCAATGATAAGCCCTTAGCTACTGCACATGACTATCTAACAAAGTACAACAGCGTTATAGGTCCAAGATTATGTGTATCTCGATGACACTCTTTCACATGATGGTAGATTCTAGACTACATAGTCAGAACTTGTATGATTGGGCCCAGTTTGTTTCAAGTTGCCTTCATGAGTGTATCATGAATAAACAGCCCTCCACTTTACTAGGCTATCTTCTGACAGATGTTACACTGCAGCCATCGACCAAAGATTCGAGACATGTTGATGCTAGCCGATAAAGCCTGGGAGACTCCAGCAGCACCAGCCAAGAAGACAAAGTCTTTGTCCAAGCATATGGCAGTAGACCCCACACAAGTAGCTTCTCAGAAGAGAAAGAGCTCCTCCTCTACACAAGGGCCAACTACAAAGCACCAAAAGACCGGCCTAGAAAAGCTTACACTGAGAAAGACACCCACATCTTCTGCATCACATATGAGGGACGATCCTTCTGCAGAAGAATCTTCTGCTCAACAAGAAGACACCACCACCCTGGTCCACAACCACAGACATGACAAGCCAGGTGAATGATCAAAATGCAAGTGACGCGACAAGCTTCCCTAGATGAGACGGAGTCCGACGGTACAAAGTCGGAAGGAGAAAAAATCGTATGCAAACCCAGAGCCAAGAAAGCGGCCACACAATCTCCACAGACAACATTTGGCTCAAATGATTCATAAGACACGAGCTCCTCAACATACATGACATCACAAAAAATGTCATCACCTTCTCATGTCGTATGTGATGCAGTCACATCGCCAACACAATAGTTGAATCCCAAGTTATTCCACCAGATTCAATTCCAACTCCACCGCTGCTGGCCGACGTCGTTCACCAACGACACAAATAGTCCAAACAAATCAGTTGGCCACTATTGCGGACCAGCAAACAGCACCCATCACTTCAATAGAAGCAACCGTGCAACCCCTACCAAAATTACCACAAGCAACAGTCTTGGGGGGAGGTGGGGGGGAGGGAGATGGGACTAACATTCCCAAAGAGACGAAACAACCAAAACACCACAAGAGCAGGAAAAGTAGGTCCACATTATTACAGACGATTAAGAATATTTTGGTGTTGAAGACCTGATAGAAATAGATCATGATACCGATGCAGAAAAGGCAGACCAGTTTGGGGGAAATCAGTTCTCGCCAAACGCCATTGCCACCTCCACCCAACTTACCACTCCGTCCATCACTCCCGCATCCACTACCACCGTTTCTATCCCTCCATCATTGCCATTACCACCCCCACCCTCTGAAACACTCTTCTTTGGAGTAGCGCCACTCCACCATACCTCCGATAAATATCCTGTCCTTTCCAATCTTGAAGAACTCTCAAAGGCAGCCAAGCAAATCGTACACAGTCTATCCAAGACCAGCTACTAGCACAGAGATTCGAAAAATAAGGTCAAGCAGCAAGAACAAGTCATAGCAGAGGCAAATCAAAAAGAAGAAGATGAGACTGAGGAGAAGAAAATATCAGTTACGGAGTTGCGATCCACCATGGGCAAGCAAACTCAAGAGCTCAATGAAGTCCAAAATCAACTTAAGCAACAGATGAGCTGGATCGACCAAGCTTGAGACGGATCATCTGGTGCAATAATAGTTGATAGCCCTTTAGTGAAGCCGAAAGACACTCAAGTGTAGCCCCCTCAAGCTCCAACACTCAAAATGGAGAAGTACGTATGACACATTCAAGAGAGAGAGGCCGACAAGATGAATTTCAAACGAGCTGCTGAAAGACAAGAAAAAGCCATCCAAGAGTCCCAGAAGCAGTTGGACCAAGTCACGAAGGACCTACAAAAGGTTTTGGACAAAGTGAAACAACTATGGAACAATGTGTGCAATGCCCAAGCAGGAAATTTTGATTGAAAGGCAAGGGACAAAGACGAAGATGACGGTGTTGTAGGACATGACAGGGTCAACATTCCAGTTGGATGGTAGTATGAGATTGGATGGGAAGGAGACCGAAGCTGCTTCTGGAAGTCTCTCAACCCCCCTACCCAGCTACAAAACTTTCCATTTTTTAAAGTTGGGATTCTCTCAGACCTTTGTGCCCACACACCCCGTTCTCCAACCGTCACTCCCCCATCCCCACCTGAGTCGACCCTTGAGACTACACCAAGGACCTCTTGAGATGTACAAAGCTTGGCAAGACGAGTTCGTAAAACAACTTAGCTCTCCCGATGTCGCGTTCAATCTTATCGAGAATCCTACCCCTGGTCAACCCACCAAGTTCACGCCCACCTCACCCGATCACAACACACCTGACCTACCCAAAACCAATGCTGATGAGAAATTTTGAAAGAAATACCTCGATCCATGAGAGGTGGAAAAGTCGATATCCTACTAGCCCAGATGTCATTGCAGCCACAGCTAGAATGGAGGAATAAGATCCCGAAAGACAATAGGAGGCTGCAGGAGTACTTGAGGGCACCGCCTTGGAAAAGTCTATGTCCTCTGGCTCCACTGATGTGGATGCATTTGCGGCCACTTGTGTTGCCAAGAGGGTTTCCTGCTCTGCTCTTCACCTGGCTCGTCCATCTCGTTAACCTACACACCAGGATTCTCTTCGATGTGGCCCACATTCGCTAGAAACTCATTAAGCAAAAAGATAACAATAATTTCACTGAATAGAAACTTCCTACCTACACTTTTGAGATCAGCTCCAAGAAATGATCGTTACCCAAGTGGTTGATAAATCTATTGAGACGAGTGATAAAGAGTCTATCTCCTTTCCATACATAGTTAAGCAAGTTATACAGAATCCACATTATAGTTGAGCCAGGAATTTGTACGACATAAGGCTTCAAAGTATCATCTATATACTCACTCACATACGTGAATGCATCCATATTAGCCTGTAGAGTGGCAAGCATATCTATTCTAGTAGTGAACATACAATAAATATGATCAATCTGATTTGAAAACTGTGTGTGTGCCAGTAGATTGGCCAACTCTATTTTAGAGAATGACATTGTCAATGCAACGATGAACACTAATTTACCAGCAAAACACTAGTTTAAAGGCACAAGACAAGATAAACTGGTCGAAATTTCAACAGAGCAAGAGAAGTAGTGAGAACAAATTGAGAACCCACACTCTTATATAGGGGGATTTGTTTTCAAAAATAGATAGTATTATAAAACAAAATAAAACAATTTCTATTTATAAACATAGTCCAATTATTCAACGATATTTGTTACAAAGGAATATTCCAAAAACAATCTATTATTTTAAAATTGTTTCTATTCCTTCTCATTAGTTTGTGTCGCTTCTCTAGCGTTGTTGTCCAAAACATTGGTTGTTGTTGGCCTCGACATCCATCACCTTCCAACTCGGACTCTAGACATCCTCCAGTCCTTATGCCTTGCGTTGGCATTAGAAAATTGCCATGTGGTTTTCCTAGCTGAATTTGAATTTGAGATCATTGAACTCAACCCTTCAGTTCGTGTGTTTTTTAAGTGTCCTTTGCCAAAAACTCCTGGAATATCTCAACCAATGCGTTACTAAGCCCATTTTCTTCACCATGTCATGAATTTTTGAAATATGCATCCTTTGACCTATAATGACTCTTCTCCATCCCTTGTGTATTCTAGATAGCTAATGATCCATAGGATTTCATAAACCAAGGTCCGTGAGCATAGATGATGTTCACATAAGTTTTTATTAGATTAAATATATATAAAGACATAAATACAAAATATAAAAATGCCATACACACATACCATATAGTGAGTTATGTGTTTTCTCCCCATGCATCGATCATCAATTGAATGAATGCTTTGACTTCTCTCGCGTATCTATCCAAATCTTCATCTCTCACACTTTTCTTGTTGATAGTTTGTGACAAGGCATCAAATGCTTGCCACACCTTAGCATGTGTACCATGGAAGGATCTGAGCCAATATTTGTTGTGCAAATTATTATATTTGCACTATTGGGCTGCATGTTCCATGCATAACAATAGTGCACATATCATAATTTGTCCAATATTCGTAATTCAAGAGGTTGTGCAAACATGGACTCTTTCAAGATGAATGTTTAAAACAGGACTCCAAGCTTTGCCTAGATTGTGCTATTCGGTGCAAGACGTGTGAAAGATTCAACTTTCAAAGTTCTGAGGCCAAAACTTGTTAGACTTAGAGATTGACTTTTCAAAGTTCATTAGTCTAAATTTCATTTGAATAAACACTTTTTGAAAGTGTGGGAAAGTTAGAATGTGAGTTTGAGTTGATTCAAATTTGAATAGTTGGGTACATTGAATCTAGACCCAAAATTAGTAGGGTTAGCATTTTGGTGGGAAAGCCAAGTGGCCAAATAGGGTTTGGACCTGTTATAAAAGGATGTAACTTGTGGAGAGAGCTATCTTCTCTCTTCTCTATCTCATTTCATGCTTATACATGGTTCTCTTGGGTTCTGCTATCCATTGGTGCACTATCTTGGTGATTGCTTGCAATTCTATGTGTAGAATGATCTATATTTGTTATTTTTGGATCCACACGTGTGACATACAGTAGCTTTCTAGTTTTGTACGGACAACAATAGTACTTTTTCATTTCACAAGTGATCAAGTTCTATTCGTGTTTGCATCTCATTTTGTGTGTAGATGCTGATTTTTCTACATTGGTGAGATTGGTAGTGTATTTCTCTTTCTAACCAAAGATCATTCAAGAAGATTGGATCATAATGATCTGAAATCTATCACATGGTATCAGAGCTTGTGTTTCAGGTTATGAAGGAGAAAATCAGATCTATCAATGAATTGGTGAAGATATCAAGTCTAGAGCATGCTAGAGAGGATTCTACACCAAAATCGAGGTTTTAGCTCTTGTAGATTGGATCTTTTGTAGATCAAAATACTATATAGGTCAATATACTTGATCAATTCTGATTTTTGAATTCACATACTGGATTTGGCCGATTTTTGGATCATTGGATTAGCCTAAGTGGTGGCTTATAGATTGCATATCAAATTTTCAACATTTGCATGTAGATTTGGAATAGTCAATTTTTTGTGATTTTGTCAAAACCCTAATTTTGATTAGATCTCTAGATAGTGAGATTTCAATCTTAGGAAGTGGAAAAAGTCATTAGATTGAGGATAGATCATAGGTTGATCAAGATTCCATGATTCTATGTGCTGATTTGCTTGGTATAAGTGCTAGAAGAGAATTTGTGAGATAGTTTCAAATCTTGGTGATTTCTTTTGAAAGCATTTGTTGTTGTTCAAAGGAGTGCTTTGTGCATTGAAACAGGTTGAAAGAGAAGATTAGGCCATTGCTACATGGCAACCTCAATTGGAGCCATGTTGGAAGCCAATAATAGGCTTACCTCAAGTAACTATTCACTATGGAAAGTGAGGATGGAGTCACTTCTTGAAATGAATGATGTTTTGGATATTGTTGTAGGTTTGGAGGAGATACCAACAACACAACAAGATCAAATGAGGTATGACAAGAGGGCCAAGAAGGCTCTACACATGATAGAGATGAATGTTACAAATGAACTTCTCAAGAAGTTGGTAAGTGCACATCATCTTTGGAAGCTTGGAATTCATTGAAGAAGCTTTATGAATCCAAGTCTACTTCTAGAGTGTTGACTCTAAGAAGCAAATCTTTTCTTGTTTGCAAAAGAATGAAGAAAGTCCAAGTACTTTTGTTTTGATAATGAAGCATTGAATGAAGAGTTGGCTTGCGTTGATGAAAACATTAAGGAAGGAGAGCTTATTCAAGTAATTCCTAATGGCTTGTTGGATGCTCATGCTAACATTGTTCAAAGTATTGCTATTCAAAAGACTTTGCCAAGTTAGATGGTTCTTCAAGAGATCTTGATCAATGAGGAATATAGGCTTCAAGCAAGAGGTGGATCTACATCGACACTTCAAGAGGATGCTATGCTCACAAAGGGCAAACTCAAGGGCAAAACCAAAAGTGAGTGGTCTAAAGGACAAGATCAAGTGGATGCTTCTTCAAGTGGCAAAAAGGAGGATAGATCAAAGCTCAAGTGCTTCTATTGTGGCATCAAAGGACACTTTGCAAGTGAGTGTCACAAGAAGAAGAGAGATCAAAAGGTAAAAGGCAAGGGAACTTGTTCAAACTAGATGCTTGTGTTATTGCTAACCAAGTTGGATGTGTTGCAAGGGAGCAAATTTCTATTCAAGAGGTTTGGCCAAAAGGATGAGACACATCAACTTCAAGTCATTAGAGGTAATGGCAAGGAAGAAGGTTGTGATTGGTCTTCCAAGTTCCTTAAGTGAGTCTTGTGCTTTGTCTAAGTCACATAGACTACCTTATACTAGACCTATTTTTAGATCTACAAAGCCTTTTCAACTTGTACATTCGAATATTCGTGGATTTACTACAATTAGCAATAGTGGAGCTAAGACGTCTGTAACATTCATTGATGATTTTAGTAGATTTTGTTGGATCTAAATCCATTAGTAATTATTGTATTCTCATAGGTGATGGAGCTATATCATGGATGTCAAAGAAACAAGCCACTATCTCATTGTCATCTAGTGAGGCCGAGTACAAAGCTCTTACACATTGTACAAAGAAGATGGCATGGATCAAGAAGATGATCAAGGATCTTCACTTGCTGGATTTTTCAGAGAGCCCAATCATCTTTTGTGACAATCAATCAGCCCAAAGAATGGCATCCAATCCTATCTTTAATGCTAGGAGCAAGCATATTGAGATACAATATCACTTTGTGAGGGAGCAAGTCATTGCAAAGGAGGTGGAGCTTTAACATGTGTCTTCAAGGGAATGTGTAGCTGATATCTTCACCAAAGCATTGGGAAAATACTTGTTCATGAAGCATAGGACTTCACTTGGCTATGCTAAAAGGTAGTGTGAAAGATTCAACTTGTTTCATCACATTTTGCTATATTTCCATATTTGGCATATTGAGGCCAAAACTTGTTTTAGACTTAGAGATTGACTTTTCAAAGCTCATT
This sequence comes from Diphasiastrum complanatum, assembly GCA_029204225.1. Classification (NCBI taxonomy): domain Eukaryota; kingdom Viridiplantae; phylum Streptophyta; class Lycopodiopsida; order Lycopodiales; family Lycopodiaceae; genus Diphasiastrum; species Diphasiastrum complanatum. The sequence goes on along the minus strand of CM055107.1, from coordinate 14,510,124 downwards.
AGTCTAAATTTCATTTGAAGAAACATTTTTTGAAAGTGTGGGAAAGTTAGAATGCGAGTTGAAGTAGATTCAAATTTGAATAGTTGGGTACATTGGATCTAGACCCAAAATTAGTAGGGTTAGCATTTTGGTGGGAAATCCAAGTGGCCAAATAGGGTTTGAACCTGTTATAAAAGGATGTAACTCATGTAGAGAGATATCTTCTCTCTTCTCTATCTCATTTCATGCTTATACATGGTTCTCTTGGGTTCTACTATCCATTGGTGCACTATCTTGGTGATTGCTTGCAATTCTATGTGTAGAATGATCTATATTTGTTATTTTTGGATCCACTCATGTGAAATACAGTAGCTTGTTGGTTTTGTACGGACAACAACAGTACTTTTTCATTTCACTCAAGTTTGATCAGGTTCTATTAGTGTTTGCATCTCATTTTGTGTGTAGATGCTGATTTTTCTACATTGGTGAGATTGGTAGTGTATTTCTCTTTCTAACCAAAGATCATTCAAGTAGATTGGATCATAATGATCTGAAATCTTTCACAAGACGTTGGTTGCAATTCAAAATACTTTTGCTTCGCCCAGATTCAAACATACAGTATATGCAAAATGCTTAGTATTTGCACCGAGACCACAACCGTACATGCATTTCAAGGTCTTCAAATCAGCAACTAGGTGTCATTCTACAGTAAAGTTTTCTCCTTCTACATTGAGCAATTTGCCTTCATTTTATGCATGAATTACCTTAGATATACTATATTTTTCAGATAGTCACTTCAAGACTTTGTGAGATTCCTTATGAAGTTCAAATGTAGCTATCCACCATATGTGATTTTCGGATTGCACACTAAATTCTTTAGAATAACTTTTGCCAAACCATTAGAGGAGTTCTCAATATCAGAAAGACTTTTTAAGGGACGCCATGTAGGATATAGAAAAATATCAAAAAAAAAAAAACAATATTGTTTATTTGCTTGCCCCCACCACTCCCGAGGCCTCCCCAACTCCCAATGATCTAACCATAGTGTCTATAGTCACAGTTAAGAACTGCAAACAGTTCGCAGTATAAGTTGACTAAATTCAAAAATATTCCCTCCATTGGTTACGAAAAGGGCAATACTTTCACTGGATCTAGAATATGACCGCCATCCCCAAATTCGAATCATGAAAAATTGCAAAATGTTTACATATGCATTCCTTCCACGAGAATGGAAATATGGGTGCCATCTCCAATTATGAACGCCATCATCACCTTGGAATGGAAATATGATCGTACATAGTATATAATATAATCAAAGATGAGTATTTTGTTTTGCTTCATAGAATCTGGTCATAGTACTTTGATGCAACTGATTACTCTATTGTTTTTTTTATGATGACATCGTATCATCTACATGTGGATATCCCTATTGATTTGGCACCTTTGCAGAGAAGATGAGACAAAGGAATTCAAATATCTGTTGAGGATCGGTCTCGTTACAGGGCAGAAGGAAAAAAAAAAAAACTTGGATTGTGGATAGATGGAACATTATATCCACAAGATCCAAGCACTTTGACACATCCCACATTCTCTTCAACAACTCATTTAGTTACATGGATATGCAATGGGCATAGTGGACTAGGATATTGTAAAAGATTGCAGAACCATGGAACAACTTTATATAAATAAAGTTCACTTTTTAGAAGGTGAGTTAATTCGAATATCCTCTTATTGTCAGAATAGAGATTGTCATCTCCAAAAGACGTTAGAAGAAAATGAACAACTTAAAAAAAATAATGAATCATTACAGAAGATAACAATCAATATCAAATTAGAACTAGAGCAAATACAATCAGTCTTACAGTCTATTCATATTGAAAACTTACAATTATTGAAGGATGTAGATCTGGCAAAGAAGAAGGCTGAAAATAAGAAGCGAAAGCGACAAAGTTGCAAGGATATTCAAACGCTTTCAAAAGGAGGTTATCGAAATAGAAGGATCCGTGCATTCAAGTAGCCATATTCTGATTATTGTAAGTTTTTCAATGACATTTGGATTTAATTTCAGTTATGGTGATATTCTGTTAACTACCTATTTTTTTTGCAGATCTGCATTAGTAGCTCCTCAAAATATTAAAGACAATGCTTCACTAGGAATGTCATTGGGCACAATATTGACTTGCAAATCCACTGAGCGTATCATGATGAACAATAGGAGTTCAAATGTAAAGTGTAAAATAGCAGAGTCTTTGATGGTGGACATTCAAAAAAAATTAGATAAGACTATAGTTCAGGGTGCTTGTGATTTTGCAGGTATTAGCAGGGAAGCATGTGCAACAATATTTAAACTAATTAGAGAAGCTTTTAAGCAAGTTTGAATTAGTCCCAATCCCTAGGACATATCACTTGAAGAAAGAGAGGGATACATTAAACATAGGTATGCATAAGATCACAAAAACTCCATTTCATATTGAGGAGGTGTATGAAACTGATGGAAGATCGATATTCTATAATTCATCAAACAGCTTATTTGTTGATCTAAATTACTTGGCATTTCAGGTAACTAGCCTCATTATTACATTACATTCATTGAATAGTATTAATTCATTGTAAACTAAGTCTCATTAATTCTTTGGACAGGTGCTGAAGGAGGATCATGATATATTATCATGGATATTCTCAAGGATATCTTATCCTAGGATCATCAAGGACCATATGAATGGAGGACTTCTCAATGTTCCAAGAGTTGGAGACTTCAATGTTGAATGGCACTTAGCAGGTGATTTGAAAACATTAAAATGTATGTATAATGTCTCTCACGGTGCTACATCAAAACACCCTTGTTTGTACTGCACCAAAATGGCAAAAGATGTAACTAGGAGTACAAGAATTACTAGAGAATATGCAAATCCAAATTGGAAGCCTGTGTTGCCTATCCCCTTGAAAAATGTGCATGTTTGCACTCTTTATGCAGAAGTTAGATTAATAGAAAAGATCATTTATCTTCATATAGTTTTTGCTTGAAATATTAAGCCAACATCATTAGCAAAGGAAGTTATCTCTCGATTAGAAGATGTTTTATCAAAAGAAGGACTCCATAAGGGACATGTCAAACTTCAAAAAGATGAAAAGCTTTCAGGAAAGAATGGGAACATGCCAACTAAGCCAAGCATAGGAGGAGCAAAAGCACGTCGTTTCCCATCAAATCATACTGGTAAGGCTTCTAATATTTAACACTCAGTCTGGACAAATATTATTGCTGCCACTCAGGACTTCAAGAAAGACGGCAAAACCAGAGTACTAAAAGTTGATGTATGGAAGAAGCTTGATAGTATGATTGCTATTTTAAGAAAAGAAAAATACTCTGATATTGATAAGAAAGTTGTCCAAAGGACTTGTGTCGAGTTTGTTAATGCAGTATCAAAAGCATGGGGAGAAGATCACATCACTCACTACATGGTTAGTATAAAATTTTCAAGATGCTTTCAATTTTTCATATATATTTAGATCCAAACATAAGACTAACATTATGATTTTGACATATGCAGCACATACTAAGAGATCATACAACATTTTTTGCAAACACATATGGAGGCTTGAGTGTATGTGTAGGAAAGAAAGAGTCAAGTCACCAAGATCTAGTTATCAATCAATATCCACAAGAAACAAGAGAGAAGAGGCTGGGCACCCAACTCAGAGAGAGAGAGAGAGAGAGAGAGAGAGAGAGAGAGAGAGAGAGAGAGAGAGAGAGAGAGAGAGAGAGAGAGAGAGAGACAGAGAGAGAGAGAGAGAGAGAGAGAGAGAGAGAGAAAACAGCAACAAGAGCAATGGAGAGCAATGCTTAGCCAAACTGTAAAAATGGAATACACAATGAGCATCTAAGTACTCTACCTGGATGTGACCAAATGCCACCAAACCCTAAGGTTAACCACTTACTAAATGTAGGGCACCCCCAAAAGTCAAGATAGGGCCCCTAAACAAAATTAGACCTCTAAGTACCCACGAGTCAGTACATGACCAAAATTGGGTCCAACTGAACTTAAGAAAAACTTAAGATGGCCTAAATAACTAAATACCCATGGTTACACAAATCTCGATCGAGGTCAAAGTAACCTATGGATTAACTTTAGCATAGTCATTTATTTCTAAAACCCTCCTTAAATGACAATGCAAAAATTGAAATCTTCACTGTGTACCAAAACCAACATGTGGTATCAAATTTAAAGCTTTGCATAAAGCTTCAAATCTGACTCTAGGCAATGCCTTAGTGAAGAAGTCCACAATATTATCCTCCGTAGGACAATATTCAAGTAAAATGTCGCCATCATGAAGTCTCTCCCGAACAAAGTGATAATGGATCTCGATGTGCTTCGTCCTCGCATGAAAAACAGGATTTTGTGCAATGGCAATAGCACTTTGACAATCGATCAAGATAAGAGTGGCTGAGGGCTCGCCAAACTTCATGTCAACAAGTAGTCTTCTCAGTCATAAACACTCTGTTGTGGTTGAAAATATCGCTCTATATTCTGCCTCACTAGAAGAAGTAGCAACAGTGGGCTGCTTTTTACTCGACCACAAAATTGCAGAATTTCCGTAGAAAAAGCAATGTCCACTTGTAGGGCGTCTAGTGTCTTGATCTCCACCCCAATCCGAGTCACTAAAACCAACCAAACATGCATCATCACAAGCAGGAAAAACCAGTCCATGACTTCTTATTCCTTGAAGATGTCGAAAGATCCTCTTCAACGCTTTCCAATGTGATGTCATCGGTGCATGCATGAATTGACTCATGAGTGAGACACGATAAGAAATGTCCGATCTTGAATTACATAGGTAAATGAGACAACCAATAGCTTGACAATATAAAGTAGTATCAAATGATTCGCCATCACCTTGACTACTTAATTTTAGACCTGTCTCCATAGGTGTAGCAACTGGCTTGCAAGCCTCCATCTTGAACCGCTTCAAAATCTACCCAATGTAGCGTTCTTGAGAGATGAAAATTCCAGCCTCTTTTTGTACAAATTCAAGACCAAGATAAAAATGCAATAGGCCTAAATCTGAGGTTTCAAAAACCATACCAAGATCAAGTATTACGGCATCAATTTGCTGCTCATTACTTCCCGTAATAATAATATCATCAACATAAATCAAAATAATGATGATATAATTTGAAGTATGCTTGACATAAGGAGTAGATTCGCTAGGACTATCAGTAAACCCTCGATCACAAAAGTAGGCATGTATCTTTTGATACCACATCCTCGGGGCTTGCTTCAGTCCATAAAGTGCCTTCTTGAGAAGACAAACTTTATCTTCTTGGCCTTCAACCAAAAAACCAGTAGGTTGTTGAAGGTATACTTCCTCATTGAGATCACCATTGAGGAATGTTGTCTTTATGTCAAGTTGCCGCAAATGCCAACCAAAGTGGGCAGCCAAAGAGGTTACTACCCTCACAGTAGTCATCCGAGCAGTAGGAAAAAAAGTCTCCTCATAATCAATCCCCTTTTGCTGAGCATAGCCTTTGGCAACGAGCCTTGCCTTGTACCTTTCAATGGTACCATCTGCCTTATACTTGATTTTGTATACCTATTTAGAACCAATTGCCTTCTTCCCATGAGGAAGATCAACAAGAACCCAAATCTGGTTCTTCATAAGTGAGTCATACTCATCTTGCATCGCATCCTCCCAACATTTTACTCCCTTGGCCTACTCATAGAAAACAGGTTCTTCTGCAACATCTCCATGAGATGTAAGAGCAAAATCTGAAAAATCAGCATAGTCCATTGATTTTGTAGAGGCATGTGTCTTTCCATCATAAAATGAACTTACTTTGTTGTCCCGCAAAGTCGACAACAACCACCGTGGGACTGTTTTGGGCTGTCCAACAACCATGTCTCTTCTTACAATTTGTTGTCCAAGATCCTCCGACACCACACTTGGCTGTCCAAGATCTTCCAAAACTGGTCCTTGCTTCTAACAGTTCCTGCAGGCTAATTATGAGCAACAATGGGCAGTTCTTGATGAACATTAGGCTCTTAACTTGATGAGGTGTTGGGCAGGTCGAAACTGGTTGATTGCTGCCCCTTATCTCCAAAAATAGAAGATGGTATCAAATCTGAAAAAACTTCAACATTCACACTATGTGGGCTGTCCCCCTTCAAGATATGAGTTGGGGCCACATCCAATGAATTCTTTTCAACAAAATGCACATCACAACTAGCAATAATCTTGTTAGTGCTCAAATTGAACAACCTATAGCCTTTGCTTTCACTACTATAGCCAACAAAAATACATTTAACTCCTTTATCCTCAAGCTTTATACGAAGTTTATTTGGAACAAAAACATAAGCCGTACAACCAAAAATGCGAAAGTGAGAGATTGTAGGCTTCTTTCCATACCAAACTTCATAAGGAGTTAATACTTTCAATGCTTTAGTAGGACAACGATTGCTTATGTATGCTGCCATTATAACCGCTTCAGCCCAAAACTTGTGAGATAACCCCTTTGCTTTGAGCATGCAACAGGCCATCTCCATAAGTGTGCAATTCTTTCGCTTGGCAACACCATTTTGTTGAGGCGTATAGGGACTTGTCATTTGATGTAGAAATTCCCTTTTCTCGAAGAAATGCACCGAACGTATTCTTAATGTATTCCCCTCCTCGATCGATGCGTAGGGTCTTCATAGAATGCCCAAACCGATTTTCCACCATTGCTAGAAAGTCTTTGAAACGTTGAAAAACTTCCGATTTATCCTTCATAGGATAGATCCATGTAAAACAAGAAAAGTCATCAATAAAAGTCACAAAATAGATGCACTTTCCAATGGATTCGGTCCTCATTGGACCACAAACATCACTATGAACCAAATCAAATTTATCAAGAACCCTTATAGTTCCATCAATTGGAAAAGGTTTCCTTTGAAACTTTCCAAGTATGCACCCCTCACATACATGCCCTTCCGGCTGCTCAATAGTAGGAATGTCTTCTACCATATGAAATGTGTTCAACTTCTTCAAACTTGCAAAGTTGAGATGCCCAAACCTTGCATGCCACAATTCAACCAACTCCAATGATTGTGATGTAGAAGCAACAAGACATGTAGAGGGAATTTGTCGCTCATAGGTATCCATAATGAATAAGCCAGCATGCATTGTTCCTGAAACAATAATCAAGAGTGATCTTTTAGGATCCTTGGTAAGACTCAACAACTAGTCCTTGCTTCAACATAGTTGAAACCGAAAGAAGATTCTTCTTGATTCCCGGAACATAAAGCACATTCTTAATGTACTTTTCTTCACCATTAGGCAAAATGATGGCTACAATTCCAATTCCATGAATAGAATAAGATGCATCATCCGCACATTGTACCTTACTTCCATTTTGCACTTTCACTAATCTAGTGAATGCTTCTTTGCAAGAACTCATATGACGAGTAGCACCACTATCAATCACCCATTCAATGGGCTGAAAACCAACAACTTGCAAAACAAAATCTGAATTTCTCATAGATGTAGTAGTACTAGTAGAAGCAATATTAGACACAAAAGCATAGTCTTGGTTGAAGAGATCACCACTAGCTTCAAGCTCTTGCTCCAAAGTAGCAAGTGAAGCACTAGTATTAATTCCTTTACTCTCTTCTTTCGCAAGCTTCTTCTTACAATCCTTGATGAAGTGCCCATACCTTTTGCAATAATATTGGAATGCACTTATTACTGACTTTCTTGGATTTGGATATTTTCATATATCATCTTTCCAGTTAACTTTTATTGAAATTGATAATTTCTTTAAAAGGAGGGGTGAAGTGGTGGGATAAAATTCTATTTTGGAAATCTGTGGGTTGCATAGTTTTGGAAAAAAAACCAATTGTGGTATAGAAATGAAATTGTTCTGAAAGTAATTTCGGATAGATTCAAAGTAAGATACCTAATTGGAACTTTTCGAATAAGAGAAATTCTTTAGGAAATGTGTGGACAATCTGGAGCTAGAACAGATTTGAATCATTATCTATAAGTAGTAGAGTGAAAGGTCACAAGTTATTAATTCCATTTTGATTGGAATAGAAGTAAGTTTGATCAGGATATAAGTTTGAGAGTTCTATATTTGATCAACCTAATCTTAGTTTTAGTACTAGGATCAGAGAGGGGTTGATTTAGTGGAGGAATTATGTAATTAGAGGTAAGTGGGATTGGAAAACTATTGAGAGTAAATGTTATTCATCTCAAGGATTTTTTGGATATGTTATTTACTCATGAGAAATAGAAATTATTTTGTAGCTGAGTTAAAAGATCTCAGTGAGATATGTGAGTAACATATGTGGGTTCTGGAGGAATCATAAAGTCAAGGCGTGCAATATTGAGATCCAAATTATGCGACAGGAAACAACGGTGGGCTCCGGCAATCCACTTGGAAGTTGTCCATGAGGTGAAGCGGGATTCCCAAGAGCCTCCCATCATAGCCGCACGGAAATACAGTCGAACAATCGGCAGCTGATCTTTGATTTGCTTTGAGGCCATCGGCTTATTTGGATCAAATGCCAGGGTAGGAAGACAATCGTTCCATTTGGTTGCCACTGACGCCAACAGAGTTAGATCTTTTGCAAACATTGCCGATTGTCACACTATTAGATCCGAAGAGTGGACATACTCTCTCTGATATGCCTGTAAGTCGTTGTAGTATAGTGGTGAGTATTTTCGCCTGTCACGCGGATGACCCGGGTCCGTTCCCCGGCAATGGCACCAAAATTGTAGTGGGTTTCTTTCCTTGCCTAACCTGAATCCAAGATCTAGTCAATCTAGCATCAAAGAGACGGAGTTAGTTGTCACGCGGAGGTTCGTTCCCATGAGAGCGATAGTACAGTTCAGATTTCAACATGAATGGAGGATCTAACACTAACATCCATTAACACTAAGCATTAACACTACATCCATTAACCCTACTTCCATTAATTCTAAATCCACAACAATGATAAAAACTTACTCTTCTCTCTCTCCCTTTCTCTCTCACAAAAAGCATAAGAAATAGCAATCCCAATAATGATCAAATCCAACAATTAGCAAATACCAAAGAAAGCATGAGAAATGGAGAAAAAGAGAGGAAGAGCAAGGACATTCATCAATCCATTTCTAAAGAGAACCAATCTGCTTTATTGAAATGAGAAAATGAACATGAGGAACAACTCGAGTTGGTCTCTTTTTATAGTAGAGAGGAGTACCCTGGCCTCTGAATCCTATTGGTCCAGTCTTGCCTCTCTTTTTATTCAAATTTAAAAAAGTGTGGAAATCATCAAAAAATTTTAGGGAAACCCAACTTTATTCACTGACTTGACATTTAGGCCCTGCGACATTAAAAGTCCCACAAAAAGGCCTAAAGTCCTTTCATTAACATTCTAATTAATCAAATAACTATGTGATCATCGGGTTTGACTTACACACACAGGGTGCCAAATCCCTCTCACTTATTGACTAGGGTTAGGGTTGCCTTGGGATCCACAAACCCTTCAACAGTATCCCCCACCAAAACTGGTGGCGGTCCCACGACACCTGCAATATGCAGTTATTGGGGACTTTTATTGGCTTCGCGCATAATCGTAATTAAATGATACTACACCTTCTCCATAAAGTCAAGGCATGCAGTATTGAAATCCAAATTATACGGCAGGAAACAACGGTGGGCTCTGGCAATCCACTTGGAAGTTGTCCATGAGGTGAAGCGAGATTCCCAAGAGCCTCCCATCATAGCCGCACGGGTATACAGTCGAGCAATCGGCAGCTGATCTTTGATTTGCTCTGAGGCCATCGGCTTATTTGGATCAAATGCCAGGGTAGGAAGGCAATCGTTCCATTTGGTTGCCACTGATGCCAACATAGTTAGATCTTTTGCAAACATTGCCGATTGTCGCACTGTTGGATCTGGAGAGTGGACATACTCTCTTTGATATGCCTGTAAGGCCCGGTGGAAATCCACTGAAATATTCCAACTGTAAGACTGGTGGATGATTGGCCAATTGGGCGTATGGATGGTGATTTTATCCATAGCCAATCCCAAATCTTTCCATTTTTGTCTTCACGACATTGGCACATAATAAGGATCTACCCACAACTGGCGAGGGCTGGCGACGTAGCTCCTAATTGATTCCGGAGTTTTCTCAAAAACTGTGATTCTCCATGCCGGTTGCTCTCCTAGTGCATGTATTTTGTCCAATTCTTTGCCGACCTTGATCTCGGAGGTCTTAAATCTGAGAACCCATCCACCACGTGAGGACTCATGTGGATGCTGCTTTAAGAAGGTCTGGATCTGGTCCTCGACTCTAATGGGCCTTCTTTGATGAGGATGGACCCGTTTGTACTACCGATATAGTTGGCGGTTGATCTGCTAGATCTGGAGCTCCCCTCTGGTCCATGCTCGAATCAACTCCTGTATCCATCTGTACAGCTTCTTGGCGCGAAGGGGAGAATTGCGGCATGACCGGGACGGGGATTTGTGGTCCGGCTTCCAACACTTGAGCGGCGGCTTTTTCATGGGCGTTGATGGTCTCTTTTGTCTTTTCCAACTCAGTTGAAGCTACTCCTTTGAACCTATCAAAGCGGCCTTGGAATCCCTGAAGGGCCACTTTGTATGTTTCCACTTTCTTGAACAAATATGCAATCTCCGTCAGTGTGACCGGATGATCGGATATTTGTATTTGTAGATACGCATCATGCTCAAGGGTGGTCGCATCCAATTCACCTTGAAGCCGTGTGCGATCTTCTTCGGCCATTTGTAATTGCCCCTTCAGCAGCTGCACCTGTTGCTTGGCATCTTGCACTGCCTTATCTACCTGATCATGTGCAATTGTCAGGGCATTTTGCAGGGAGCTAATGTAGGTTTCCAAGCGATCAGCTTGTTGCTGGGCCAATGTCTTTTCGCTTTCCGCCTTTTCTTCACGTTGCTTGGCTATCTTCACATCTCGATCCAGCTGGACAATTTTTTGGCTGATCAGAGTGTTTTTAGATCCTAAAATAGAGATCCTCTATTCCATTTCTTTTTTTTTATCCAGCATAGACTGGATCACTTGCCCAAGGCTTGAAACTAACCCGAGAGCATCACCAGAATCGATAGTCATGGAGGTGGCAGCAACAGGAGACCCTGATGGTACTGTCTGTGGTAGGCGTGGAATAGGTGCCAAAGTCTCTTCTTCTTCAAAAATATCCTCGTCTTCAAACCCTTCAGGCACCGTGGCATCGAACTGCTTTGGTGACTTGACAATTGTGTCGACCCGAAGTGTGGCTGGGCTACCTTGTGTGGGTGGTTGCTGACTGGCATCTTCGACACAAATAGTAGCTTCATGGACATGCCCGAATCCTCTTCCAGGGATTGGGGTTCAAAGGGTGCTGGGCTCTGGGGCATTTCAAAGATTTCGGTGGCCCCAAGGGGGTCGGAATCATCGAACATATCCATGAAGAACTGTGTGTTGGGTGAGGTTCGTTCAGTGTGCAGGGGTAAGGCGGCTTGGGCAGCTATGATGGAAATGGTAGGCCCAATGGTCACAGACTGTCCTTGTATGGGACCAGAGGCAAGGGAAGCATCAGAGGCGAGGGGAATGGGAAGTTCAGTGCGAACAACAGCAGGGGGTGGAAGCGCAGCTGACGAGGTATGCCTAGTACGACGTCGTGACGCAGAAGACGGGTCAGGAATTACGATCTCGCTATGTGGACAACGACGACTATGAGAACTTGAGGCCTGGTGAGATGACTCGGCTAGTGCTTCTTTATAAACCGAAAGCACAGAATCCAGGTGGAAGCCATGGATTCTGTTTTCTAATTGAGAAGCGGTTGAGAGGGACAATAGAGAGCTAGCAGCGAACTGCTGCTTTGTATTGGCCTTAATAGTTCGCTTGAGCTCACCAGAAACAGTCTTGAACCAGTTATATGGTTCAAGAGGGGCTTTGGCCAACTTGATGTGGGACTCCACTATCTTGTGAAGGATTTGAGATGTGATGCGGTCTTTTCTGATGTTGCCAACCATCAGGAAATGATTCAACAATTGGGCAGCGGCGTGGATGGAAGGCTCATTGATGGCTTCCAGAAGGTAACCATCATTAGTCCAATGCAGATCGTTGGTGAGGTCAATGTATGGCTTGATGGCCTGTTTGGTGTGCTTGTGATTGGGTGAGGCGTGCGTACCGGATGAGATTCCTATAGCTGCAAGTGCGGCCTCAGTGACGTGCACCTTGTGTGTGGCTCCTTGGAAGGTGATGTAAAACTTGGATTTCTCTTCCTTCCACTTACTGAAGGCAAGAGTGATGAAATCCATATTGATGCGTCCCAAAAAGGCTCTCTCATGAATACCCATTGCAGTAAGTAGAGGCTCCGCAAGGGTCATCCACTGAGTGACCATGCTTGTGCTAGGAAGAATCATGATGTTCGTTGCAGATGGGACATCACGATGGATAATCAATTGTTGCAAGAGCTTCATTCCAATTGACAGTATCCGTTTGAGAATCGTAGTGAACTCCCAATTTTTTCTCTGGCCGATCACAAGTGTGATCCGTTGTTGATGAATCGTCATCCGCTTTTTGAACCACTGGCTTGACAGTCCAAGTCCTAGGATCAATTTTAACTACACATTCACGAATTTCAAAAGTGATTTTGCCGGTACCCCAGTTATGAATTACTTGTGCAACTCGTAACCATGGACGTCCTAAGAGAACTCGGTAGACATTTGGTGCTTCTGGTAAGTCCACCATGATGAAAGTAATGACGAACTGTACTCCTGCAATCCTGACAGGTATATCTTCCACCATTCCTTGTGGACGAACCATCGTTTGATCAGCTAGCTTAATAGCAAAAGTAGCAGGCTTAATCTTTGTAAGGCCCCATTTTGTACATAGCTTTGTAGAATTCAGGTTAACTCCTGAACCGTCGTCTATCACGGCTACTTCTTTAGAAAATTGTCTATGTTGTATTGGCAGAGTGATATTCTTTTGTTCACTTTCCCAAGCTGCTCCAACATGTAGTACATTGTTAGATTCTTCAAATCCAGCACAAAAGAGCAGCTCCTGATGGTCTTCTGATTCTTCTTGAGCTAACTTTTGCGCTAAGACTTCTTTTGCTTTTGGCACCAACTTTAGGAGCTCTCCCAATGAAATATTGATCTTACTAGACTAAATATTCATGAGTAATTCTGTATGCGGTGCTTCCGATTTCGTCATCTTGAAGGGTTCTTTGTGATGATGTAATTGATCATTCATATCCGTACGTAAATTTCTTGAAGGCCGCAATGGTGAAGACCAAACTTCAGCTGTTACTTTAGCAGCTTTAAGTTCCTCTTCTTCTTGCAAATGCTTAATCCACTGGCTCATATCCTGATATCTTCGTTTTTCTGCATTAAGATTTGGATAAACTTCCGATGTTGTTGGTGTATCGTTCAATGGTATAGAATCAGCAGGTACTGAATCCACTACTGGTTCTTTTTGCTTTTGTGCTCTTGGTATGACCACCATCAAGGGTGCACTTGGTTTATTATGAGCTACCGATCCTTGCTTGATTGTTATCAAATTTACAGGTGCTGTAGCTGGTGGTGGCTTCGGTCTTGCTGTACAGTCTTTATAGCAATGCCCATATCCACAGTCACGACAGAATGGTACAAATTTTTCTTTATTTGGGCATTCTGCAACTCTGTGATTTTCTCTACATGCAAAGCATCCAAGTGGTGCTCTGGTTCAATTTCTCGAGACTTGTTGTTGAGCGACAACATAAATGGCATACTGTTTTGAAGATCCACCTTCCTGATCATTACCATAGCTCCATTGCTCAGCACTTCCGTAAAGTTCTGGTTCCATCAAATTGGCAGGAGGAGCGGAGTGCTTTGGTGGGGCAGGCAAGGCTAGACGCTCCGGATATCCAGGAGTAGATTGTCATAGTCTTGCTGTTGGATTGCCTCCATACTGTGAATCTCGATATCCTATCTGGGCATACCGTTGCTGAATCATCCGAGGGTTGAAGTTGCAAAAGGCAGTCTCATGGTCAGGTGAATTACACAGATGGCAAACACTGATTTTCATTCGTTTTTTCAATTGAGAACACTCGTTCACTGTGTGATTTCCTGTACAAATAGAACACCATACATTTTTCCTGGTAGGAAAAGTCTTTGCAAACTTCTCAGGTTCCTTGTTCGCTTCTCCGTGGAAATTTTCCAATGCTTTGATCTTCTCATGAAATTGCAACTGCAACTTCTCCATCAGTTTCTGTTGGGTCTTCCCAAGTTTCTCGAACTCATTGAGCATCATTTATGCAATAGCATTGGCATCCGTTGATGCAATAGTGGTGGATGTCGTAGTAGTCTGCCCTGTTGTATAAGGCAACATACTGACATTCGGCTCATCATTGAAATCTTCATCCTCCTCCCGAATTGCATCGTCCATCGCATTTTGCAAAAGTGCGTACTCATAATGGCATTCTAGTTCACGTCGGATCCGTTTAGGTAGACCTGACAAAAACCACATAATCATGGCATTTTCATTAATCAACTGAGGATCACACTCAGATCTAAGACGTTTCACCCTTTCGATGTAATCTCGAACCATTTCTCGCTTTCCCATTTTAATTTTACTTAAAAGTAGGAAAGGGTCTTCCATAAACTTCCGCGGTTTGAACCGTGTGATAAGGGCTCGTTTAACAACCTCCCAATCTGTACGCTCAGTTTAATCTTGGTTATAGTACCAATCTTGTGCTGTGCCTGTTAAGGCCATAGGAAACAACTTAAGTTTATCTTGAGGATAAATTTCACCATAGACCTCACAGGATTCAGCATAGATCTGAAGAAATCGAACTGGATCTGTTAATCCATTATATTTGGGTAGATCCAATCGGGGTGCTCTTCTAACAATAATTGGATTGACCTCCTGTGGAGCACCTCCAGGGGCAGCCATTTAGATCAAATTAATAATGTGATTGGATATAGATTTTTTCAGAAACTATCTCAGATTAGATCTGCTAGCTCTATTTCACTTTTCAAGAATCTGATTCTATATGATAAAAAACTACCCAAAATTCGATCAATCAATACTTCTCAAAAATGATAATTCTCTCAGAGTCCAATTCAGAATATATCAGATCTAATCCAAATTTTGACAGAGACTTGATCTGGAAAATCAGAAACTAAAAATAGGACTGGCAAAGGTTATCTAGACGAAGGTTGGCTCGGCGAAGGTTCAACAGTGCTATTTTGGGATAAAGACTCTCTGAATATTTTTCTGGCAATTTCTTGGGAAATAACCTTTGCCGACTTCTTAGATGGAAGATCTGACACAAATAAAGCTATGGACAACTGGACGAAGGTTTCTGACACAAGAAAATATAGTTTCTGTGATCTGGCGAGGGTAGAAATCAAGATTTTTTGTGATCTGATCAAGATAAATTTTCGTCAAACTCAAAAATAGTATTTTTATATAAATAGAATGTTTTGAAAACTTGGCAGAGGTTCTGGCGATGGATCAAGAGTAATACTGGTAATTTTGCAAAAAAGTGACTTTTTTGGCAAAAATATGACAATATGGCAACTGATCCTCTGGAAACCTTTTTATTTTCGGTATCATTCTTCGCCAACCTGGCAATAGATAGATCTGAATCACATCTAAGCACAATGAAGTGGGCGAAGGTTCTCTTTCTGTATTTTTTAGGATTTTGATAATTTTTGGTGTTTTTTGGTGGGTTTTCTGATGTTTCTGGAAATCTGCTGGGAATTAATCTTCGCCCTTCAAATTGAAGGTTTTGTAAACAAAACCAAAGGTGTCTGCAACTCGGCGAAAGTTTCCTGAAAGAGGGTAAAAAGTTCTGGGCTTTGATAACGCTTTTTGCCTCTTTTTGACCAATTTTGACAGATTTGACTGATTTTTGTTATTTTCTCTGATATCTCAGATCCAAATGGATCTTAAGATTATTGATCTGAATAGCTTTCCCTATTTAATAATCAGATTAGATTTCAAACAAGCAACTCCACTCAAAATCTAGCAAAATCAATCCCAAACTATCCCTACAATACAGTTTTAACACTATTCATGCCATGACAAGATGCCTAATGCAAGCAAACCATCAGCCAAACATGCTGCAAACTGAAAAATTGGCGTAGCTCCTCGGCAACGGTGCCAAAATTGTAGTGGGTTTCTTTCCTTGCCTAACTGAATCCAAGATCTAGTCAATCTAGCATCAAAGAGACGAAGTTAGTTGTCATGTGGAGGTTCGTTCCCATGAGAGCGATAGTTCAGATTTCAACATGAATGGAGGATCTAACACTAACATCCATTAACACTAAGCATTAACACTACATCCATTAACCCTACTTCCATTAACCCTAAATCCACAACAATGATAGAAACTTACTCTTCTCTCTCTCTCCCTTTCTCTCTCACAAAAAGCATAAGAAATAGCAATCCCAATAATGACCAAATCCAACAATTAGCAAATACCAAAGAAAGCATGATAAATGGAGGAAAAGAGAGGAAGAGCAAGGACATTCATCAATCCATTTCTAAAGAGAACCAATCTGCTTTATTGAAATGAGGAAATGAACATGAGGAGCAACTCGAGTTGGTCCCTTTTTATAGTAGAGAGGAGGACCCTGGCCTCTGAATCCTATTGGTCCAGTCTTGCCTCTCTTTTCATTCAAATTTAAAAAAGTGTGGGAACCATCAAAATTGGAGGGAAACCCAACTTTATTCACTAACTTGACATTTAGGCCCCGGGACATTAAAAGTCCCGCAAAAAGGCCTAAAGTCCTTTTATTAACATTCTAATTAGTCTATCAAATAACTATGTGATCATCGGGTTGGACTTACACATGCAAGGTGCCAAATCTCTCTCACTTATTAACTAGGGTTAGGGTTTCCTTGGGATTCGCAAACCCTCCAACAAGGATTGATCCAAATTTGATGTTCTATAGCTTGTTGGATAGGTATTGAAGAGTAGAATGTGTTGCTTGAGTTTCTAAATCAATTTGATTTGTTTTTAGAAGTGTGTTAGGCAATCAGAGAGTCTGAGAGAGTACTCAACTCGTGGGATATGCCAAAGTGAGCACACATCAGTTCTTTTCACCCATTTTATCAATTTTCACTCTCAATTAAGTGGAATTGGATAGAAGTGAGTATTCTGAGGTTTTAGACTGTTCATTTCACACAAATTATTGTGTTTTAGTTGAAAGTAAGTTCCTAGAGAGTTTTTCCGTTTTTTGAAACTCGTGGGAGAGATAGACTTGTTACTTGCATGTGCTTCATCTTTTGTGACTGAAGCAAGATCCAAATCCAAGATAGATTGATTTTCTGTGGTGAGAGTTTGTTCTCACAATCTGTTGCTAGATTTCATAGGTTGGATCAACATCATCAGTGTTGGATCTTAGGTTGAGATAGCAAGCAACATCTTTCAACTCCGTCTTTGTCATTACTATAATTTCTCATAGAGAAGATGTCTTCATCTGGTTCACATTTTTTGGAGCACAGTGAGAGATTAACATCTTCCAATTATGCAATGTGGAAGATTAGAATGGAATCATTATTGATTCTATAGGATGTAATGGACTTTGTGAGTGGAGCTGAAGAAGAACCTGCAACACCTAATGAAGCATCAACATTTCACAAAAGAACCAGAATTGCCCTTCATTTCATAAAAATGAATGTAACCAATGAAGTGTTAAGAGAGATCAGTACATGCACCACTACCAAGGAAGCTTGGGATACTCTGAAAACAATCTATGAAATCAAGAATACTTCTAGATTGCTTACACTTACAAACCAAATGTTTCTAAGTTATCAGAGAGTAGATGAGAGTGCTTCATCATATGTAATGAGAGTAAAGGATCTTCATCAAGAGTTAGCTGGCATTGGAGATGCTCTTAAGAACATTGAACTTGTTCAAGTAGTCCTGAATGGACTTAGAGATGAGTATGACAATATTGTGCAGACTTATGCTATCAGGGAGGATCTTCCATCCTTGGAGACACTACAAGGTGTTCTCATTGCTGAAGAAAGCAAGCAAGAGAACAAGATGTTGAGGATCAATACACTTTCATTGAAAGATGGTGGAGATGACAAAGCACTCTTCATCAGAGACAAGTCAAGAGACAAGTGCAAAGGACAACAACACTTCAAGAAGGACAAAGCCAAGGAAGGTGGTGAGGATCAGTCCTCACAAGCTGCAACATCCAGTGGCAAGAAGCAGCTGTCAAAGATCAAGTGTTTTTTTGTGGCAAGAAAGGACACTATGCATCAAATTGTTTCAAGAAGAAGAACCAATCTAACCTTACTAATGAGGATGAGTGTGAGGGTGTTGAGAGTGAAAGAGAGGATTCATTAATGATGTCTACTTTTTCATCTTTTCCTTTTAAGAATGAAGAAGTTTGGTGGATAGATAGTGGGGCTAGTTCCCATATGTCTAGTTCTAGAAACTCGTTCACTAGTCTCATGCCTTATCTAGGTGCAAAAAGATCAATCTCTACTGCTAATGATGTAGAGTGTAGAATTGAAGGAATAGGTAGTATTCCACTACATGCATCACCATCAAAATCTTTTTGCTTACATTGATGTACTTTATGTACCTAGACTAATCAAGAATCTCATTAGTGTAGGACAGTTGTTTGATAGTGGATTGGATGTCAAGTTTCAAGTTGACAAGTGTATAATCTCAAGAGAAAATGAAGTTATTGCTAGAGGATCTAGAATTGGTAAGCTGTACAAACTAGATTTTAGAGAGAGTGCTAACATTTCAGATATTCCTTATGAGACCAAGGTTCTTCAGGAGGATCTGTGGCATAAGAGGTTGGGACATCCCAATTTCAAAGCCATGCAGTCCATGGTCAAGGAAGGAAAAGTTGTTGGACTTCCCAAGACACTGTTAAAGGAGCTTCTACCTTGTGAAGCTTGTGTTCTGGCAAAATCAGACAGAAGGTCTTTTTCTAGATCAAGCAACAAAACAAAGCAACCATTTGAACTCGTGCGCTCTGATGTTCATTTCTCATCAACTAAGAGCAAAGGATGAGCAAATTGCTTTGTTTCCTTTGTAGATGATTATACAAGATATTCTTGGATCTATATGTTGTCTGCTAAAGCCAAGGTTTATGATGTTTTTCTTACTTTCAAAGCTTATGTAGAAAAGCAGTTTTCTTTCAAGTTGAAAGCTTTGAGAAGTGACAGTGGAGGAGAATACACCTCCAATAAGTTTTAAGACTTTTGTGAGAAAGAGGGAATTCAAAGAGAGTTTTCTTGTTCATATACTCTTCAGCAAAATGGAGTTGCTGAGAGAAAAAATAGAACTTTGTGTGAATGTGCAAAAGCCATTAGGCTAGAAGCTTCTCTGCCTAAAAAGTTTTGGGGAGAGGCAGTTGCATGTGCAAACTATCTTTGTAATAGGCTTCCTAATCTTGCATTAGGAGGAAAAACACCATTTGAGATGTTTTATAAGAAAAAGCCTAAGGTAGATCATCTTAGGATTTTTGGCTGTGTATGCTTTGTGCATGTGCCTCTAGAAACTAGGAGGAAGGAAGATCCTAGTGTTGTTAAAGGATTTTTTTGTAGGATATGCATCTACTAAAAAAACATACAAAGTATATCTTCCCTCTACTGACAATAATGTTGTTAGTAGAGATGTGATCTTCCATGAAGATCAGAAGTTTAACTTGGATGATGCACAGATCAAGGAGTCTCATGCAAGATCTACAATCATCAATCTTGATGCTACTCAAGAAGTGGCGAGACCGAGGCTTGAGGAGGAGTAAATTCAAGCTATCATACCAAGAAGATATACAAGAGCAAGATCTGAGCCAAGGAGGCTCACATATGATGAGGAAGGAAGGCAAGTGGAAGGTGAAACTTCCTATCATGCTCTGTTCATATCAGATGAAGCGCCTAAAGATATCCAAGAAGCACTTCAATCCAAGATGTGGGTTGAAGCAATGACCCAAGAGTTTGAAGCCTTGATGTCAAACAACACATGGGAGCTCGTGGAGCCAGCAAACAACATGCATGTGATTGGATGTAAGTGGGTTTTCAGAATCAAGTATAATCATGATGGATCTATCAATAAGTATAAAACAAGACTTTGTGCCAAAGGCTACTCACAAATCAAAGGTCTTGACTATGAAGACACCTTTGCACCAGTTGCAAAGATGGTAACAATAAGAATACTCATATCTCTTGCATGTTTTCACAATTGGAGTATGTTCCAGCTTGATGTTTCTAATGCATTTCTCAATGGCTACCTTGAGGAGGAGATTTACATGGAGCAACCTCCAGGTTTTGTGAAAGAAGGTGATGAATCAAAAGTTTGTCTTTTGTTCAAAAGTCTCTATGGACTGAAACAAGCACCAAGTCTTGGTATGCAAGGCTCAACTCCTATCTCATATCACTCGGATTTTTTCTAAGTGAATATGACCCTTCTTTGTATTATAAGTTTGTATATAGTTTTGTAATCATTCTTCTCATCTATGTAGATGATATCATTCTTTGTGGAAAGAAGCTAGTTGAATAAGCTAAGCATGCACTTGGTAGTGAGTTTAAGATGTAGAACTTAGGATTTCTTCACTATATTCTAGGCCTTGAAGTAGGTTTTGGAAAGGTCAAGCATTTATAAGCCAAAGTAGATATGCACTTTCCATGCTCAAGAAATTCCAAATGGAAAACTGTAAAGGCATAGATACACCTATGGAGCACATTGCAAAAGTTCCTATGAAAGATGATGAAAAATCCTTTGTGGACATCACTCTTTATAGGAGTCTTATTGGCTCACTTATATGGTTAATAGTGACTAGGCCTGATATAAGCTTTTGTGTTCATAAGCTAAGTCAACACATATAGGATCCAAAGTTATATCACTGGAAGTTGGCTAAAAGAATATTGAGGTATATATCTTCTACCTTAGATTATGGATTATTCTACAAAGGAGAATATCTAACTTTGATTGCTTTTTCAGATTCAAATTTTGCAGGAGACAGGTTGGATAGAAAATCCACAAGTGCTTACACTATTTTTCTTGGAGGGAACTTGGTTTCTTGGCTATCAAAGAAGCAAGCAACTATTTCCTTATCATCCTGTGAAGCTGAGTACAAATCTCTTACAACCACAACAAAGGAGGTTTTAAGGATCAAAAGGCTACTTTTGGAGCTAAAGTGTTATGCAGATGAAGATCTTCCAATTATAAAAAATGACCACATTTTTGCTCAGGCTCTTACAAATAATCCAGTTTTTCATGCAAGGAGCAAACACATCGAGGTAGCTCATCATTTTGTAAGAGAAAAGTCATTGGGAGAGAGATCTTACTAGAGCATGTTGAATCTTTAAATTGTGTTGCAGATCTTCTCACCAAGCCATTACTCAAGAATGTCTATATCAAGATGAGGTCTAATCTTGGCCTAATTTCAAAGTCTATGTGGGATAGGAACATAAATTTTAAGGAGGAGTGTGAAGATTAGTAAAATATTATCTTCCTATCTCGAGTTTGGGGCCATGTCCATGGTTATTTCCATTGTAATCTATGTTGTACATAAAAAAATATGTGAATTGAGCACATAACCTTCTAGAATAGGTCGAGTTTGAGTTAGGTAGATTCAAATTTGATGACATGCAAAAGTTTAGGTAGCATGCAATGTCTTTCTGTATGCATGCAAGCCACATGCAATCAATGCATGCAACATGCAAAGTGGTTTCTGTGATCTACACATGTCTAGGTAGTTTTATGAGTTGACATGCAGTACATGCAATATCGATGCATGCAATTACACATGAGGATCTCTGGTAGGTGAGTTAACTCAGTTAAGTGGACTTTCCATGCAACTCCACTATAGGAATTCGAGTCTCTTTCATGTAGGGAAATCATGGCATGTTTTGCCATATTGTGAATAGCGAGATTTTGGTGTTTTGGACTCATTCTCTCTCTACTTGAGTTTTCTATCATTGATTTTCTCTCTCTACTCGAGAGCAGCATGTTTTTCCCATACTGAGCACTTAGAATTATTTTTGACATTCAATTCTCATAGTAAGAAGTTAGATTTTTCAATTAGATGTATGCCATTGTGCTCTTGTCATTGATTTTTCAAGTGATTTGTTCTCTGATCAATCTTGTGCAATCACAACACCTCAGTAAGATCATGTAGGGTGTGTGGTGAAGTTCACACATGCTAAAAACTTCACATGTACTAATAGAACAGTATTTATTCTGATTGAATATGCATGCAAAAATTATATGCGGAAGTAAGATACTATATGCAGAAGTATGAGACAACTTAAGACAATCTAGGCAATAATAAACTATTGATCAAAAAATGAATTTTTATAACTTTGAATCTGATTCATCAATATACATTTCTTGTTGTCTTATCTCGCTATTGTGTCTCTGATTGAGTTAGTTTCAACTAGTAGTGCAAATGTATTTATATTGCTACAGTCAGGTGTTTTGGCCTTTTATTTACTGTAACAGTAGAAATCTGATCGTTTATGACGGTTGATATTCAAATAGACGCTCTGTTTTCAGGGTCAAATAAATTTTGTTTGCGAATATTTTGCGACAGTCTGTTTCTTTGTCTCAGCTTCATGTTTTGCGAATTGTTCGCAGCACTTGTCTCTTTGTGACATTTTCGTCTTTTAGGAATTGTTCATGACAGATGACAATTCTTGAGCTTGAAGAAGGAAACTAGAATATTTTGCGAACTGTTCGAGATAGTTTTGTGACTTATGAGGCTTGAACAAGACACTGTTTCGCGAATCTTTCGAGTTGGTCATGAATAGAAAAGTTTCGAGTTCACGTCCATTTCTTTTTCATCCTTTGTCAATTAAACTGAGCGCTTTGTTGGTAGAATCAAGATCTATCTGATCAATTGTTCTACAGCTCCCTCTCAAAGTGGTAGTTGGATTAACCCCAATCTTCTTCACTGCTTCTCGAACAAGGCTTTACTCAGTGGCTTTGTAAAGATATCAGCTGTCATTTCCTTTGTGGGTATGAAGACTGTCTTTAGTATCTTCTTCTCGACTAAGTCCCGAATCACATAATACTTGATAGCTATGTGCTTCGTTTTCGAGTGAAATACATGATCTTTTGTAAGATAGATTGCTAAAATGTTATCCATCAACAAAACGTAAGGTTCATAACTAGATTCATCAAATCCTTCCAATAGCTGTTTAATCTAGATCAGCGCGTTTGCCATCTTGGCTGCTGCTACATATTCCGCTTCACAGGAAGATTGAGCTACAGCTGTTTGCTTCTTGCTAATCCAAAGTATGGTTGCGCCAGATGCTAGAGTACAACCTCCTGAAATACTTTTGCTATCATCCTTCCTGGATGCCCAGCTTGCATCAATGTATGATTCAATGTGAAATCCAGCTTTCTTTGAATAACACAGTCCATAGTCTTTCGTTTCCCGAGATATTGTAGTACTCTCTTTGCCAACTTCCAATGTAACAATCTTGGGTTCTGATTATATTGGCTCAGCTTGTATACTGCAAACGCTATATCAAGTCTGGTGTTATCTGCTAGATATAACAATGATCCAATCAGCCTACGATAGGGTGTTTTGGCCATTCTCCAGCGCCTAGCATCGCTTGGCTTTTATCAGGAGATCATTGTTGCTATCATCACATTGTATGAGAGAGTGTTGGCTCATTTTTTCTTCTTCCTTGAGAGTCTGCGGACAATCTGCCTTGTTTAGTATTGTTCTAGGTATCATGGGAGTATGCACACCTTTGCATTCGAGCATGTTGAAGTCTTCAATGATCTTTTGAGTGTACTTTTGTTGGTGAAGATACAACTTACCACCTTCAATTAATTCATCAACAAGTCATTTCTGAGAAGTCCTAACTAGATGGATGCTAGCACATCACAACCAACTGGATGATACATTTGGTGACTTAATTGCTTAGTATAAATAGCTGCTCATATTTCTACATTTCAATAGCATTAAAGCAAGAAGAATAGTTAGCACTCTCTCTCAATTCTTTAGAGTTGATTAGAGATTTCTATTGCGCTTACTGCTTATCACTAGTTGTGCTTAATTCAGACTTATATTTAGCTACTCAGAGATAGCTTAGAATACACAGCTTTGATCCGCAACTCGTTGTATTCATTTACACCTATTTTGTTTTCATATTGAATCATGACTATCTTCTTATTGCGTTCAACTACGTCTCAGAATGTATGCGTTTATGTAATTCCTCGCGACTGATTATTTTTTTGATAATTCAATGCTTGCAGAAAAACTCCAAGCAGTCTACACCGACTCATAGTCAAGAACAATCATCGAATCCACATTAGTCGAAGAAGAAGATGTTTTGCAGGTATTGCAAGTGCAATAGCCATGAGATCCAGGATTGCCGATTTCTCAAAGCGAAGAATCTAGCCAAGCAACCTGATCAAGAAGCAAATACAGTTACGACATCTCTTGAAGTCGAAATGAATGAAGGTGCTTTTATGGTCAAAGACAAATACACGAATTCAGATGATTCGTGGTTTTTGGATTCTGGAGCTACTCAACATATGACCAATCATCGTGAGATTTTTCATTCCTATACACCTTACAACACAAAGAAGTATGTTCATCTTGGTGATGATAGCACTCACATTATCGAAGTTGAAGGTACTATAAGTTTAAGATTCCAACATGATCAATTCAAACTACTGTCAAAAGTCTTGTATGTTCCTAAACTCTCTACAAATATGTTATCAATAAGTAGAATTACAATTTAGGTCATAAGGTGGAGTTCGAGTTTGATCAATGCAGGAATAATAAGATCCTTGCACTTGGCAAGATGCATGGATACTTATATAGATTGCTATACTATTATTCTGATTCTAGTCAAGCCTTGAAAACCTCTATTCTTGTTAATAAAGCATTACTATGGCATCATCGCTTAGGACACTTGAGTTATGCATCTGTTTCAAACATGTCCAGACAATCCCTTGCACTTGATCTCGACTATCCTTCAAAGTTGATCTCCCTATCTGCCATAGCTACATCCTTGGAAAGCGGACTAGGATTCCTTTTAGATCGAGTCATAGGCATGCAGCAAAAGGTCTGTTAGATGTTGTTCATTCATATAAATGTGGGTCAATCCATCGTTGGTAGATGCAAAGTATTTCATTACCTTTATTGACAAATTTTCCAAAAGAATAGTTGTTTACTTCATTAAGTAGAAATCAGATGCTTTCATCAAGATCATACAATTCAAAGAGCATGCAGAAAATCAAACTGGCAAACAAATCAAAGCATTGAGGTCTGACAAAGGGGGAGAATAGAGTGTGGACATTTTGTGAGTAAATAAAATACGAGCTTAGTGAGTTTATTTGACCAAAGAAAAGTGATCATGACAATCATCACATTCAAGGACGAGTCAAAACAATAATTTTAATTCCAACTATCAAACTGGAGTGACTAAACCCTTTTTTCATAGCTGCAGAAATTCATGAGAACGAGAAATCATATGTTGAAACAGAATTTGGTTGTAAAAGCTGAAAAATGTGAATAGAAACCTTTTAAATTAAGCTTGGATTTGGCATAATATCTTTTTCCTGTAGCTTGAGTCTGCGAAACGATGATTCATTTGCTCTATGCATTACATGTGTCCAAGATCTATTGGGGCTCTACTACATATTTTAGTTGTCACATTCTCCACTGTGCATTCGAATAACCAAACTATAGCAAGCGTGAATTCTTGATACGAAGTCGATTGGATCTGCATGAAGAGGGTTTGGCAAGTGGGCAATATCCTCATCAAAACAAGGAGGTTGGTTCTAAATTTTCCTATAAGAGAAAACAATCTCCTACAATGCTTGGGTTGAATCATCTTTACATAAGTGGGACTATGAATGTGTATGTGCAGCGATCATTTCAGCTGACTGCCAGTTTATATAAGAGACATCTTAGTTTGCTAAACAATGATCGAAAATATTGTTTGAGCATTTGAAGCTTCTACACATAAGAATCAATATCCAAATTGCCATAAGTGAGCTGCTAACATAGTTTACTCAGTCTTCTCTTGAATTTTTCATGAATAAATCGAGCTGCCCAGTTTCACGAATAGTTCCTCGGACATCATGTTCCATGGTTGAACATCTTGCAATCCATCATCAGGTATGAAGCTTGTGGGAAAGTCCAGAAAAATCAAATCAGCACCATACATGACAAGCTTTCCTCTTCTATGTCTTTCACCCAACCCCACACAACTTTCTTTCAAGTGCTCAATAATAGACAACATCTCTAGGGCTAACTTTTTTTGCATAAAAGCTTGCGCAATGTGAATAGCATCTCCATGTACATATGCAATATGAAAATTAGTAGTATTCTTGTTGAGGCCTGGTGCCTTGTATGTAAATTCTTCTCGCTTTCTCTTCTTGGCCACCCACACATTTTCCAAGCCAATTGGTTGTGCGACTATTTTTTCTTTGGCATCTCTCTTCATAGCTCTAAGAGTAGGGACACTTTGTCTCTCTGTAACTCTTGCCTTGGCAACCTTCAACCTAACGTCAAGTGTGGAGCTCTCAACCTCCGCAGATTCAAGGAGCATTATATCTGTGACCTGAACACGCAACTCACCGTTATTGCGTTTCTCAAACATGGCATGCTCTTCTTCTGGATAAGAACCCTCTTCGAAATCTATCCACCATGGGCAATTGGTAATCTCCCATTCTGTCAATCCATCACCTCTCAAGAGATGATACTGCTCTGAATACAAGGAGTGTTGCTTGTTTGAAGCTTGACTCCACATGCGGAGCACATGAGGCATGGATCCCAATGCATGATCTTTTTGGCACTACCGCACATATATGCAAATATCCAAAGAAGGAATTCCAATCAAAATATTTATTTACAAATGAAACTATAAGACTTTGATGAATGAAATTAGTATTTTTCAAAACAATGTTGTACCTCCAAACAACTCGCTTTGCTGCATTCTGTATGTCAACTTGCTCTGCTGACAATTTTGTGGGATCCATATCTGGCTCCATGCTAGCGAATAATTGTTTGCGATACCTCATCTTATATTCCATTATGTACTCCTCCAACGGGCCATCGTCACCAAAGTTGGACAAAGCTGATGAAGCACATACTATTCATAGTCAAGACAAGTTTTGCTTGGACCACTAGATGTGTAAACCATGTCTCTTTCACCACCCACAGGCGAAAGTCCCTGTCACCTCCGGGCATACCAAATTGCCCTCTCATCGGTCCTATTTCCATAGCCAACCACGTATTTCGTGTTTCATTTGCCACATTTGCACACCTCAATGAATGTAGTTTTTTGAGGCCCATAGAAAAACTAGTGCCCCCCACATCCATAGTTGTCACCCTTTCAAACCAAACTTCTCCAAGCGAAGGATTAACAATTCCCAACATTTTTGACATCTTTGTGGACCATTTCATGACGACACCACTTTGGGCATCTTTTAAGCTCTTTCCCTTTTTTGAATTATCTTTCATTGCATCATGTTTCTCCCACGCTTCAGCCAAATCTCTATTGATATCAATTTACCCAAAAATGATTTCACAAGTACACGACATAACAAATCAAAATGCAATTAAAATAATACAGATCAAAAAACAATGCTATAAAAAATCAAAATGCAATTAAAATAAGACAAGTACCTCAAATAAAGCCCTTGCTAGCATGTAGCGAGTTAGTGGATACCAAAGAACATTTCCCTTTTGTCCTCTCCTGCCCGAATCTTTTCAATTTCGTACAGCTCTTCTTTAGTAAAACATTTTTTAAAATATTCCGTATTGCACTCCACCACTCGCCTGACACTGTATAGTTGATCCTTTAGGTCTGTCTTAACCACCCCTATCTCATTCAAACTGCAAAATACATTTGTTTTAAGTTCAACAAGTATGACATTTATCATAATCTACATTGCATTATTTTTAAAAAACACATACATTGTAGTGACATATAGTATCGACATGGAATGAAATTGGCACAATTCCAAATTCTTCAGCTGTTTCCTTTGATTCCTTTCTTTTTTTACCTATTGTGGCAGTGGGGTCTTTTGTATGATGTTCTTCCAAGTATTGAGCTTGTATGTCCTCGTTAAAAACATTCTCTAATCCCGATTGATTTTCTATCAATTGTTCGCAGCCCTGTGGGGCTGAAAAAAATTGTCAGTCTGCTGGCTGCTGTGGGGATGATAAAAATGCTAAAAAAAAAGGTGGATTAGCCCCAATGGGCAGATCATCGATGATCAGCCCTGTGGGGCTGAAAAAAATGCCAGGCACGGGCGCCCTATTCCTGACTTACCTCAAATCTCACAGATAGTAAAGTTAAGCATAATAATATCTGTGAAGAATTCAGTCCCATGCTAACTTTCAAGCTGTGAGAAATCGAAGCACTACAAGCAAGTTCCAGCAGGTAACAATCTAAGCATGATGCTACCTATGAAGAAACCAGTCGCATGGTAACTTGCAAGTTCGCATTAATGCAGTGAGATGCATGGTACTGGTGTGAAAATCTGGCAAATGGATCAACCTTATCAGCCCAATAAGGCTGATCGTCGACGATCAGTCCTGTTGAGCTAAAAAAGAATGCCAGCCCATGCTAAAAGTAGAGTTCAACCCATCATTCTAATTTAACCCATTTTAGCAGCTTTTTCAGATGTTTGTCACAAGATCTATTTGGCTTGCATTTGTTTCAGCCCAACAAGGCTGATCATTTACAATAGGACTTATTGGGTTGAAAAAAAATGCTAGCCCACTGGCCACCCAGCGCCAGTGAGCTAGCAAAAAAATTTGCAACCCTATCTATGTTTCAATTTTTTTGGTAAGCTCGATGGCAGATCGATTACAATACATCATTAAAAAAATTTTGATGACAACAAAACAAGCTGACATATTGAAAAGCATACCAAGTATGATCGTTGTCAACGTATTTGTTTGGCCTCCGCAATCCTGCTGATTGATGTAACACTGGCTTTTCTCCACAAAGGTCTCTCTCTCTCTCTCTCTCTCTCTCTCTCTCTCTCTCTCTCTCTCTCTCTCTCTCTCTCTCTCTCTCTCTCTCTCTCTCTCTTACAACTATTTTACACATCATCAATAAGATCTGAAGTAATAACCACAAAAAAAAAAGAGCCTAAAAAAATAACCCAAGCTGGTTGCTATTTGACTAAAGCTATCAATAATCACCTTTTGCTTAAGGAATGACCAACTAAGGCCCCAATGATAAAAAAAATCATAATAAAGTGACTAGATTAAAAATGATAAAAATTTGCCAAAGTGTGGAGGCAAGTTGGTTGGACATCATGAGAAATATTTATTGCTTAACTCTTATTTATTTCTAGTAGGGAACCTAAGAGTGAGATGGTAGCAAACAAATTGTGAGAGTAGTAGAGAATTGATATGGCCGAGCTAGCACTCTATAGACCCATATAGACACTGGACATTTTTCTTACTATACATTTACTATACAAAATACTTTTTTGTGATCTATTAGAAGTACTCAAATCTAGATTACCAACGTAAAGTACTATTTTTAAAATCTTAACCTAAAAAATTTGATGTCTTAAAAGAAATTGCGCCGTTACTGCCATGAATACATGCTCCACCCTTGAAATTTGACTGGTTCATAAATGGCGCCGTTACAACTGTGGCAAACTGAATAATGAGGCATGCTTGATTATTAAAATTTGGCTTTGGTCCATCAATGTGCACAACCTCTTCTCTCTCTCTCTCTCTCTCACACTCTCACACACACACACACACACACACACACACACACACACACACACACACACACATGTATTGATGTAGCAACTCTATTAAGGGGTGTTATCGTTATTTTTTCACAGCTCAATTCTAGACTATTATTTTTGGTTGTGCAACATTCTTGTAGTTGATAGTTGTATCTAATCCGACTCACTTTATTTTTTTCAAGCAATGGAAACATTCAAAACTGTGCTGTCTATAGTAGATTGCACTACTCCTTCACCAGCTCATGATGACGATACAACATTGCTTAAATCAGAGGGTCAGAGCATTCTTCAAGTTTTGCAAAATTTACCTATGTCCAGTATATTGCGCAAGTACATGGCTTTGTGCAGAGAAGCTTTGAAGGTGAAAGAACTTCCGTCTAGCTACAATGGAAATGCCATGTTTGAGCTCCCTCCAACAAAAGCAGGAGGAATGGAAGGGATGAGACATTCATTAGATTGTCATAATTGGGTTAGATATAGCACAACAAAAACTTTTCAGGTACTATAAGGATCTCTCTTTGTGGTGGTGAGTTTGAGTGTATAAATGTGGAGTGTTTTTATAATAAACATTTCAAAAAAGGAAATCAAACAATGTTTGCTGGGAGTTTAAAAAAGCAATGCAACGTTGGAAAACTGGAAGGCCCAACTGAAACGTTTAAGTGCAAATCATGTGGTGAGCCTCCCATGTGCACTAGAACATGTCAAGCAAAAGTTTACTACTGTGTGCCTCATGATGAGAGTGTTACAAGGCTGGCTTTGCACGTTGGAATGCATGAACACATTTTTGGAGAAGGAAGATCTTCAGTACTACTTGAATCATCCAAGAAGGCAGCACGAAACATTGCAACATCTTTTCCTACACACAGTAATAAAAAAGTGGAAAAACAAATCGCACAAGATATCATCACAAAGTATCTTATTGCTGATGGAGGACATTCTAGTTTGGAAGCGTAAAAGATGGACGAATTATTTGCTGCATTGAAGCCCTTGACCAATAGTAGAAGGTAATAAGAGTTTCATTTATGTCAATCTATCTGTAAATGCAATCGAAAAGTGAACTAGCTCACATTTTATTATTTGTCTGCAGATTAAAAAATGGATCACTGAAGCTCGTAAAGAGTTGCAACCAGCAAGTCTATCAGATGACATATCGGCGCTTATGTACTTAAGAGAACATTGTTCCTATGAATTTTTTCATGGTTCTTTGTTCCATGGACAAATCCATGATGATACAGACAGATGTTTTGTTTTTAAAATGTCTACTTACGGCCCTGCTTCTGGTGTTGATTTGGTCAAAAGAATGCAACCAGAATATGATCTTGAAAAGGCTTGGTGTTGTTTTGACATCGTGTGAAAGATTGGGTGACACTAGGAGTTCATGTGTATGATACCAGGTAATCTGTTAGTGCTAGATCTTAAATGTATTTGGCATGCTCAATGTCTTCTCAATGATTGTTTTCTATTTTTTCGAAATACGTTCTATGCAAACCACTACAACTTGTGAAATGCAAGCGCAAATTTTAGTTTATAAATTTTAATGATTGTTTTCTACTTTTTTTAGAATACATTCTATGCAAACCATTGCAACTTGTGAAATGAAATCTGAGGACACACAAGAGCAAATATTATTTTGGAAATTGCTTGTTAGAGTCATGGCAAAACTTGGCATTGGTGCAATCACATTCAGAGGGTTCATGGCAGATGAGGCTCAAGCAAATTGGTTGGCAATTAGAATTGTTTTTGGACAGGGACCTGAAATACCTATAGAAGGAAAAGAGCGTCCATGCTTATGGCACTTCATGGACTCTGTTCGCAAACATACTACCAAATACATCAAACAACAAACTAGAGACGCGCATATTGGATTGTGTGTACAATGGAGGAATTCACCTAGTATTCAAGAGACTGATAAATTATACAATAAGATATGTGATTGGTGGACTCAAGGAAATGCCAATGACAATTGTTATGAGCAACTTCATAGCTGGCTAACATGGTGGAAGAACCGAATTGCTAGATGGGAAAAATTTATTGTCACTATGTGTTTTTGAACACAATTAGATACATCATAATAGTATAGCTACATTTGACTCTTTCTTTTTTGTTTTATTAATCTGTTTAGAGCTTGCAAGATTATTTGAGATGTGCTAAATTGATATGTTGATTTTATTTGTTTGCATAGATGATGGACATTGAGGATGAAGCCTTCATACCGACAACAAACCTTGTCGAGGTCAAACATAGCAGTTGGCAAAGTGTTGACTCATATACATTCAAACTTAGTCTATACGAGGCTGTTGTTGGTGATTTGGCCAATGCCATTCTACAAAGTACTAGAGAAAAATCATACCTAACAGGGGAGTATATGGGTAGTGGGCCATCCGTTGAGGAACTTGTTCACAAAGTAACATCTAGAAGGAGATCTGACATTGTTGTGCATGTTTCAACAATACGGTGAATGATTTTGTGGCATGTGTTGACTTGACAGGACATGGCATTCCAAATGAGGAAAATACTTGTTTTGTTCGTTGTAAACGTCCCCACTCACAATGGAATACAGAGACAGAGAGTTTCTGTCATAGACCAGATATGGAAAACATAAGAATTCAACGACTTGGTAAACAAGATTAACGAAGTAGGCGAACCATACCTCCAAGAGCAACACATGGTCTCCACATGTGCAACAAGTACCCCAAAACTGTGAAATGTTAATTGAGCGAGATATCCATAAAAGTTGGTGGGCCATTCGTAGATTCGAGAAAGGTCATCGAGTGAAATGTCAAGGAATGAAGAATCCAGGTAGGGGCAGATGTAACAAGCCACTAACAACAGGCCCACATCCATGTTTCTTTGGAAAGCGCACCCATAACAAAGGGGAAACCTCATAGATGATGTGGTTTTGTTCTTCAGATTTGAGGTGCACATGGAAAGTTCATCCGCAAATTATTATTAAACCAGCCATGCTACCAGAACATTGGTCCATTTTGAGGGGAACAAATTAACAAAAGAAGAATTTGAGTACTTGTGCAGAGCATGGTTTGTATTAGAATGCAAAAGTGAAAATTATATCAGCCCACCCAACACAAGAGCAGAGCAGTCCATTGCAACACCAATGTCTACAATACAACAACCAAGCTCAAGTGATCGTAGGCAAATGCGAAGGAGGTCAAGTGTCTCATCGTTAGCAAAGGAGCGTGCGACGCGTGGAGTGAAGTTGAGTGCAATTGTTAAAGGGTGACAACAAATCACGTAATGGAGAGAAAGAAATAATTACAATACTAAGTTTTGATAGCGTTTCGACCGGACAACAATATAAGGTGACAATTGATGTTGAACCTAGTTGCACTTGCATGGATTTTCAAAGATCTGTTCAAGATGGCAAATACATTCCTTGCAAACACTTGTAATATGTATTTTTGCTAAAAGGCTTGGACATGAATCAACACATGTTCACTCACCAACCTATATTAACTCGCCAAGAGTTGCGTCAAGTCATTTCCACACCGACAACATTACTAGTAGATTAGTGTGCATACCACAAATTCGATGTTCCTGGTATTCACACGAATGAAAGCTACTGGTGAAACTTCAAATGTTAGAAATGACTTTTTCTTGTTCAGGGAATGATACTACAAAGTTGTAGGAGTGTTTTGTCAGAAATTGGGTCAAATGAGATCTAAGAGTGGAGTTTTAAGATTTATTCTCGAGTCTAGTCGTTTATTTTGCAGTGTTATTCAAATCATGAGGGCAGTTTTAAAATAACATTTTGTGGTTGTCTCCACCATTGTATGCTATGAATTGCTCGTGTGTATCACACGTGCTGTAAAAAGTGATGGTCATTATTTTTGGTGTCAATTATCCGATCACATTTCAATTATAGCAGTTTATGGATGCCTTGGCATAGTAAGACAACTCTTAAAAACAAACTAGATGTTTTTGGTCTTCGCATGAATGAAAACTATAAGTGAAACATCGGATGTCAGAAACGACTTTTTCTTGTTCAGGGAATGATATTACTTAAAAATTGTATGAGTGTTTTGTCAAAAATTGTGTCAAAGGAGATTTAAGATTGTGTCAATTGTATTCTATGAACTGCTCGCGTGTGTCACACCTGTTGCAAAAAGTGATGATCACTATTTTTTGGGTGTTGATTATTCAACCACATTTCAATTATAGCAGTTTATGGATGTCTGGGAAACACAGTTTTGTATGTATTGCAATAAATTGTACTTGATCTCGCACAAAATGTCGAAGAAAACCATGATTGTCATGATCAATGTATTTTGTTCAATAAAACTCACTAAACTCGTAGAAATCTACTCGCAAAAGGCCAATCCTCCAATTGGCAATACTCAAAGGAAGTCTCTCTTCCTATCACTCTACTACACTTATAGAAAGCATGGAAAATTAGAAAGCAAGAAAAGGTCCAAAGTCAGCTCAATCAATAAAAATAGAAAAAACTGAAAATTGAATTTAAAATTTTGATTTCCTCTCTCGCCTCCTGCTCCTCCTCTGCCAGTCTCCTTCGATTCTTTTCTTTTATCGACATTCATCGATCGATCCTCCTCGCGTGCATCGGAGGAGGATCTCCATCTTCTCGTTCGATGCTCTCGTTCCCAGAACCGGAACGCATGGCTTCTGCCTGCTAATCTTTTCTGCGGAGTAACCAACGAACGCCGTAAGCAGCATTCGCGTCTTTCTATTGGATGTTTCCTCTAAATCGGGCGCACTTGCAATCTGCATTTGCTGATCAAGGCTTCTTCAATAGTAAGAACTTTTCGAGTCAGTTTTATGGATGTTGCTATGTAAATTGGGCAGTTCCTCATCTTCATTTGCGAATGTGCAGTTTTAGTAATGTTCGGAATTGAAAGTTTAGAGTGAGGTCATGCTCTGTTTCCATTCTCACTTATCCTCATCCTTGTATGTACTGGTTTCTTCATATGTTGTGCATTTCCAAAGGAGTTATTTACGTTATGTATGTTCCTATCAATCAACTTTGAAAACCAGTCAGCTTCTGCAATGCGCAGGTTAACCATGACAACGCGGATTGCTCAAAGCTTGCTGTGGCGAGGCACTTGGCATTTACACAATCTATGCAGAAATTATGCGTTAAAGACGCTTATTCGAAAACATTGTTGCAGCTAGGTTGTTATAAGGTCAGTGCCCACGTTGTTGTTTCATATTAATCTTTGATGTAAATTGCTTCATTATTTGGGTAAATACTCAAGTTGTTGCTTTTAGTGCTAGCTATCATAAAAGCTCAATGTGCAGTAGTGTCTTAGATATGTCAAATTAGTCTTGGAGTTCGTAACATAAAAGCTGCTGTGACCAGACTTTATTCATATGATCTGGAATTCTTCTTGCTGCTGATGAAATGAGCACAGATATCCTACCATATAATCCATACGATGCATGATGGAGCTGTTCGCTTAAGACTCTGTTGGTAGATTGTGAATGAGTCTGTCCAGAAGGCTGACTAAAACCATCCAACTTTGAAGCCTTGTATCGATGGTGAAGAGTGCAAATCTCATGGCACATGAACACACACTAGCTTTGCTGCTTCTGGCCTGATCTGGGGGACACGGATGGCAACATGTTAGGATTTCCTTTTATTTGTGTTATTGATATTCTGAGGTGTTTGATCTATTATGTGGGGTCAGTTTGGAAGCTCATTTTAGGTTGTACACAATCTTCTTGGCCTAAAAATCAGCATATCAGGCTGTTCTGAGCATTTTTTGGCTCATTGCAGGCTCTGTGGACTTGACCAATCAGTGGGAATGCCAAAATAAATTTTGATTCTTCAAACTTGCAAAGAGGGAGAACCTCTGTTTTGGATGTTTGGGGCAGTATAGGTGGAAAGAATGTCCACGGAACTTGATGCGGACCACATATAATGTTCAGGTGGACCAGATGAACCAGGGTGATGACCATAGCTATGATAGTGGAAGAGATCGAGCAAGAAGCCAATCTAGATGTTCCATGCCTCATGAATGTTTCGGTTGGTCAAGAGAGTGGACACAACTCCACCAACACTTTTGTCAAAGGGTATCAATTTCCTAATACTTCTCTTATTGTTATGGGAGGACAACTATGTGGTAGAGATGTTCAGGTTCTATTTGACACCGGGTCCTCTCATAATGTGTTGAATTCAACTTTGGTACGGAAGTTAGGTGTGAGCACTCAACCATCCCAGTACCAGTACTTAGTGGAAATGGCTGATGGATAGGGTATAGAGATTTGGGATAAGAGGGTTATGGGCATTCCACTAACTGTACAAAGTTACACAAAAGAGTTGGATTTTGAGATAACATAGCTTGCGCGGTTTGATGTGGTGTTGGGCATTTGTTGGCACGCGATGCGGAAGCCACAAATAGCCTAGGATGCTCATGTGTATGAGTTCCAGTTTGATGGTGTGATGCATTCCCTTCGTGGTGAGCAGGATGTGCCTCTTGGACCGCTTGTTTCAGCTACGCAGTTGCGTAGGATCCATTGTGAGTACATGAGTGTTTGGTTTCTACTTTGTATGTCTACTAATATTAGTCTGAGTAGTATGTAGTGTGTGCAAGCTAGTACTATTGCCAATTTGGATCAAGAGATTAGGAGAGAGTATTTAGATGTGTTCATAGATGATCTTCCATTTGTTTTACCTCCTAAGAGGAATGTTGAACACAACATTGAAGTAATACCCGGATCATGTCCTGTCAATAGACGTCCTTACAGAATGAGTCAAGTGAGATGAATGGTCAATGATTATCTTGCCAAAGGGCAGATACGACCAAGTGATTCCCCGTTTGCCTCTCCGATCATTCTTGTAAAAAAGAAAGATGGATCATGGCGTATGTGTGTGGATTATCGAGGTTTAAACAAGATAACGGGACATCGATATCCTATGCCACGTATAGATGATACGCTTGATGCCTTATCAGGTGCCATTGTGTTCAGTAAAATAGACCTAAAGAGTGGATACCATCAAGTTAGAGTTCACGAAGAGGATGTAAACAAGACTGCCTTTAGAACTCGGTTCGGTCACTATGAGTATCTTGTGATGCCATTTAAGTTGACAAATGCCCCAACTACATTCATGATGATGATGAATGATGTGCTCAGACCGTATATGGGTAAGTTTGTCGTAAACTTTGTTGATGACATTTTGACTTACAGTGCAAGTGAGGTCAAGCATGTGACTCACCTTAGAATTGTGTTACATGAAATAAAAAAGCAGCTCATAAATGATAAGTAAGAAACTAGATTTAATTTACTAGACAATCTGAATCCATCCCAAAAGATTTGAATTGTGATTTCATGGAACTATGATTTATGCTATTTTTTCCCAAGCATGATCTCATGACATTATTGGTTGCTCAATTCAATTTGCTTGTTTGGATATATTTGAATCTCACGAAGAGTATTGTTCACATCTCTATAAAGGTACATGTGAAATACATCAAATGGAAAGGGTAATAAACACTCAACTTTTTCCATGTGCACCTTGCTCCCTTTTGAAGGTTCACAATTTCTTCTATAAAAGAGGAGGTTTTCTAACCAATACTGTTCATTGGATAACACAACCTACCAAAGGATACCTAGAAGTTGGAATTTTTGCTACAAAAAGCCAAATGGTGAAGAGTTAATATATCACCCCCCTCCTAAAAATGTAAACATCTACATTTACCATAGTCTACATTTTCACTTCAAATATATGTCATTTGAGTTTGATTTACAAAGACAATGCAAAAGCCTCTATTGAAAGTTGCTTCAGCTTTGTGAAGCTTCATAGAAAGTAGTCACTAATTTGTTGTGTGTTCTACAAATCTTGCAAAGTTTGATGCTAAGACAATTTTTTTCTAGGTCCATTGGTCTAGGTTTCAAAACTTGTTTTCATGATGTTTTTGAAAGTTCATGTACATTCTTTTATTTTCCATTATTCAGTAGTGTGTGTTCATCTAAGTTAACTAAGTGGGAAGTTGAATAATACAGTCAAGGACACACACAACATCATTTTGGGCAAGCCATAATGTGAATATTATTTTCAAAACGAGATTCTTCAATGATTGCAATGATATGTAACAATTGAATGCCATGGTTCCTTGTTGATATATGAATTTGTAAGCTTAAGTTATGTATTGCAAAAATGTATATGAGTGTAGACCATTTCCTTGTACCTCCAAGTTTTAGACTTTATGATACGATAAGACTTGAGTAGATTTGTTAGTTTCATTGCTTTTTCTTTGCAGGTGTGACATGCCCACGTTTATTTTTCTTCTCATGGCTTTAACAATCTAGTTGGGAAAAGATAAGAGAATGTCTACGAGCCTTAGGAAAAAGCTTCTGGAGGTCTCTGGAGTACATTGGATTAACAACGGAAGACTTAAAGAAAGCTATGCAATACCATCGCCGCATTATTCAACTCATACACCTTCCACTACAACTTACGAATCTGATGATAGTGAGTTTCTTTCCTAGATTTCTTAAACATTTGCAACAATCAAAGTTCAGCTTCTAGCACAACTAGTGAAACTAAAGGTATCTCAAACGTTGTATTCTTGTGTCATGCACAAAAGGAGATGAAACGTTATATGAAGGCCTTCCTCTCTCTCCCCCCTTTTCAATTTGTAAAAAACTGATTTAAAATATCACAATAAACTTTTCCATACATTCAAATACCTAAAAAATAAAAAAGCTTGAATGCAATTTAAAGGGAAAACCAAGACGATTTGAAATATCATAGTAAACTTTGCTCAAACACCTAAAAAAATGAAAAAGTTTGAATGCAATTCAAAGAAATAAAAAGTAACAAGGTGATTGATATATCATGGGAAGCTTTGCATTAAGAGGGCATTGAAATTGCTAGGAAAGAAAAAAAGATTGCATTTCAAAAGAATTAAAAAACAAACAGAACTCCTTTTAATGTCATAACGTATTGGGGGATTGCCTTTTTAGCGACCTTTGCACCTAAGGGCGCGAACGCACGTCCGGGCGCCCAGGGCCCTCCCCGCTCACTCCCACATGCCCATAAACAATTAAAATAAATTTCCCCACCCTACCCCCCCCCCCCAAAAAAATTAATTATTAGGGGTGGACGGCGACTGCCTGCCCCCTCCGGTTAAAAAAAATGAAAAAGGTACCAAATTTTTTTGCAAAAAACCTATCCACCGCCCATGCCTTCCATAACTGGGATGCTACAGAATCGGGCTTGAAAAAGAAAACAATTTGTAATTTTGACAGGCAAACTCTCCCTCGCACTCTCGCAATCTCTCTCTGTTTCTCTGGCAAGAAGAGCAAGCATCTGTGTCAGGCATATCCTTGAAATGCTTTATTGCTTTCCCGTGTGAACTAGTTTCCAGACGAGAACAAACTTTTGTACAAGCTTTATCATCAGATGTGGTTTAGGGTTTCAGTAGCGTAGATCTTAAGTGTGATGAAATCGACCTCTTCGATTTATACTATCGCAGAGTCTTGGCAGATATTTGCTTGTGTTTAGATTCATATTTACCTCTCAGAATGCAATGCAGTGAAGGGTGCAATTTGTTTTAGAAAGGGAAGTGAATGCTCACCAGTAGAATGACTCGCTCAAGACTAGAAGATTTGGGAGAAGTGATGAATGCTCACCAGAAGAGTGACAAGCTTTGAAGACCACAAGTTTCTGGGAGAAATGAATGCTCACCAGAAGAGTGACAAGCTCTAAAGACCACAAGTTTTTGGGATAAGTGAATGCTCATTAGAAGAGTGACAAGCTCTGAAGACCACAGGTTTATGGGAGAAATGAATGCTCACCAGAAGAGTGACAAGCTCTGAAGACCACAAGTTTTTGGGATAGGTGAATGCTCGCCATAAGAGTGTCAAGCTCTCAAGACCACAAGTCTCTGGGAGAAATAAATGCTCACCAGAAGAGTGACAAGCTCTGAAGACCACAAGTTTTTGGTATAGGTGAATGCTCGCCAGAAGAGTGTCAAGCTCTCAAGACCACAAGTCTCTGGGAGAAATGAATGCTCACTAGAAGAGTGACAAGCTCTGAAGACCACAAGTTTTTGGGATAGGTGAATGCTCACCAGAAGAGTGTCAAGCTCTCAAGACCACAAGTCTCTGGGAGAAATGAATGCTCACCAAAAGAGTGACAAGCTCTGAAGACCACAAGCTTTTGGGATAGGTGAATGCTCACCAGAAGAGTGTCAAGCTCTCAAGACCACAAGTCTCTGGGAGAAATGAACGCTCGCTACAATACGTACAATACGGAATCATGTAACGATGCGCTCCCCGGATGAACTTCAACAACTTACTAATTACTAAGTAAAACTGTGCCATTTACTGCAGGGAACCACAAGACCTAACTAGGGCTATCATGACACAAATGGACAATCTTCCTACGTAGCTCCTCACAAGATGGAATGAGAAGTTTTCCAATCATACCATCTTCTATGGTATATTTAAGGTAAGTGTGAGTCAAGAGACCAGAAGTCTCATCCTGAGATTCTACTTGCGCAAGATTTGCCTCCCTCACAATTCCTTGACAATGAGGATCCTCTTGCTGAGCCTGTCTAATCTTAGCAATCAGGTCATTTTCTATGACCACAAAAGACATTTGATACAATATCCGAGATAATGCATCAGCCACACGATTTTCGGCACCCTTCTTGTACCGAATCCCCATGTGAAATTCCTGCATCAACTCAGCCCACCTGGCTTGCCGCCCTCTTAGGTCCCGCTGGTTGCAGAAATATCTCAAAGTGTTATGGTCGGTGTACACATAGAATTCCGCACCATACAAATAATGTGTCCATGCCTTCAAAGCGTGGATTATGGCAAACAACTCTTTCTTATGAGTTGGATAATTCTTCTGTGTAGGGTTGAGCTTCTTGCTCTCAAAGGCCAGAGGCCTACCCTCTTGCATCAAAACTGTCCCAACGGCAATGTCACTTGCATCCATGTCTACGACAAATGGTTTTTGAGGGTCAACAATTTTTAAAGTGACAAAGTCAGCCACAGCTTGTTTCAACGCATCGAAACTTCGCTGCTGAACTTCCGTCCACTCTTCATTTATTTTTCTGTAACATATCGGTCAATGGTACAGCTACGTGTGATACTAGATGTCAGACTCCCTCTCTGATCTTCTTTGCAAACCTTGCTAATTTCCTGCACATACAAGCATCAAATTCCTTCTAACACAAGATGGAGCTGGCTGCCTTGTCTCCTCCCAGCCTTTGCTGCATAGATTATGATGAGGAATGCCTCTCTCTAGGCTCACTTATCCAAAATCCTCAAGCACCCCTTAACCCTGACCCTTCCTAAATCTCGACACATGGCCAGCTCCATGCACAGTCGACACTTGCCACTTGGCAGTACCCTGACACATAGGCAAGTGAGTAGGTTGACATGTGTCACTCATCCAT
Source organism: Diphasiastrum complanatum (assembly GCA_029204225.1). Taxonomy (NCBI): domain Eukaryota; kingdom Viridiplantae; phylum Streptophyta; class Lycopodiopsida; order Lycopodiales; family Lycopodiaceae; genus Diphasiastrum; species Diphasiastrum complanatum. The sequence goes on along the minus strand of CM055107.1, from coordinate 14,469,067 downwards.
TGGACCAAAATGTCCAAGTGGGCATGTGACACGTGTCATGTTTGACCGGTCAACCCTGACATGTGTCACTCATTCATTGGACCAAGTGTCCCAGTGAGCATATGACATGTGTCACGTTGACTAGTCAACTCTCCTACTGTTTAGGAGGTCAGTCCAGCCACTCCGAATTAATGACCCAGTACCCTATACCCAAGCAACATGTGACTATGAGGCTCAGAAACATCATTAACAGCTTTATTTACATTTCTGTTACAAGGGTCACCACAAGCCGGTGACTTAGCCATTTCTGTATTTACAAGAAGTACATCTATAAGTAAAAACAGTAAACAATCGGGACAGGGAGTAAAAGCTGTAACACTACCCAAGCCTTCTTTTTAACACACGCCCTGACTACTGCCTGCTTATGCCATTACGCCCCCTCGCCGCTTCTCTTCTCATCGTCGTACCCATAATAAATGGTATGACAACGACTGTTCTTTCTTTCAGAAATATGTTGAGTTCCTCAAATTCTCCAATTCTACACTTTCTTCTTCCGCAGAAAAGCAGCTTCGTTCCCTTCTCCGCAAAAAGAAAGTGGCCTACTTTTCTTCCCGTTCCTCCTACCTCCTTCGCTCCCTCCACTCTGCTTCCTCGGCTACTTTTTGGAAGATCTTTCTTCATAAGCCCCTATCCATTGCACCCATTCCTCTTCAATCCTGGGTCGACTATGCAACCAACCTATATACATCTGCTCACCCTTCCATCTCTCTTTCTTCTCGTCCTACCCACTGCGACCTCTTTTCTCCTAACATGGTTGAAGCCACCATCTGCAAACTCAAGAACAATCGTACGTCTGACATTGACCTCCTTTTGGCCGAGGTCCTCAAACCAATTGCCAAATTCGCCTCCCCTTTCCTGGTCTGCTGTTTCAACCGCTCTGTCGTTGATGGTTTCCCCATACCTTGGGCCACCAATCTCCTTCATCCCATTCTTAAAGCAGGCGATGCCATGAATGTCCACAACTATCGCATTATTATGATTGGTCATACCATGGCCAAGTTGTTGACGGCCAGGAAGTTGACATTGTTGCCTCTTATACTTACTTGGGAGTCCTGTTTACTGCGCCCCTTCTTGGTTTCCGCCAGGTTGCATTTGCGCACATTTCCTCCGGTCTTTCAGCATTGGTCCAGTTCGAGCGTGGTTGTACAATGAATCATATTTTTGATCCCGCTACTAGATGCCAATTGTTTCATACACGGGTGGTTCCAGCAGTGATGTATGCCTCCGAGATTTGGTTGCCAGGACTTTCTCTTTGGGACTGGGCATGCATTTCCCGCATTCAGGCCACTATGTTGGGTCGCATGATACGTGCCAAGACTACCACCCCTCATGATATCCTATGTGCTGAGTTTGCTACTCCTCCGATCGTCCTTGAGGGCTTTTTCCGCCTTATTCTTTTTCTTTAGTGGATTCAGGAGATTCGTGCATCTCACCCGAATAGATACATAGTTGCTGCGGTTACTTCTTCACGTGTCCTAGCTGATTCCCATGCCAAGCTATCCTGGTACCAATAGGCGTTTGATCTCTTACGACATCTGGGCATCTCTATCATGGATCTTCCTCGTGGTACACATTCATATATCCGAGGCTATTTATTCCGTCGATATATGCAGCAGACTTGGAGCTCCCTCCCACCTTCCCGCATTCGTCTGAGCTATTACCAGACACACTTCCTCTCTCTGGATCCTTCTGGTTTGCCATTGTTGCCGCTCTATCTCTCACAGCCCCTATCACACGGCCTGCGCTATCCTCTTGGGCAGTTGCGCATTTCCTCTCATCAGCTTGCTATTGAGGCCGGTCGTGCATGGGATATCCCCCAAGAGCGTCGTCTATGTTGCTTGTGCTCGTTGCAGGAGGTGGAAGATGAAGCCCATTTCCTCCTCAGATGTCCGTTGTATTATGAGATACGGGGGAGGTATTATTGTCTCTTTCGCGATGGCCCGCATACACTTCACAGTTTTGTCTCCTATCCTGATGCTCGTTGCTTGCGACTTCTTGTTCGTGAGATGCTTACTCTCCGTCAATCTCATCTACCTGTACCAGATCACTTGGGGTTAGACTCCCAGCAGCTGCTTCTCACTGGCTTCTGTCAAACTCGAGCACATGCTGATGACTCCGACGATGAGATTCCTGTCGCTATGCCACCGCGGAAAAAGCTCAGATGTAGTCGGCACTCGACTTTATCGGGGCCCACTATACGCTCCACTCAGCGAACACTTCACACTTACTTTCGCTGATATGTACTTATTCTCCACCTGGCCCGGGTTGTGGGCATTGGTACTTTTTATGTAGTTCTTCTGTTATACCTGGCCCGTTTTGTGGGCTTATTTCACTTCTACTTTGTTCTACTTTCATTCGTAGCTAGTTCATAGCATTTTACGGCCACGTCCTCCTATGGATGATGCTCCCACTGTTGCTTGTACATATTTTCTTTTTGGTCTTATGCACCCACGGGTGCCCAAAAGACGTTAATAAAGCTCTCTCTCTCTCTCTCTCTCTCTCTCTCTCTGGCGCGGGTTTGGGGTCCGCGGCCTGTTTTCTGTTTTTTTTCTTTGAATGCGCCCGGGTCCCAGACGCTGGACGCGTCCACACCCAAAAAGAACAAAAAATGGGCGTGCCCGGGTGCGGGGCACAAACGTGAAATGGCCGCCCCCGGCTCGAACCCTCATGTCTGCTTTGTACCCAGTAAAATTCAATGAATTTACAACCATTTTACCTGGTGCAAAGGTCATTTCCATGGAGTAAATGATTGTTTTGGCATTTTACATTACGACTGAATTTTTTTTATGGCTCATAGATTTTGACTTTTTATGAGATGTAATGTACTGTCTTAAATTCTTTATGGGCATATTATGAGATGTACACTGAAGCTTTTAAAAATTTTTATGGACTTAAAGATTTTGTAATGTATCCCATGTCACTTACACAAATGATAATCTACTTTACACTTTATTTTACAGTTCTTTCTATAAAACAACTCATGCACCAATCGAAACCATTATTTCTAGAGGACTGAAATTCTCTACATGATTTAATGCACTTCAAGCATATGAAGTAAAATGCCAGCATGATCCTTTACTCAACTAGTGTAATAGATCCTAACACCACAGTACGGCAAACACTAACTGATCCACCCAACCTTGCCTACCCCCTGATATAGAGTAAGCCCCTCCTAGCCCAGTGTGAGGACTGGTAGCATGCAACTGCCAAGTGTCGGCCACGTGTCACTGACGTGGCCGACTGCACGTCGAGACCCAACTGGGGGCCCTATCCTGCTGACAGGGTCCCTAGACTATGTTAGGCCCACCATGGCTATGGACCGTGCTGGGGCACACTACTCACACTGTCTTGCCCTGTTGGTCGTGTACGCTGGACACGACCCTGACTGTGGTATCTAACCTATCTATGTTCTCTAGGGTTCGGCACTGGTCACGAGCTCGTAACACTCCCTCTTCCTTAAGAACCGTCTTGGTCCTCTAAGACAAAGTCTGGAAAAATCTTGCGAAGGATGCTGCCTCTTTCCCAAGTGGCATTCTTGACAGGCTGATCATTCCACTTGACCAGATATTCTTGGTATAGAGTATGACGAGTCTGCGTCTCTCTACTATCAAGAATCTCCTCTGGTTCATGTGGAGGTTGCTGAGGATCCAATGGGAGAACTAGAACACTGTCCCCTACCAGATTTTCTGATCTGGTTAAGGCTTTTCGTAACTGACTTATATGAAAGACTGGAAAAACCTTACTACTGTGTGGGAGTTCTAGTTCATAGGTGACCTCACCTAGTCTCCTACTGATGGTAAAGGGACCACAATACCTAGGAGACAACTTAGCACACACTCCTGATTTGAGGGTTTTAGAGTCAACTGGGACTCTCAAGTAGACTTTCTCACTAGCGGAGAACTGCACATCCCGTCTGTGTGGATCTGCATAATGCCTGGCTCGATCCTGGGATTGCCTAATGCTATGCTTAGCATGTTCTATCATCTGGTTTAGGTCCTCTAAAAAGTTTTTGGCTGCTTCAACTTTTTCTTGTTTAAACCCTACAATTGTGGGTGAGCGTGGTTGAAAACCATACATCAGCATAAATGGGCTGTATCCCGTAGCTGAATGTTTGGTACTGTTGTAAGCAAACTCTAATATCAAGAGATACTCCTCCAATTAGTCTGCTTCTTGTTGACGTATGCACGAAGCATATCCTCCAGCACCTGATTTACCCTCTCTGTTTGACTGTCCGTCTGTGGATGGTCCGTGGTACTCATATTAAGTTTAGTAAGGAGATGATGGAATACTACCCTCCAAAAATTTCCAGTAAACTTACTATCCCGGTAGTTGACTATGCCGGAAGGTAGACCGTACACTTTAAATAGCCCGTCTACAAACAACCTCGCTAACTCTGGAGCTCTAACAGTTGTTTTGGCCGGAATAAAATGAGCCATTTTGGTCAGACGGTCAACTGTGACCCATATAGCGTCATTACCCCTTTGGGTTTTAGGCAGGCCTACTATAAAATCCATGGAGATACTCTCCCATTTACCAGCTGGTATTTCTAAGGGCTGCAACAACCCTCCTGCCTTTAAACGCTCTGCTTTGTTTACTTGACATTTCTGGCAACTGGTTACATACTGTTGGACGTCCTTTTTCATACTGGGCCAGAAAAATTGCCTATGAAGAAGCTCATAGGTCTTCTGTATGCCTGGGTGTCCCGCACTAGGAATGTCATGACATTCATATAGGACCTGCTGCCTATAATCCTCTGAATTGGGGACACATACTCTATCTCTATAGAGCAAGTACTCATCCTGAATGGAATACTATTTCCATTTGAATCCTTGAGTCAACTGACCCTCAACCACTGGGGTTTGCTTGGGTAGTACAGGCTCAGAATCCTCAACGTCATTTGACGACGTATACTCGGACTCATCATCATCCTCAACGGAAACTGCCGTATTCTTGGATGAACTGGCACCAGCCCAGGGAACTGGTTCTGGAGTCACCATCAAAGCTAATAAATGAAATAAATCATCGTATTCCACGTGTATTTTGCACCATCTGTGTAGTGACAATGACACTGGTGGGATCCCACGCATTTAAGAGTTGGAATATATACCTATCTCTCACTCTTGGAGAGAGAGTGGTATTAACCACTTGCACCATAAGATGGTTGCTTCCCAAGAAGTTAGTCACGGTGGAGATGATGCTCATCCAAATAAGACCTTTTTCTTAGTCCGAGTCACATAAAAGAAACAATTCCAAGCATTAAAGAAACAATTCCAAGCTATGGCTAACAAATAAACTCATTTTAATGTTCAAATTCACAACTCAACACAACAGCTTAGAAATCACATATTTTGCAATCTTTTGTACTTTTATTACCAAATTAGGGACAAAACAATCAAGAAGTACTCAATACCAAACTGACAACGACAAAGCATCAAAGCTATAGAGAAGAACGTTACTTCATTAAGTCTTGTATCACGAGCCACTTCTAATGCTAGCCTCTTTTGAGGATTTATTCCTAAAATCTCTTTGAATTAGTTGGTGAATGTCGTGATGCTTCTCCATGCCATGGGATTTCTCTTAGTCCCCTTGCTTTTTTTGAACCCGAGGTCAATCCTTTTGAGCCTTGTAGAAGATCCTTAGTATAATTCCAGGAACCTAATGAATTGATAATCAACAATTTAGTCATACCTTTCCATGAGTCAATGGTTAGCTTGATTATACTGACAACTTGTTGGCCTCAATCACACAAAAAAAGTACAACTAGGTCGTTACTTAACTATACTAGTTTGGGATAATATCTAGTTGCTCACAATGATGTTGCTTATAATGGATTGACCCTCAGGTAATAAGTTTAAACTTCATTCAAAGGTTATGATAGGTTTTAGGCTACAACCTGATTCTTAACCTCTTAACTTTTCTCACTCTCGTTGATCAACAAGTGAGGATACATTTTTTGTAGCCATTGTTGGAAATGTAGCATTTAATATTGGAAGTCTTATTCAAGCAACTAGATAAATACGATGTCTTGCACGATTCACATATTAAGTCCAAACTGTGATGCTTGTGGTTCATACAACACAACCAAATTATCAAGAAGTTTTCCATTGTCATTTGAAAATTATCTTAACCTAGCTACACGAAAGTGAAATCGCTTCCTACATTCCTCAAGTTGAAAGTTGTCCAACATCATGCTGTAGGTCCATTGGGACACTAATTTCATCCATTATTTCCCATAATTTTTACCTTAAAATGGTGTCAAAGGCTTTGCAAAAGTTTGCAAAATAGCTACGACTTTCTTCAATAATGGATCTCAAAGGAACCCAGTGATGCAGAATGCATTTTGGAAAATCTGTCTTGCTCTTTTGCACGCAACCCATTAATTGCCAGTCAATTGCTAAGTTTCTTTTCCACTATGCTCCTCGAAGTTTTACCAAAAATTGTCCAATCATTATTTTCATGTAGTTAGAAGAGTCATTCTTATCTACACTCTTACAGAAAGGAACAATAATACCATGAGACTATATGTTAGGAAAAATTCATAACAATGCTTGGTCAAACAAATTGGTAATGGAAGGAACAAGACTCTACAAGCTGAAATTTTCACCCGAAGGTGATATTACACGCTTCAAGGCTCGCCTTGTAGCTAAAGGTTATTCTCAAAAGTTTGGAGTTGATTATTTTGATACTTTCTCTCCCGTTGTAAAGCAAGCTAGCATACGTTTGTTAGTTGCTTTGGCCGCTTATTATAATCTGGAGATGCATCAGATAGATGAGAAAACAACATATTTATATGGCACACTTGATGAAACTATTTTTATGAAGCAGCCATTAGGCTATGTGAGTAGACATCATCCTAGTTGGGTTTGCTTGCTTTTAAAAAGTATATATGGCTTAAAGCAATCCGCTAGGCAATGGAATAAAAAGATAGATCAAGTGCTAAGAGCATTGGGATTCATAACATTCATTCTTGATGGTAATGTTTATTTTAAAAGGGTGAATGAGTATTATGTATTGTTGACAGTCTATGTTGATGATTCATTACTGATAGGAAATTCCACTCCTTTCATCAATCATTGTAAGAAGTTAATTGGCTCTATCTTTGATGTTTCGGACCTTGGAGAGGCAAAGTTTTGCCTTGGAATTCAAATTCACCATGACAAGGTAAAAGGCACTATTGTACTTCATCAACAACATTATATTTTGAAGATCCTGAAGGATTACCATATGCTGGAGTGCAAAGGCAAAGACATTCCCATGCTACCTGGAGTAAAATTATCCAAGGTAGATGGAGCAAAGGCTGAAGAGGAACATGAGAATGTCCAAGATTCCCGAACACAACTTGATTGGATCTTTAATGTATCTCACTACTTGGACGCGGCCTGATATTGCATATGCAGTTCATACTCTTAGTCAATTTGCTACTAACCTTGGTGTTATTCATTGGAAGCATGCTAAATATGTTTTACATATTTGAAAGCTATTTCCGATTATGGACTTGTTTTCTCAATGCAAGGTGGTATATCACTTGCTTCATACAGTGATGCCAGTTGGGCTTCTAATGTGGATGATTATAAAAGCATTACAAGAGGATGTAGTATACTTTCAGGGGCAGCCATCACATGGATATGCAAGAAGCAATCTTTCGTTGCTCAATCCTCTTGTGAGGCGGGATACACCGCAACCTCAAGAGTTTCTAATGAAATAGTTTGGTTGCAATTCATGCTTGAACATCTACATCAACTGAATGAAGGCCCGAGTTCTTTATTTTTTTCTGCTATTATACTTTCAAAAGATGTCGTATTTCATGGGAGGACCAAACATATTCATATCAAGTATCATCATTTGAGAGATCTAGTCAAGAAGAAGATTATCTCCCCTATCTTCATTGACTCAAGTAACATGGTTGCAGATATTCTTACAAAGCCACTCCATGCAAAATTATTTCATTGTCATGGGAAGAAACTTGGAGTATCGCCGCGCAACGTTGTATTCTCTCAAAGTTTAAAAAAGGCTTTCCAAGTTTATAAAACATTATAAGATAATTTATTGTTAAGGTTTTTAACTTTGAGTAGGCCCAACAAGTTTGTACATGGGCCCCTAGAGGCAATTTCACATACTACCAACTTTATGTTAAAACTTTGTCAATTTTGCATGTAGAAGAGGGCGCATTTTTCCTAGTGTGGAAACTTGTGGACCAAGGCAAATCATGCAAAGACTCATTGCATGTAGAGAGAATGTGAAAACCTTGCATAGAAGTGCATGCTTGAGACTTAGCATGTGGGACACCTACACTGCCACTTGGAAGCCATGTACATCACATATCGTTTGTTTCTTATCTATAAAAGAGACCCTCCTCGTCCTGGTGGGCGCACTTTTGATGGAGAGATCTTTTTCACATATGCTATTGTGTTTTGCTCTATTGTGTGGTAGAATTTCTTGCTCATTAATGCTAGTGTTATGCTATCCATTTGGTTTCTTAATTGGTGTTTAATTGGATCTTGTTTCTTTCATTGTATCTTGCTAATGTTATGTTCTTCATGCTGGAAATTTGTGGACAACAAGTATTCAAGATCTATTCAGCCTAATTGAAGGAACAATATCAAAGAGTAATGATGTTAGAATGCTCCCTACAACATACACTATCATTCTAGATAATGAAGCAAGTTTCTTTCATGAGTATTTTGTAATTTTCTGTTCACATCCTCTTCATCTTCTTCGCTGTCCACCATAGCTGGGCAGATCCAATTGCTTCATAAGTATGATCAATTAATTGCATGTCGACAAATTTACAATTTGCTAGCAATTTACTTTTGCATGTGCAAGTATTAGTCCATGCATGTTACATGCATGTCTCCTGATTTTTTTCAGATTGCTTGCATGTTGCCATATTAGCTTGCATGCTGAATGCATGTTAGTGGTTTTGATCTATTTTGAGTCTAGAGATTTCGATCGAGAAGTGGATGGTCTTCGTGGAGCGAGAACCTGTGGTATGGGCCACAGCCCATTCCAGAATGGAGATCTGAAACTAACTGGATCAAGTTGACCATTTTACGGCCGTAAATATTAAAGATGCTAAATACTTTTTTGGTCACAAGAGGGTCTTTTGTCGAAAATTTGAGGTCTTGGTCATGACCCCTTATGGAGATCTCAAATTTACAAAACCGGAAACCCTACAAGCTATTTCTTTATACTAAGAATATATCGTGAGTTTCTTAACATTAATTAACTTGTTTTCATGTGATTCCTTGGAAGGTAATTTTTTCCCATTGACCTTGGACGCTGTCACATGAATGGTTAATAACATTGTATTCTAATATATCTTTCCTCTTCCTTGAACATTCAATATATCCTTTTCTGATTATACGGGTCTATTCTCTATAATGGTAACCAAGAAAATCTTTGGATAAGTCATTCAGGGAAAAGTGTTGGGACATTAATTGTATTTGGTTACCTTAACGCAACGCATTTCTTGACTTTCAAGATTTTTTGAAATTCTTCTTCAAAACTTCTCCTAGATGATATATAGATTGATATGCACCCCTTGGAAACTCGTGTGGTTTCCTATTAAAAGGGGGAGAAGTACGAAGGATAGAAAGTTATCTAGGAGAAACATCTATTCCATAAATTCTAGGAGGAATCTGTAATATGAATAGATGAGGACCTGTTTTTAGAATCAAGATTAATAGGATATTTTGATATTAGAAGAATCTTCTAAGGATTGTAATAGATATCTAGTTAGAAGATTTGAGGGAAGAAAAATTAGAAAACACTCTTGTAGTAGAAAAGTTGTTGATTACAAGTCCGATCGATTTGTATTAGAATTAGAGAGTTCTATTACAAGAAAGTGGTTTGTTGAAACTAGTTCCTTGCGAGTTGAGATCAGCTTGATCTTAGTGTGAACTAGGATCTGTGAGTTGATGCAAGGAATGAAATTCACTCTAAAAATATATTCTTTTGAGATAATCTCCGGTTGAGATTTTGGTTATGCTATAGCACTCTTTGAGGAATATTCTCTCTTGGAATTAACTGGGTTATAGGATTCTCAAAAAAAAAAAGTGTTTTTTACAGATCGAGTGAAAACTGTAGAAATATGCTATGTACTGAATCATTGGGAGATCATGATATCTTTGCGCAGATTTTTAATCCTGTGGATCTACAATGTATTCCTTGGACTAAATTTATATGCTTGCATAAACTAGTTGTTAAAACATAGGCATATTGATGAGAATTGTATAGAGACAATTTCTCGCTAGGTAATAGTGATATCTTGATGAGAATTGTTTACTGACCTAGGCGGGATTAGAATCAGATTGAATGTGGTGTTTTGGATCCACACCTAGACATTCAAATATTTTCTAAATCCATTATAGATAACCGAGTTAGAAGCTCTACTTCTGAGTTAGTTGTTTAAATCAACAATATAACTTTACTTATGGATATTGTTGTTGAAATATATTGCTTATAAGTCGCAACCTTTATGAGTCATTTTTGGATTCATTTGGAAGGTTATGTGCATAGAATACACGGAAACTTTTGGCCTTAATCTTTTCTCGGGTTGAAAAGGATGGAATGCTATCATGGAAACTCAGGTGGAGTTGAATAGTTGTGGGAAGCCAAAAGTTAGAACTTCTTGTAAGGGAGTTCTGGTTAATCTTAAGTATTCTAGATTAGAACTTAAGAATAATAAAATCTAGATGCATTCTAGATTGGGCCCTAACTTTGGAAAGACACTGTGTACCATGTCTAGAGTAGGGGTGTTTTGAGGATTACAATTCTTATGAAGGCATCGTAAGTGAGTTGGATAAAGTCTAAAACTTTCCTTGTGGAAAGGACTTTTGAGAGCAACTCATGTATCTTCTAAGAATAGTATATTCATGTTCTCTTATTATTGAGTATTAGATAAGGATATAAGGAATTATGATTGACGAATCATAGTTCAGATTTTACTTATACTTGATAATTAGGAGAGGGCAACGTGCATGGTGGGGTTACCCTAGATGAAAAAATGAAATGACACAATTTGGATAATGACTGGTCATCTTACCAAATTGGCTACGTTTATTTCGGTAAAGACCACCGCGAAGGCTTCTGATTTAGCTCAGATATTTGAGGAGCGTCTGTTTAGGCTTTATGGATTACCAAGTGACATTGTGAGCAATTGCCATCCGAAGTGTTGTTGTTCTGCCAAGTGATGCTATACTTGTGCACAACTCATTACCTACTGAAATTTGACTTTTCCCATTGGTTTCTAAGATCAACTTCTCTGTGCACAAAGCACAAACTTTATGGTACTAGAAGTAGGTTTATGCGGCTGTAGGGAATTTGGTTTCTAGATTGACACGACTAGCATGAAATTATAACTTAGGGAAAATACTACAAAGAGCACTACAAAAGTTGCTCCAATAGATCAACACTATGTCTATATTGTGGACAATGTTTTTAAGTGGGGGTAAGAAGCAAGCTTGTTGCTTCTAAAATAGGTCACTTGATTACTTTGGAGTAAAAGCTAAACAATCGAAAATAGTCCCTGTTGATGGAACGTGTCCTTCTTTGAAGTCTATGAAAGTAAAACAGAAGCCCAAGAACGTGCCAAAGGTATCATGTTGATTCTTTATTTGTTTTTGAACACTATATTGTAATACCCATCTACATGACCTCAAGAATATGACCAATTATATAAATCCTCATTGAGCCTACTAATACCCGGGTACCATAATGGTGGTACCACCCTCAGACCCGCAGTACCAGGGCGGCCACATAATAATAATATTTATTATTATTATTATTATTTTTTTAAAAAACCCCTTTTACTAGGGTAATTTAGGGTAAAAAATTTAGAAAAAAAAAGTGTTAGGGTTTAGAAAAAAGGGGGGCCTGTACAGGGGACTGTACAGAGGGACTGTACAGGGGGCACTGTGGGGGAGCAGACCTTGGGGTCAATGGGAGTGCAGCATGTGGGGGAGCAGCAAATCCGGACAGGTACACAGTCACATGGGCACTGTGGGGGAGCAGACCACGGACCCAATCGGAGTGCAGCATGTGGGGGAGCAATACATGGGGCAGGTACAGTAGCACATGGGCACTGTGGGGGAGCAGGCCATGGGGCCAATGGGAGTGCAGCACGTGGGGGAGCAACAAATGGGGGCAGGTACAGGGGCACATGGAGGGATCATCAACAACTGCACATGGGGGAACAGGCTGTGGGGTTAAATAGGCACTCACGAGTGTAATAGATCCTAACACCACAGTAGGGAAAACACTAACTGATCCACCCAACCTTGCCTACTCCCTGATATAGAGTAAGCCCCTCCTAGCCCAGTGTGAGGACTGGTAGCATGCTACTGCCAAGTGTCGGCCACGTGGCACTGACGTGGCCGACTGCACGTCGGGACCCAACTGGGGGCCCTATCCTGCTGACAGGGTCCCTAGGCTGTGTTAGGCCCGCCATGGCTATGGACCGTGCTGGGGCACACTACTCACACTGTCTTGCCCTGTTGGTCATGTACGCTGGACACGACCCTGACTGTGGTATCTGACCTATCTGTGTTCTCTAGGGTTCGGCACTGGTTACGAGCTCGTAACACTCCCTCCCCCTTAAGAACCGTCTTGGTCCTCTAAGACAAAGTCTGGAAAAATCTTGCGAAGGACGTTGCCTCTTTCCCAAGTGGCATTCTCAACAGGCTGATCATTCCACTTAACCAGATATTCTCGGTATAGAGTATGACGAGTCTGCGTCTCTCTACTATCAAGAATCTCCTCTGGTTCATGTGGAGGTTGTTGAGGATCCAATGGGAGAACTAGAACACTGTCCCCTACCAGATTATCTGATCTGGTTAAGGCTTTTCGTAACTGACTTACATGAAAGACTGGAAAAACCTTACTGCTGTGTGGGAGTTCTAGTTCATAGGTGACCTCGCCTAGTCTCCTACTGATGGTAAAGGGACCACAATACCTTGGAGACAACTTAGCACACACTCCTGATTTGAGGGTTTTAGAGTCAACTGGGACTCTCAAGTAGACTTTCTCACCAGTGGAGAACTGCACATCCCGTCTGTGTGGATCTGCATAATGCCTGGCTCGATCCTGGGATTGTCTAATGCTACGCTTAGCATGTTCTATCATCTGGTTTAGGTCTTCTAAAAAGTTTCTGGCTGCTTCAACTTTTTCTTGTTTAAACCCTACAGCTGTGGGTGAGCGTGGTTGAAAACCGTACATCAGCATAAATGGGCTGTATCCCGTAGCTGAATGTTTGGTACTGTTGTAAGCAAACTCTAATATCGAGAGATACTCCTCCCAATTAGTCTGCTTCTTGCTGACGTATGCACGAAGCATATCCTCCAGCACTTGATTTACCCTTTCTGTTTGACCGTCCGTCTGTGGATGGTCGGTGGTACTCATATTAAGTTTAGTATGGAGATGATGGAATACTGCCCTCCAAAAATTTCCAGTAAACTTACTGTCCCGGTCGCTGACTATGCCGGAAGGTAGACCGTACAATTTAAATAGCCCGTCTACAAACAACCTCGCTAACTCTGGAGCTCTAACGGTTGTTTTGGTCGGAATAAAATGAGCCATTTTGGTCAGACGGTCAACTGTGACCCATATAGCGTCATTACCCTTTTGGGTTTTAGGCAGGCCTACTATAAAATCCATGGAGATACTCTCCCATTTACCAGCTGGTATTTCTAAGGGATGCAACAACCCTCCTGCCTTTAAACGCTCTGCTTTATTTACTTGACATTTCTGGCAACTGGTTACATACTGGTGGACGTCCTTTTTCATACTGGGCCAGAAAAATTGCCTACGAAGAAGCTCATAGATCTTCTGTATGCCTGGGTGTCCTGCGCTAGGATTGTCATGACATTCATATAGGACCTGCTGCCTATAATCCTCTGAATTGGGGACACATACTCTATCTCTATAGAGCAAGTACTCATCCTGAATGGAATACTTTTTCCATTTGAATCCTTGAGTCAACTGACCCTCAACCCCTAGGGTTTGCTTGGGTAATACAGGCTCAGAATCCTCAACGTCATCTGACGACGTATACTCGGACTCATCATCATCCTCAACGGAAGCTGCCGTATTCTTGGATGAACTGGCACCAGCCCCGGGAACTGGTTCTGGAGTCTGTAACTGTCTGTTCTGGACTGAGTTCCAGATAATAGAGAAGAATGCATCATGCTGGCATTTCCCTCTCAAGGACTCGAGTAACTCACTACGAATCTGAGTAAAACTCAGCTCGCTGCTAGGTGGTAAACCATGTGGCAAATCTTCAGGAAAAACATCTTTAAATTTAGACAATAAAGTTTCTAATTTACTGATTTTCTGCTGAATAGAACTGGAAATAGAAACTTCAGGAATAAACTGAAAGTCACATAAGAATACCTGATGGTCTTCGTCTCCGATTAGCTGACAGAGCTCTGAACTGCAGACCATAGGGCTGTTGGGAACATCATGCTCCCCATGCAACTGGATCTCTCGGCCTTTATACTGAAAGCTGAGGGTGTTCTCCTGATAGTTTATGTGGAGGGAAGGTCCTAAACTGTAGAGCCAATCTCTCCCGAGAACAATGTCTGTTCGATCCAGGTGCATTATCTGAAAGTTTATTTCATCTTGGTACCCCTGAATACCAAGATTTAACTTACTTACCATAGTTTCCCATATTTTTTTATCTTCACCCTTAGCTAATGAAACTATGTACCTATGCTGACTAGGTACTTCTGGTAGTTTAAGCTTTTTAACCAGGGTGTGGTTGATGAAATTATGGGTTGCCCCATCATCAACCATGACTCTTACTGACTGGTTACCAACTTTCCCATGCATACGTACTAGGTCATGCGGCCCAAAGCTGAAGGGTCTTGCTAGCATTGCAAAGGTCAGCTGGCAACAGTGTTCATGATCTTCATGATACACTTTGATCTCGGAAGCTGCCGAGTCACTGGGGAAACATACAGTCTGAACAAGATGAACTTGTATTTTATCTTTTTTATCTTTTTTAGTGAAAGGCCCCTTGGGACACTGTCTGACTGTGTGTCCCTTGCCAATACACACAAAGCACAAACGTTCTTGTTTGGCTTTCTCAAAATCATCTGGTTTTAAGTGCTGTATGAGTGAAGGGCGTTTCTGAGGAGCTTCACCTTTAAATTTATCTTCTTTCTTTCTTTTTAAAAATTTCTTTTTAAATTGAAAGTCTTTCTGAGGAAGCTGCTCAGAAAGTGGTTGTTGTCTCGCTCTCTTCCTACCCACTGAATCATCATAGATTTGAGCATATCTGAGAGCTTGCTCAAGGGTAGTAGGCGAGTTTCTCTGGACCTCTACTTTATATTCATCTTTGAGGCCACGGACAAATCCCCTGATTTTTTGATAGTCATCCATATTTTTAATCTTTAAAATTGCTTCTCGATACTGCGAGATATATTGGATGAGGGATTTATCCATTACTGTTCTTTCCCAGGCTTCGCAGGCTCTATCCAGTTCATTTTCAAGTAGAAATTCTCTTAGGAAAGCTTCTTCAAAAGCTTTCCATGACCGGGGAGTCTGCCCAGTCTCCTGGAGATTTAACCACCACTTATAGGCCATAGGCCCTAAAGAAAGACTGGCCTCAATTGCTTGAAAATGGTCAGGGGTCTGTTTAAGAGCATGAATGTTCTTCCATTTGCTGAGGAAGGTTTGTAGAATATCTGCATTTCTATCCTTCTCTTCCCCATTAAAAGCAGGAGGCTTTAAATCTTTAAAAACAGTGGGGTGAGACCGTAAAGTCTCACCCGAAACTGATGGAAGTGGAGAAGGGGATAACTGAGAAGTGGAGGGAAGGCTTCCTTTCGCGGAACTCAAAATCAAGTTTTTGAGTTCAGCGAACGAGTCATCCACACTGGACTTGAAATTGGCTAATGCCAACTTCAGTTCATCCACTTCTGTTACCAATTGGAGGAACTGCTCCTTGGTAACCAGTTCGTCGAGTTCTTCGGCGAACTGTTCCTGTTCTTCTACTTCCATGGGTTCCTTCCCTTTTTTGTAAGCCAAGGCTTCTGTTTCAAGTTCGTCGAAGCCTCTCTCCGGGGGTTGATCAGGTCCCTGAGGAGTGGTCATCTTCGGAACTGGAAGAGAGCTACCTTAACTTCTGATGAAAAAAAGTCAAAAGACTAATTTACAACTGTACAAGGTAAAGGAAAGATGACTTAGCTGTTTCTGAGGACTGTACTTCCAAAGAAATTACGAAGAAGAACCCTCTCAGCTCTTTTACCCAGGATTTCAGACCTGCTGTCCCGGAAAATCCCAGCTTGAAGCTTCAAAATGGCATCCAAATTTCCCGGTTCTTGAGTGAAGTAGCTCGTTGATCTGATTTCAGATGTGGGGCTCCAACAAACCGAGTAAAAAAACGGAATAATACAAAAAGAAATCCGGAATTTTGAAGTCCCTGCCCTCGCTGATTGGACAGCAACCTGTCTGGCCCGATTTGTCCAAATTTAGACTCAAAAATCCGCTTGAATCTCTGATTTGACCTCAGCTGGTAGGTCGCTGGTCTGTGACAAGCAAGTCCGAAGCTCAGACTTCTAGAAAACCTTTGAAATACAAGGATAAATTCTAAAATTTGTCCCCTACTGTCCAGCGCTGGACCTGCTGTAGAAATCCGCTTCAAATCTTGCTTAATTTGTCACTGATTTCCACTCAAAACTCAAGGAAGGAGGCTGCTCTGACAGCGCTGGTCTGCATCAAACTTCCTGACTTGAAAACGCTCCAAAATCCGGAATTTCCACTCCAAAATCGAAGTTTAAACCCTGATTGGCAGCGCTGGACCTGGCCTAGAAAGCTGATCCAAATTTTACTGTAAAAACAAGTAATCCTACGGAGATTTCCACCATAGATAGCTGGTTCTCCAGCGCTGACCCTGCTCTATCTATCTTTGCATATTAACCATAGTTGCTATGCACTCTGATGGATTTTTCCCCTGCTGAAACTGAGCTCCCAAAGAAGGAGATGGCTCTGATACCAGTGTAATAGATCCTAACACCACAGTAGGGCAAACACTAACTGATCCACCCAACCTTGCCTACTCCCTGATATAGAGTAAGCCCCTCCTAGCCCAGTGTGAGGACTGGTAGCATGCTACTGCCAAGTGTCGGCCACGTGGCACTGACGTGGCCGACTGCACGTCGGGACCCAACTGGGGGCCCTATCCTGCTGACAGGGTCCCTAGGCTGTGTTAGGCCCGCCATGGCTATGGACCGTGCTGGGGCACACTACTCACACAGTCTTGCCCTGTTGGTCATGTACGCTGGACACGACCCTGACTGTGGTATCTGACCTATCTGTGTTATCTAGGGTTCGGCACGGGTTACGAGCTCGTAACAACGAGGCTGTGAGAGCCAGTGAGAGGTTGTGAGAGAGAGGCATTGTGACAGGCTGTGTCACAGACCCAGTGAGAGGCTGTGAGAGGGAGGCTGTGAGAGAGCCAATGAGAGCCATTGAGAGGCTGTGAGAGCCAGTTCGAGAAACAGGGTGTCGTGAGATGGCGGAGCGCATACCACCAAGGCCTGAGGGCGAAGCCAGGAGGAAGCTCGAGGAAGGTGTCCGAAGGCACAACGAAAGGCATCGGAAGCAAGAGGCAGGCATTGCAGAGATGCTGCGATAGGCTCGGCAGAGAAATCCGGAGCCGGAGCACCCAGCCCCCGCTGTGCCCCGCCCTCGCTGTCGAGCTGGATTTGGATGAGCAGATCTTCACACGACGACAGCTCATCATGGTCAGGGAAAGGGCTGCCCGCCGACGGGCTAACCAGGAGGCAGCTCGGGCTAACCGGGAGGCAGAGCGAGAGCGACAGAACAATGCACCTGACGAGGGCGAGGAGTCTGTGGAGGATCCGTAGAAATGTTTAGAATGGATAGGATCCAGCCGTATGTGGCTGGTTGTTGTTATGTAGTTTTCGGCATAAGATGAGGCAACATTTAGTGTTTAACACAGTGTAAAGAACAGCCCCAGCCGTATGTGGCGGGATACGTATTGTTATTTTGATACCACTGCTGAATTAATGTTCAATGTGTTTTTTGTGCAACGCATGCTTGGTGTAATTGTGTGTTTATGAAATGCTATAAAGGGGGTTGTATTTCTGTGTTGTGCATCTGCTATCAATCTCTGCAGTTGAAACTAATTGAAAATACGCACATACCATTCGAAATAAAATTGAAAACAGAGCATCACAATTACAAATTGACAAATACACAATGTGCAGCGAATAAAGTACGTCCAACACTGGATATAATATGGAAAATGGTCTGAATACAATGTTCGACCATCTGGCCGCCAAACATGGAACATGATATCAAACTTCTAAAAATAAAATAACAGAGCTACAATCAATGCTCTGGCTCTAACTCAGACGAATGCTCCGGAGACAACTCAGGGCCCCGAGCTGACTCTCGCAACTGATATCTATGCCTGTCTGGAACTGGCATGGGTTGTGTATCCGAGGAGGAGGACTCGTCATCCTCATCCTCCCAATCTGCCTCCGTATCAGCCCCCAAGCAAGCCAAACCGACTAGACCTGCTCCAGCTGATTGTGCTATTGCACCTCTACCTGCACCCGGGGCCCTGCGAGGTTGTCCTCTCTTCCCTGGCTGTTTCTGTGCTCTGCCTTTCTTGTTCGGTGCACCCTTGGGCCTTCCTGGTCTCTTGTGGACGAGGGGAGCCGTCAATGCGTCATCACCCCCATGCAGATCACCTACCTGGCTGGCTAGGCTGGGCCCAAGCTGAGGCCGACTGGGATAGAGAAGCCAAAGATGGGTGTCCCTGTGCAGCTGATAGTGGAGGATAGGTTCGTGGAGTGTGTGCCCGTGGGGCTGCTGCTGGCGGAGGAACTGGCTGTGGAGGGGCCGTCCCTGCAGGAGGCAAGTATAGCGGCGATATGTACTATAAGGGGCGCTGCGGTGGCCGACACTGGTACATCTTGGGTGCTGCCACTGGAGGAGCCACTGTGGATGTGGGCGCTGCAAGAGAAAACCTGGGCACTGGAGCCACTGTGGATGTGGGCGCGACAAGAGAAAACCTGGGCACAGATGGTGGCCTGCCATGGAGACCTGGTGCTGCAGAAGTGGATGGTGATGGAGGGGCTGCAGGCCTCAACGGCATCGGTGGCACTGGTGGTGCTGTGCGGCGCACGTACACCCTCTGAGGAACTGGAAGAACTGCAGGCACCTCGTGTAGCTGCTCTGGCTGAGACTCTGTGTAGGGCATGCTGGCTAGAGAGGATGGGGGCGCCCTGACCCTCGGCATCTGCTAGGCCTCTGAATCCAACTCTGCAATCAAGTCGTCCAGCTGGGCATCCGAATACAAATGCTCTGGGCTTTGGGACTCATCATGTGCACCATCCTCTGAATCATCCTGTGCCTCATCCCGTGCCTCATCCGGTGCACTATGCGGACCCTGCATGGCCTCCCAATCGGTACAATCAAAGTCATCTGGTGACTCCTCTGGTGTGCTGTCGTAGAAATGCCTATGGCTCTGTGATGCACGCATCCAAGCAGCTGCGGAAGGTAAACCCAAATCACTCTGCTCCCTATGCTCCTCCATCATATCAACATAAGAAGGTATGCCACTGGCCCCTCCTGTGTGCCCTGCCCGTCTCCCGGTATAATTTGTTGCATGTGTCCCACCTCTACCACGTGATGCACCTGTGACCCCTGCTCTAGGCGTGTGCCCAACACCTGTATCATATGCCTCATCCCACTCTGATCTGGCGAACACAACCCGAATGGGCTCATCCTCATCTTGATCATCCTCTGACATTGGCTCATCTGCCTCATACAATGGAGGCTCTCTGTGCTCAAGCCCAAGCTCTCTCTCTCTCTCTCTCTCTCTCTCTCTCTCTCTCTCTCTCTCTCTCTCTCTCTCTCTCTCTCTCTCTCTCTCATCTCGGCAAGCTCCCTCTCTCTCTGCCATCAACTGTGTGCCCAGGTCATCTACAGGCATGGGATGGGTGCTGTCCGTAGGCAAGTCAAGCTGGCGCTCCAAATCAGATATCTTCGTCTGCAAGGTTTAAAATTTGCATGTCAGAGAGACAACTTTATCAAGAAATGAAACCAACGTACCAGGGGTCAACCAACATGCTATGGGAGAATAGCTTATCACCTGCAATGCGCTCATAATGGTCGGAAGTCTCCTGGCGAGACGTGCGTTGGTGCTACAGAACACCAACCGCTCCAACTGACTCACTGACAACCTGTTTCTTCTCCTCGTGTGAATGAGGGCCCATGTGCTCCAATTATGCTCACACACGGAGGCAGCACAATCTTGTGGTACGTGCAATGAAACGGCTTAGCACAATTGCACGGGTGGAATGTCAAGCAAACGCAGTAAGGGAGGATGAAATGAAACTACGTACTTGTGAAAGGACCCGCAATGCAAGACGCTGTATGGATGGATAGGTGCTACCGAACATGGTCCACCAGGTAATGGGGAGCTGCCTCCTCTCTGGATCCTGAGCAGCCGGGTGGCCGAACGTGCCCATGCCGAAACAAAATGCAGCGAGCTCCTCCATGAGCCTGATAGGATCCAAACCTATGTGTGGACCCACCCTGTGAATGTACTGAAGCCAGTCGGCCTCGAGCTCCCTGTCTGCGATCTGTGTTGGAGAGAGGAAGAGGGGATGCAGCATGTGTGCAACGCTGTGGATACTCCTATGGAAGTAGTTCCACCGTGTCTCCCAGATGAACTTCAGCTCGGTCATCCTGCAGGTGAGAGGCATGTGGTTTAGGGCATTACGAAAAAACATAACATTGACAGAAAAACAAACTAGCAACTACTGAAAAGATAAAGGCCAATTACTATACTGCTTACCTCTCTGGCTGCAAGATGGGCAGCTGCAGGAACTGTCCAATCCGGTCCATGAGCTCATATACCAGTCCAAGTGTCGACCCCTCGCTGTCAGCCATGCGGAGCACAATGTAGAGTGGTCGAAGCAGTCCTGACAATGTCCTCCAGAACTGGTCTCCCCTCACCGTGGAAGAAAAGTGCTCCCCATCCTCAGTTTGCTGAAACGTACTGGCACGCCAAAGATCATTGGCAACCATTTGTAGAAGCTGCGCCCTACACCTGATCAAACGGTCGATGACCACCAAGTCGAATGCAAAGCGTGTGGGGGCTGGCTTACGGAGGTCCAGATAGCTGAACACCCGGAACATGGCAAGAACACGCCTCTTCCTGGTGACAAAAGTCACTAGGAAGAGGGCTTCACGGACGATGGCTCTAACCCAGGGAAGTGCACCTATGTCCCCCATCAGAAGGTCTATGCTGTGTGCTGCATAGGGGGTATGAACAATGTGAGGGAACTCGGCCTCTAGCAGTACACCCATCTGAATGTAGTTCGTGGCATTGTCCGTCACCACCGTGACGACATGCTGTGGGCCTATGGACAGGATGGAAGACCTGATGACATCAAACATGAACTCTGCAGATATGACTCTCTCCCCCCTGCTGCAATCCATGGCCCTCAAAAACTGTGTGCCCATGCAGCTGGAGACCAAGGTGTTGAGGATCGGCCTGCTCCTGACATCAGTCCAGCCATCGGACATGATGCTGCAACCGTAAGTGGCCCAGTGGCGACATAGAGGCTCCATCTCTCTAGACAAGGACTCGACCCTATCCCTCAGCATGTGTGTGCGGACAACCTCTGAACTAGGGACTCTCCAGCTAGGGCTGACAGACTGTGCAAGGCGGAAGGCCCTTCTGAAGGGCTCAGAGTTGGTGATGGCAAATGGAAGGTTCAGCTCATAAATCAGACTGGCCACGTCCTGTGTGGCCTCTCTGTCCATGTGCGGCTGATGCGCGCCGCGAATGCTCTCTTGCCTAAGAACTCTCCCAGCTGGGCGACGGGTAGTGGACCTCCAGCATGGTGCACCAAACGTGACGGGAATGGATGATGACGCGACAGGCTGGGCACTAGTAGATGCATCGGCTGTAGACGTGGAATGGGGAGAGTGGGATGCACTGGCAGGGATGGGTGCAGCAGCATAAGTGGGGTGCACTGGTGGAGGGGGAACATCTGGCATGGGATACGAAAACTGGTGGCTAGGGAGGTCATCCGAATGGGAAGGGAGGGAGGAGGGGATCTCCTCAACATCCTCAAAGGCCTCGTCACCAACATCTTGGGCCTGCTCCTGCTCGGGCTGTGGAGAGTCCATGAGAAAGTCGTAAACTGGGGGAATGCGAGCAACAGTAGATGGTGATGGAACCGCAGTGGCAACTGGCGGACGAGATGGGACGGGATCCACCGGAATGGGTGCAGATGGGCCCTGGGGGTGCGTGTGGCGGGGGTGAGAGACAAAGGGACTAGACGAGGATGCACTCCCTCTCCTCGTGCGTGCCAGCCAAGCAGGCAGCAACTCGGGGTCAACCACGTAAGGCGCGGTGCAAAACCGAAGAACACCCTCCGAAATGGTGTTCTCCCCCGCCACAAGATGTGGTCCGTAGCTGTCCAGAAGTCGCTGCCTGACGGGAACGGACATGTTGGCACAGGGGGCAGCATTCAGTGTGCCACCATTTTTGGCGCGTGCGCCGAGTAGGTGGCCTTTAAGGCGAGTGAGGGTGGCACTGAACTCAACCAGGCAATATCGACAGTGCATGATCTTTGCACCGAACTTGTTGGACTTGTCGGGAACCCGCCTGACAATGTCCACCTCGCCCCACAGATCGGCAAGGTTGGAATGCACCATTTCTGTAGAGGGAACTGGGGAAAAAAGGCAGAGATGATCGTGAGTGGGGGCGGAAGCGATCTGTGCAATGCAAATACAGTGTGATGGCGAGGACTGCGAGGACAACAGAGAGGGCGTAGACAGCAGGAAGAGGGCGCGGACAGCAGTGCGATGGGCAGGGAGAGAGATGAAGCGAGGGGGGGGGGATTAGGGTAAAAAAAAAAAATTAATATATTAAATACTAAAAAATATTAAATATTGTGGTACTACGGATCAGTATGGATCCGCGGTACCACACTGGATCCGCGGTACTGGGATCCGCGGATCCTGGTACCGCTGGATCTATGACCACTACATAGTTGCAGTGGAATGCGTTCACTGCGACCATGTTCTCAAATGCCTTTTTTCTGTTCTTTTGAAGGAAAAGTAAATATGGTTGGAAATTTCTTAATAGTTTAGTTAAAGTTTCTTGATATTCTAGTTATTTTTTTCAAAACCCTAACCCTAATTCTAGATTGCGGTCTGGGAATTAAGCTGCATTAGGTACCACTTTAACTATGCTATTTCCTCGAATGGAAATTCTCCTACATGATTAGTTATGAAAACTTTTTGACAATCTAAGAAGTCATTTCATTAATCTATATGGTCATATTCAAATCAATAAACTTTTGGAATAAGGAATGCTTTGTCATTATCTATTGTTGTATAAAGGACCAAGCTCGAAGTTGATATTTGCATATGATGTCATACGTTTTTCCAAGTCTCTACTATTTGCCATTCTTTCTAAGGTTCAGAGATTCAAATTGATTTTGCTGAAGTAATCCCTTAAGTAGGATGTTGGGTGTAGTATTGTTGAGAGACCTTTGGCATCCTTATTATTCATGCATATTTCACCTATTTACTTTCAACTAATTCAACTGTTGAGATTGGTTGCATACCATACTTTCTGAGTTATATTCGAGAACAATCGTCTTGGTCTTAGCTATTGTAATGACCTGCATGATATTTGATTTACAAAGCTTTTTCTTTTCTCAAATTTGCAACAATTTGATGGCAAAAATTGATCCAACATCATCCTAGATGCAGCATTGGTTTCAAGTTTGTTCTAGCAAATGAATCAGCTTAAGAAGGCTTGTTCACAAATAATAGTTCGTCTTCCAGGTAGGGCTACTAGTGAACCGAAGAACGGTGGCCAGGGAAGTGTATATTTGCGCCGTAGGTTTCTGCTACGTTTAGCAGTTGCTCTGCATTCATATGGGAGTTCTGCCTCAAGGACTGAATACCTTATTGAAAAGGCAGCAAATCGGTTGAATATTGAAGTAGACATAGCTGTCTTTCCAGCGCTAATTTTGATGTCCTTTCCTGATGTTAATCATGGTCGATCAGGGGTGAATTCAAATACCCTAACCACAGCCGTGTGAGCATTTATTATCCTTAGCTTCATCTTTCCTTTGGTACTGGTTAAGAATTTCCTTTCTGTAAAATAGATTAGTCCATTCTAAAGATTGTTCTTGTGGCCAATACATTGCAGGAAAGATGTACACTTGCTCACAGTTGATGCCAATCTTGATGTCGATAAATTAGGTCGGGCTGATGAACTTGCCAATAAAGTTGGTAAAGAGGGCGAGCCGTTGGTCAAATCATATTTGCAGCTCAAAAAAATCGCCACTTCACCCCCAGAGTTTGGCAAATGGTGGAGATTGTTTAGCTTTGCACTGTCAGCATCAATGGCAGCACCTCTTTTTTTTGAAGGTAATGTATGGGACTTTATGGCTATTTGGACTCTTGAGATAGATGTGCTATTTTATATAATGTTTTACTAAGTTTGTTCCTTCTGATATTTCAAGGTATATCTATTTACTATACCATCTGGACTCTATCTTGAATGTAATGCATTTCTATGAGTCCAAATCTTCCACAACAGCAGCTAGCTCCATGAAATTTTTGAGTACTATGCAGGCAAAGAACTCTCAAATGGTCTGGAGAGTAATCATGCGAATGTCTTCCTGTGTTCACCCTCTGTCTCTCTTGGACTCACAATTACTTGAAGTCACAGCCCGAATCTTTTGCGTTTAAATCGTTTGTTTCTCCATCACACTCTTTATTTTGATTGCTCAATAGATCATGCATAGTATAATCATTCTCCTAATCTTCACTTCGTCCTTCAAACAACGTGCCAACAGGCTATCAAATCATGGCACACATTCTTTGAGCTAGCAAAAATCTGCACACCTAGCAAAGAAGATTACCATTATCTCATCCAAACCTATCATTGCTGGTGCCTTCAATGCCTTCCACACAGTTGATGCCCTCACTAGATCCATCCCTCTTCCTTGATATGGAGTCAACCACATTGTCAATGGAGAGAACTTTTTTGTCCTCAACGTGTCCAACAACAGATGTAGAACAAACGGTTCATTCTACCTTCATGTGATTCTCTTTCGAACAAATTTCAAGGTGAATTGTTAATCTTTTATGCTCCATGTCTCATGTACTCTTCTCGGCCCATTTTTATGTCCTCTTGACTCACACCATGCATGTAATGCATTGGAAACGGTCTTTGCCCATGTCTTTCGCGCAACAAGCAACCTATCATCCCTTACCACATATGTATGCCTTTTTAGTGAAAAAACAAATGCAGAAGTGAATCACCCAGTGGGCTATCCTTGACCTGCCTAGGTAATGCTTAATTGAATGGTTAACTTTCAATATGCTTGATGAAAAACACTTATAGGTCATCTGGAAATGCAAATGCATTAAACTCCTACCTCTCTCTAATCCACAGACCTGCTATATAACTCTGTCTTGAAAAACTCTTGTCAAATACGTAACAAACTTACATCCATATCGCAACCAGCTACACCAATGGTGATAATCAACTCAAGCATTTTGTTGGGTTTTCCATACTTGACAGATGCAAAGCCCACTATCTCTCTTGCTTTGCACCTGCAGTCCCCTCAACCTCGTTACCATCCATAGCTTATTAATTTGTGTGGCATACAAGTGCGTTGGAACTTCCCTATGTACTTGAAACATGAGCCATTTCAAAACCGTAAGGTTGTCAAAATCTCCAAAAGGCTATAAGAAATGACGTGTAGTGGAGGAGGGGTAGGTCTTAATCACGACCCCCCCCTCCCCCCCACCCCTTTGATATACGATTTTGACCAACAAATGTCTTAGCTTGATCGATTGTTTACCTCACCTTTCTTTTAGCTAACTCAAACATTTCAATCATTTAAGTTAGAAAACTAGTCGCACCAGGCACTTTTTGAGGAATGTTGTTAGAGTCAATTGTGAGTCTAGCATGACCTCAACATGGTCAGTTATTAGAGAAGGTGGTGACCGGGGGTGGACATCTGTCCCTACCCGGATTTTGTGCATCACAAGTAGTGACCTGGTGTGACTGCTGGACAAGCTGTTAGAGAAGCGGTGAATTGTGACCATCGGGATCCTTGTCGTCATTGTCAAGATACTAGTCGACAAGTAGCCAGTTATTGAAGTCCAATCAGGCCCCTTCCACTTGGGTCGATTTCAACTGAGCTTTCAAAGCTTGGTTCATGCCTCCACATGAGCATGTACATGCGATGGATGCTTGGTTTTTTCATCATCAGAGGCAGTACATAGTGCAGGAACATGTTGAAAAGTACAAAGAAGTACTTATCAATATACTTGAGTAGATTTTTGAATGGCTTTTGGTGCAGAAGTTCATCTTTGGCCTTCGCGAAAAGTTGAGATCTTCAGTGCTTGATGAAAGTTGCAAAACCCTGGAAGATGCAGTTTCAAGAATGCTCAACTTTGAAGGTAATGTGTGCAACAAGGCTGAATCTGGAGTGGCAAGTTGGCCCTAGAAGAAGGGTTCGCAAAGGAATGGCCAAGTTGGTTAGAAGGACTTCTTGCAAAAGGATCCTATCCAGACGCACTGCTATTGTTTTGTACTCAAATCATCTGATTTGTACATGCTACTTATTGAATCAATCATACCTTCTTATTGCATTCAGTATTATGTCAGAATGTATGCATGCTTCTTTGTAGTTATCTGTATCTGATAAATCTCTTATTGTTTAGTTTGAATTGTCGAATATGTCGCACAGTCGAATCAAACTATCGAGTCGAGTCGAACTGTCGAATGCTTCGATAATGCAATATTCCATACATCACTTTCACTCTATAATTGTTTGTCTACGAAATCGCTTTCTAGTTCTAATGATTTCAAAGTTAGTCACTAGAAGATTCGAACGTGACGATTGTTGCGACAACTTTGTTGGAATTTGATAGGCGTTGTCATGCATGTAGGAGAAGAATCATTCCGCAGAGCCCGATAGTGCATCTATCGAATGCGACTTCACGACTATTGATTCCTCTTTCCTTCTTCTAACATGGTATCAAAGCTATTTGCTCATGGTATTAGAAGTCTTTAATATGTGGTATCAAATTTCAGTGTCAGATAATTGATTTCCAAGTATAGTGTTGCACGGTATCAGTCAGAATGTATGCATGCTTCTTTGTAGTTATCTGTATCTGATAAATCTCTTATTATTTAGTCTGAATTGTCGAATATGTCGAACATCAAACTATCGAGTCGAGTTGAACTGTCGAATGCTTCGATAATGCAATATTCTATACATCAATTTCGCTCTATAATTGTTTGTCTACAAAATTGCTTTCTAGTTCTAATGATTTCAATGTTCGTCACTAGAAGATTCGAACGTGACGATTGTCGCGACAACTTTGTTGGAATTTAATAGTGCATTAGGAGAAGGATCTTTTTGTAGAGCCCGATAGTGCACCTATTGAATGTGACTTCACTACTATCGATTCCTCTTTCCTTCTTCCAACAAAACTCTCCCGACTCAACAACACCATCTTAGGAAGCATCCACACCCCTGAGAAATACAGCCCCCAACAAACATCAAATAAAAATGTTGATAATAGGCCTCCGCCTAATGTCAATCCATCCATTAGATAGAATAGAGCAACCATATGTGGCCTAGGCATGTCGCATGGATAATGGGGCTGAGCTCACTCGTAACCAAGACAAGTGCAAGGTATCCATTGTAAAAAAACTGGGGTGTAAGTCTAGTTACTAACACCTTATGGTGTGTCCGCTACCACCCTACAGGCACTATGGTCTGTCAATATCTGCCCAACCTATCTTGTGTCGGCGCATGTGGTCATGGCTTGGCTCTAGGGCGTGTGCGTGCTTCACCCTACGATCTCTCCCCAACACCTCCCATAGCCGCCATAAGAAATGTTGCCTCTGCTAAAAAACTTGGGCCAATACCCTCAATAGGCCCTCCCCCACCTGACTGCCTCTCTTGTAGATGAAGCCTTGCTTCTGCTACTAATAGTGGGTGCGATGGGATGGGGCTTCGCGGTTGTTACCAAAAGAATTTTAGAGTTTTTTTGGAAAAGCGTTTTAGGGTTCAGGAATGCCATTTCGGTGCAACTATGGATATATCTAAGGTAAGTGTGAGCAACGAGACCAAAATCTCTTCTTAAGATTCTAGCTATGCAAGATTTGCCTCTCACAATTTCCTTAGAATGAGGATTCTCTTGCTAAGCTTGTCTACTCTTAGCAATCAGGTTATTTTCAATGACCACAAAAAACATCTAATACAATATTCGAGATAAAGAATTAGCCACACAATTTTTGACACCCTTTTTGTACTGAATTTCCATGTGAAATTCCTGCATCAAGTCAGCCCACCTGGTGCTCTCTTTGGTTCAGCTCATTGTAGAAATACTTAAGGGTGTCATGGTCGATGTACACATAAAATTCCACACCATACAAGAATTGCCTCCACGCCTTCAAAGCGTGGACTATGGCATACAGCTCCTTTTCAAGAATGGATAATTCTTCTGAGTAGGTGTTACGAGCTCGTGACCAATGCCGAACCCTAGAGAACACAGATAGGTCAGATACCACAGTCAGGGTCGTGTCCAGCATACACGACCAACAGGGCAAGACAGTGTGAGTAGTGTGCCCTAGCACGGTCCATAGCCATGGCGGGCCTAACACAGTCTAGGGACCCTGTCAGCAGGACAGGGCCCCCAGATGGGTCCCGACGTGTAGTCGGCCACGTCAGTGACACGTGGCTGACACTTGGCAGTTGCATGCTACCAGTCCTCACACTGGGCTAGGAGGGGCTTACTCTATATCAGGGAGTGGGCAAGGTTGGGTGGATCAGTTAGTGTTTGCCCTACTGTGGTGTTAGGATCTATTAAACTGGTATCAGAGCCATCTCCATCTTTGGGAGCTTAGTAGCAACAATAGAGAAAGCTATCAGAGGATAGGAAAAATCTCTCAGATTCTCAGAGAGGAATAGAGGAGGAGAATCGCTGTAGGTGCAGCCTTCAAACTCTTAAAATTCACTGAGAATTTACAGTTGTAGGAAGTAGAATTCCTTATGTAGGTAAATCGCTGGAAAGGCAGCAATCTATCTCTGATTTCAGGGATCTGATTGAAGATTTCAGAAAGGATTAGAGTAGAAACCAGCGAGCAGGTCCATCGCTGTAGAATTAGCTATCTACCTCTGATTTTCCAGAGAAATCTGAGCAAATTTGAGGGGATTTCAAAGCAAATTTTCCTAGCAGGGCCAGCGCTGGATAGGGTAGTGAAAAAGTGGAATTTCATCCTTGTTTTAAAGATTTCTCAGGAGTTTGAGCTTCAAACTTGTTTGCTACAGACCAGCGACCTACCAGCTGAGGTCAAATAAGAGATTCAAGCGGATTTGTGAGTCTAACTTTGGACAAATCGGGCCAGACAGGTTGCTGTCCAATCAGCGAGGGCAGGGACATCAAAATTCCGGATTTCTTCCTGTATTTTTCCGGTTTTTACTTGGTTTGTTGGAGCCCCACATCTGAAATCAGATCAGCGAGCTACTCTACTCAAAGAACCGGAAATTTTGACGCCGTTTTGGAGTTTCAAATTGGAATTTTATGGGACAGCAGGTCTGAAATCTTGGGTAAAAGAGTTGAGAGGGTTCCTCTTCGTATTTTCTTTGGAAGTACAGTCCTCAGAAACAGCTAAGTCATCTTTCCCTCTTTGTACAGTTGTAAATTAGTCTTTCTGACTTTTTTTTCAGAAGTTAAGTCACCTCTCTTTCAATTTTGAAAATGACCACTCCTCAGGGACCTGATCAACCCTCGGACAGAGGCATCGACGAGCTTGAAACAGAAGCCTTGGCTTACATTAAAGGGAAAGAACCTATGGAAATGGAAGAACAAGAACAGTTCGCCGAGGAACTCTACGAATTGGCTACCAAGGAGCAGTTTCTCCACTTGGTAACAGAAGTGGATGAACTGAAGTTGGCATTAGCCAATTTCAAGTCCAGTGTGGATGACTCGTTCGCTGAACTCAAAGGCTTGATTTTGAGTTCCGCGAAAGGAAGCCTTCCCTCCACTTCTCAGTTATCCGCTTCTCCACTTCCATCAGTTTCGGGTGAGACTTTGCGGTCTCACCCCAGTGTCTTTAAAGATTTAAAGCCTCCTACTTTTATTGGGGAAGAGAAGGATAGAAATGCAGATATTCTACAAACCTTCCTCAGCAAATGGAAGAACATTCATGCTCTTAAACAGACCCCTGACCATTTGCAAGCAATTGAGGCCAGTCTTTCCTTAGGGCCCATGGCCTATAAGTGGTGGTTAAATCTCTAGGAGACTGGGCAGACTCCCCGGTCATGGAAAGCCTTTGAAGAAGCTTTCCTAAGAGAATTCCTACCAGAGAATGAACTTGATAGAGCCTGGGAAGCCTGGGAAAGAATAGTAATGGACAAGTCCCTAATCCAATATATCTCGCAGTACCGAGAAGCAATTTTAAAAATTAAAAATATGGATGATTATCAGAAAATCAGAGGGTTTGTCCGAGGCCTCAAAGATGAATATAAAGTAGAGGTCCAGAGAAACTCGCCTACTACCCTTGAGCAAGCTCTCAGATATGCTCAAATCTATGATGATTCAGTGGGTAGGAAGAAGGCGAGACAGCAGCCCCTTTCTGAGCAGCCTCCTCAGAAAGACTTTCAATTTAAAAAGAAATTTTTAAAAAGAAAGAAAGAAGATAAAATTAAAGGTGAAGCTCCTCAGAAACGCCCTTCACTCATATAGCCCTTAAAACCAGAAGATTTTGAGAAAGCCAAACAAGAACATTTGTGCTTTGTGTGTATGGGCAAGGGACACACAGTCAGACAGTGTCCCAAGGGGCCTTTCACTAAGAAAGATAAAAAAGATAAGAAACAAGTTCATCTTGTTTAGACTGTAAGTTTCCCCAATGACTCGGTAGCTTCCGAGATCAAAGTGTATCATGAAGACGATGAACACTGTTGCTTGCCAACCTCTGCAATGCTAGCGAGACCCTTCAGCTTTGGGCCACATGACCTAGTACGTATGCATGGGAAAGTTGGTAACCAGTCAGTAAGAGTTATGGTTGATGATGGGGCAACCCATAATTTCATCAACTACACCCTGGTTAAAAAGCGTAAACTACCAGAAGTACCTAGTCAGCATAGGTACATAGTTTCACTAGCTAAGGGTGAAGATAAGAAAATCTGGGAAACTATGGTAAGTAACCTAAATCTTGGTATTCAGGGATACCAAGATGAAATAAACTTTCAGATAATGCACCTGGATCGCACAGACATTGTTCTTGGGAGAGATTGGCTCTACAGTTTAGGACCTTCCCTCCACAGAAACTATTAGGAGAACACCCTCAGCTTTCAGCATAAAGGCCGAGAGATCCAGTTGCATGGGGAGCATGATGTTCCCAACAGTCCTATGGTCTGCAGTTCAGAGCTCTGTCAGCTAATCGGAGACGACGACCATCAGGTATTCTTATGTGACTTTCAGTTTATTCTTGAAGTTTCTATTTGTAGTTCTATACAGCAGAAAATCAGTAAATTAGAAACTTTATTGTCTAAATTTGAAGATGTTTTTCCTGAAGATTTGCCACATGGTTTGTCACCTAGCAGAGAGGTAGATCATGTAATAAACCTAGTACCAGGTACAACACCTGTTTCTAAACCTCCGTATCGGGTCAGCCGAAGAGAGGATGAAGAAATAACTAGGTTAACAGGTTATCTTGGGAATGGCCAAATTCAGACCGGTAGTTCACCATGGGCCTCACCAGTCCTTTTGGTGAAAAAGAAAGAGGGGTCTATGCGTCTTTGCGTAGATTACAGAGCCCCCAATAAAGTCACAATAAAGAATAAATATCCTATGCCTCGGGCAGACGAGTTGTTTGATCAACTTGACGGGGCTAAATTTTTCAGTAAAATAGACCTCAGATCGGGATATCATCAAGTCCCTATATAATCGGAAGATGTCCTGAAAACAGCCTTTAGGACTCGTCATGGTCATTATGAGTTTAAGGTGATGCCATTTGGGCTCACAAATGCTCCAACTACCTTTATGACCCTAATGAACAGTGTCCTCAGACCATACTTGGGTAAGTTTGTAGTCGTATTTTTAGATGACATCCTCGTCTACAACAAAACGAGGAAGGAGCATCTAAAACACCTCAGAAAGGTGTTTCGACTGCTCAGAAAGCATAAGCTTTATGCTAAACAATCCAAGTGTGAATTCTTCGTAGAAGAAGTAGCATATTTGGGTCACATTATCTCGTCAACCCGAATAAGGTTAAAGCCATACTCAGTTGGCTAAGACCTCAGAATTTTTTGGAACTTCAGATCTTTCTTGGTTTGGCGGGATATTACAGACGATTTATCAAGGAATATGCTTAGATAGCAGTTCCCATGACAAATCTTCTTAAGGGGAAGGGAAAGGAGTTCATTTGGGAGTCCGCACAAAAGGAGAGCTTTGATGCTCTCAAAACAGCCTTAGCTACAGCACCAGTTTTAAAGTCGTCGACACCAATCAGCCATTTGTGGTTGAAACAGATGCTAGCAACTTTGCAGTAGGTGCTGTGCTAACTCAGGGTGGACGACCAGTTGCATTCGAGAGTAAAAAACTAGAGCCAGCTCAGACTAGGTACAATGCCTATGAAAAGGAACTCTTTTCTATAGTCCATGCCCTTAAGACTTGGAGGCATTATTTGTATGGTGCCAACTTTGAGGTCCTGACAGACCATGAAAGTCTCAGATACCTTTGCAATCAACTTGAGCTTAGAGGTCGGAAAGCTCGGTGGGCAGAGTTGATGCAAGAGTTTGATATGTCTATCAGATATAGACGTGGGAAATTCAATACAGTAGCAGATGCCCTTAGCAGAATGCCTATGATAAACGAGCTGAGTTTTACTCAGATTCGTAATGAGTTACTCGAGTCCTTGAGAGGGAAGTGCCAGTATGATGCAATCTTCTCTACTATCTGGAACTCAGTCCAAAGCAGACAGTTACAGACTCCAGAACCAGTTCCCTGGGCTGGTGCCAGTTCATCCAAGAATACGGCAGTTTCCGTTGAGGATGATGATGAGTCCGAGTATACGTCGTCAAATGACGTTGAGGATTCTGAGCCTGTATTACCCAAGCAAACCCCAGTGGTTGAGGGTCAGTTGACTCAAGGATTCAAATGGAAATAGTATTCCATTTAGGATGAGTACTTGCTCTATAGAGATAGAGTATGTGTCCCCAATTCAGAGGATTATAGGCAGCAGGTCCTATATGAATGTCATGACATTCCTAGTGCGGGACACCCAGGCATACAGAAGACCTATGAGCTTGTTCGTAGGCAATTTTTCTGGCCCAGTATGAAAAAGGACGTCCAACAGTATGTAACCAGTTGCCAGAAATGTCAAGTAAACAAAGCAGAGCGTTTAAAGGCAGGAGGATTGTTGCAGCCCTTAGAAATACCAGCTGGTAAATGGGAGAGTATCTCCATGGATTTTATAGTAGGCCTGCCTAAAACCCAAAGGGGTAATGACGCTATATGGGTCACAGTTGACCGTCTGACCAAAATGGCTCATTTTATTCCGGCCAAAACAACCGTTAGAGCTCCAGAGTTAGCGAGGTTGTTTGTAGACGGGCTATTTAAATTGTACGGTCTACCTTCTGGCATAGTCAGCTACCGGGACAATAAGTTTACTGGAAATTTTTGGAGGGTAGTATTCCATCATCTCCATACTAAACTTAATATGAGTACCACCGACCATCCACAGACGGACGGTCAAACAGAGAGGGTAAATCAGGTGCTGGAGGATATGCTTCGTGCATACGTCAGCAAGAAGCAGACTAATTGGGAGGAGTATCTCTCGATATTAGAGTTCGCTTACAACAGTACCAAACATTCAGCTACGGGATACAGCCCATTTATGCTGATGTACGGTTTTCAACCACGCTCACCCACAGCTGTAGGGTTTAAACAAGAAAAAGTTGAAGCAGCCAGAAACCTTTTAGAGGACCTAAACCAGATGATAGAACATGCTAAGCGTAGCATTAGGCAGTCCCAGGATCGAGCCAGGCATTATGCAGATCCACACAGACGGGATGTGCAGTTCTCCGCTGGTGAGAAAGTCTACTTTAGAGTCCCAGTTGACTCTAAAACCCTCAAATCAGGAGTGTGTGCTAAGTTGTCTCCTAGGTATTGTGGTCCCTTTACCATCAGTAGGAGACTAGGTGAGGTCACCTATGAACTAGAACTCCCACACAGTAGTAAGGTTTTTCCAGTCTTTCATGTAAGTCAGTTATGAAAAGCCTTAACCAGATCAGAAAATCTGGTAGGGGACAGTGTTCTAGTTCTCCCATTGGATCCTCAGCAACCTCCACATGAACCAGAGGAGATTCTTGATAGTAGAGAGACGCAGACTCGTCATACTCTATACCGAGAATATCTGGTCAAGTGGAATGATTAGCCTGTTGAGAATGCCACTTGGGAAAGAGGCAACGTTGTTCGCAAGATTTTTCCAGACTTTGTCTTAGAGGACCAAGACGGTTCTTAAGGGGGAGGGAGTGTTACGAGCTCTTGACCAGTGCCGAACCCTAGAGAACACAAATAGGTCAGATACCACAGTCAGGGTCGTGTCCAGCGTACACGACCAACAGGGCAAGACAGTGTGAGAAGTGTGCCCCAGCATGGTCCATAGCCATGGCAGGCCTAACACAGTCTAGGGACCCTGTCAGCAGGACAGGGCCCCCAGATGGGTCCCGACGTGTAGTCGGCCACGTCAGTGACACGTGGCCGACACTTGGCAGTTGCATGCTACCAGTCCTCACACTGGGCTAGGAGGGGCTTACTATATATTAGGGAGTGGGCAAGGTTGGGTGGATCAGTGAGTGTTTGCCCTACTGTGGTGTTAGGATCTGTTACAGTAGGGTAGAGCTTCCTCCTCTCAAAAGCCACTGGCCTACCCTTGTGCATCAAAATTACCCCATGGCAATATCACTCGCATCTGTTTCTACAACAAATGGTTTCTGATGGTCAACAATCTTTAGTGTGACAAATTTAGCTAGATCTTGTGGCAAAGCATCGAAACCTCATTGCTAAACTTTTGTCCATTCTTTCCATTTATTCTTCTGTAGCATATCGACCAATGGTGCAACTACATGTTAATTATTCTTCACACCTTTTTGATATAACAGTATTAAATCCAAGAAAGCCTATTAATGTTGTCAAGTCTATAGGTATAGGCCAAGCAAGAAGAACGACAACTTTCTTCGGATCCTATTTTTACCCCATCAACTAACACTATAAAACCCAAATATGCTATTTCTTTTTGAACAACTCACTTTTTTTATTGTTAGCAAATAAAGTGTTTTCCCTTAGAGTTGACAAAACAATTCTAAGGTGACTTACACGAGCAATGTCAAAGGTACATTGGTCTCACCCTCATATTTTGCCACCGTGAGAGGGCTTTCCCTCTCAAAAACATGATGACCATCAAGATCTTATTTTGCACATGGAAAAATGAGCACTCCATCGATCAAATCATGACATCACAACATTAAGGGGCTTAATCCTTCAACAAAGGGTGAGGCACGATTTTCTTGGCTTGAGCAATCTCCCTCAACTCCTCTTGCTCAAGATCATGCCTCTTTTGCATATCAATGATTTGTTGTTGAAGCAGATGTTGATAGCACCAATCAACTGGTTGGGATCAAGAGTCATAGTGGTCCCCATGGAGGATTTTGTCGCCATGGCTTCCGATGGTACATCCTTGGTAGGATCCACCACCCAAGAGCAGGGAGGAATAGACAGAAAAGTAAAGATGGCTCACACTAGGCCCAAGAGAGCTTCAGACGGAAGAAGAGAGCACAAGACGAAAGCAAATCACCTACAACAAAGTGAAGAAGCAATTAACCACACCAACTCCTACACTTTCTTTTTCCTCTTCACCCTCAAACAGAAAGGAGTGTACCTAGGAGACACCACTTCCCAAGAGGATAGCCACATTCCAAAATCCAGAATAATGAGGATAGGTAGAACTGTCATGTAGACAGGCGAAACTGCCACATGGATAGGCAAGATGCTATGTAGGTGGCAGGGTTCCACGCAAGCTACCACATAGGCAGATAGGATAAAATACACGTGCAGGGGATGTCACACAAGCAAATTGACTGACCATGCAAACTGCCTTGCAATCAGACTAGGTTGCCACTTGGCTAGGGTCCACATAGGTAGGCAGGGGCCTGTGCAGGTAGTTGAGCCTCTGCGGCCCGATTGCAATTTCTTTTCTCATGGCATTTTTTTAGAGCAACCCTATTGTAGCAAATCTTTTTTGCAAACTCATCCTTTTTCGAAGGGTAAAATTCTTGATTGCAACCAAAAAGTCCTAATTTGCAAGAAATCCTTCATTAATCTATTTTCAAGGAAAAGAGTGAATTGATTGCATCTGAACACAAGATTCGGAAGCTCTAATACCAACTGTTATAACCGCCATGCAGCCGAGTCAAGTAGGTAACAAAAGAAAAAAAACCTTTTTTTTTATTTTGGAAAAATAGCTTATGGCTGAAATTTTTTTAGGGGATCAATGGTCAAACCAGCATTTTGCCTCTCAAAAGTGCAGTAGATGAGGCACAAACAGATCTTATTTTCAGTAGCTATCTGGTTGTCATTCGCTCTGGTTTTCAGTAAATGTTAATCCTACAGTTTGGGCTATCAACTGTATGGATGATGATCACTTTTGCAATCGTTTCACTGGAGATGTGAGTGCAATGTGCATACAGTTGGGGGCATAAATATTGGGCCCTTCTCGGCGCGCATTTGGACCCCATTTTTATCTAGGGGGGGCAGTAGCATTTTTATCTACAGTGTCTATATAGCAGGAAGCTCTAGGGGGTTCGGGGGGCGGTAGTCCCCCGGGAAACAGGGGGCTCGAGGGGCGGTAGCCCCCCGAGAAACAGGGGGTCCAGGGGGCGGTAGCCCCCCGGTGGGGGGTTTGGGGGGCAACGGCCCCCAATGGCGGGGTCCGGGGGCTGCCAGTAGACCCCGGCCCCGACGATAAGGCCTCTTCATGATTTGGCCTTCCAACTCCCTGAGTGAAAACACACTTTTTGGTGTTTCGCACCCGAAACAGTTGGCAAACTACACAGTCATAATGCTCTCAATCAGAGCTTTCATCTGATACCATTGCCTAAAAAAATTTCAAAAAAAAAAAAAACGATTCTGCGTGATTCTGGGAACATCCCGAAACGCGTTTCTGAATCACGGTGCATCTATGATCTTGGCACTGCTGTAAACATGGAGCTTCTTGCTTGTGTGTCGAGGACAATCCTTGAAAAGACAAAAAAAGCATAATTTGTCTTTCTTAGCCTCTTCCTTTTGCTTTAGAGTTAAGGAAGACTTGTCATAAGCATGAAGAGCCATAGGAGACGCCGACTTGTGCTTCAAAGTTGAATTACTGATAACTCTGTCTGATACACTTATGCTAATAAGCAGTTAGCGCTACTAGCAACAACAACATCAACTTGAAAATCAACTAACTGCTGCTAAATGATCAGCTATTAATTAGGTCATAGGTCGCAATTGGCACTTGGCCACAATTCGCTGTCACTTATCCAGTTAGGCAAATTAATTATTTTGTAATAAACGGTAACACGATCCGGTTAGCCTTCGATAGTTCGAACTATCGAAGCCACTTGTTGTTCGATTCCCATGTATTTTTGTTGACTGTGTAAAAGCATGAGTAAAACTGCAGAGCTGGATAAATGAATGGATGTAGACTAATTATAGGATTATAGGAGAATAATCCAACAAGTTTATATACGAGCATATATGTGTGACAATGATCGAGGTGGGGGTGTAGCATTGGTGCAGGTGGTCACCGACAATGCCAGCAACTGTGTGGCTATGGGTGAGCTTTTGGGGAGGGACTACCTGCTATTGTATAGACCCTGTGTGCATCACATTGCATTGATCTTTGATGCATGACATAGGAGGCCTCCCCTAAATTTCCACCATCACATCCAGTGCCATCTTTTTGGTCATATTTGTAACCAGAAAGAAGAGGGCCCTCGCCATGTTCAGGACATATAGCCCACTAGATCTGAAAAAAAGCCAGCACCTACACGCTTTGCCTTCCACTTCGTCGTGTTGGATCGGTTTCATCGGGTGCGAATTGCATTGCGCTAGCCCTAAGTTCACACAGTGGCGTCGTAGTAGCGAGCCAACTGAACTTAGGTTCCAGAGGATTGTTTTTGGAGATGATTTCTGGCGATGGGCCGGGCAACTGGTTGAGGTCCTGTAGCTAGTGTATCATGTGCTGAGGTTGGTGGATTGAGAGGGTTTTACAGTTGGCCTCATTTGTGAGTTTACGAACAGGATTGGGGAGACCTTTTAGTGACCACTTTTTGATGAGAGTATGTATAACTTTTTGTAATCTATTTTGTGCAATTTTTTTGTGTTGCTAAATCGGTTTTCTTACAATGCAATGGTTCCTTTTTTTTTTTTTGTTTTTGTTTTGTTTATGTAGGATGTTAGCTATCCGAGCGAAGTGGCTTGATAGGTAAAATTTCTTCCACAGCCCCATACACGCAGTTGCTCATTTGCTTCACCCTATGTGGGCTATTGGAGCCATACACACGGACACCGTGAGCTTGTGGACGACTGGAGCACATACACGCAGAATGTGTATCTAGGTCAGGGTTGTCTCCCTAGCACTCGTGTAGTTGTCAACACTTTGTTTGTGCTTTTTGACAAAATTGTTCATTTTGAGAATTTGACATTGTCCCGTCTTTTTGCAGGTCATGGCCCCTTGTTGCGTAGGATTGAGAGATAGATGTTGGATTTTGAGCGCAGACAGGGATGTTTCATTGGATCTTAGGGTGAGTATGATGAGTTTTTGCCAGAGCTACTCACGTGGTGGGGTGTGGTGGGCAAATCCGCCCACGATATTACTATGCATGCCACTCGCATCCTTGCTCAGGATTGTTCCGCTTCGGCTTGTGAGTGGAACTGGAGCACTTGGTTTCTTATGCACACAAAGAAATGCAATAGGCTCAACGTTTCTCAATTGAACAGGTTGGTTAATTGCACCACCAACCTGAGGCTAGTCAGAGGCACATGTAGAGAGATGGTACACCTAGATAGGTGAATCCCGAGCAGTGCCTTAGATCCATGGACATTGCAGCAAGCCATGCACACAATGGATGTGACTGATGATGAGATCTTTTTGGAGTATCATCAGGAGTTGGCACGTCATGATAGGAGGCAACACAGGACCACTAGATCCATGGCTAGGGCTGATGCAGAGGATGCAGGAGAGTGAGAATGAAGCTGAGGAGGGATTGAATGATGATGTTGAGGAGGAGGATGAGACCTTGAACGATGAGATGGAGATGGGAATTGGAGAGGATGTGGGGTGGGTTGATCCCGATGCCGAGACACAGGCCAAGCCTACATCACCTGTATGTAGAGGGGGGGGGGTAGGTGTAGGGTATGCCTGATGGATTTGCATGTTGGGCCAGAAACAACAATATCATGGGGAGCAGTGGCCCTCGATGAGGCCTTGGGAGACGTAGAGGCAGCAGCAGAGGCAGGGGCAGAGGTTCAGGGACACAGCCGCACATACTCGAGGAGAATTCCCTATCTTCCTACTCGTCTACTAGTGATAGTGATAAGGAGGAATCCCCATTTGATCACGATGCCTCCAAGTCATAGAGATTCGGGGTGTCACATGACTCTAGGAGTCCCTTGTCCATCTATCATACTCATGTACTTGGCCATTGACCCACTCCTTGATATGTAATAGAGCTTTACGGTTTATGACATTAGACATATTGATCATTATCATGAGGCATGTGTGGAATGTGGATCAATTTCCATGTTTTTCTATCATATATACACTCAGCACTGTAGTCTGCACTATGTGATTGCTTTCAAGTCTCAATTTTGGTATGCAACATGCTGAAGCCTAAATGCTTTGTTCAGTTAGTGAATGTACTATGCTTTGTTCACTTAGTAGTAAGTACTATGCTTTGCAATGTGTTTGGAATTTTTTTTACATCCCTAAATGTTTTTTCCCACCCTAATGCATAGATTTAAAAAAACCAAAAAAAACAAAAAAAAAAATGTAGCATTCCTATCCATAATGCTCCCAGATCCCAAAACCGTTCTGGAATGCATGTTTTGGAACACTCTCGGAATGCAGCGTTCCGGAACTCGATGCTTCTTAGTATTTACCATAGAGGATGGTATAGTGAAGAGAAATGGCAAGCTTCTAATTTCAGCTTGCGAGGAGCTATGTAAGAAGATTTGCATTTATGTCATGATAGCGCTAGCGTCAATCATCCTAGTGTGGATAAGACCTATGAGCTCATCTTATGTAACTTTTGGTGGCCTAAGCTTAGAAAGTATGTACACCATTATGTGACACATTGTTTGAAGTGTTAGGAGTGTGCAGTACGAAGCACCTTGAAACAGATGGCCAACAAATTGAGAGATAACCAGACCTTGGAGGATATGTTGAGGGCATTTATTGGGGATAAGCAACCTTAGTGGAGAAATATTTTCCATTGTTGGGATTTGCTTAAAATGACAAAAAGGATGCAAGTACAAAAATGAGCCCTTTCGAGCTTAACTATGGCTTTAGGCCTACAAGCCCTATTACAGTAGGAAGTTCTTGCAAACATGTCTCTCCAAGTTCGTGAAAACCAAAAGTTTGATGTGTAGAATGAACCTACTCAAACGCTATTGGTCTACCCTCTTGGATCAACATTGCACCTACCAGTGTTCTCAAAACCGTGCTGAACTTCAGCATCCCGCTGAACTAAAATGTTGCTCTTTTGTAACTAGTCCATTAAAGAAGCAACTGTCACTTCTTAACCACAGCCACCTTGGCTGAGTCAACTGAAAAATTCTCAGCCATCACTACATGATCCAAATACTAAACAAGAGTCTTACACAACTTGGTCTTCTGATCATTGGAATACAAAGCAAAAGTTTGTAACTTGCCAAATATGGTTTGGAGATGAATCTCATGCTTCACTACCACTTCACTATTGACCAGAATATTGTCAGAAAAATTGACAAGGAACTTGTCCATATAGTCACGCAAGACAACGTCCATGAGCATCATGAATGTAGGTGGTGCATTGATTAGCTCAAACGACAAAACCCAAAACTCATAATTCCCAAAATGGGTTTGGAAGGCCATCTTCATCTCAAATCCATATTTGATGGTACCCACTTTTGAGATCTATCTTACTAAAATGTTTGCGCCTTGTGCATCTAGTAGACCATCAATCATGGGCATCGGATATCTATGCTTTACGATGATTTTATTCAATTCCCTATAATCAACGCACATCCGAATGCTACCATCCTTTCTCTTAACAAGTAAAATATGAGAGGTGAAGAGTGAATAATTAGCACAGACATACCCAAACTTTGTAAAAAAAACCTAATTAAATTCTTTTTTGATATTTCTTAGGTGTGCAAGAGGCCATTTGGTTGTAGGCAAATTGGCTATAACCCTACAAAATGAGTCTAAAGAAGATACCAAAATGTCCACAAAATAAGGGCCAGCGAAGAAAAGATCGTCAATGCCGCAAAAAGGATCTTGCAGTAGGTGCCACCTTCCATGAAGTGAAATTTGCCCAAGAAAATACATTTATACCGTGTCATGAACTCAATCATAGATATTGGTATCAAGTGAAGCAAAAGACGACAAAAGCATTCACACACGCAATTTCCAACTAAGAAGACT
Source organism: Diphasiastrum complanatum (assembly GCA_029204225.1). Classification (NCBI taxonomy): domain Eukaryota; kingdom Viridiplantae; phylum Streptophyta; class Lycopodiopsida; order Lycopodiales; family Lycopodiaceae; genus Diphasiastrum; species Diphasiastrum complanatum. The sequence continues at coordinate 14,427,255 of CM055107.1, read as the reverse complement.
GATGATCAGCAATGGCTGCCTATTGCTTAGGGGGATCTCCAACTAAGATCTCCAGAAACATAGACTCCCACACAAGAAGATAAGGTCAGCAAAAACATATTCATAGAAATGGCAGATACTTGTCCATTAATTATATTGTTATGGCAAATGTAGAGAAGGTTCCCAAGATTAGGGTTTTTGGCCTTATTCTTTGAAAATATTGTCATCTAAATAAAAGGGGTTTACAAACTATAAAATAGGCATGTAAAAATAATCATGAGACTCCAATAGAATGCAAGTACTTATGTGGCCAAATATAGATAAGTATGGACTATGTAATGTATGTCCATAACATGATCAATGAAAGAAACTTAACTCTTGCTTGCAATTTGATGAAACTTAGAATACATGCAAATTATGTTGATATTTTAAATTTATATTTTCTTGGTTGCACACTATAGTGCTTCTATGAATGTTCTAAGTTCACTCCATAGTGGGGCGTCCCATATCCTTAGAATATAAAATGTGCAGACTATCTATTAAGGAATGCAAATTCCTTTCCCAAGCATTTGTGATAATCACTGGAATGATAAGAACTGCTACAAGTTATGTGAATCTTATGGTGGAAGAGTTGCTAATTCTCATGCACATATGGATACATTTGTTTTGATAGCCACGTAATGATCATACTATCTATTCTTTTTATTGGAGCTGCATATTTAGTTTTGTTAGTTGCTTTGATAATCATGTGATTATTAACAACATGAACAATTCTTTTTCTTTGAACAGGAAATATGTGGGACGCTTGCTTTTGCTTCGTGCTAGGCCTTGTCGTTGGCATTATGGACATCATTGCATCAAGATCATCTGTGTTTGCTACTGTGCTTGAGTTCATTGTATCTTTGGTGGTCTCAGTTTTGGCACAACTATTATCAGTGCATCTCCAACAATTAAAGCTTTGCTTCTCCTCGATGGCTTTGTCCTCATTGGTCAACTTATTGCCAGGTATGATCATTTAATATTCAATAGATTTCTATGTAGTTTCCTATCAAAGTTAATGTCAAAGCTTCTAAGCTTGCTCAACTTTTCATGGAGAAGTTGTTCAAGTTGTATGTTTTGTCGAATTATATTGTCAATGATCAAAACTCTTCATTGGCAACTTTGGCAATTGATTTAAAAAGATCTGGAAAAAATTCTGGAAAAAACTCTTAGTCTAGTTCAACTTATCAGCCAAAATCTGATGGAGAGACTGAATGTATCAACCAGAATATGGAGACTATGTTGAGAGCATATGTTTCTAGAAGACAATCGGTTTGAGAAAGGTTTCCTTCAACGGTTAAGTACGCATAATGCAAAATACTCTTACCATTGGATATAGCCTTTAGTCCTATTTGGTCGATTTTGGCTTTCAAATTCGTTTGCCAATATTTGTTGCTCAAAGTCTTCAAAAGCTGCTTGTAAGCCAGGATGAAAAAGTATGCATGCATTTGAAAATGAACCAAAGGTACACCTCGGAAGATATGTTAACAACAACTAGGTTGTGGTTATCTATCGATTGCATGTAACAAGCTATTTACTATGGTGATAGTTACCATAAATCTACATTACATTTCCTAGTACATATTATTCTTTCCAGGAACCGCAATTCGCTAGTGAATGAAATGTGATTCATCGGTGAATCGTTTGGTTCGGACCTAGAAGAAAATAAAAGAAATGGTTCTTTGATTGTGCTCGTCATCAACAATTCTTTTATTTTGCTTTTTAATGTTTTGATCTATATTCAATGTTTACTTAGTGTATTATGTGATGAATGTTTGATGATGGAATCATAAATTACATTGTTGAGTGGAAGTTGGAACATGGAATCTAGATTGTGAAGTTTGATCCGTGTCCATTCAACATTGCCATGTGCACTTGTGATTTTGTGAACAATAATTTAGTTTCAAGCTTCGGCTTTCTACAGGCTACAGTGAACTTCGAAATTTATGTATTCATTAGCAATTTATTATCTATAACATTTTAGAAACATTGTAGACATTAAACATATTACATTAGATATTAAAAGATGGTAAAGAACACTTTTGGACAGCAAAATGGCACCGATATGACGTCATTAGCTTGCTGGATTTTCTGCCATGGCCATGCATGGTAGTGAGTGTGACATAAAGTAAGGCCAAGAGTCACTAGTTGACTTCAGGGGGAATTTGAGAAACTCTCCTTTTCAACTTGCATTCTAATTGGAACACATGGGTCCCAACATTTTATTTTTACATAGCATAAGCTAAAGGAGAATTTGTGTTGACATTCATGGACCATGAGTCCAGGTCCAATCCAAAATATACAACACAATAAAGACATTATTTCTATTATACTGCTTCCCCACATTACAAGAACGAGGGGAGGGTGAAAGAACATTGAAACAGATGATGAGTTTCCTTGAAGGAGAGAAAAAGTATGGTAACTATGGACATGTTTGAGACTTACTGGGCCAGCGTTAGAGAATAGAGCCCTTGCTTTACAGATAGTCAATTTGTTTTCCTTTTTAATCATGCTTGGAGTTCTTGTCTATAAGATTAAGAACATCCTTTTGTCAACTTGTTGATCTATAGTAACACTATAACTGTTAGCTTGTGCGTGCTCACACAACTTTCTAGTACAGCTTATTCGGATTTTCGTGTTGAAAATAGTATGATGTTTGGTTTCGCTTGAACATCAACTCTGTGGAAACATGATATTGTGTGACATTTCACTTGAATGTGATTGTGAAGGCAGGTATGAAGTTGACATTGGGGATCAGTGAGATGGTTTCAAAATCTTACATAACAGGGACATCTCGGATTATGAATTCACTTTTTTCGGCTTTATTGCTTGGATTTGGACTCAATATTGGAGAAAAAATTGTTTGGTGGGCTCCTGTTGATCCAGCATGTCAAAGCAATGATCTATCAGAATGGTGGAATGTTCTATGGTATGCCTTAGAACTCAAATAAATTCTCTCATCAATCCCTGTTTAAGATGAAAGATCCTTCTTTCCAAACTGCATCTTGCAAACTAGACAATTTCAAGCAGGGACAGCCTATTTGCCATTCATGCAGACATTCTCAAAGTTTCTAATGAGGTTAATAGGGTTATCCAAACTTTGCTTTTATGACCAAAAGATATCTACAGAAGAATAGCTTCTGAGATCTACACCCATCATATAAAATCTGAAAGTTTTTGAACAATGTGCTCTGGAAATTTTCTGGTTCTATGGATTTCACATAAGCTAGGTTTCATCTGCAGGTTTGTTGGTTATACAGTTGCGTCGAACGTTCTACTAAATGCAAGGTGGAATCAATGGCTGGGGATGACACTGACATCTGGAGTTGGATATCTCCTATCTGTCTTTGCAAGTATGAAGTTTGGATCGAATGCAGCCACTGTCGTTGCATCATTTGCAGTAGGATTGACCGGTATTAACTTGCGTGTTTTCCTGATTCTTGTGGATTTCAAAAGCTGATATTCCATTGGACATGCTATATTCTCAATTTCTGGTCTTTCTCTTCATCTACTAGGTGCCAGTGAACATAAGCAACTATTCAGTTGTGGGTTGCCATGTATGTGCAGGAGCTTTGTATTCTTGTTTGACAGGAGAGTTACCATTGGTGACGATCGTCTCAGGAATTCTTTTATTGGTTCCGGGTGGTATAGGAGTTCAAGGAGTTGCGGCTATGCTAGAAGAAGACGTTCTTTCAGGAATGGGCTTTGTGTTCGACATGATAGTGGTTGGTCTATCCATCACAATTGGATTGCTTATTGCCAGAATTGTTCTTCCTGCTGGCCTCTTTGGAGCTGGTGAAAATGTAGCTAGCAATAGGAGTACTCTCGCTGCACAGCTAGAGGAGGACCAGACTGATGATGAAGACGAACATATGGCCCTCTGAATCTCTCCATGCTCCATATTGTATAGATATAAAATATTGAGGGTGGCTAGTGTCAGTTTTCCATGCTTAGTGCCAATCCATTAATATATGATTCTCACTTTGGATATTTGGAGAAATACCTCTTTAATGATAAAGTCGTCATACAGTATGGTCATTACATAGATTTTCTAAAAGGCTGCAAATAGTCACTTCTAGAAGTTGCAAGCATCAATAAATCACGTTTTTTTGTCCATGTACCACAATTTTTCGAATTTTTAATTTGTTTGAACCCAATGCTGCCAAGGGCTTAATCTACATCACCAATCAGAATGGTATAAGCCCAATTCCCGTAAAGAATATTTTCTTCCTATAGACGTCATCGAAGATTTAAGTATGACACTATCACTTAGGCACATTTTTTACCTAGGCCTAGGAAATTAGCTTTACCACCTGAATTAAAAAAGGTACAGAAAGTGACAATTTTGTTACTATTTTGACTTGCACAACTTGGTTTAAATGAATAAATTTTTTTGTCTCGAAGGAGAGCAAACATACTATTGAATAAGATTTGCCTACAGGATACTAATAATAGTAAGCTCTAACAAGTATAGACTGAGCATAATTTTAATGTAGTGGAGAGTTTTAAAATAACAAGTTATGCAAAATTTTGACTGCCCTCTTCCCTATGATAACTGTCTATCAAGGGGTCCTTCGGTCATAACTCCATTGTAACCCAACGGGGTTGGCTCAACTGGTTAGCTTGGCATCCAAAGTTTCTTTGGTCCCAGGTTCGAGCCTCCCCTTGGAAACCAAGAAGCATAACTCCATTGTATCATAGTCTTATAGGCCTTGGGTCTCTAGATCATCCATTAAATTTCATCAAGAGGTTAGAAAAGTCGAGTTCTTTTGTTTAAAAGACGTGCGCGCGTGTGCATTATTTTGTAGAATGCAAAAAATTACAATAAAACATCAAACATTAACTTACACTTGTATAAATCAAATAACATGTACAAGATATGGCAAAATTAAGGTGGCCTTACTAAATTTTGTATAGTCAAATCTTCAACCCAAAGATGCCATATTGTAAGCTAATTGCTCCCTTCCAACCACAAAAAGCTATGTTAGATCATATAAGTATGTGGGAATTGCAAGCATACTCCCAATTGTTATCTATGTTACTACAGAGTACATTGTTGGAATTGAACTTTTGCAAAATCATATCCAAATGATGTGTTATTTTAGAAGATAGTTGGACTATCTTTAGTTCGACTCATTTCTTAAGTGACAAAGGCCTTGTATTAGTACAAGCCAAGTATTTCAAGAAAACAAGCAATGTCACTTGTCATCAAAGCGAATAGTGTATGGTGTAATGCATGCCATCATATCTAAAATGAGCATTACTTATGTATATAAAAAACCGGCTAATGTTGGTGCAAAATTAGAAGTAGCCAATAGCGAAAAAGTAAAGGAATAATTGCAAAAAACATGCACAATCAATAATCATTGAGAAGTAAAATACCTATTGTGGATATGGGACACCCAAATGTTTTTTTGGCCAATAATAAGTAAGCAACATTTTTCTTAGCCCGACCTCACAAAGTCATGCTAACTTTTTCAACAAATCAACCATAATTTGACAAGGAAACATGCCAATATACTAGCAATCCAAAGGCATGCATACCTCTACTCTTTTGAGCACTTATTATTAAAAGAACAAATGACAATAACATATCAATATAGCTACATGGCGAATTACCAAGTGACTCTTGATCTCGTTCCATAGTGTTAATAACAATAGGACATTCTTTCATCAATGTACATGTGCATGTTGCCAAGCTTTTATGGTACCTTTTGAATAGCCTTTTCGAACCGGATTTGAATCAGGAAAGAATCCTCTTCTCTAGGTTTGAATTGGCGAATCGGTTTTAGGTTTTTTTCTTTTCTTTCAAAACATTAATGTCAGAATGTACCATTTACATGGCTAGTTAGTAGTAAAGTAGCAAATGTTCAATGATTCAAATTTCACGAAAATGACGATGGGTACAATGTGCTTTGTGTAAAACTGTTAACAAGTAATAGATTATAGTACTAACTTCTAACAACTTACAAGTAACAGGTTAGTAAGTACTAACGTATAACTATGAACTCTTGAGTTACTGTGAGTACAAATCCCATTCAAGGTTCAACATTGAAATTTCAAACATTCCACATTTGAACATTACCAAAATATAAACTCGTTACTTGAGTCTTGAATCTGCTCCGACATCATTATTTTGTGATAATCAAAGTGCCACTGCCTTGTCAGCCAACCCTAGATCTCATTCTAGAAGTAAGCACTTTGAATTGAAGTATCACTTTGTCAAAAGCAGAGTTCTCAACGAAGAGGTCAAATTGCAGTACTGTCGAACACAAGATATGACAACGAACATTTTTACCAAAGCATTAAGCTTGGATACACACAGAAGGTTTTGTGCAGAACTAAGTTTAAAGGCCAAGGCATTCATGGATTCACATTAAGGGGGAGTGTTGGATTATTCTCCTTCCTACTAATAAACTAATCGGTTTTTAGTCTTCATCCAACCGTTTATCCAGTTCTGCGAATTTTTTCGTGTCTTTATACAGTCTGCAGATTTACAAGTGCTTTCACACAGTCTATAAAAATACACAAAGTTTGACAACAGTGTCGCATTTTCTCTCTCTACGAATTCGACAGTGTCGCTTGTCAGGAATCTTGTGTAAAAATGTACTGTCAGCTTTTTCACATTTTTTCCCTATTAGAAATTGCGTGTAAAAATGCAGTGTCATCTTTTTTGCATTTTTCGCCTGTCAGGAATTACGTGCAAAAATGCAGTGTCATCTTTTTCGCATTTTTTGCCCGTTAGGAATTACGTGCAAAAATGCATTGTCACCTTTTTCGCATTTTTTGCCTGTAAAAAATTATGAGTAAAAATGCAGTGTCGTATTTTTTGCCTGTGGCAGTTTACGTTCATTTATGCAGACAGACTATTTACGGCCAATTGTCACTTATCAGCAAGCAACTTATGAGAATTGTTTGAGTTAGTGTCGCTTTTCTGTAGTTGAATTCCTGGATCGGAATTTAAGTGCTCGACCCTTGGGTCAGATTTGTCAGTAGCTTTTCCCTTGTGGTCGATGAACTAGTCTTCCACAAAAATGACATCTCTACTGGTGAATGCCTTCTTAGTATCTAGATTGTAGAGCTTGTATGTCTTGTGATCTGGGAAATAGCCGATGAAAATCATTTTTCTGCCTTTGTCGTCTAGCTTTCTTCTTAGATCTTCTGGTAACTGAGCGAAAGCGATACATCCAAACACTCAAATATTTTTGAGTGAGGGTTTTGATCCTGTCCACACCTCATAAGGTGTCTTTGGTGATGGATCGATTTTGCAAATAGGCAGCTGTTGTGATGGCTTCTGCCCAGAATTTCTTTGAAAGAGAGGCATGGGCGAGCATGCTCTTGGTGATTTAGAAGTGGCTGTGTGAAGAGCTTGACTATTAGAAGAATAGCAGTGGCTGAGTTTGTAAAGATAGCATCTTCTTCTTCCAAAGGTTAGAACCTTCCGGAATTTGTCAAGAATTGTGCAGCCTTCTATACCGAATTCGACCCTCCGACCTGAATTAGTTTTGCTAACTAAGAACAGATTCTTGGTTAGATTTGGAATGTGGAGAACGTTGGACAACAACTTAACTTCACATCTTTGGAATTCAACTCCAACTGTTTCTTCACCTTCGATTGAATGTGATGAGTTGTCTCCAAGTTGCACAACTCGAGAGTGGGTGAATGAATTATAGTCTTTGAAACAGTCGCGATGGTGAGTTATGTGTTGAGTTGCTTCGGAGTCTAGATACCAAGAATCAATATCCTGTTGTTCTCCAACTTTGGTCATGAACGTAGCTTCATCTTCCTCTTGTTGCTGGATTGAGTGACTGGTTGTAGCACTATGTGCTTGCTGTTGGAATTGCTTCTTCTTTTCGTTGTTGTACTTTAAAGTTTGGCAGTCTTTTATTTCATGGCCAGTTCTCTTACAGTATTTGTAGAATAGTTTCTACACTGGTTGGAACAGCTTGATTGTTGAGCGTGATTACGATGGCTACAAATAATTCCGATAATAATAATAACCTTAGTTTGATTCAGCTAGTAGTATATATATATATATATTTACAAGTGTCCGTTTAAAAAATATCTTACAAGGATTGAATGCTATTTATGCCAGTCTTTGTATATGTACAACGTAGGTAACTGTCCTTGGGACATTTAGCTGTCTGATTGATTTTAGGATTGATGACAATTTGGCGAAGTCGGTCTGCCACTGTTACGAAAAACTCGAATATACCGAAGGTGCCTTTTGAATAGAAAAGTTATGCAAATCCCGAAGGTGAGAAAGTCCCGAAAAATGCGAACCATGTGAAAAAGCAAAAAACCCGAAGGTGCCTTAAAATGTTTAAGGCAGGTCAAAAATGGATTTTGGTCATTGTGTCGCATTTTTCGCGAAGGTGCGAAAAAGGTGAAAAAGACGAAGGTGCTTAAAAAATGTTTAAGGCACAAAATGGAAGAGTGGAAAAATGCGAAGGTCCGAAACATGTAGTTGGCCTTCGACTGTTTTCAAGATGCTCATTAATTGAACAATTTGTTAAGGCTGAGCATAAGAAATCTAACATTCTTGATGTCGCGATGCATTAAGCTAAAAGCACTTGTAAGGAAAATGTGTATAAGTGAAATTTTGAAGCATTGGATTCTTTGGCGCCGTTGTTTAACTCCAGTTCATAAAATAAACCATGATTCACACAATCAGGAAAAAAATTAAAAAGGTACCCTCTTGGGCCCCTCTACGTATATAGAACACTACCAACCTAAAACCAAGAGAAATAATAAATATTGCAAGAATGGCAAAAAAACACAATAGAAAAAGAAAAACTTGATTTATAGTTATGAAAACAAAAAACAATTTTCATTTATAAAAAAATTGATGAAAAGAAAACCCGACAACTTGGTAGGAAACATTCTTAAGATTCTTTTACCTACAAGAGATTCAATGTCTAAAATTTGTAAGAATAATACAACCAAGCTTACAAAAACCCCCTTCCTTTTTTTTAGACTCATAAACAATTTTTTAAAATACAACACCACTTATACTAGACACATAATATTCTTTTCACAATCAATGTGCTAAGGTATTAGAGACTAATTTAATTAAACAAATCCAATAATTTACAAAAAATAAACTATATAACTATACATTATAAATATAAAGTGACTCCAAATTGATATAAATTCAACTTGAAAAAGAACTTTAAACAAAAATACTAAGGACTTTTTCTAATTTCAAAAACAAGAACCGTCTTTCATAATAAAAACATTAGAAAAACGAGTATCCTTTCAACACATTTCAAAAAAGACCAATTTATTTTTCTATATGATTTTATAGTCTAAACAACGAAAAAAAAATAGTAAACTACAAAGCTACTACCATAACCAAACAACACTCTTTCAATGACTTTACTGTCTATAGGAGTTGGCATTTGATTTTGGTTCGAACAACTCAATGTTCGGTTGTATAAGTATGGAATTGCTTACTATTGTCTAACTTGCCATTAAAAGCTGATCCTTTGCAATAAATTGAATGATTAGAAAAAGAGATGTGATGCCACGAAAATGTTAAATATTGAATATCAACATAAATATGGCATGATATACTCGAAAATGAAGATATGAGCTGGTTAAGTATAAATCATGAAGAGGCCTAAGTCATTTTTTTGGGAATATATCTCCTAAGTACTTCCCTTGTAATTAAGGGCAAGACCTTTAAAAGGAAAAGACATTGCCTTGGATAACCTTTACTAGGTCGTCCATACGAAACGACTAGATACGAAAAGACATGTTAAACTAGAGTAACTTTAACTCATAGTTAAGTATATCTCCTATGATATAGTTGAACGTATTTTCAGTCTAATTGTTAACTCGACCCTTTCGCGGGAGCGACGCACCTGTTGTTTTAGAGGTGTGTTTGTTCGTCCCGTAGAACATATATAGATCTCACACTTTAGTCTCGATCATTGAGAGAGAAGAGTTTATGCTTATGTAAGAGATTGAAGAAGTGAATAGAGTTCTGTGAGTTATTCTCTCTTATCTCTATTCTCCGCACTGCTGAGTGTGAGTGATCTTGAGTCTGCTAACAATCTCTAACACATTTCATGAATTACTCTCTGATCAGACGGACGCTCTAGTGCATTACAGTCGTTTGTTGTGTATCCGTAAAGCATGCTCTAAAGAACTGTCTTAAAACCATCTTATTCATCTGTCGCGAATACTTTCTTTTTGGCACTCGAATAACGACTATCTTGGTACAGCCTAGCACGATCATTGAATAAAGCTGTATGTATACATATGAGATGACAGTCCCTGTTTGAAGAATTGAGTCTTTGATCTGTTTTCCTGATTGGCATTGACATAAATTTCTAACGTGCTCTAAAACTCTTCTTGTTCTGTAACCATTAAGTTGGGCTTTAGTTGTTGAGGACTTCTGTTTAGAAACGAATAGTTCGCGAACACGATTAATTAATTGTCTGCACAGTTGCAAATACATCGAACAATTCTCGATTCTCTATTGACACCTTAATAAGCTAGAGTGTAGTACTGCTGTACTACTCTGATAACATCTCATCTGTAGAACGCGTTTCATTCAATTCGATAGAGGCCAGATTGTTGTTCTGAATTTATTAACATTACCCATCCCAAACATAAGTAATAATGGTTACTTTTTAATGTTTGTCGACAACCAGAATAACACTCGAAACCATTTGTCATAAATTGTACCAAAAACATAATTTTCTAATGCCGTCCTCTGTGGGAACGACATTTTTTACTATAAAATCTATATTAACCCTGTTGGTATAGTACGACATATACCAATTTTTGGCGCCGTTGCCGGGGATAGTTTAGGAAAGTTATAAGAAATCTGACAAATCCATGTCCATCTCTAGTGTATGTCAGATAGAGAATCCAGATTAGAACGATACCGTAAGCTTAGAGAGGAATTTTTACGAAGACAAAGTGAAAGTACTAGTCGAAGAAATCTAGACGAAATCACTGCCCAGTTACTTGAACTCCTAATTAGCTTCGGTATGGAGGGTCCTGCTGCACGTTTTACTTCTATCTCTAAAATTAAATACGATTATTTTAAAGGAACTTCTTCCGATGATGCAGATAGCTATGTCTCACAATTTGAGTCAATAGCCATTGCAAATAACGAGGGAACTGACGTAGACAAACTACGAATCTTCCCTGGTTAGCTAAGAAAGCAGGTGCGCATCTAGTATAGCCAAGTTGGACCAGGCTGTGTAGGAACCTGGTACTTGCTGAAAGATGCGTTTCTGAACCAGTTCAGAGAGATAGGTTACAAATCTAGAATTCTCGGATGTCTGAACAATGTTCAGAAAAAGAGTAAAGAATCCCTTCGCAAATATACACGAAAGGTTAAAAATCTCATAGGAAAACTAACTGGTGTATATCCCGTGGATATGCAGATCGAATGGTTTTTGGCTGGTTTACCACCAAAGATTGATCGGTATTGCAGACAAGGGGACATGACCTCCTTAGCAGCAGTAATAGCTAGTGCCAAAAATTTTGAGACCTCAAACCTAGCACGGAAGCGACGATCGACTAAGAAATCTCGAAAGTCGAAGACTGATTCTAGTGACAGCGATGATGATTCAGATTCTGATTCAAGTACCAGTTCTTCAAGCTCGGAATTTGAAGACAGCGATTTATCAGAATCAGAAGCTGACAAAGGAGAGAGAAAGAATAAACGATGAACTAAACGAAAAGGTGACAAGAAAGTTGTCGAGGATAAGTCGTCAACTTCTAAAGTTGAAAAGCTTTGGAAGATTAATATGGCTAACCTTAATAAAAAGTTTAATGACTTGAAAGTGCAGATCTCTGAAGTTGCAAATAAAAGACCAAAAGCGTCTTCTTCCAACTCAAGAATGTGGTGTACGAAATGTGGAACTTCTGGACACTCTAAGGAAGACTGCACTACTGTGAATGTCAAATACATTGAAGATCCTGTCCAGGAGGTACTTTTTATTTTTCAAAATGATGCGACTACTAACTATGTTCAGGGTACTGCAGCATCAGCCCAACATGGTAGACCCAAGTTCGCACCAAGAAGACATAATCCTCTTGAATTTGTTGGACCAGTGAAGTCTCAAATTGCGACTAAACCAATTTCGGACAACTGCTACAACTGTGGAGAGCCAGGACATTTTTCTCCTGACTGTCCTCAACCGCGAAAGCCGATTGGTTATGTACCATTATGCTCGAATTGCAGAGAGCCTGGCCACAAGTATCCTAACTGCCCTCAGCCGCAGAAGCCGCGACCCAAATATCAGTATGTAGCAACACCAGCTGCTGTAGACACAAAAGTGAAAGCTGCAACTGATGCTGTTGTGCAGAGAATTGACATTATTGAAGGAAAACTGGCAAAGACAGAAGATCAGTCCTGGCCAAGTGATGTGGAGAAATTATTCAAAGTCACAACGAGCAATCCAAAAGCAAACGGGTTGAAAAAAAGAGCTAATGGAATTTTATGTAAGATCCTGAACAAAATTACTATTGCACATGCGACGGATTAGAAACTACCATCAGTTCTCTAGGCTTATCGCAACACAGAGAAAATCACGACAAAACAGACACCATATTTTCTTACGTATGGTATGTATCCTATTTTGCCAATTGAGTTCGAGGTGAAAACCTTTCGTATTCAAGCTCAACGAACAAATGCAGAATGTATAAATGAAAGGTTTACTAATATTGAAGAACTAGCTGAAGCTTGAGAGACTTCACAAAAACTAACGGAGGAAATCCAGAAACAAAGAAAGAAGAAATATGACAGTCATATAAAAAAAAGTGATCTTAAAACTGATGATTATGCGTTGATATATGGCAGTCGCCATCAAAAGTTCCTTGGAAAACTCCATATGCAATGGCTTGGACCTTATAAAGTCATAAAGGTGTTTGACAATGGTTCTGTGCAACTTCAATCACTTGAAGGTGAACCATTACCTACACGTATTAACGGATCCAGACTGAAGACTGAAGAAATACTACCTTTGACCATATTTATTATTATTATTATTATTATTTTCTAGTATTTTTTTGGAATTAATCGCGAATTTTCTTTTATCTTTTCTAACATTTTTTGCGACTTTCCTTTTATCTTTTCTAGAAATTTTCGTGAAATTTTCGAGAATTTTTCTTGACTTCTCTCAATCTTCAATATCATTTTTAAAGTATTTTCGAGAACTGTTCGAGAACTTTTCGTGACACTCAATTTGTTAATTCAAACGTGTTTTAATTTTCGTAGATAATTTTTGAGAATTTTTCTAGAATCTTTTCTGTTATTTTCTCCAGTTCAATTGAGAAATTTTCTAGTATGTTGCTAATATTTTCGAGAAATTTTCGTGAGTTTCTGTATCATCTTTTAGGATCCTTCGGGAAAGTTTCGTGAAACTTTCTCGAGAATCTTTTTAGCATATTCTCGAAAATCTTTCAAGAATCTCTTGACATACTTTTTGTATTCCTCCATTAAAGATGGCCACGTGATCATCATTATTCACACGTGTATATGCTCACATATCAAAACTAATATTGTTTTTTTTATTAATTTTTTGTTCTTTTCAGATCGATCCATCAAATTATAGTTTCAAACATTGAGCCATGCACGTCTTCCATAAATGGAAGTGACAGATGTCAAGTCACCATGCCACATCATCATCCCTTCCACACCGCTACTACTTATCAGAGTTATTTTCCATTTTTCTTCCTTACACTTTCTGCCTGCAAGTTATGCTTTCCTGTGCTCATTTTCTTTGCGATCAAAGAACTCTTTTGCGAACTATTGTGATCTACGGAGCTATCGTCAAACATTCGACCCATGGCTTCTGGATCAAGCTCTAGTTCTAATATCATCTGGACAGCACGTGCAAGAATCCGTCTGACATCCATCCAGTCCTTTTTGGATCGATGCAGGTTGGGTGATTTAAAAGTGGACCCCTCCATCATCTTCTCTAAAGTCAGTACTGAGTTTGTGAACTCTATGCATTCAATTTCGGAGGAGGAATTCAAAGTTCACGTACGAGGCAAATTCTTCACCATCTCTGAAGACTTGTTTTGCACAGCCCTCGGACTACCATTGGATGGGAAGCTGGTTTCGACAAATAAAGATTCAGTGGATGAATCGGCCCACTTTTTGAGCAACTGCTTCGTACCCACGAAGGGGTACAAAATCTCTATGATCCGAGATACAACATTCAAACTGTTTTGTAAATACGCAAACCGATTTTTGACGAATGCGGATGCGACAATTTCAGTTCAAAATTTTGGTTACATATTGGATGCGCTTGCGGGTAATCCAGTGCACATACAAAGCTTTTTTGCACTGGATCAAATATCAAAAGTTTTCTGGAGTCGGAGCCCATGTTTCTCGCCTATGCGCTCATTTTCAAATTTTGACTGAGCAAGAGAAAATAATGCTGACGGGAAGGATGTTGGCTCCCAAGCCAATTGATCTTTCCAGCCGCATTTCTTTGCCTATTCCGGTTACATCCGATGTTGCACCAGCAGTCGGAGTAGTAGCCACCACTGCTATGGAGATTGAAATTGTGGCAACGGATATCGATGGAGCTGCTACTGCTGCTGCTGCTGATTCTTCAAAAGCCAGCATCTTCCACATCCCAGAAGCAGTAGAGTGCATCCACCTCTGAGGATGACGCAACCCAGTCTGACACATCAGACAAAGGACAAACAACTGATGAAGGCGACACTAGGGCACCTGTGGTAGATGAAGAAGAACCAGAAGACCAGCCCCAGTGGTTTCGATCCATGATAGAGAAAGCCAAGGATCTAGTGGCTGATGTATATGAGTTGGATAAGTACCACCGACAACTCACGATGCAGCTTATCAACTCAGAGAGGAAATCTCCAGACTCTCTGAAGGAGTCTTACGAGAAGATCGATTTGCTCAAATCAGACAACACGAAGCTGATCGAACAAAATCGTTCTCTCGAAACACAGCTTCAGACTCTAATAAAGGAAGCTGATTCTTTGAAGCAGACAAATAAGGCGATTCAGGCCAAGTCTGACAATTTTTAGACTCAAAACGATTCTTTGAAGCAGCAACTTTTGGTTGTGAATCAACACAATGTCGCGCTCCAGAAACATTTACAGGAGGAGCGAATGACAAGACTAAAGACAGAAGCTGCTCTGTCTCTGAGCACCAATGCAGGGTCAATCACAATCGATCTCACGAAGCTGAACCAGCTCCAAGGCCAGATGCTCGAAATTTTTTGAGTCGAGTTCTTACAACCGCTCGAGGATGCGAAGGCTCTTGTCGAGGAAGAGTTGGCTGAGCTGAAAGGGCTCTCAAGTGATGCCACCCCATCTTGCAGCGGGGCCGATGCACACGATGAATACCTTCAGGCCCTGCTTATAATTGATGACCTCACACAACAAATCCAAGCTGTGCCTGCCTGCACCGGAGCCTCAGACCATCTAGAATTCTTGGAGGCTGTCGCGAAGATTGACAAGCTCGAACAAGAGCTGTCGAATCTTAAGCAACAATTCAAAGATCAGAAGCTGGCTGCTGAGTTGCAAACTCAGGACTTGGCAACTGCATCTACACAGCCAAAGCGAATGCGACAAAAGGTATGTGCTGACAGATTCTGTGCATTTGCTGAATGCTTCTGGAAATGGTGTCCACATGCTTTTAATATTGAATTGCAATGGCGTGTGGCTTACATGATGCTACCAGACGCAGTAGGCATCGCCTTCGACGAATGGAAGCGACCTTGGGAGAAGGACGACTTTCTCTAGTTATGGGCCCAGCTCTCTGTCGAGCAGAAATGATGTCTCTGCTGGGGCATAATCCAGGGTAAGTTCCAAGTCGTACCTTTCAGATCAGCAAAGTTATACATAGGCTCTTCGGCTATGTATGCTCTCGAATATATTCGAATCAAAGAACTTCAATTTTTGCGGAACGAAGATAATAAACAACATTTTTGGAAGCGAAAGTCGCAATTTCAAGTGTACAAACCACAAGCTGTTGCGGATTTAGACGCATTCGACGATGCAGGATTGCTGATTAATATAAATATGGCTTATCCGGAATTATTCAGTCTTTATGTGGATTGGGAGCGAAACCTTGTAGAATATTTTGCGGAGATTCGACATAATTTGCAAGATAGAAGGAAGTCATTCCGTTATAAGCAGTTCTGTACATATACATTTTGGCAGTTTGGTACCTTTGTGGCGAAGACATTATTTTTTGTTCAGAATTTTTATGTTAAAAGCAATTTTATTAGATTTTTAGTTCGTTACTGTAAAGAAATCACTCTACGTAGTGATTCCGACAAAGATAGCAAGTTAACCTAGGAGCTGTTCGATGGAACATTGCTCCCGGTTAAGTTAGAAGAATTCGGCAACTTACCAGTTGGCTGCTACACAAAATCAAAAGAAGACTTGCTGTTGATCGAAGCTCAACAAAACTTGAGCTTGCTCAGAAATTATATGAAGAACTGAATCGTTCATGAATATTCATTCGTGTCTTTGTCGTGGTGATGTTTCTATGGGATGCTAAATTTTTGAAGTTTAAAGATGTTTTGAAATTTGATTCCAGTTTTCATCAACAATTCAAAGATAAACTCAAAACAACCTATTCAATTAAAGAAACAGCAAGACACATATTCTTTAAGACGAAGAAATATCTAAAGGACGAAATACACAAAGAAATATCTTTTCGCCTCAACGAAGATCTGACGAACAAGAATGTTTCTCAAATTGACTTTCATTTCCGCTTTAGTTCTCTTTTCTCTATATCTTATAGAGTCTATTTAGTGTTAGTATACATGTTAGTTCAATCATGTTGCAGGCTAAAGATTCTTTCTTATATCAATAACTCTTGGTTTTGTGTAAGCAATCAATGATCTATGTATCTCCAAGAGACAGTTCTCTGTTTTGCTTTGGTTCTGCATCTTTGATTTACAGGAGCTTCAAGCCAAATGAAGAAGCCATACCTAGCTGGTATTGCTAATTTTATGCTGCTCCATGTATTTCCTGGATGAAGATTCATGTTGTTGCCCATAGTTCCATTTATCACTAAAGTTTTAGAAGGATTTTTTGCAGCCCAACTCTCTCTATATATTGCGCTATTGCCAGAATGTTGCTATTCATCCTGTCTGAAGAACTGTACTGCTCATTATCTGTTGACTTATGTTCAAGAACCATTGATGCAGGATCAGTACCAAAAGATAGATTCTTCTATCCTACATGCTCAAGCCTGTGGTGTTGAAACTTATGAGAAGCCATTTACGGTGCTGATTTTTTGGTTGCTGCCCAACAAACCTTTGCTAAAGACTGTATCACCATCCTTGGTTATGATGAGGGACTCCAGACCTACCCATATTGTATTCTTTCCAACCTTCGACAACGTTAACAATTCTGTGGTGTTTACAGCTCGTTTCACCTTTAAGGAGGGGAATATGTGATACCTTAGCTATGGCAAGTCATTTCTTGAGGCATATTCTTCAAGGAGTACACACGCCAGCCTTTATTTCCTAAGCAGCTATCAGATTTTAGCAGGGGCGCTTTCACAAAAACAATTACTCCGCCTCAAACGTCTTTATGTCAGCAGCAGATGTACAGTCAGATCTTAGTCTACAGTAGAGTACAGTGGTTGTTTGATCAATCAGTTATGGCAACAACAATAGTCATATTCGAAGTTTGATTTTATCACGTGGACAACAAACAAAACTTTTCCTTTTCAATATGTTGGCTTCAGAGGCAGATTTACAGTCAGTGGTTGTTGCTCATCAGTTAAGGCCTATTGCCCACCTACTCAATTTTCTCTGACAGTTCCTAGCTGTAAAAATCATAGTTGGCACCATTCAATTGGCTTATGTTATGAACAGTCATTTCCACCATGGCAAGACATCACATGACAAGACACCATTGGCTTGTTTTCTAAGGAGTTAGTGGGCATCTCTCTTTTCTCTGAAATTTGTTTTAGCTATATTTATGCCAATTTTTATTGATTGTCATCATTGATGAAAAAGCTCACAAATCATTCAAAGCCAGAACAAGCAAATTAGCACAATAAAAACATTACACAAATCCATAGCCTTTCTCAAGAAGGGATTGAGTATTATGATTTATCTCATCATCATTAAGCATAGCTAGGGCAGTTTCACACGAGAGTGCTTAGCAAGTCCTAAATTTAAAATGGAGTCATCTCATTGGTCCAAGAGAGTGCTTGGCAAGTCCTAAATTTAAAATGGAGTTATCTCATTGGTCCAAGGAAAAAAAATGGGATCTCCCATTTTTTGGAATTAGATTGAGCCACCATGTGGTAGATGCGGTGGCATGAGACTCATGCCACATAGGGACAACTCAAACCCATTTTTTGGGCTTGGGGACATTGCCCGACATGTTGAGTTGCCAGGGGCAACTTCACAAACATGGTCTAGTCAAATCATAGGTATAAAGTCCTCACAACAGGATTCTAGTCAAAGCATACCAAACAAAGCAACAACACATGAGAACCGGTGGAGGTTAAATCAACCCAACCAAACCTAGATCGTACGAATCTAGCCCCCAAGTTATGGATCAATCAGAGTCATGGAAAGAGGAGTCACACCAACAACATGTAGCTACTCATCACAAATCAAGCATACACTAGTGAGAGCCCAATAGGTATACTTATACCCTCCAAGGCCTATGCACCACTAGTAGTGCACTGTGACACCTCACTGGACACCTCTGCAGTCTATCTGGGCCACGTCATCCAGTTCCCTAATGACTCACTGATAGATCCATACCAACTCCACCAGCATGTGTTTAGGCCTACAACCATTAATTATGACCATATACACATAAGGGCCCCAATTCCCTTATAGTCACAATTAACTTACGGGTTGTTGGTCTACCGGTCCCTAACGTGGACACGCTACCCGAGACCAGTCATGGGCATGACATTCTCCCCCCCTTATTCAAGTTCTATCCTCAAAACTTAAAACTGGAAAAGTTCCTCCTTAAGCTTCCTTCCTGTTCCCAGGAATCGTCATCGTCTGTACATCCCCTCCATCGAACCAGATGCTCGGTAACTATACGATTTCTCAATCGTTTAGTTCTTGTATCCAAGATCTTTTCGGGTTCAAGACGAGATACACTCGATGATTCATCCAACAGGTCCAACTGATCTCCAGATCCAAGATGCTCTCCTTCACGTAGCCTCTTTTTGAGACGACTAACGTGAAATACGGGATGCATTTGTGATCCTTCCGGGAGTTCCAATTGGTAAGCTAAGGATTCGATCTTTTTCAAGATCTTAAACGGTCCTCTATATCTAGGGGACAACTTATAATGCTTGCCGGTACGCACTACACTTGAATTCTTTGGGATTTTCAAATATACCCAATCTCCCACTTGGAAGTCTCTCGGTGATCTTTTTAGATTTGCATAATGTCTGTCCCTATCTTGGGCACTCTGGACATTTTCACGTGCAATCCGTAGCATTTCCTGCATATCATGTAGGAAATCTGCTACTTTCTAAAACTTGATTGTCCGAGTCTCAACCGCAATGGGTGATCTAGGCTCAAAACCGTACATAAGCATACATGGGCTATAATCGGTAGCCGAATGCTTACTACTATTATAGGCAAACTCGATCAATGGAAGGTACTTTTCCCAATCAGATTGCCGTCTGGAAACATATGCCCGAAGCATTTGTTCCATCGTCTGATTTGTTCTTTCCGTCTGTCCATCCATCTCCGGATGATCAGAAGAACCCAAGCTCAGTGTTATCTCTAGTTTAGCGAATACGGCCGACCAAAAGTGACCGGTGAACTTGGGATCGCGATCACTCACAATATCACTTGGTAATCCGTAAAGCCTAAACAGACGCTCTACAAATATCTAAGCTAAATCATAAGCCTTCGCGGTGGTCTTTACTGGAATAAACGTAGCCAATTTGGTAAGACGGTCGACCACAACCCAAATTGCATCATGCTGTTTATTTCGTCCGCGGTAACCCAACCACGAAATCCATGGAAATACTATCCCATCTCTTATCAGGGATATCCAGTGGATGCAACATGGTGTTCAGCTTTATTCAACTGGCATTGGTCACACTTGACCACATAAGATTCTACAAAGGGCTTGAAAAATCCCTTTGTACCAAATCCAATGTACGATGTATGTCGGGATGTCCTGCGCATGGTGAGTCATGACATTCATAAAGAATTTTATTCTTAACAACGTCCACGTCAGGCACACAAACCTTCCCTTTCCTGAACAAAAGTCCATTATGGATAGAGAAGTCATCGGTACCCTTTATATCCTTCCCTCCAGACTGATCATCATGATCATCAGTCCCGCTTGATGAAACTGCTAGAACCCTATTCCAGATTGGTCCAAAATGTGGGTCTTTCTCATAAAGACCACTCAGGGAGAGATAAAAGTCCGTACTGATCTCAATGAAGGAAAGTTCGTTCACTTCACCAATTCGACTAAGTGCATCAACCACCTGGTAGCCCAAGTTGTTAGAGTTAATTGCTTGCAGTTGATTAAATAGATTTTGCATTTGTTTATCCCGTTGTTTATTGCTCTGATAAAGTTCTAAAACTGCCTTGCCAAAGGTTTGCAACAGTTTTTTGGAGTCAGGTGTCATCATTGCCGGGTGAGGCCGACTGAATCTCCATATTTCCCTCATCACTTCTTGATGATGCCGGGTGAATCTTGGTAGCACCCCTCTCCAAAATTTCATCAGCATCCATTTGCTTGCCAACTGAAAATTAAAAAAAAAAACAAAAAATTTCGTTCAGTTACATTCATTTCGGGTATAATAGTTGCTAAATTAAGCAATGTCTACAAAAAATCTAATTTTTTAGACCATACGTGCTTTCATTTACCAATTATATCAATGAATTTCCAAATGGATCGTTTACGCAATAAAAATCGAAATTAAAACGTCAATGCACCGAAAATCTTTTAATTACTATAATCACAATTAATAACTGTAAAATTTAACCATCAGTTCTTAAAAATTGAAAAACCCATGACAAAAAAGAAATCCACGAGTTATCAAAAACTCAAAAATATTATTAAACTAGCCCCCCACCCCCCTCCTCACCCACTCCACTTGCATGGCCCAACTTAAGTTTTACATCAAGAACTTAAGTTGGAGTGCCACCTAAACCCCCCCCCCCCCCCCTTTCCATCTCCTCTCCTCGGGCAACCACCCGGCCTTTCATCGCGCCCTTCTCGGGCCCTCTGTAGATGCGATACCAGAGAGAACTGACCCGAGAGAGAGAGAGAGAGAGAGAGAGAGAGAGAGAGAGAGAGAGAGAGAGAGAGAGAGAGAGAGAGAGAGAGAGAGAGAGAGAGAGAGAGAGAGAGAGCTTCTGAAGGCGCAAATAGGCGGAATGAAGAGGGCGCGCGCCGTCCACCACCATTCACAGATCACTTGGTGTGTAGGCAACAAGGCACCTAGGAGGAAAGAAACAGGCGGATTTCAGCCAGTTTGATAACATGTATTCTGAGTTTTATGATCAGTTCTTTAACTTTTACTTGCATAAAACTAAAAGCTTAAAACATATGCTGTTTCTTGCAGACTACTTTGCTTTCACAACGTTTTCCAAATTGCCTATGCTTTTATTTACTAATTTCTAGCATAAGCAAGGTTTTAAAACAAGATTTGCAAGGTTCTGAACCCAACCATCCACCAGAATGGCTTTACAGGCTCCTAACTCTGCAAATAAACCGTTAGTTTGCTGGAAAATGAAGCATAAGCTTGTGATTTCACATTAAGCAGCCAAGCAAACCTGTCAAACATCACCAATACTCAACAGCCAACAGATTAGAGTATTTTTGCTTCTATTCCAGCCTATTCCCACCGTTTTAAAACCAAACCGGCTTCCAAACAGGCAATAAACAACATTCGAAATACAGTAACCATTTCTGAGAAGGACAAAAAACTAGAGGAAAAAAACCAGCCAACCAATAAAGTAACTGTTGCTTTCACAAAAATGCTAACCACAGAGTAATCGGCAATAACAGAATTGACACAGAATTCCTTCCAAGAAACCAATTCAAAAAGCACAAAAACCAACCAATTGTGAACCTGGTAGTGCACTTACCACACAATCGATTGCAATTCGAAAATTATTTCCAATGAGAAGAAAATCTCACAATTCCACCGTTTGTTGCTTACTTCGTTGGATTCTCGAGAAAACATCGAGATTTCCACTCAGAACTTTCGATGGTAAATCCTGCTTAGACTAGCTCTGATACCAATATAAAGTCCTCACAACAGGTTCTAGTCTAAGCATATCATACAAAGCAACAACACATGAGAACCGGTGGAGGTTAAACCAACCCAACCAAACCTAGATCGTACGGATCTAGGCTCCAAGCTATGGATCAATCAGAGTCATGGAAAGAGGAGTCACACCAGCAGCATGTAGCTACTCATCACAAATCAAGCATACACTAGTGAGAGCCCAATAGGTATAATTATATCCTCCAAGGCCCATGCACCACTAGTAGTGCACTGTGACACCTTGTGATGACCTGGTTTCAACAATTTGTTAATGATTTTGGCTTTTTATTGCTAAATCTTAAGCCTTTGCTTTGCCGTTGTGTATAGCCTAGGGCAAACTGCTAGTTTCAAAGGCAAGGCACTACAAATCTGAAGGGCCATTGTTGCACATTTCACACTATTCGAGATTTTCGGAGCCTCGTTCATTCTTTAGTGCCTACCTCGGAGCACCTCCATGCAGCTAGAGCCTCCCACCTTTGCATTTTTTGGGATTTTCTACCTTTTGACACCTTCGCATTTCTTAAGGACAATTGTCGCACTTTTAAAGACAGCTTCGCACTTCTTCAAGGACAACCTTCGCACTTCTTCTCTCTCTCTTCACATTTTCTCAGGGCATCGAAGAGAGGTTCTTCTCCACGTAAGTTAGAAGGCGGCAAGCCACAAATGAAGCTCCAGCCATCTCGGGCATCAATCGCAGGGTTTTCTAGTAAGACCAGCGAAGGCATCGCTCTCTTCCTCTTATGCAAGTCAGCAGGCGGTTTTCTTCTAGGACAACAACTGAGCAGACAATTATGACAGGTCTTCAACGCACTTCTACATACCTCTTCAACGATCTAGTAGCGGCCACCTCTCTTTCTTCTACAGGCGGTTTCAGACAGCCATTCGACCTCCAACGATAGTCTAGAAGGCTGTGGTAGACTTCTATTGGCTACTGTCAAGATCAGACACAATGTAGAACAGAGGCTCAGAAGCTCTGTTGGTGCTTTAATGTAGATTTACTGCTTTTGCTATTCATCTACAAGTACAGAACCTTTGTGTTCTCAGATTCTTGTATAGAGGTGTAGCAATCCCTCTACTTTGTAGTGTCTAGACTGTATTGCACATATCTTTGTACTCTGCAAATGTTGAATACAGATAATGTAAATCTGAGTGTTCTGAATCACACAACTTGTTTCTACTGTGAATACCTTCTGTGCTTTTCATGGTGATTCATTTTGGTAATAGAAAGTTTATGGCAATGTATTGTTTGTGACTATACATAGTGTTTGGACTGGAATTGTCTAGTGAAGTGTCTCTAGCCTTCAATCTTGTGATTTGCACAGATCATAGGAGTTAGATTCATGATAAGCTACTGTCAAGATAACGGAAACACTGTGTGGCTTTCCCTTTTGCCAAAGTATTTGCTTTCTTGAGTTCACTCCCATTTGAATCTGAAAACCATAATGAAGTATTCAGTATTTTTCTCCTGGGTGTTTTGTTTTCTTTGAAAGGTTGTTCTGGCAGCCCCTTACGGAAACATCTGTTGATGATTAGATTGCAATCATTTTATATTTCATTCCATTCATTCTTGGTATTTCTCTGTTTTGCTCTAATAATGACAGTATTAGCCCTTTTATTGCTCTCTATAGGAACGATACCCGTTTATACTGCAAATATCAATTATTTTGTTGTTGGTATGCCGTGACACACCTCACTGGACACCTCTGTAGCCTATCTGGGCCACGTCATCCAGTTCCCTAATGACTCACTGATAGACCCATACCAACTCCACCACCATGTGTTTAAACCTACAACCATTAATTATGACCATATACACATAAGGGCCCCAATTTCCTTATAGTCACAATTAACTTACGAGTTGTTGGTCTACCAGTCCCTAGCGTGGACACGCTACCTGAGACCAGTCATGGGCATCACAATAGGGGTCACTTGCCAGCAAAATGACCTTGTGGCTTGTCTACGTAGCATTCGTGCCATGAAACATACACTGACATTTTTGGGTCTCGTAAATCGTGGAGTGACTCTGACTCAATGCTCACAATCGCTCTCTCACTTCACAGTTCCACGATCATTTGCTCCTATCAACATGGCATCTACAATACCCAACCCCATTAATTTACAAATAAACATAGATCTAGGTGTGGCCAGAGCCTGCGTCATTATATCACCTAACATTCTATTGGTAGGAAAAATCTAGAATCTCCTTGTTAAACCTCAAATTGAGTCCCTAGGCAATAATGCATGCCTTCAAATGTTTTATTTCAAAAGTCATAGATAATTTTTCTTTGCATTCTGCCATCATAACATTATTGTTGCAAACAATAACATTGTCGTCTACATACATGCCCACAACTACAAACATAGCATTATACATAAAGACTTGAGTTGAAATAACATTGATTGACACCAAACTCAATAATTTTTTTTATCTATTTTCTCATACCACATTTGGGATAATTGCTTTTATTAGTATAATGATTTCTTCAATTTACATACCGTTCTACGTTTCTTGGTGGTTACTTTTGGTGTAAAGATATTCTAGAAAATTAGATTAAAATCCAAAAATTTCTTGACTTTGTGTATTATCACAAAAAAGGTTCATTAAACAGTTTTTCTTTTCATGAAAAAGGGTCCAAATGTGACATGTAAACACTGCTATAGATACCAAAAATGATATCGAGTATCGATCTTCAATATCAAGTATCCATATTGATACAAGAAAATCGATACGCGACGATGTCGATTTCCTGTATCATTTGTCTCATATGATACCACAAATCGTGAAGAAACAAAACGTTTCTATTACCAAAACTTTGATAGGTTTCAGCCCTCAGTCTGACGAAAAGACGTAAAGCGAAAATGTTCGCAAACATCACGAAAAGACACGAAGCGAAAATGTTCGCAAACACCCTGATGAAGAGACACAAACATGAAAAGTTCACGAAAGAAAATTTTTTGCGATACTGTAGGAGAAAGTCAGATGACATGAAAGTCAAACGGCTCGAAGCGACACGAAAATCTTTGTGACACTTTTCGACCTTCACGCTCCAAAGGATCAGGAAGATCATGCAAGTACCAAGAAGTACAAAAACCCCTGATCTGATATGATGACATCAACGGAAGAGTGTTAGGACGTGCCTAACCCACCTCTCTTGTAATGAATAATTGTCTGCCATAACTTGTGAATCTCATTCACTCATTTATCAATTCTGCACACTGGTTCAGTTTTTGTTGAATGATGTATTAATCTAAAACATAGATCATCAGTGCCTGTCTACATTCTGGAGGATTGTAGGAATGATCTAGTTGGTAGTGACCAGCAATCATATTTGAAATCCATCCAAATTGTTTTTCATTCGTGATTAGTTTGATTTCCCTTCAGCAATGTCAATATCAGAGCTTGTTCAAGTTTCGTTTCATCTCGCTTTATTTCATCCAGTTTTGTTTCGTTTCATTTGAGAGCCTGATTGATATTTGCAATTTGCGTTACACATTTTTTGCTTCAGTGGTATCAGAGCCCCACCTGTCATAGTCTGACATAGCCAGGAGGCTAAGCATTCAAACAAAGAACCATCAACAAGTGAGAACACAATTCATTGCAATGGCTTCAATAAGCAGTATACAATCCAAAATCTGTACAATCCTCAATTCATCAGGATCTAACTTCCTAGCATGGAAGGTTAAGATCTCGTTGATACTAAAGAGAGAAGGATTATTTCCCTGGGTAGATGGCACCGAGGAGATGCCTACAACTACAGGCAAGGAGCTACGCGAATGGAAGGAGAAGACTGCAAGGCAGTAGCTGTGTTATCTTCGTCCATCGAGGATAGCCTAACTCTTGACCTGGCTACAATCTCTAAAGCAAAGGAGATGTGGGATACATTAGTCACAAGATTTTAGACAAAATCACGCAGTCAGATAATGTTGCTCGAAGATCAGCTGACAAACTTGTAGTGGGATGTACAGACCTCACTTTCTTCATTAGGAAGATGAAGGATCTATTCCTATTACTACACAATTCTGGAGCAGAAAATACAGTGTCAACAGAGAAGCAGCTTACATATATCTTGAGAGCCTTACCAAGATCCTTCCAGACAACCAGAACATTGCTAGCAAAAGATCCTACAATGACACTCGAAAAAACTGTTGTCAAGATTTGAGAAGAAGTCGAAGCTCGAGAGCACCTTGATCACAAGGATGCTTCTGACCAAGCTCTCTACAGCAACAAGGAGATATCAAAGAAGCAGTTCAAGCCTAAAAGGGAGTCAGATTGAAGGCGAAATCGAGATCAACAAGCAAAAGGATCCATCAAAGGCAAGTGGAAGAACAAAGGAAGGTCGAAACAATAGAGTGGAGACAAGAAGACATGCGTGATATGCAAACACAAAGGACATATTGTCGATTCATGTTGGCTTAATCCAAAAATTGAGTGTATCCACTATCATAAGAAGGGTCATGCAACCATGGACTGCCGCCATAACCCAAGAAACAAATCAGCTCAAAGCAGACAGGAGAACAACAATAGTTCATCCTATGTCGAGGAGCCAGAGAGCTCAAAGATGGGTGAAGAAAGATTGAATCATGGAAATTCGACCTCCTACATCTGTGCAGATATGTGTGCAGTGTCAACACCTAACACATAGGAGGTAATCCTTGATTCAGGATCTACCTCGCACTTTGTTACATCAAAACGGATCATGTCTGATTTTCGAAGTGCAGATCCATCAAGATTTATTGTTCTTGGAGATGGATTGAAGCATCAAGTAAATGGTATTGGTTCACTGTGGCTCAACACAAATGGCAGAGACGGACGACTCGAAGATGTTCTGTTTGTGCCTACACTACAGCAGGACTTGCTATCAGTGGCAAAAATAGCTGATGCAGGGATGCGTGTGACATTCTCAGACGAAGCATGCAACGTTGTTGATGCAAGTACCAGTACGCTTATCACTCAAGGAAGAAGAAAAGACAACCTGTATCACTTGAAGGTACGTCTACTTGCAGAACAAGTGCATCAGACTCATGATGATTCGCCAGATACTCTATGGCACAGGAGACTATGCCATACGAATTCGATGGCACTATATCAAGCAAGCCATCATGGAGAAATCATAGGGGTGAGCATCTCGAATGCAACCAGTTCAATGACCTGTGATGCATGTCTGAAGGGTAAGATGTCACATACTCCTTTTGTAAAAGACTCCTATGAACTACAAAGATTCTGGAGCTTGTACATTCTGACATCTGTGGACCTTTCAACGTGATCTCAGTAGGAGGCTCAAAGTATTATATAATTTTTATTGATGATTACAGTAAATTTGCTAGAGTCTATTTTATTCACAATAAATCAGAAGCACTTGACAAGTTCATAGAGTATGTGAATTGGATAGAAAGATGCACTGGTAATAAAGTGAAGCAGATCAGAATAGATTGAGGTGAAGAATACATCTCGAATTGATTCACTGACTTCAACAATGATCATGGAATCATTCACAGAAGAACTGCATCTTACACACCGTAGCACAACGGTGTTGCAAAAAGAAAGAATAGGACTCTAATGGAAGCTGCCAGGGCATAATGGCCTATTCAAAGGCTCCAAGAGTGCTGTGGGTTGAAGCAGTAGCTACAATTGCTTACATTCAGAACATGACAGGAAAGTCTGGTGTTCCTCACATGACACCACATGAATTATGGTGGAGTAGGAAACCCAATCTGACTCACATTCATAACTTTGGCTGTGCAGTTTATGGACATGTTTTTGATAAGCTTCGAAAGAAGCTTGATGAGAAAGCAGAGCAGGGATATCTTGTAGGATATGACAATCATTCGTCATACTACAAAGATTATATGCCAGAGATGAACATAGTGAAGATAGTCAGAGATGTCAAATCTGATGAGAGCAGAACGATGGCCAATGATGATCCTGTCAGTTATGAAGTCCTTGTAAGACAATACTATGATCTACCAACTATGATAGAGAGAGCAGAGGACAAACACTCAGATGAAGATGTTCGAGTTGCACCTCATTCGAGTGATGAATCAGACGAAGAAAGATTCGCAAGCCAAGCCTACTGCTATAGTATCTATAAACCGAAATGGTTCCGGACCTAGCAGAGCTGATAAAGACAAGAGCATTGTAGTCCCAGAAGGATCTCCTAGAAGATCGACAAGAGAACAAAGAGTGCCAACAAGATTTGTGCCAGGCAGCTCAGCTTCTACATTAGAAGAGTTTTGTGGATTCAGTGGAGAACCACAAACATTCGAGAAAGTGATTGAATGTCCAGAAAAGGACAAATGGATCCAAGCCATGAACAAGGAGATGAAATCCATGAGGAAAAATCAGGTATGGACATTGCAGCCATTACCAGATAAGTGAAAGTTTGTAAAATGCAAGTGGGTATACAAGCTGAAGTATGGATCGAATGGATATATTTCTAAGTATAAAGCAAGACTTGTAGTGAAGGGGTTTTCTCAGAGATATGGTATTGATTATGCTGAGAACTTCTCTCCTTTCGTGAAGCATTCGTCCCTACATTTACTATTTGCATATGCAGCTGCTCATGATCTTAGGATTCACATCGCGGACGAGAAGACAACATTCTTGCATGGTGAGCTAGATGAGGAAGTCTACATGGATCAACCTCTAGACTACATTTCGAATTCACTTCCTACTTATGCATGCAAAATGCAGAGGAGTATCTACGGTTTGAAGCAGTCAGCACGACAATGGTATAAGAAGAAAGATCAAGCCCTCAAGTCTTTAGGATTCAAGCCACTAGTTGCCAATTCTAATGTTTATGTAAGAATAACAGATGAGAAGATCATCATTGTAGCTGTGTATGTGGACGATACTTTGATATTTAGCAAAAGTGAAGAGCTTATTGCTGAGGTCAAGTATGACATCTCGAAACATTTCAAGATTACAGACTTGGGAGAAGCCAGATGTTATCTTGGCTTATAGATTCACAGGGACTATGAGGGAGGTAAGTTGTACCTTCATCAGTCTAGATATACCCAAAAAATCCTAGAAGATTTTGGGATGCTGAGTTGCAAAAGAGACAGATGTGACGGTGGGGGCGGTGGCGCTGGGTGTACCAGTGGCAGGGGCTGTGGCAGTGGGTGCACCAGTGGAAATAGAGTCTACGACATCTGTGGACGGCTCGCCAGGCTCAGTAGCTGGCTCAGAATATGTCTCGATAATGCGAGCCTTCTCTGTAGCTGGGATGACCATACAAACGCCGATCCCATAGCATCCCCCCATGGGTCGGACTCGCAACCCCCCCATATGTGCTCAAACCCAAGAGGCGTTCCCTGTGAATTACTTTCGACAAAAAAGGCAATGCCACTTTTTGTCGGGCATCACCTCCACCTCATCCCAAATGGGATGAGCAGTCATCTCTCTCTCTCTCTCTCTCTCTCTCTCTCTCTCTCTCTCTCTCTCTCTCTCTCTCTCTCTCTCTCTCTCTCTCTCTCTCTCTCTCTCTCTCTCTCTCGCACACACACACACACAGAAGCACGCAAATCCAATCTCTCTCTCTCCCACCCTAAACCCTAAACCCCAAAACCAAGCACCCTAAAACCTAAATCCTAAACTCACACACACACACACCATGTCTCATACACGCGTGCACACACACAAATCCTCTCTCTCTCTGTCCCTCACACTCTTTGTCTCTTCCTCTCTCTCTCACACACAGATCACCACACACACACACATCTGTATGCACACAAATCAACAATATCCACACACACACACATAAATTACCACACATACACACACAACTCATCACACACACCATCTCACTCTCTCTCTCTCTCTCTCTCTCTCTCTCTCTCTCTCTCTCTCTCTCTCTCTCTCTCTCTCTCTCTCTCTCTCTCTCTCTCTCTCTCTCTCTCTCTCTCTCTCTCTCTCTCTCTCTCTCTCTCTCTCTCTCTCTCCCCCTCTTTCTCTACTCTCAGGTTCTGCGAAACAGTCCGTAGGGCCCGCGCCTCTTTCTCTGCCTCTCCCACTCACTCTCTCTCTCCCTCTCCCGCCCTCTTTCTCTGCTCTCGGGTTTTGCGGAACAGTCCGTAGGGCCTGCGCCTTTTGTTTTTTTTTTTTTTAAAAAGGCGTATGGGGCCCGGACGCTAGACGCGTCCAGCCCAAAAAATAAAAAAAATAAAAAATAAAAAAAGGACTCGTCTGACCCTGCGTCCGGGGGTCGGACGCGAGCATTCCGGCCCGGACCCTCATGTCTGATATGTATGTATGTATATATCTATATATATATATGTATGTATACATATATATATATGTATATATATGTATGTATACAGATATATATATATGTATATATATGTATGTATCTATATATATATATATATGTATATATATGTATGTATCTATATATATATATATATATATAGATAGATACATATATATATATATATATATATATATATATATATATATATATATATATATATATATATATATATATATATATATATATATATATATATATATATACATACTAGTAAAGAGTGCCCGTCGTTGACGGGCAATGGCGGTCGATCTAGGTGGCGGCCGATGATCTGGAAATTCAGTATGTCATTAACAGACGCGGATTTTACGATCAAGGTGGTAGTGGTCCCTATGCGGCCTAAATGCGGTCCTTACGCGATGGTCCTTATGCGGCCTAAATGCGGTCCCTATGCCTTCGTTCAGACCGTATGTAGCCGTAGGCGAGAACCTTGCAATACGGTTTGCGGTTCGTTCACTTTGTTTAGACCGTAAGCAATACTATATAGTGCGATTAAGGTTCGTTCACTTCGTTCAAAGCATAGGTGAGACTTTGCGATTGTGCTTCATATGTGACCGCAATCGTTGACTTTGCGGTCCTTTGCGATGATTTGTGGTCGTATGCAGTCAAAATGGGATCCTTTGTCATATGAGAGAGAGAGAGAGAGAGAGAGAGAGAGAGAGAGAGAGAGAGAGAGAGAGAGAGAGAGAGAGAGAGAGAGAGAGAGAGAGAGAGAGAGAGAGAGAGAGAGAGAGAGAGAGAGAGAGAGAGAGAACATCGTTTCCTTCATTCAGACCGTATGTTGCCATAGGCGAGGTCCTTGCATGCGGTTTAGAGTTTAGGGCAGAGCATTACTGCCGCACAAAATCTTGAACTGTAGTCACAACCTTCCTTCCAGCGATGGCTCACTTCCTCATGAGTTGACAGCAGTGATGGGCTTGAGAGACCAGCTAGGGATGTGCAACCATATGTGTCACGTAGTAGGCAGTGGCAGCGATGAAGCTAGTTATTTTTCATCGATGAAGACTCAGAACTTGAGGCATAGCAGCTCTCCTAGAATGCGCTGATGCAACAGTTGAATCAGCACTCATTTGCTCATGCTCTAGGTGTCATTTAGATGCTTTATTACTTCCCTCAAAGTTGGAAACAATGAGGTGCGGATGGTTTGTGTTTTGAATAGGAGAGCATTTTGGGTGGTGGCCAATGCTTTGACAATAACAAGTGGTTAATTTTGGATTGTTTTCTCATGCGGCTGAATTGAGAGAGAGAGAGAGAGAGAGAGAGAGAGAGAGAGAGAGAGAGAGAGAGAGAGAGAGAGAGAGAGAGAGAGAGAGAGAGAGAGAGAGAGAGAGAGAGAGAGAGAGAGAGAGAGAGAGAGAGAGAGAGAGAGAGAGAGAGAGAGAGAGAGAGAGAGAGAGAGAGAGAGAGAGAGAGAGTTATGTGTTTAGGGTTTAGGGTTGGGGCAGAGAAGACATAGAAAATAGCTCAAGGGGTAGAAGGAGTGTGTGTGTGTGTGTGTGTGTGTTTTAATTGTTTAATAAAATGGAGCTATCATAATATGCACACGACTGCTTTGCTCCCTTGTTTGGATCGTTTATATGCACATATTGCTATACCACCCCACATTTCAACTTTTCAGATGTTGTAATAGAAATATAGAATGTTCAAGCAAGGTTGTGGATGTGAAGTTCTAATTGTGGGAGTGTACATAAGCCACACCCTAGTTCAAAGCTGATGATCTTCTTCTTCTATCCATCATAATGCCACTGAGTTAACACATATTTTTGATTGATCCTCATACTTGAACCTTAAAATATTCGACTAACTTGAATTCGCACACAGTCCTATTGATTGGGCACCTACCAGGCATTGATGACGGGCGTATGCCTTCTCCCCCAAGTTAATTACACTTATATGGATTTTTTACGTCGTGGATTTTAATTACACATATGAGGGGCATATGCCTTCTCCCCCTCCCTTCTCTTTTTCTTTATGGTCCTGTACTTTCACACCACTCACTCCTCGCACCTCATTCGAGTGATGAATCAGACGAAGAAAGATTCGCAAGCCAAGCCTATTGCTATAGTACCTGTAAACCACAACGGTTCCGGACCTAGCAGAGCTGATAAAGGCAAGAGCATTGTAGTCCCAAAAGGATCTCCTAAAAGGTCGACAAGAGAACGAAGAGCGCCAACAAGATTTGTGCCCAGGCAGCTCAACTTCTACATCAGAACAGTTTTGTGAATTCAGTGGAGAACCAGAAACATTCGCGAAAATGTCCAAAAAAGGACAAATGGATCCAAGCCACGAACAAGGAGATGAAATCCATGAGGAAAAATCAGGTATGGACATTGCAGCCATTACCAGATAAGTAAAAGACTGTAAAATGCAAGTGGGTATACAAGCTGAAGTATGGACCGAATGGAGATATTTCTAAGTATAAAGCAAGACTTGTAGCAAAGGGATTTTCTCAGAGATATGATATTGATTATGCTGAGAACTTCTCTCATGTCGTGAAGCATTCGTCCCTACATTTACTATTTGTGTATGAAGCTGCTCATGATCTTAGGAATTCACATCGTGGACGAGAAGACAGCCTTCTTGCATGGCGAGCTAGATGAGAAAGTCTACATGGATCAACCTCTAGACTACATTTCGAATTCACTTCCTACTTATGCATGCAGAATGCATAGGAGTATCTACGATCTGAAGCAATCAGCACGACAATGATATAAGAAAAAAGATCAACCCTCAAGTCTTTAGGATTCAAGCCACTAGGTGCTAATTCTAATGTTTATGTAAGAATAACAGACAGGAAGATCATCATTGTAGTTGTGTATGTGGACGATACTTTGATATTCTACAAAAGGGAAGAGCTTATTGTTGAGGTGAAGTATGACATCTCGAAACATTTCAGAATTGCAGACATGGGAGAAGCCAGATGTTATCTGGGCTTATAGATTGACAGGGACTATGAGGGAGGTAAGTTGTACCTTCATCAGTCTAGATATACCCAGAAAATCCTAGAAGATTTTGGGATGCTGAGTTGCAAGGGAGGCACATGCGACGGTGGGGGCGGTGGCGCTGGGTATACCAGTGGTAGGGGTGGTGGCAATGGGTGCACCAGTGGAAATAGAGTCTGCGACATCTGTGGACGGCTCGTCGGGCTCAGCAGCTGGCTCATAATATGTCTCAATAATGCGAGCCCTCTCCGTAGCGGGGATGACCATACAAACGCAAATCCCATAGCGTCCCCCCGTGGGTCGGACTCGCAAACCCCCAAATGTGCTCGAACCCGAGAGGCATTCCCTGTGAACTGCGTTCGACAAAAAGGGCAAAGCCACTTTCTGTCGGACATCACCTCGACCTCATCCCAAATGGGACGAGTAGCCATATCTCTCTCTCTCTCTCTCTCTCTCTCTCTCTCTCTCTCTCTCTCTCTCTCTCTCTCTCTCTCTCTCTCTCTCTCTCTCTCTCTCTCTCTCTCTCTCTCTCTCTCGCACACACACACCGAAGCACGCAAATCCAATCTCTCTCTCCCACCCTAAACCCTAAACCCCAAACCCAAGCACCCTAAAACCTAAACCCTAACTCACACACACACACCATATCTCGTACATGCGTGCACGCACACAAATCCTCTCTCTCTCTCTCTCCATCGCTCACACTCTTTGTCTCTTCCTCTCTCTCTCTCACACACAGATCACCACACACACACACACACATTGGTATGCACACACACACACTCACACACACACACACATAAATTACCCCACACACACAATTTTCACATAAACACACACACACACACACAAATACCATCTCTCTCTCTCTATGCCTCTCCCACTCACTCTCTCTCTCTCCCTCTCCCACCCTCTTTCTCTACTCTCGGGTTCTGCGGAACAGGGCCCGCGCCTTTTGCTTTTTTTTTCAAAAAAATAAAGCGTCCGGGGAGATATATATATATATATATATATACTGAATCAATATCCTTGTGAGTATTACTGGATATGTGTGTGTGTGTGTGTGTGTGTGTGTGTATGTATATCCTTGTGTATGTATATGTAAGTATATGTGTACTGAATCAATATCCTTGTGAGTATTACTGGTCGAATTCATCTTTACACAGAAAAGTTTAATTACATGTATCTACAATTCTCTTGACAAAGAGTAGGTTCAAGCTCTAGTGGTCACTGCATGACAGTCATTGCTAAGAAATAATTTCAAATTGGAATGCCAATGATGAAGCTATTAATAGTAAGAAGCAAATAAATTATCTTACTTGGTATGATATGGCACAAGCAAGTATTTGACCACTGGTGTGCATCCACTAGGCAAACACTGGGCCAAGGTGTCATTTCCGTCCTTAATGGATTGTAAGAAAAAATTGCTGAGAACTAGGACTTCTCGGCTTGAGTTCCTTACAATGTCAAATTGTAGGAGCTGAAGATCAGACTCTATCACAGGGTCATTGATAGAAGCCCTTCTGTTCTTGAGATCCAAACAATCAGGATTCCTAAAATTTATGCTAAAACCAAGTTCCTCTAATCTAAAACAAAATGAAATTTCTATTCTGTCAAAGACATCAGATATGCCTTTCTCAAATTTCAAATAGTCATCTGGATCTATATAGAAGAGCAAATTAAAAGGAGGAAGAGGGGTAGGAATAAGAGTATCTACAATATTAACTGGATTGTCCAAAATGGTTGTAGAGGTATCTACATCTAACTTGTAACATCTTTTGCCAATTTCATGCAGTATAGACATGGATACTTAGATGTCACTCCATGGGAAACATTATACATTCATTTCAAAGTTTTCAAATCACCTGCCAAATGTCAATCCACATTGAAATCTCCTTTTCTAGGTACGTTGAGCTTTACACTATCCATATGCTCTTTGATAATCCGAAAATAAGATGTTTTGCAGAATATCCATGATAAAATATCGTGATCTTGTTTCAGAACCTATAAACATAAATGTACCATTAGATTAAAAAATCAACATAACTAGCTAGTTCGATTTAAAGTTTCAATCATATTATATTATTGAATGAGCAAATATACCTGGGAAGTTGCCAACCACCAGATATCGTTTTCTGACTGGACACTTAAGTTAAAGTCTCCCTGATTGATTGATTATCCAAGTTTTGGAGGCCTATGATTCCACATTATCCAAATTAAATTTTTTATATTGTAAATTTTTTCATTTTTGTACATGAAAATATGGAATAGTGCCTAAATTCATGTAAAGGCCTATTTGCATTTTGTAAATTCATTGCAATTAAGAACTCGCGACGTCTTTGGGCAATGTTCTAGAGCAACACATTAGCTGATCCCAACTGACACCTTAACAGTTGGTGATTGACGGTTAGGCTGGTGTTCGTCTCTATAAGGGCGACACTTAGAGCCATTGTACTCACGCAGAGATTCAGCTATCAATAGAGAGAAGAGTGCCAGTTTCTATAGCTTGTGCACTGTTATAGTTACACTTCTTATTAATTGAGCGAACACACTCTGAGTTATTCTGTAACTAATTTTGATAGACATCTATCTGCAGCATTCACTCTTCGCTTGTACTGAATTTCAGATTCTCTAACGAGAATTTATAGGCGACATCTAGGAGCAACAATTCTAACCTTCTGAGTTCTAGCATACAAGCCTTGTGGTACCAAACATTTGACATGAATTAGATGTCTACTTATAATGTGTGTAGAGAATTAGCCAAAGCCTAAAGCATAACTCTAAATAGAACCACTTTTAGTTCTGAATGAGCTATGTGTTCAGATAAAGAATTTAATTGACGTTCTGCTTTGTTTTCTTTTTGTGATAAGAATTAATTTCTTGTGCTTGTTAAGAGGAATCAAAAGCCGAACAAATTCGGTTGTGAAGGACCTTTTTGCTTGTTGCTGTTAGATTAATTTGCTTACTATTGTCCTAAGATCCTGGAAGATAACGTACCCTTCTATACCTTTAGACCTTGACCAAATCATTTCATCCTTGGTGCTTTTGGATGCCAATTAACCCAATATCTTTGGATAACCAGATTTGTCATTGTAGTATTCTACATTGAATATTACATTCACCATTTATCCATCCCCTTTGTACACTTATCGATCTGAAAGAAGAAATTTTCACGGAATCCATCTGAATCTTCATCTTCGAAACATACTTACTATATCTGAATTCGAGTCCGAACAAGACTATGATCTGCCATCAGAGCCAGAATCTAAACAAGAGTGTGAATCATTTTTGAAAACTACATCTACACCATCTGAACATAGTTCTGAGTCATTCGATCCATCTGATCCACCGGATTTGCCACCTAACCCACCACCTGATAATATGACGAATCCAACGCCGCCCACATCTACCGAAATAAGATATGACTTCTGCAAAGAGTCATCATCTGATGATGTGGATAGCTATTTATCACACTTCGAGTCAATTACTATAGCCAATAAGGAAAACACTGAAGAGGATAAAGTTAGAATCCTACTAGGTCTTCTGTGCAAGCAGGCGAGAATCTGGTATAGCCAGTTGGTTCTCGAAAAAATTAATACTTGGAATGCTTTAAAGGCAAAATTTCTTAAATAGTTCAGGGAGATAGGCTATTCCACAAGACTACTAGCACAGCTTAATTCGGTGGAGAAAAAGCCGAAGGAATCGCTTAGAAGATACACTCGAAGAGTTAAGAATTTGATAGAGAAGCTAGGGGCACAACATCCTGTCCCCATGCAAAACGAATGGTTCTTGGATGGATTACCCAAGAAAATGGATAGGCATTGTCGTCAGGGATTGACAAATTCATTAGAAGATGTCATAGCATCCGCTAATAATTATGAAACTTCTAAAATTTTTAGAAGAAGAAATGATAGAAAGAGTACTAATAAGAAGCATAAACATAAAAGAATAGAAGAATCTGACTCGCCTATGGAGTCTGAATTAGAATCTGATTCAACAGATGAAGAAGAGTCTTCTAATTCTTCTTCTTATTCTTCATCGTCTGAAGAATAAACTAGTTATAGAAAATCTAAGAGTAAGAACTTAGATAGAAGACAAAGGATGGACAAGTCCGAAAAGACAGATCCATTAAGGAAAAGTGTAGAGCCTTTAGCGAAAAAAATGGGGGACTTAAAAGTCCAGATGTCCGACATTAAAGCTAAGAGGAAGAAAGCAAAATCAAATGCTAAATTTGGTGTACAACTTGTGGTAAAGAGGGACATTCTAAAATGAATTGTCCTAATTTACAAACCAGCCATGTTGAGGAAGAAGTATTCCTTTGTCCGGTTGACAATCATGAGGAGGTAGCCTATATCGCTACTCCTCCTAACCAAAAGAATTTTAATATACCATTTGGTCAAATCAAGCTTCTTGTGTTGTCTCTCTTGAAGTCCATGCTAGAAGAACTTAAGGCAATAGCACTTTGGTTATCACAAAACAAAATTGTAGAGCTGTACTGATACAGATTGATGTCTGATAGCAAATTTCTCAACCAAAACACTTCCTTAATAGATTGAGAAGTAGCAATGTATTATGCTTCAGTAGAAGAAAGTGCGATAGAGGTTTGCTTACGACTGTTCCATGAAATAGGACCGCCGTTGAAGAAGAATGTAAATCCATATGTGGACTTACGATTGTCTACATCTCCTCCCCAGCTTGCATCAGAATAACCACTAAGCTGATGAAGATTGTCGTTGCTGACATCTCCATAGCAGATGCACTGGTCCATGGTAACTCAAATATATCTCATGAGTCATATAAGAGCCTTCCAATGGGTAATTCTAGGATTAGCCATGTATTGGCTGAGTGAGCTAACAACAAAAGAGATATCTGTCTTGTACAAACCATTGCATACATGAGAGATCCAAGTATCGATCAATACAGATATTCTCTCATCTGCTCCTCTTCCTGCTTGGTTTGGGGACATTGGTGCTTTGACAGATGCAGGTCTGGATCCATTGGTGAGTGAGCTAGTTTACAATTCATCAAATTGTATCTGTTAAGAACATTGTGAAGCTACCTTTGTTGAGTGATGTAAATCAGTCGATTTGCTCTATCTCTGTGGATTTGAATTCCAAGACAGAAGTGAGCTTTGCCCAAATTAGTCATGTCGAATTCTAACAACAACATCTATTTTGCATCCTTGAACATTTTGGTATTGTTGCTGAAGGGAAACATATCATCAACGTTAATGAAGGATTGTTGCACTGACCTTGAATAAACGTTGCAATCAACAGTGCTTGGTTTGAATCCTTGTTCAATGAGGAATGTGTTAATCCTCTGAAACCAAGCTCTGGCAGACTATTTCAAGCCGTACAATGCTTTGTGGAGTTTACAAACATGATTCTTCATGCCTTCCAGAATGTATCCTTCAGGCTGGATCATGTAGATATCTTCTTGTATGACTCCGTTTAGATAGGCTGTTTGTACATCAAGTTGATGTACTTCGAGGTCGGCAGCTGCAGCATAAGACAAGAGCATTCGGATCGACGAATGTTTGACGACTGGGCTAAAAGTCTCACTATAGTCGACATTCGGGATCTGGGTGAATCTTCATGCTATGAGTCTAGCCTTCCTTCGATCAATTGCTCCGTTGGCATTATATTTGATCTTAAAGATCACTTGCAATCAATAATATTGCAGCCAATAGG
This sequence comes from Diphasiastrum complanatum, assembly GCA_029204225.1. Classification (NCBI taxonomy): domain Eukaryota; kingdom Viridiplantae; phylum Streptophyta; class Lycopodiopsida; order Lycopodiales; family Lycopodiaceae; genus Diphasiastrum; species Diphasiastrum complanatum. Next base: position 14,388,053 of record CM055107.1, on the reverse strand, counting down.
AGCTTCGACTAATGACCATGTCTGATTCTTGATCAGAGAGGAATACTCTTTGTCCATGGCTTCTCTCCAGAGATCAGAGTCTGGTTGGTTGAGTGCCTCTTCGACTGTCGTCGGTTCCTGCATTAAGAGACAGACAGACTCAGGAGTATACCTTGTGGGCTGTGTGCACACTCGGCTTGATCTTCTAGGATGATTCGACTGATGAACCGCTCCTGGGACTTGTTTCCTAGTAGCAGCAACATCTTTGTTTGATTCGTTGTCTCAAAGTGGGTCGACAATAGACACGCTTGAGCCGGAAGCTCGGACTGTCGTGTCAATGGCAGTAGATGTAGGTTCTTCTTGAGCAATATCCTTGTCTTTGAGGTCGATGAATTGATCCTCGATAAAGATTGTATCCCGCCTATACAAGATTTGCTGGGTATCAGGATTGTACAGCTTGTAGGTGTTATCAGACGGAGTATATATGATCAGAATGGTCTTGAGACCTTGGAAGTCCAATTTCTTCCTTGTGTCTTTTGGGATCTACGCGTAGGCAATGCACCCGAACGCTCTTAGGTTCTTCAAAGAAGGCTTAGAGCCTGTCCACACCTCGTGGGGCGTCTTGTCTGAGAGGGCCTTGGTCGAACATCTATTTTGGAGGTAAGCTACAGTGGAGATAGCTTCAGCCCATAATCTCTTGGGCAATGATGCATGCGATAGCATACACTTAGCATATTCAACCAAAGTACGGTTCTTCTCTTAGCTAAGCCATTAGACTGAGGACTGCAAGGAGTGATGAATTGCTGCTCAATGCCTTGGCACAGAGATGTATTCTCTACCGTTGTTTGACCTTAGGGCCTTGATCGTCCTTCCAGTCTCCTATTCTGCACGCTCCTTGAAGATTCTGAAGCAGTTGAAAGCTTTTGATTTCTTCTTTATGAAATACACCATCGTCCTTCTGGAGAATTCGTCAATAAAGGTTATAAAATACTTGGCATCCTTCACGGAAGGATTTTTCATTGGGCCACAAATATCTGAATGTATAACATCTAGCAAACCTCTAGTAATATGTTGATGGCTTGACTTAAATGGTTTCCTAGTCTGTTTACCCGCTAGACAGTCTTGACAGACATGTAACTCATCTTTTCTGCGAGGATAGTCGCGATCAAGAACAATAGATTGTCTAGACATTTGTTGTACAACAACATAATTTAAATGACCAAGTCTATAATGCCAAAGCAAACCTTTATGTGTATAAATTGAAGTACTGAGAGCCTGAATAGAGGCAGAAAAGCAATGACTTAAATTATACAAGTATCCATGCCTCTTTCCGAGTGCTAGGATCTTGTCTATCCTATCAACTACTTTACATTGATCACATTCGAATTCTACTTTGTGTCCTAGGTCTGTGATTCTGCTTACAGAGAGCAGATTTGTAGATAACTTAGGTACATACAGAACTTTAGAGAGTAGCTTAGATTGATCATTTGCAAAGAATAATCTTACAGTGCCTTCACCTTTAATAACTTGTGTGCTATTGTCACCAAGGTGAACGAATTTTTGGGTACTGTAAGGTGTATAGGACTCGAAATAGGCAATTAGGCTAGTCATGTGCTGAGTGGCTCCGGAATCCAGGAACGAAGAATTGTCCCGAGATGCTTCTTGATGGTTGGTCATGAAAGCATCATGATCTACTTCTTGAATAGGCTATGGAGCTTCTGTAGCTGCATTTGCCACTTGATTCGACTGTCCCTTGATATTGTTCTTCGCTTGAAGTATTCGATAGTCTTGAATTTCGTGGTTGTTTCGTTTGTAGTGTCTGTAGAACAGCTTCTTCTTTGTCTGCGGATTCGATTGTTCCTTGTGCTGAGCTGGTTTTTGGTCTGGCTTTGATTACTTCGGGCCTTTCTTCTTCCTCTGCTTTGTCGTGCTCTTGTTGGTGTACAAGGCGTGAGAATCAGCTGAGGAACTCGAGGCTTCGTTCCTTCGCGTGTCTTCCTGCAACAACATAGTAATGACTCTTGAAAGAGTCAATTCTGGATGAGTCGTGATGATCATCACCCAGCTATCATAAGAACTTGGCAAGCTTGTAAGCAGTTGCATCACTGCGTCTTGATCATCTATGACAGATCCGACAGCGGCCATTTGTCTTCCTTGAATTGATTAATGTGATTCTGCAGAGAATTACCATTAGTCATCTTCAGGGAGTAGAATTTCTTCCTGAGATATAGCTTATAAGCTATATCTCGCACTTCGTATAGTGTGCTCAAGATGTCCCAGACTTCTTTTGATTTCTGAGCCTTGGATACGTGGCCGATCTGGGTATTCGTGATGTTGAGGATGATCAGCTCAAAAGCTTTTCCATCCTTCAGCTTCCATCTGGCGATTGTCGCGTCGTCCGCTTCGGGTTTCCCTTCTGCACCTGTAACAACGTCGAACAATTCTTTTGCCATTGTACAGTTTTCATCTTAAATTTCCACAGATGGTAATTGGCTCCATCAAGCTTGTCCATGATAGGACTGGCTTTCCCTTGGGAATCCATGTGGAAGAATTAGTCTAAGTGATAGGAGAAACTATCACTGACTTAAGTATGAAAATTTGATATTTACAGAACAAGAAAACAATTACTCTATCGGCTAGTAGAGTCTTGTACCTTGGAAGCTTATCAAACTATGAAAATGGCTCTGATACCATGTTGGAGAGAGAGAGAAGGGGGGGGGGGAATAAATGACGAACATGAACAAAAAATAAACTCAAACAAGAAACGAACGAGAAGCGAACTCGAACAAAAAATGTTCATGCACAACGGAATGAATTATTTGACTCTCTCCGTAAGCATGACTACGCCTATCAGAATGAAGAGAACTTTAGTGATAGAAATCACAGTCATTCTAGATTACGTAGCCAAACAATTAATGGATGAAGCGCTAGATGAATAATTTGTCACAAATTGCAAGACAAATTATCTGTCGCGAATGATTCGCGAAGAGCTAGACTGTGCTCGACTGATAATTAGTCATGAATTATTCGAGAAAGACAAGACTAAAAGTTGATCGTCTATTACTAGAAAGAGCAACTAGAAAGATCAGACAAAATGAAGAACAAGCATAGCAATATTAACACAGATCTGAATGCAGAACAAAGACCTGTATAAGATTAAGTATATCATGTATACAAGTTAATAATGCGGCAGAGCACAATACAATAGCGGACGAAACCGCGTGCCCTACGAAGCTTATTTTGCCTATAATGAGGAATGAAGCCTCTTCTCTTAGTCTCTTCTTCTCTCACTTGATCATGTGATCATCATCATCTAACTCTCTCTATATTGAATACACGAATGGTATCCAATATATATATATATACATAATATTACAAGTGTGCAGATGTGAAAGTACAGAGTGGATGTGCTGTCTGTAGGAGATTGTGGGTGGCTACAATCGTTGTCCAATCTGTTAGCGCAACTGCATGGGGTGAGCGCAAAAAGGGTGCGGACGTCAGTCAGTACTGAGGTGAATGTTGGTGATGATGCAAAAGTGCGTCACTTTTTACGAGTAGCCTTAGGATTAGATTTACAGGGTGCCTTAGCTTTTAGGGCACTTTTGGCATTTAGTAAGGTAGTGTCACCTTTTCCTATGTCACCATAATCTGTGTTCGAAACAGAGTGTCGCGATTCATTCGCCTTTTCTTCGTCTGTGCGAATTTGCGTGTAAAAATACAGACTGCGTGACAACGTTAGTAAATATGTAACATGAATGGAGGCAGAATAAAATTGGGATTTAGGAGAGTAGAAGGAGTAAATCCAACACCCAATAAAGAATCTTGGGGTAAACATCGGGTTGAGGAGTGCCTGCATAGATTGGGACATAACCCTCAATTCGGTCTCCGCTCGTTCATGCTTAGAGCGCATGTCGACAATTTGTTGTTGCAATAGATCTATTGCACGCGCCATTTCCTCCATATCAGTCCCAACCGGAGCTTGGGTGACATCCATAGGAGTCTCCATGGCTAAAGCAAGGTGTAGGAAAAAACTAAAGGAAAAACGGAGAGCAATGGCATCCAAACCGTAAAAAATTGACAACTAAGGCTCAAAAGACTAGAAAATGGGCTTACTTGAGCTTAGGGAGTATAAACAAGCAACTTAGGAAAATGGGGTGAAGGAATGAGAACGTACACTCCTTTACTCCTCCCCTAAGCTCCTCCCCTTCCTCCATGCAAGGCCCCATCTGTCCCTTCTAGAATCTCATCACCATGTGGGGAAAGGGTGCCACATGGCCTATGGACTCCAAAGGAATATAGAATTTGGTTATGGTTCCTCTCCCATCTCCCTTCTCCTACGTATCTCCACTCCTCTTTACTCCTCCTCCCCCCACGAAGTAGGTACGACTACCTGCTGTACCTGCAAGCAGCCGTACACAAAGATGAGACAACGAGCGATTAGGAGCCTACACGACTGGGGCCCGTGCCCATCCACAAATTTTTATTTTTTTGAAAACAAAAAATTAAGCGGGGGCAAAAATGAGGAGGTGGGGGGGGGGGGGGGGGGATAGAAAATTATCAAACTTTAAAAAATTAAGTTTGACCTAAAAAAAAAACATTTATTTTAACAAATTGCAAAGAAATACAATCATCAACTCTAAAAAAGAAAGTTTATGTCTTTTCTATCCAAGAACCAAGAAATGGTTCATAAGAAAAGATATTAAACTTAGAGGACAACCATTTAGCAACTAGTTCTCAGCCCAAAAGAGCTCAACCATTTCAAGGAAAAAAAACTAGGAGTGATAAAAACCAATAGCCACAATCACAATAAAGGAATTTCAAACCGCAATGGCATAAAAGGGAACTTGTGCACCTTAAAGGAAATTGGCGACTTTGATACCAAATGTTACAAGTCCCATAAATCTCCCATTGCTTTGAAGGTTGACGCACGCCCCACACTAGTGACGACGCACCGTATCCGCCCATCCATAGGATCACTACCGACCCACCCCCATGCACTGGAGCTATTGTGCCTAGTCAAGCCTACGCGATAACTGGCGTCCCATGTTATACCACCAACCATCGCCCTTGATTGTCCCTAGCACACATCTCCTGGCCTGGAGATACATCCTGGCTAATGCACGTGCTCTCCATCCACGAACTCCCAGGTAGGTTGAGTGACTGGCAAAAGGGAAGCCCCACCACTATATAGGCATAGCATAGTGGGTCCCATCAAGCATGGTACCAGCGACGACACGTGACCACCTAGGCTGGTGATGAGTGGCACCAAATTATGTCGATAACGCCAGACCTGCGTCATTTCCCTTGCGAGGCCGTCACTGAAGGGTGTACCGTTATGGTACATAACACTCTCTTCCCCTCATTTTAGCTATGAGCACTTTCATGAAGCACTTCAGTGTCTTTACAACCTCAAGCCATATTGGCTCTTACTCACAAATAAATGCGCTCTAAAAAATACATGGGCACACCTCATATAAATCCATTATGGTCATGTTCAATTCACGAGGGATAGGATTTACAAGGGCACACCTCAAAGGAATCATTTACTAGTCATATTCATTCTAGAAGGGATAGGATTTTCAAGTGACACTTTTCCACAAATGAATGCACTTCACAACCTCAAACCTCAAAGGAATCTTTTAATGTCATATTCAATCTAGGAGGGATAGGACTTTCAAGTTGCATGCACAACGACCACCAGATTTGGGAGCACTTGTGAGATACGAGTGGACACAATTGAAGGACTAATGTCGAAGTGAATAACACATCCTTAAAATAAGATCTTGATAGTCCAAAAAGGTAAGATTCAATGAAGGACTAAAGTTGAAGTGAATAACACGTCCTTAAAATACGATCTCAACAATTCATCTCGAAAGTCCAAGAATGTAAGATTTGAGTGGAGACACGAGAAGGAATGAATGGTATGAAAATGATTGCCTGTGTGTGAGATTGAAGCAAAGACTTAAATCATTGTGACGTGTCTAGCTTAAGCAAAAACTTTGACTATTTTTGGAAAAGGCCAAGCACCTAACTTGACAAATGATGAGGCGGAGAAAGACGTGACAAATTTCTATAGGTGTGGTCCAAGGATACCGGGGCCTCGAATGCGGCCTTGGACCTTTTAGGTTTTTTATAAGTTACAAAGGGTTGTTTGAGGGACAAGAATCTGCATTTTCTTCAGGCAAGTACTAAGAAAAAAAAATGGTACCTTACCTGATTCTCCACGGTCACCTACTGGAGGTGACCGCCAAGCTGCCAACGGACGCCCCCCAACCCCCACCAGAAAGTGACCACGTGTTTACACCCCCTGGTCACTACATTTAACCAGCGGTTAGGGTTAGAGGAGGAGGAGGACCGCTGACAACCTTTTAAAAGGGTATTTAGCTGGTGCTTTCCCTCTCTCGCCGATCCTGCCAACCTTTTAAAAAGGTTTCTTCGTTATAGCTCTCTGACAGTCTCTGTGGGCTTCTCCAGCGCTAACACAGGTATCTGTAACAGCGAAATTGTTCGTAAAATGATATGATTTTGATGCTGTAAGAGTGATTTAGTGATGGTTTAGTTGATGATAGAGATCTGTTAATCGATAGCGGAAGAGCCCATTGTCGGAAGCTATTGTTTTTGCATTGCCTGGTGGGATGGATGGATGAATCATTGTGTTGGATTGATGCGTGATTGGTTTTGTAGCTTTGGATTCAGCTGATTTCGACCTGATTTGCAGCAGATTATCCTTCATTGGGCTTCGTTTCGTGGTAGGGGATGGTGTCATGTCTTTACTGTGAGTTTTGTTCTGTTCGGAAAAGAATTGCACTGTTTTGGTCATTTGGATTTGTGATTTGCAGCAAAAATTTCTTCAATGTGCTTGGTTTAATGGTAGATGTAGGCTCGCGTCTGCTCTGAGTTTCCAACTGTTGGGGAAATATCTGCATTTTTCTAGTTCACGCGGCTCTGTGATTCGCTACAGCATCTCCTCATTCTGCTTGGTTTTGATGGTAGAGGCCAGGCTCCTTGAGTTTTGATCTGTATTGAAAAGAATTGCATTGTTGTGGTTAGTTGGATTTGCGTTATCCTTTTGTAAGTTTGTTCCAGCGGTTTAGTTGAAAATTCCGACCGTTTATACATTGTCAAGATGAAAAAATTTGACCGTTTCTTTTGAAAAACAGCTGATCATAATACTCTTTCCTTGATATGCCGGTGGAATTTCTTTTGATATTGTTAGACGTTTGGCCAATGCAGGAAAGTGATCAAGATTTGAAGAGCTTCTGAATTATCGATATTCTTTACTACCGGAAATCTTGATATTCTTGATCGAAACCTATCAAAGGACTAATTTCTGGCAGTGAAAGCGTGATTCTAATACTGACCTTGTGAGCATGGCGGGATTAATAACCAGAAGTATAATTCACCTTCTTGTTCTATCAATAGTCTTGGAAGTCATTGTGCTATCTGATGGTTCTCAGTTCATCTATAAGGACCCGTCGCAGTCTGTTGAAGCTCGAGTAAAGGATCTTCTTGGAAGAATGACTTTGAAAGAGAAGATTGGACAAATGACACAGATCGAGCGGGCTGTTGCGAACTTTTCTGTTATTAACCAGTACGGGATTGGTAAGAGTACCAGTACCGGTTTATCGCACTGAGATTTTTGTACCATTGTTAAGATCAGCTAGATAGAGTGAACGTGGTGTTTAATAGATACACAAAAGTATAGCTCGATTGTATAAAACAATTCCAATCGAAAGTTCGTTATAAGATAGCTATACATAAGTGAACTGCAATTCAGTAACCTCATTTGCAGCCTATGAAGATAGAGGCTCAGTTCTTACCCGTTCTCTAGAGGATTTATAGCTTCGCTTTGGCATTTTATCTGGTAGGATATCTAGAGTTAATATTTTGGAGGCGTTTATTTCCTCAGGGAGCGTGCTGAACGGTGGAGGCAGTGTTCCAGCCCCACAGGCGTCTCCTAGCGTATGGTGTGACATGGTCGACGGCTTCCAGCAGGCAGCCTTAAGTACTCGCCTGGGAATCCCCATGATATATGGAGTTGACGCTGTTCACGGGCACAATAATGTCTACGGAGCAACTATATTCCCACACAACGTTGGACTGGGAGCTACAAGGCATTGATCTACACAAACCTCATTAAAGCTGTAGAAAAACTTGGGCACCTTCCATTGTTTTTCATTCTTGAATTCAAAGGCTGTAAAAATCTTAGCGCCTAGCTCTCATTTTTTAGTTTACAGGGATCCTTCCTTGGCTCGGAGAATAGGTGTCGCAACTGCTTTGGAGGTTCGTGGTACCGGCATACCATACGCTTTTGCTCCTTGTATAGCGGTAAGTTTTGTGTCACAAACATTAAGCCCGTTGTGGTACAAATCTGCTGTGTTTTTAATGGCGCTTATGCATACTGCATGAAGAGAAACATAATTATTACGCAAATTCCCTACTTCTGTTTCAACTTTAACACGGATTCTTTAGTGAAAGCTTCCGAAAGTGCCCCGCTTGCTTTGTTGGTCGTTTTTATCTTTCACCAGCCACCGTATTTGTCTTTTTCTTCAGCACATAAGATTTGCGTTTCATGAATGGATTGAATTTTAGACTTGCCGCGATCCTCGATGGGGCAGATGCTACGAAAGTTATGGAGAAGACACGGATCTAGTAAGGAACATGACAGACATAATTATAGGGTTGCAAGGAGAACCCACTGTTCCAGGCGCACCTTTCGTTGGTGGCGGGTAACTTTTCTTTATGGATCTCTCTTTTGCCTCTCAAGAACAGCAGAGTCAATAGTGATATCTGTTCTGATATTCAAATTTTTTTGCCTACAATTTTCAGGTCTCGGGTAGCTGCATGTGCAAAGCATTTTGTTGGTGACGGGGGGACTGTTGATGGCATTGATGAAAACAACACGGTGACAAGCTACCAGGAACTTGTGAAGATCCACATGGCTCCATATGTTGATGCCATTGCAAAAGGAGTATCTACAGTGATGATTTCGTATTCAAGCTTTAACGGAGTCAAAATGCACAGTAACAAATTCCTAATCACGAAAGTTCTTAAACGACAACTTGGTTTCAAGGTAGCAGAATGCGATTTCAACATGTTAGTTCGTCAGTAATTAAAATTCGTACGTCTTTGCAGTAGTTTGAATTTACTCTATGTGAAAAATATTTCGTTTGGGGGCGCGCGCGTGTGCAGGGCTTTACAATCTCAGATTGGCAGGCAATTGATCGAATCACAACCCCCGCTGACGCTAATTATACATACTCGGTTCTTGTCTCTGTCAATGCAGGCATAGACATGGTTCGACTCTAATGCTTTCTAATTTTATGATCTTGCTGTAAAAAACTTTGTTCTTTTGGAAGAAGTCGTAATCACGTTTTGCTCCGCCCATGAGTTCTTTGAGATGCAGACTTCTTTGTATATAAGGTTCTTGGTCTGTCTAACCTCTTGAGTCATTCCATTGGTGCAGATAATGGTGCCTTTCGATTACCCAACCTTCATAAACACTTTGGAAGCTCTTGTCCTCGATGGAAGCATTTCAATGAGGAGAATTAACAGCGCTGTACGAAGAATATTGAGAGTAAAATTCACACTTGGTTTGTTTGAACAACCTATGGCTACAAGATCCTTAAACAGTGAAGTTGGACAAGATGTAAGTATCCTTTTTGTCTTAAGTTGGTCTGATTTATTAGAACCTTATGTAGGATTTAAAGCTCAGGTCCATCTTTGAAGTAACGTTGTACCATTTGAAAATGGAAGATGAATCATGCCCTTTAGGGTCTCTTATAACCCTAAATAAAATGTATATTGAATAGTCTGCACAATAGCTCTGATACATTCTGTGTACTGAACTCCAGGATCATAGAAACTTGGCCCGAGAAGCAGTCCGAAAATCTCTTGTGCTCCTAAAAAATGGTAAAATGGGGGACGCTCCTTTGTTGCCTTTGGACAAAACTGCTCCCAAAATACTTGTAGCAGGCACACATGCAAATGACATCGGGTTACAGTGTGGAGGTTGGTCTATAACCTGGCAAGGATCTGCGGGTAATACAACTATTGGTAAGTCATTACCTAATATTTGCTCCAGTCGCCGATGTATCAAAGCTCTGTTTGATTTCAACTTACACTTGTCCTTTTTATCTCAGAACCAGTATTGATTTGTGCTGTGTAGGAACGACAATTTTAGAAGGCATCTCTACTGTAGTTGGTGAATCAACAGAAGTGGATTACCAGGTAGCTCCTGATGCAAACTACCCTAAAGGAAAAGGGTATTCTTATGGTATTGTTGTCATTGGAGAGCCACCGTATGCAGAGATAGCAGGCGATAGCCTGAACTTGACAATTCCATCAGACGGCATTCAAACAATACAGAATGTGTGCAGCTCTTTAAAATGTCTGGTCATCCTCATATCAGGCAGACCACTGGTAATTGAGCCCTATCTGCCTATGATGGATGCTCTTGTTGCTGCTTGGCTGCCTGGAACTCAAGGAGCGGGGATAGCTGATGTGATTTTTGGTGACTATGACTTCATCGGAAAGCTTCCCAGGACATGGTTCAAGACAGTAGACCAGTTGCCTATGAATGTGGGTGACAAAAATTACGATCCATTGTTTCCTTATGGATTCGGTTTAAGCATGAACCTCCATCATTGAACTTCAATTGCTACTTACACAGGCCAGGTAGAAGAATTACCATATACATGATTTTTTGGTACACAATAACATTAGTTTGGATCCCTTCATTGGCTGCAGGATCAGGCCACAACACGTGGATCTCTATTAATTAGATACCGTTTAGCTTAGTTAGCATAAAAGTGCAGAATCCAGATTGCAATTTTCCTTCTTTCAAATGTAGATGTACCACATTGCTTTTTCTATCAAGAACAACAATCAATCGAGATGTACAACCAACCCATTTGCAGCGGCCATGCAATCAACTATAGTTCAATAAATTGGATTGCACAATGACAACTTTTCATCTATGGGTTTGAATGGTGATTGCAATGAAGAATTTATCTAATATCAACACAATCTGATTGGACTTTGATGGCATTGGCTTGTGTGTTCAACTTGATCAATGGAGTTTTTGCCAAAGTCAATGTCTTTAATCATAAAAAACGTATGCTCACAAAAAGCTCTTTGCCACATTGCTAACTACTTTAATGCAAGATTTCGATCCTTTAGATGTAACTCTTTATGCAAGTCCTAAATAGTAGAAAGTTCGTGACGCTCTCTTTTTATTGCATGCATCCTTAGGCTCTCAACCTGCATGACGCACCAACGTCGTTATAAGCAATAAATATAAACTACAATATTTATAAATGATGTTATATTGTAGATTCAAACAACTAACTCAAAAGTAAAGCTCCTTTATTGGTTAGCTATATATGATTTAGAAATATTTGAATGTTTAGGTGTGGGTCCAATTTCAAAACCCCACATTCAATCTGATTCAAAATCCGTCCTGGGTCAATAAGTAATTCTCATTGAGATATCCTTATTAACCTGTAAGTAATTGTCTCCAAACAATTCCCATTAATATGCCTATGTTTTAACAACTAGTTTATGCATGTATATAAACTCAATCCAAGGAACACATTGTGGATCCACGTGATTTAAAAATTTGTACAAGAAATCATGATCCCACAATGATTCTTTACATAACATCTTTCCACAGATCTCACGCAATTTGTAAACAAGATATTTTAAACTGAGAGTCCTGTAGCCCAATTAACTTTTAAGAGAGAATATTTCTCAAAGAGCTATTTAGTAACCAAAATCTTGATCATAGATTATTTCAAAAGAATGTTGTTTAGAGAAATATGTTGTTTAGAGGAAATATCAGTCCTTGCATCAACTAGTTCTTACTAAGATCAAGTTAAACCCAAACGTCAAGGAATATAAACCAAGTTTCAACAAACCCTTTCTTGTAATAGAACTCTCTAGTTCTGATACAAATTGATTGGATTCGTAATCAGTGACTTTCCTATTACAAGAACATTTTCTAATTTTCCTTCCCTTACATCTTCTAATTAAATTTCAACAACAATCATTAGAAGATTCCAACGTATCAAAAAGATCATATCGATCTTGATTCTAGAAACAGGTCCTTCATCTATACATATTACGGATTCATCTTGGAATCAATTCTATAGATATTTCTCATAGACAACTTTTTATCCACCCACTTCTCCCCTTTTTAATAGGAGATTATACGAGTTTCCAATAGGTTTCATATCAGTCTAGACTAGGAGAAGTCTTAAAGAACTTTGAAAATTTCAAAAGTAAAAAATATGTGTTGCATCAACGTAACTTAATACAGTTAATGTCCCAACACATTCACCTGAATAATTTATCCAAAAAATTTCTTTGATGGTCATAGAATTTGTTATCTCTTAGAAAATTGACACGTATAATCAGAAACCAAAAAACCCAAAAAGAACAAATAGAGGAACACATTTAGGCTTTATTCCATGTTTAGATCCATAGCTGAGCTTGACAACCCTGAGTGAGTTTAGATCTACACCACCACACAGGAGTTTACCCTGGGATCGAAACCCATACAATCAATACTCACCCAGTGTTAGATCCACCATAAGCCCATTCTGTAGGAGGGAGGTGAAGAAAGGGCCCAACATTTTTTTGGTGCCGTTGCTAGGGAGACGGTGGTAAGCACAACCTAAGAGTGTGTTTGCTTCATTTTTCTTGTCATTTTTACTCTTTTTACAAGTTTATTACTTGCCCTTTCATTGTTTTGCACGTTTTTTTATAAAAATTATTACTCGTCAATTTTCCAATGAGTAGAGCAAAGCAGAGTCAGATGTATCACCGCTCGGCGAGTAAAGTTTTGATTACTTGCCAATTTGAAAATCTCGATTTTCTCTCCAAATAACTCCTCGCCACTTTCACGAAACTCTTAGAAACCTCAGATATGTTCTAAAGGCTCGGCGAGGGTCCAGATACTCGTGCTATTACTCGTCGATTGAATTTTTCATTTTCTTACTCTTTTTATTTCTCGTCTTCCATACAATTTCAAGTATAGTACTTGAATTTCCATCTAGCAAACTGGAGAGTACATTTTTTGATTACTTGCCAATTGTTCCTCTTTACTCGTACTTTTTGTAGTAGGTTTTGATCATCATTCACAATACATGGCAGTTCGACGAGGAGGACTTTTGTTGTTGATAGTGGAGGACGGAAGAGAGGTCACGAAGGATTGAGCAGTGTGGAGAGAGCATAGAGTTGGAGATTTGTCAAGTACCATATCGGGTGATTCAGAGAAGGATAGCCGATTGGTTGCATTGATGATCAAACTAATGTTGAAAAGAGTGCTGTCATCATCTTTGGATTCGTTGCTGATAAGTTGTTCGTCGAGAGCAGACGAGTTTGGACCTTCGATAAGAATAGTCGACTTTGGAACTTGAAAGTTCGATGTTTCGGAAGAGTTTGAGAATTCAACTGTATGAGCTTTGCCCTTACCTTTGAGGTCGATAAACTAATCTTCGATGAAGACGACATCCCGGCTAGTGAATATCTTCGACTAGATAGGATCAAACAACTTATAAGCTTTATATGAAGTAGTGTAGCTAATGAAAATCGATTTGATACTCTGGAAGTCGAGCTTCTTCTTGAGATCATGCGAAATTTGCGCATAAGCGATACATCCAAAAACTTGTTAAGTCCAATAAAGAAGGTTTGGAGCATGTCCAAACTTTGTATGGTGTTTTGTTTCAGAGACCTTTAGTAGGACATCTATTCTGAATATAAGCTGCAGTTGAAACTGCTTCAGCCCAGAAGGACTTTGGAAGTGTCAAATGTGATGACATGCACTTTGTCGATTCGACTAAGGTTCTGTTCTTTCTCTCAGTAAGACCATTCGACTGAGGCAAATAGGAGGTAATGTATTGTTGCTCAATGTTGTTGCTAAGGCAGTACTCCTTGAATTCGGTAAAGATGTTTTCTCCCTCGTCGTCAGACCTCAATGCTTTAATTCTTTTACCAGTTTGATTTTCAGCATGCTCTTTGAATTGTCGAAACTTGTTGAAAGCCTCCGATTTCTGCTTATTGTATATATGAATGAACAACGTCTAACAAACTGCATGCTTATGACTCGATCTAAAGGAAATCCTAGTCTGCTTTCCAAGGATGCAGCTATGACAAACATGGAAGTTGACTTTATCAGCTGGATAGTCAAGATCAAGTGCCAGAGATTATTTAGACATGTATGAAACAAATGTATGATTCAAGTGTCCTAATCGATGATGCCATAGTAATGTTTTATTGACAAGAACAGAGGTCTTCAAGGCTTGACTAGTATCAAAATAACAATGTGCCAATCTATATAAGTATCCATGCCTCTTGCGGAGTGCAAGGACCTTACTTGTCCTATCGATAATTTTGCATTGATTAGACTCAAACTTCACCCTGTGACCTAAATCAGTGATTCTACTTACTGATAACAGATTTGTAGAGATTTTAGAAACATACAAAACATTTGATAGTAGTTTGAATTGATCATGCTGGAATTTCAATCTTACAGTACCTTCACCTTCGATAGTGTGAGTGCTATCATCGCCAAGATGAACGTACTTATTTGTACTATAAGACGTATAGGAGTGAAAATGCTCACGATGATTGGTCATATGTTGAGTAGCTCCAGATTTCAGAAACCAAGAATTATCCGATAGTGACTTTTGGTCTTTCACCATAAATGCTCCTTCATCCATCATCGAGATTGGGAGATGCAGCATTGGCCTATTGATCAGGTTGCTTGTTGGCATTCTTTGCTTTGAGCACCCTACAATCCTAATCTCATGATTAGTGCGCTTGCAATACTTACAAAACATCTTCTTCTTCGACTGTGGATTTGATAATTGCTCTGGACTATGCGTTAATTTCTGATTTGATGCAGACTGCTTAGAGCTTTTCTACTTCTATCATTTTGAGCCTTTGTTGACATATAGAGTTGACATATAGATCATGAGATGATGAAGTCAACAAAGCATCTTGACTTCTTCGATTATCTTCTTGCAACAACATAGTGATAACTCTAGTAAGAGTTAAATCTGAGTGTGTTGATATGATCATCACCTAGTTCTCATATGTAGAAAGCAACGATTTGCTCATAATTAGATGGAAATCCCATCACATATTTATACATGTAGAACTTGGATCTGAGCATATTAGGGCTTCTATGTATTCATCATAACCTAACCCTAACATCTATCCTAAAGATCCACTTGATCCACCCGACTTAGGGTCAATGCTTTGAGATCCAAAAACAATGAGAAAAATGCTATTTTTAGCTCTTACTTTTTCTCTACCCTATCTATGCAAAGTCATTTACTAGTGGTAATTGTCCAAACTAGCTTGTGTAAATTTAACACTCCTCCTCACAACTAGTTTGAAGATAACATAGACTTGCTTATCAACCCTAGGGTTGATCTTAACTTCACAAATGCAGCTCTTTGAAGTGGTTTAGTGAGGATATCAACAATACATTCACTACTTGCCACATGCTCCAAAGATATCTCCTTTGATTGCATCTTCCCTCTCACAAAATGATGATAGATCTCGATATGTTTTGACGTTGCATGGAAGATTGGATTGGTTGCAAGGTGTTCGGCTGAAATGTTGTTATTGAGAAGGGCTTCTTATGCGCTTTTGATAGAGCACATGCTTCACATACTTTCTCCTCTTTTTCCAAGGATCTTGGAAGTCCTAAGGCAAGCTCCTCCTTGCACATGACCTCCATGGACTTTGAGTTGATGTGACCAAGTCTTTTGTGCCAAAGACTATGGT
This sequence comes from Diphasiastrum complanatum, assembly GCA_029204225.1. Lineage (NCBI taxonomy): Eukaryota > Viridiplantae > Streptophyta > Lycopodiopsida > Lycopodiales > Lycopodiaceae > Diphasiastrum > Diphasiastrum complanatum. The sequence continues at coordinate 14,372,276 of CM055107.1, read as the reverse complement.
TGGATAGTTTGGTCTCCTCGGCTAGCATCACAATATTAGCATCCACATAGTCATCTAATTTGAATAATCTTCCAAATCTTATGCCTCTAGAAATGATCTTGCCATCCTTCTTGAAGTTACATGCATTTGTGGTGAACTCCACAATCAAACCATTGTCAAGCAATTGTCCTACACTAAGAAAGTTCTTAGTGATACTAGGAATGCAAAGTACTCCATCAATCTTGATCTTCCTTGAAGATCCCAAGCATAAAGGTATGGATCCTATGCCTTCTACCTTACAAGCATAATCATTTGCTGTAAAAATTGACTTGATAGGTCCATCATAGGTAGATAAGTTTGAGAAATACTCTCTCTTACTTGTCATGTGGGAGCTAGCCCCACTATCTATCCACCAAGGGTCTTCACCTCTTATGCTTGAAGATGAGAAACTTGACATTATGAGTGAATCTTCATGAGAGCTCTCCTCTTCCTCTTGGCCTAGGTTTGCTTGACTTTGAGATTGCTTCTTCTTGAAGCACTCCAAGGCATAGTGCCCCATCTTGCCACAAAAGTAGCATTTGATCTTCGACTTATCCTTCTTTGGCTTGCTCAAGCTTGGACTTGAAGATCCTTCTTGATCTTCACTTTTGACTTGGTTCTTCTTGAATGAAGCACCCTTGTCTTTGGATTTGCTCTTGATCTTGGCTTGTCATCTCCATCATTGAGGGAGAGCTTCTCCATCCTTGACTTGATGTGAGTTCTCCTACTCTCCTCGGCCATGAGGACTCCTTGGAGATCTTCAAGTGAGGGCAACTTGCCCATAATTGCATAGCCTTGCACTAGGTTAGCAAAATCCACACTCAAACCATTCAAGATTAGTTGAACAAGTTCACTTTCCTTAATGGAATCTCCTATGTAAGCAAGCTCCTTGTTTAAGTCCTTAACTCTCAACACATATGAATGTCCACTCTCTCCTTTAGCTTGAAAACATTGAAGGATTTGATTATTCAAGGATAGCAACCTTGAAGTATTCTTGGATTCGTATATCTTTTGAAGAGTTTCCCATGCTTCTTGAGCCGAGGTACAAGCACCTACCTCCTTAAGAAGCTCATTAGCTACATTCATTTCTATACAATGGAGAGCAACCTTGCACCTCCTTTTGTATTTTGTAGCTTCTTGAGGGTGAATGGGTTCATCCTCTTCACCACTCACTATATCCATTAGATCTTGTAAAATAAGAATTTATTCCATTCTTAGCTTTCAAATTGAGTAATTAGAAGCATTCAATCTATCATGTGAATCCAAAAAATATGCATTTATTGAAGCCATCTATATTTAAACAAGATCTTGATCACAAGAATAGATGCAAAATAGAAATGATTGAAAGACTAGCTATCCCACTATCTAGGGACTTGAAAAAGCTCAGAATTTGACCTCTCAATAAGATCCTATCTGATCTTAAGCCAAATCAAATCTCTTAATGTCAACAAGAATGAAAACTAGCTTGAATTTGCAAAAATAAAAATTGGATCTAGAATTGCCTCCTCCTTGATCTCAACTTCACAAGGATACAATATTTACCTAACCTGAATCCAAAAGGAATCATATGCACATAAATGCATCTTCAAATCATTCCTACAAGATCAGGTTGAATCATCATGCAATAATTAATCCAAACTGTCTCACAAATCAAGCAAAAATTCAACACAATCTTGACTAGAATTGCATTCCTTGATGAGCACTTATCAAAGTCTTTGGGCTGATCCCAAAATTGAATTTCTAAGATCTCTAAGTCTAAGAACAACCTATTATAGTTCCAAAGATAAGAATCTACCTTCCTTTTGATTGATTGAAAACTATTCCTTGTGATAGACTCCACAAATCTAGTAGCATCAACATGATGAAAGTGCAAAAAACTTGTTATTTTGATCCAATTGATAAGAGATGACCAAAACTCAGATTTTGAAGCTAAAAAGCCTGTAAATAAAAAAACATTAGATCTCTCTTCACTCAAATCGATCAAGAATTGAAGGTACTACTCATAGATTATGTCTAGATAGCAATCAATGCTTGAATTGCATCAAAATCTATGATTCTAGCATGAAGTGAAGCTCATTTCTTGGAATGGCTCTGATACCATGATAAAAATGCACCAAAATAATCCCATTTGATCCTAGAAATGATGGAGAAAGCACCTACTTAAGATCCAAACAAGATCTAGAAGCTAGATTACTAATCAATGCATTGATTCCTAGCTTATCTTGGCTTGAACTCCATGAATTAGCTCCAAAACTCTTCACATGTGTGAAAGTATGGCTTGCTGCTGCCTGTGTACTGTACCTGCAACTCCAGACTCATTCAATCATCACAAAAAATTATATGCCAATAGCATTCATCAATCAAATCATAGACTCAAACTAGTCAAGAAGGAAAATCTCGATTTGCTCATAATTGGATGGAAATCTCATCACATATTTATACATGTAGAGCACAGATATGAGCATATTAGAGCTTCTATGTATTCATCATAACCCAACCCTAATATCTAACCTAAAGATCCACTTGATCCACCCTATTTAGGGTCAATGCCTTGAGATCCAAAAACAATAAGAAAAATGCCATTTTTAGCTCCTACTTTTTCTCTACCCACACTCTTTGGACATATCCCAAAGGTACCATTCCAAAGCTAGGTTAATGATTTGACTTAGAAACAGGTATCCTATGCTTTTGGCACGTGTGACACCCCACAACATGGCCTCAAAGTCATTTACAAGTGGTAATTGTGCAAACTAGCTTGTGTAAATTTAACAAATACTTGAGGAGAAGAGAGCAATAGGTAACCTGAACCCAAGTTGTCGATGGGAGAATCCCTACCTCAATATATAGAGAGTAGATTCATGTGCATGAACCCATGCAATTCCCATGGGTCAACTATAAATAGGTCACAACTCTTCATGCAGTCCTCCTGCCTATATCCATTACAAGTACATGCACTACTCCATATGTCTCAATTAGAGTGTCTGGGTCCTCTCAAGGTCATTAGTCACAAACAGACCTCGACATGGCTAACAAACTCGAATACCGAAGGGCCGGCCTACCATATTAGGACTATTCCATGTCCTTAGCTGAATATGGTCGTAACATTCTTCCTCCCTTAAGCAGGTTCTGTCCTTAGAACGGAAAAGAGAAGACACAAAATTATTCCTTAAGCTTTCAACTTTTAACCAAGAATTATCATTAGAGAAAATTTGGCTTTGAAAAGGGCCCTATAAGGATTGGCAAGTAGGATGACAAATTTTTGGCAATGTAAAATACTAAAATAAAATCTTTTTCTACTCGCAGTCTTGCCCACAGTCTTCGATGGTTAGCTATTATGTGCATAGTATAGTCAATGGTTGAAAAAAAAAAATCATAACTTTCGAATGGCAGTTCATATTGAGACAATTACAGTGCCATTAGAAAGCCGTTGACGAGAGCTTTTCAATGACACCCAACATGACCAGTTTCAATCTACGGTGAAGAAGTTCCAGGTCAAACTGGTAATCGGGTTGACCAAGTGTTGCCGACCAAAACTTTGACTGGCCATAATTTCTTCATCGTAGCTTGAAACTGGGTCGTCTTGGGTGTCATTGAAAAGCTCTCATTGAGTGCTTTCTAATGGCACCAAAATAGTCTCAATCTGAGCTGCTGTTTAAAAGTTACACTGTTTTTTTTTTTTGTTGAGTTGCATATTATATATACTACATATAAAATGACTTAAATTATAGTTCTTTTAAAAAGAAAAAAAAAAATCAATTTGAAGGAGCTACATTACGTAGATTTCAAATTTGAGTGTTTTGATTGGTCCATGTGGAAAAAATGTTTGAGAAAAAAAAATAAAAGGTATTTTTTTTAAAGGCCTCTTTTGTGCTCAAATTTTCTCTAATGAATTCTTAGTCTGATCTTTCCATTTGAATAAGTACTCAAAGATACAACAATTCTTCAATGGCTTATCTCTCCACATGAGTACTAACTCAAAACCCAAAGATACGCTAAGCTATAAATCTTTCAAATGAGTTGATCTTCTCCAAATAGAAGTTTATCGCCTTCATGTAATCCCAATTACATGAATCACTGGGTGAATTAACTCTTTATTTCTGATATCAAGTCCAAAAGCTAAAGAAAATTTATTATTCTAATAGTCTAAATCCTATCCACAATTTCTTGTAGATAATAGTGCTTCTTGGTACAAATATTCTTAGAATATCCAATTATTCTAAAATACAACAATTCAATCAACCAAAATCTCTAGGAGATCCATCAAGTCTCAGACAATTATAACTCAATCCAGAAACTGAACATTAAAGGGACGCCTATCACTTGCAAATGGATATACAAGATCAAATATGGAACTGATGGGCAACTCAACAAATACAAAGCACGGTTGGTTGCGAGAGGATTTGACCAGCAGGAAGGTATTGATTTTGAGGAAACCTTCGCACCCGTAGCTAAGATGGTAACTATATGTTCTGTCATTGCTATTTCTGCTTTCTATGGTTGGAAGATCCAGCAGATGGATGTTAAGTATGCTTTTCTTAATGGAGTGCTGGATGAAGAGGTGTACTTAGTACGACCTCAAGGATAGTTGAACCAGGGAGAGAGCACCTTGTTTGTAAGCTCAACAAAGCTATTTATGGATTGAAGCAAGCACCACGGGCGAGTAACTCTTGCATTGATGAATACTTTAAGTGAAGGGAAATGGTAAAGAGTGATGCTGATCCTAATCTTTACATTCTAAGGCAAGATTCAGATATAGTACTCGTTGTGCTGTACGTGGATGATTTGATTATTACATGAAGAAATGAGAGCTTAATTGATGAAATCAAATCAGATCTTTCCAATGCCTTTGACATGAGCGATCTAGGATTAATGCACTATTGTCTTGGCATTGAAGTATGGCAAAAGGAAAATGTGGTCTTTCTTATACAAAGCAAATATGCACGAGATTTGCTTTATAAGTTCAATATGCAGGATTGTAAGCCTTTGAGTACACCTATGGATGTCAACACGAAGCTTAATGCATATGATGAATCTGAGAAAGTGGATGTTTATTTGTATAGATAACTGGTGGGTAGTTTGATTTATTTGACACACACACGACCTGATATTTCTTATGATGTTGGTGTTGTTAGTCAATTTATGCAAGATCCTAGTCAAACACACTAGAAGCCTACTAAACGTATTCTCAGATACATTCGAGGGACATTGAATTTTGGTTTGAAGTATGATCAGCCTGAAGTGCCAATATTGATAGAATATACAGATGCTGATTGGGTAGATAATATTGATGACAGAAGGTCTACCAGTGGTCATACATTCAGTTATGGTACGGCTGCAGTTTAATGGAGCAACAAAAAGCAACCTACAGTAGCCTTATCCTCAACGAAAGCTGAATATCGAGCACTCAGCAATGCAGCACAAGAAGCGGTATGGTTACGAAGATTGCTTGTGGATTTAGGTCAACCACAGGTGGATGCAACTACTATATCTTGCGACAATCAAAGCTGCATTCACCTTGCCAAAAATCCAGTTTTACATGCTCGAACCAAGCACATTGAAATACATTATCATTTTGTTCGAGAGAAAATTCTTGATGGAGCCATTGATCTTGTTTTTAGTAAATCTGAAGATCAAGTGGCAGATATTTTTACTAAGTCATTAGGTAGATGTAAATTTGAAAAGTTTCGTACTCTACTAGGAATAGAAGAATGTAATTTTATCATTGAGGGAGAGTGTTAGAAATCAATGATAAACTTCATTGTTACACTTCTTAGTTATTGTTTACGATGTACTTTATTACTAGTTGTAAGTAGTCTACTCCTAGGTTCTCCCTCTGTATCAGGGTTTAGGGTCTATATGTACATTTTACATTCAGAATGTTATAGTGTGATAGATTGATAGTGTGTTCTTCTTCTGGCTTCTTTGGTGATTGCTTATGGTGAATGCTTAATGTTGCATATCTGATAATTGACAATTCACGTCCATACATTCTGGATAAGCACGCGAATTAGATATTGGCAATTGAGTTCTAGAAAATCCATAAGAATAGGGTTCTCCAACAGAAGCCACTTGAAGCTCTTGACTAATGGATCCATGAGGCATCGAACCATAACCCAAAGTACTGATATGAGTTGGATTTCCATGGAATAGTGAAATCTCTTCATTGCGGATAATATGCTTGTTGCTTACCTCAGACTCCATTAGATTGTTGTCAAAATTAAAAAATATTCTCAAAAGCTCCCAAATCAATTTGAAATGGTTCGTAGATTGGATCCTTATAATAGTCACTCAATTTTAAGCCATGGAATATCCGTGCCTTATAGTCCTCATTCTGAAAGTTTGGTGAATGCCTTGATCAAGTTTATTTGAGCATAGCAATATTCTCAATTTGACAACCCATAGTTGCTTGTCCATTGACCAAATTAAGGCATTGATGTAGGTCAAGTTCTAGACTTTGATGGTTGAAGTGAAACCCGAAAGGATGTTCAATTATCTTCACATCTGATTTGAACCTTGACTTTTGTCTGAATGATTTTTACCATCTATTGTTGCAATTTGATCTGAATATTGAATTGGACTTTTGTTACCTGCAACTGTATTTGGATCTAGGACTTGACTTTCATCGTAGCTTTGCTCATCTGACTCATTGTCATCGCTTCGCTCATCCGCTTCGCTCATCCGCTTCGTCGTTGTCACTTTGTTCATCAGACTCATTGCTGGGGTCATCTTCATCTTAAGAAGTTTTTTTCTCTTTCATGCACATGCGGTTGTCGATCCACTGTGAGAATCTAGTGTTAAGTTGTAGAACAAGAAAACTATCGGCTAGTAGGATCAGATTTTGTGAGAAGCTTATCAGGCTATAGAAATAGCTCTGACATAAAACTGCTTAAGAAATCAGATGGTTTCTAATATTAAAGCCCTAAATAATTAGAGAATAGTATCATATGGCTCTGATACCATGCCGGAAAAATTTTCTCAGTGCGTGCACTGTTAGTAACAAATGGGTGAACAGAATAACTCGTCTTTAGTAGTTGAGCTGTGCGATAATGCAAGCAAATATGCAGCAATTACTGGAAGTAGATTAACATGGGATTTAGAGAGTAGAGGAGATAAATCCAACAGTGTCTGTATCCCACAGTTCGTGCGGCCGTCGAATTTGCCCACGATATGGAATTTTTGATGCCGGAATGGGATGATATTTTACCTACAGTATTCTTTAATCCTAATAAAGCCATGGCATCCGACAAGCTCGATGATTACAAAGCGGCTAGGCCCTCCCTGGCCCAATAAATTTCAAACCTGGATTGCCCAATTTTGGCTGGAGGGCGTCCACAAAGCATTTTTTCCAGCGGCCGATGAACACAACTTCGCTTGAGTCGAATATATGGAGCAGGTTATGGGTTATCTAATAAAGCGCCGCCATAAAACCCGTGGGCCGTATTAACTCCATAGTGTCAAGGGACCAGCACTACTTCAAGTTGGGGGCCCTATTGAGGGCATTTTTAGTAAATAAATAAAATAAGGTCAAAAATAGGAAATTAGGTGTGAGGGCCGTGGCATCTTGTGCGTGCATAAGTCCATAGCCCAATGAGCACATGTAAAATATTGTATTATGAAATAAAATAGACTTGGGCCATTTAAATAGGATAATGTAAAATGGCCCAAAGTCTAAGCTGATTAAGTTGGTTAAGTTCTAACTAGTAGTCAAAGTCAAACTGTTGGTAGGTGGAGTGTGCTTCTATGTGTACCATAGATCTAGTTGTGTTTTCTTTGGGCTAGGATCTCAAGCCTTCCCTCAATGAAGTAGCCAATAGAAGCAAAGGGGCAAGGGCCTCCCCAAGAATAAAAAGGCACCTCTTCTACTCCATGTGACATGCTAATTGAGAGGATGAAACTCTACCAATTTGAGCACTCAAACATCCTCATATGCTTTGCCATCTTTCTAATGCTATTCTTTGTGGATGTTGCTATTTTCATGACTCTTGCTATTTTCATTGTTTAATGTTTTTAATGTTATTACATTAGTATAATGCTTCTTGGTTGCCAACCAAGGGGAGGTTTGAACTTGGGACCAAAGAAACTTTGGATGGCAAATACATTAGTATAATGGCATTAGCATGTGAGAGACCTCCCTCTAACTCGCTCTTTTTGCTCTCTTTCACTACTATTATGCATGGCATGTGTGGTTAGTGTTAGGTTGGTGGGGTTAGAGTAGTGTTGGTTAGAAGACAACTAAAGTAGACTACTAAATATAGTTAGAGATCTATCCTAGTGGAACTAACCCTTCTTGATAGGCGGAGGGTTGCTCACCCACCAAATCTATGACCCTACAAGATTTGAAACTACCTGGATCAGGTTGATCATAGTACGACCATAAACCTTGAATGATGCTCAGTACTATTGATCACAAGAGGGTGTTTTGTCAAAAATTTGAAATATTGGTCATGACCTCTTCTGGATATCTCAAATTTACAAAACCGGAGACCCTACAAGCTATTTCTTTATTCTTAGAATATATTTTCTTAACACTAATTAACTGATTTCATGTGATTCTTGGAATGGTGATTGTTATTACCTGACAACCTTGGATGATGTCACATAAATGGTTAATAACATGTTTTCTATTATATGGTAACTCCTCCTTGAATGATTAATAAATCTTTTTCTGATTATACAGGTCAATACTCTATGGATAATACTGAAAATCTTTGAATAAGTCATTCAGGGAAATGTGTTGGGACATTATTAACTGTATTAAGTTTTTGATGCAACACATATTTATGACTTTCAAGATTTTTCTAAGTTCTTCACCTATCTAGACTTACATGAGACTCTTGAAAACACGTGTAGTTTCCTATTAAAAGGGGGAGAAGTAGGTGATAGAAAGTTATTTAGGAGAAACATCTATTGCATAGATTCTTGGAGGAATATGTAATAACCTTGCCATTTAGCCCCCAACACTAAATGGACTAATAGGGATCTGAAGTACTGCTAGTTACATAGGTATGTAACATTCCTTCCCCCTAAACTTAAATTTTTCCTTGTAGGGAAAAATTCGGAAAATTCTTCTGGAGATTAGCCTCCTTTTCCCAGGTATCCTCCTCTTTTGATTTGCCCCTCCACCTAACTAATAATTCCCGAAGCACTCTACTCCGTAGAGTCCTCTGTCGGCTATTAACAATTGCCTCGGGTTCAGGTGGTCCACTCACGGACTCATCACGAAGAAGTTCCACTAGATCTTCCACAAGGACCAGGGTCTCCCCAACCCCCAACGAGGGTTTCAACTTACTAACAGGATGAATTTCAATGTTAACTGGAAAGTCTAGTTTGAATGTTTTGCACTGTTATATGCAAATTCTACTAGTGGAAGGTACTGTTCCCAATCAGATTGCCGATGGCCCACATATGCTCGAAGCATATCCTCCATCGTTTGATTGGTCCTTTCCGTTTGACCGTCTGATTTCGGATGATCTGTAGAACTCAAACTTAAAGTTGTTTCCAACTTTTCAAATACTGCTTGCCAAAAATTCCCAGTGAATTTTGGGTCACGGTCACTGACAATATCACAAGGCAGCTCGTACAGTCAAAAAAATTTCTCAACAAACAGTTGAGCTAGTTCTGAAGCTTTAACAGTAGTTTTCGTTGGGATAAATTGAGCAAACTCCGTAAGTCTGTCAACAATGACCCAAACCGAATTGTGGCCCTTCCCTGTACGTGGAAGCCCGACCACAAAATCCATAGATATACTTTCCCACTTTCCAGTAGGAATATCTAAAGGATGTAATAGGCCACTAGCTTTTAGCCTCTCTGCTTTATTTAACTGGCACTTAGTACATTTAAGTACATAGGCCACTACCTGACTTTTCATCTTAGGCCACCAAAATTGCCTTTGAACTAAGTCAAGTGTTCTTTGTATACCCGGATGTCATGCGCATGGACTATCATGACTCATGCAAGATTTGGGCCCTTACAGTGTCATTCTCCGGTACACACACCTTTCCTTTACGAAACAAAATCATGTTTCGAATTAGGAAATCCGTTTCAGTCTTTCCCTGATTCGAGGAATCTTGCAGACCTGAATCGACCCCCGAAAGTACTTGTTGCCAATACAAAAAAAGGATCGGACTCATATAGTCCTTGAGTTTTTCAAGGTAATCCTGAATGTGCAATTCTACATCAGGAACAATAAAATCCATCAAATCGAAATTACTTCCCGATGCCATTGTCACACGGTATTTTTTGTCACTTTTTTTGGTAGGAAGGTTTAGCGTCTGCACCAAATTTACATTAATAAAGTTATGAGTGGATCCCGTGTCAAAAAGAACATTAACAACTTGATCATTAACTTGACCTTTAATGCAAATAAGGTCATTAGGACCAAAATCTAAAGAACTAAGGAAACAAACATCCATCTCATTACTTCGAGATAGATTACCTGAGGTTGAAGCTTATTTTTTGACGCAAGCACGTGCAAGGTGACCCTCGCCATTGCACTTTTCTTCTTACGAGCTTCAGCTTTATCATTGTCACCATGATGGTTTTGAAAGTTTTCTTGGTTTTCTGAGGATTGTTGGAATTGGGATGTGTTTCATTAACAACTTCCCTATCCTTTCTCTTAAATTGAAAACCTTTTTTCTGCTCATTAGGCTATTGACCCCTAGGTGGCTTAGGTGTGTCATCAAAGTATTTTGCAGTCCTAATAGCATCTTCTAGGGTTTTTGGATGGTTCCTATGAACATCCACTTGATAATCTTTTGGTAACCCATCAATGAACATTAACATTTGTACCTTAGGCGGAATATCACTATAAAGTGGATTCAGGTACTCATGAAAATCTTGAATGAATTGTTCCATACCTTTACTCATGGTTAGATGACTCAACTTTATTCATAGTCATCTAAAAGTGGTAGAAAATATTCCCTAAAAAGCTTGCAAAAATCATCCCATGTATAAGGTTGATCGCCCTTTGCAACTAAGTCATCCCACCAAACTAAGGCTCTTCCTTCAAGGAACATGGTGACAGTGGATAACTTCTCAGATTCAGGGAATTGGTTCATGGCAAAGTATTTGTTCCAAACATTTAGCCAAGAACTTACCACTTGTAAGTTCCTATCTTTCTTCTCCCCCTTAAACACTTTTACAGGAGGTGGAACTACATGCTTCTTCTGATTGGCTAACCTAGACTCTAAGTCTTGGTTTCTTTGATTAGTTTCAAGAAGCTGCTTATTAGTGGCCTGAATTTGTTTGTATAAAAGTTCAAGAGCTTGTGCCACATTGGATGGGTTTGATAGATCAAATGTTGGGTTTTCATTGGTTTGATCCATTGGGGTTGCTTGTGTGTTTTCCTATTATGCAAATACAACAACAAGTGCTCAAATTAGAATGATAAGAATGCTTTAATTGTTATAGCCAATGCAAATAAAAAGCATTTACTTCTATTCATTCAATCTTATTGTCTGTAAGCTCAATCCAAGCCCACTATTTGCAAGCTTAATCCAAGCTTAAGAGAAAAACAACAACAAGCTACATTTGCCTTAATCAAAAGCAAAAATGAACACCAAATCTTCATGTAAACTTCAATTAACTAGTCCAAGCTAATGTTTACATAAAGTTCTCATTCCCATCCCAATTCCATTTGTCATTTCACTCGAATATGGAGATATAACCACTGGACAATTATATATTATGAAGAGGCCTATATCATTATTCTAGATATAACTGCTAAGTTTTCACATTTCTCACTATTCTAGATTTTCGAAACCAAGAAACTAGTGTCTAGAAATGGATAACTAATGAAGCTTTATGAAAACTTCAATTTTCAGATCTGATTTTCAGATTTACAGGTCTGAAAATCAAAACTTCAAAATGACAAAAAAATAGAATTCCAAAACTTGTTTTATGCACAAAGTTACACTACCATTCCCTTCCTACATTGCCATCTTCATGAAACTAGGAGATAGAAAGGTGTAACTAATGAAGTTTGAATTAACACTTCACTTTTCAGATCTCATTTTCAGATTTACAGGTCTGAAAAATAGAACCTCAAAATGAAAATCAGAACCTCAAACACTTCATTTATGCAAAAAAAACACTAGTTTTGATCAAAACACATAGCTAGAATCAATCTTTTTGCCAAAAAAATTTTGTGTATTTAGAGGAAGACTTCCTCTACCCATCCCACAAATCTTTTTTCAGAACTTTTAAAAACCCAAAGCCCACTTTAAAACTTCTCTAACATGATAAAAAAATCAGCCCCTAAACAATTCTATAAGCATCACTACTCTCTTCCAAAGAGAACTAGATTCATTGGGTACTTCAACTACAAGCTTCCTAAAACTAGAAAATCCTATAATCTTTCCCAGAAAAAATTTAGTTGGTGATCTTAATAGAACTTGAAGAAGGTTAGAAAGGTTACCATCCTTTGTCTAGCTCTGATACCACTTTTACAAGTAGAAGTGAGGAAGACCTCCAAATCCAAGGTAGAGCCTCCAAATGTCATCCAAGCAACCTGCAAGCTTCAAGATGCTCCCCAACTCCAAGCTAGGATGCCTCCACCTGAAAGTAAGGATCTGCAAGCCTCCAAGGATATCTCCTCCACCTGTGTCCCTACTCTTTAAACACAAAGATAGATAACAAGCTGGCCTCAAGTATTTACCACCCAACCATAGCTAGATCCAAGATCCAAGCAAGACCTATCTAGCACCCCCTTGCTAACCATAAACAAATCACAAGCATACCACAACACTCCATAGCATTCTCAAGATCCAGACCCTACTTATGTCCATACCATAAGCAAGATCCAAACCTCAAGCATACTACCACAAGAAAGCACTCTACACACTAGTAGCAACACTAGAGCATAAGCAAAGCAAACAAAAGAGATCTCTCCTCCACAATGGGAGCCCTACTACCCTCATATAGATGGCCCATGGACCCCTCCAATGTACTACGGAGTTCCATGCTCATCCAATGAGAGAGAGAAGCCTAGGGGAGTTAAAGAATCTCCAAGAGCCTTTATAGGCTTATGGAATGTCAAGAGACTCCTTCCATAACCTATGACTCTTTGAATGCCTTTCTTGTGGGAGTTGGGAACTCAATGGACACTTTAGAAGGGCACCCTCCTACTAGGGACTGCACTGTAAACAACAATACATATAGGAACTAACAAGAGAAAAAAAAAAAAGTGTGTATAAACAATGCACAAAATACAATTGAATAAAGAGAAATAGGAATTGTGCCTATGCATTTGATGTCAAATTGACCATCATTTGTAGTATAGATGATGTTGTTCTCTCCCTCATAAGACAATAAGGATGAAAAGTATTCCTTATGTCTTGTCATGTGGGATGAGCTCCACTATCAATCCACCAAGGATCATTCTCATGTATATGTGCAAGCAAATTGAAGTCATAACAAGAGTTTCACAAATGCTATGCTCTTCTTCATCTATTGCTAGATTTCCTTGCCTCTCACCTTCCTCTCTTTTCTTCTTATGACATTCATTAGCAAAATGACCTTTTATCCCACAATAAAAGCACTTGAACTTTGACTTATCTTTCTTTCTAAAAGAAGTAGAAGAGGAGGAGGAAGAGTGATAATCATGATCTGAGTTACCACCTTTGGACCATTTCCCTTGGCCTTTACCTTTGCCTTTGGATTTGTCTTTTGTGAAGAAAGCCTTTTCACCTCCACCATCAAGCTTTGATTGCAACATATGTTCTTCAGCTAATAAGATTTCTTGCAAGTCAGCCACGCTTGGCAAGACTCTTTGAATGGCTAAACTTTTCACAAGGTAAGAATGTTCATCTAGCAAACCATTCAACATAACCTGGACTATTTCACCATCTTTTATGCTTTCATCAATGCATGTTAGTTCATCACTTAAGGACTTAACCCTCAAGACAAATGCATGAGCACTTTCACCCTCTCTTTGCCTACTAGAAAATATTTGCCTCCTTAGGGTCAGTACACTAGATGTGGACTTTGATTCAGTTTCCTCAAGGCATTCCATGCCTCAGTTACACTTTGACACTTATCAACTTCCTTGAGAAGTTCATTGGTAACATTCATTTTAATGATATGAAGAGCCCTTTAGCCTTCTTATCAAACCTTTGTTGCTCTGGAACTATGGGTGGTCTCTCTTCAGCTCCTGCAACTATGTCCATGAGTTCATTCAACTCAAGTAAGGACTCCATCCTTTCTTTCCAGGTAGAGTAGTTTGATGAACTCAACCTATCATTAGTCTCTAACATGATCCCACCCCATTGGAAGCAATGAATGAAACTTCTCTTCAAGGAAGACAACATCACGGTTGACCTGTGTCAACATCATAGATACGATATGCCTTGTGTGACATTGAATGGTTGATAAAGATAAACTTACAGCTTACTGGGTCTAATCTCTTTCTCAAATCAGACAGAATTTGAGCATAGCAGAGACATACGAATATACATAAATGTTTCAGACTTGGTTTGTAGCCGTAGTAGGCTTCAAAGGGTGTCTTGGAGTCGACTGTCTTTATGTTGGAATAATTTTGCAGATAGCAGACTGTAGAGATTGCTTTAGTTCAAAAGTTTTGGGGTAATTGAACGTTGACAATCATGGATCGTGCAGCTTCCACCAACGTACAAATCTTTCGCTCAACTACGCCATTCTGTTGTGGAGTGTAGCTGGCTATGAGCTGATGGTGCATGCCGTATGATGATAGGTAGTCTGCCATTTCATTTGATAAGTACTCTCCCCCTGAATCAGACTGAATGGTCTTGAATCTCTGACCGATTTGGTTCTCAACGAATTGCTTGAACTCCTTGAAGCAATTGAATGCTTCTGATTTGTTCCTTATGAACATAATTCTGGTGAACTGGGAGTAGTTATCAAAGAATGTAATAAAATATAGAGCTTGACCCAAAGAGGGTACGCTCATGGGACCACATAAGTCATTATGAATCAGTGACAGAATGGACTGCGTTCTCCTGGCTTGTCCTCTTGGAAATTTTGTTCTAGGTTGTTTCCCTAGTAAACAATTTTCACAGACAGTCTAATTAGCTATAGAAACATAATTGATATTCATATCCTTGACTAATTTGTTATGATGCATGTACAAAATCGAACGCATGTTTAAATGACCTAGTCTTTGATGCCAAACATGAGAATCAGAGTTACTCACAGAAAGTGCATAATTGTGACTCAAGATATACAAATTTTATTCTCTGTGTGCAAAGAGGATTTTATTAGAATTCTCATAAAAAATAGTACATCGACTAGCAGTAAACAAAGCTCTATAGCCTTGATCAGTGACCTTGCTAATAGACAATAAGTTCTTTGTTAAATTGGGTATGTAAAGTACACTGTCTCCACTGCAGCTTACATCCAGAACAGATGTTCGACCAAGGCTCTCTCAGACAAGACACCTCACGAGGTGTGGACAGGCTCTAAGCCTTCTTTGAAGAACCTAACTGCCTAGTGATGCCATTAGAGAACTGAAGTCAGATAGTGCCTTGGCCTTCGACTTTGTGGGAGCTTGAGTTGCCAAAGAAAATGTACTTTGAGTCCGTTGCTGTGAGAGTAGAGAAAAGGTTCTTACATGTCGTCATGTGCTGTGAAGCACCTGAATCAAGATACCATTGGCAGGCATCTCTACTTGAATGTTCTTGTACCATCAACACTTTATTGTCCTCGTGGGAATTTTTGACAGAGTCAGAAGATCCATCTTGGTGCTACTGCATCTTCTTTCTCACTTCATTGTGTTTGAGGATGTGACAATCCTTTATGTCGTGATTGGATCTTTTGCAATATTTGTAGAAGAGTTTGGTCTTTGGTGGTTGTTGCTGACGACTGTGCTGCTATTGTGATTATTGCGTTGAATCTAGCTGCTCTGCCTTCGTCTTATTGTCCTTGAAGTTCTTCTTCTTGGACTGTTGCTTATTAGAGTACAATGTCATTGACTTGGTACTCATTGTGGATAAGCTATTTCTCCATACCTCTTCCTGCAATAGACTTGTTGTCAGCTTCTGAAGAGATAGCACAGGAGTATTGCTCAAAAGTAATACTAGGTTGTCATAGGAGGATGGAAGACTGACAAGAAGAGACATTGTTGAGTCTTCTTCTAAAATAGGGGAACCTATGATAGCAAGTTGATTCAGCAAATGTTTGAATTCATTTAGGTGATCGCTGATTGAGGTGCCTTCGCTTATCTTGGGTGTTGAATGTGCATTCCCATAGAGCATCAAATTCTCACAGTAACCCAAAAGGCCATTTTTACTATGACACATATAGATTATCAACTGACTCACCGAATGAAAATATGGATGTTGCCATGAACATGGATCAATAGGATGCAATGTTCCTGATGACCATAAATCTACATGTTTTAGCTTTTTCTCCCTGTATCGGACCATATCAGAAGTTGACAATTTGGGTTGCTTTGAATTTCTCATCCTGAGCAGAGCATATTCTGGTGACAGATCCACATGAAGATGATAAAGCTTTGTCATCAATACAATAGTATAGTAACAAACAACACAATGACAATAACAAAGCTGGAGATGGCGCTAACGACTCTGTTGGAATTGAGATGGCGCTAAGCACTTGTTTTTGACCTCCAGTTCAGATACAACGGACACCCAAGCTGCTGAAGTCGGTCCATCTTCATCAGGGACTAGAATTTTGTTTCAAAAACTGATCACCATCAAGGACCAAATCCAAAAAATTTTGCATCAACATCCGCATATGTGCTCGAGGGGTGGTTGGGCTATTAAGTTCAAGAACTCTGAGATAGAGGAGGGCAAAGAGTTGGATAGACTACCCGCATTGGGAGAGCAGTCGGCCTGGAGAACTACAATTTTTGAAAAAACTCTAGGATCTACTACAAGTTATGTGGCTAGCCCTCGCCAATTGCGCATAGATCCATACTATGTACCAATGCCGCAACATAATAAGTGGAAAAATTGGGGTGTGCCATTGGATCAAGTCAGCATCCACACCCCAAATTGGCCCATCATTCACCAAATATACAATTGGCAGATCTCGGTTGATTTTATCAGAGCATTTCAATTTCATGGTACTGAGTATTGGAATTCACCAGATCCAATTGTGCGACAATCCGTCATATTTGCCAATGATTTGTCCAAGTTGGCATCCTTTGTAACAAGATGGGATGATTGCCTACCTCCTTTGGCATTCAATCCAAATCTTTCCATGGCATCTGATAAAGTCCATAGCCAGCTGCCAATCGCCAGATTATATTATCATGCAGCAATGTTGGGTGGTACTTGGGAATCAAGATTTGTGGTATGGACCACTTCGAAATGGATTGTCGGAGCAAATGAGTGTTTTTTTCCCCACAAATACAATTTTAATATAGCGCGCCTAGAATTCATGGAGAAGGTGCAGTACCATTTGATCAAGGTACGACACGAGGCCAACCAGAGCCCCAAATGAATAAACCTCGCGAGCTGTCGTGGGACCGCCAATAGTTTTGGTGGGGGATATTGTTGGAGGGTTTGTGGATCCCAAGGCAATCCTAACCCTAGCTAATAAGTGAGAGGGATTTGGCACCCTGCGTGTGTAAGTCCAACCCGATGATCACATAGAGATTTGATTAGGAAGTCAATAAAGGTACTTTAGGCCTTTTTGCGGGACTTTTAATGTCGCAGGGCCTAAATGCCAAGTTAGTGAAAGGAGTTGGGTTTCCCACCAAATTTTAATCTCAAATTGGTTCTCTTCAGTTTTTAATGAGTTCCCACTCTTTTTTGAATATGAATAGTTAGGGAGGTAGAAATGGACCAATAGGATTTTGAGGCTTGAATGTGCAGAAGGGCACTCTACCACAACTTTGAAAAGCTCAATGAACTAGCAACTCCAATTAGTACTGCTAACAATTGAAACCATTGTTTAAATTTTGTTAGGGTATTTGGAGAGGTTATGAGATATAGATCCGGATCCCTCAATGGTATCTCATAAATTCCAAATCGGAAATCCTTAAATACTATTTCTCACTTTTAATGAACCCTTACTTCTTTTGAAGTTCTTAAATATGGACCTCACACTAAAATTCATCTGATCCTTCCAGCATGAGAATTTCTTTTCAGAAGGATTGTTTATAATCATGTGAATTACTACTTGGATAAGACTTGAAATTTGAAATGTTCTAGGATGTTGGTATTTTCAATTTCTTAATCCCGGATTGTCTCTCATTCATAGATAGAGCTCAAATAGATGATAGTTACTATCAGTCATATTGAGAATACTTAGAAGAAAAGTCCTATGTATAATAGAGTGAATCCTATTTGGAAGGCACGTATTTTTGAATTTTCACAATTCTGAGATTTTCATTTGTCATATCTCCAAAAAACTTTTATAAGAAATTGAAAATTTCTTTTAAAAGGAGGGGTGAAGCGATGAGTAAGATTCTACTATAAGGACCTATCAGTGGCACTGAGTTGAACATTCACTCCATTAATGTAGACAATTGGCTAGAAGATTTGGAATATAACTTCTACTATATTGAAGGTATTGGTGATAGTGTTGTGGTTTCCTTTGCTTCATCGGATTTCCAAGGATGTGTTCAATCATGGTGGAACATCTTTCAAGACTTTCTTTTGTGAATTGGTTAAATTTCAAAGCAGTTTGTAGTCAATTGATCTGACTTCATCCAATGGTGTTCTTTGAACCAGATAACCATAGTTGTTGAGTACAATAAAAAATTTCAGTTGATGGTTCCATTATTTGATTATGGAGAAGTATATCTTGTACAATGCTATATATATGGCTTACGACCTCAATATCGGAGCATTGTAGAAAACTATCTACAAACTACTTCTCTACAGCTTGGATTTCGATTAAGGGAAATAATGGAATATGCATTAGACTACGAGAAACAAGAAAACAAACTTCAAATGGAAGCTAAAAGGAAAGAAAAACAATCTAAATGGTTTGAAGAAATGAAGATGCGGATACAGAAATTGAGTGTATACATTGATAGTTACTACTATCATCTAGACTAATCTTCCACATGGATTCCCAAGGGAAAGCCAGTCCTATCATGGACAAGCTTGATGGAGCCTATTACCATCTGTGAAAATTTAAGATGAGAACTGTGCTAATGGCTACAGAATTCTATGACGTTGTTACAGGTGAAGAGGCAATACCCGAAGCCGATGACTTAGCAATCTCCCAATGGAAGCTAAAGGATGGCAAACTTATTTGTGCTGATCATCCTCAATATCTCATACATGCAAATCGGCCATGTGTCCGAAGCCCAGACATCCAAGGAAGTCTGGAACATCTTGAGTACATTATATGAAGTGAGAGATATAGCTTCCAAGCTATATCTCAGGAAGACATTTTACTCCCTCAAGATGACAAATGGTGATTCCCTTCATAATCACACCAATTCAAAAATCTACTGAAGCAAATGGTCATTGTCGGATCTGTCATCGACGATCAAGATGTAGTAATGACACTGCTATCAAGCTTGCCAAGCTCATATGACAACTGGGTGATGATCATCACAACACACCCCGAATTGACTCTTTCAAGAGTCCTCACAATGTTGTTGCAAGAAGACTCTCAAAGGAACGAAGCCTCCAGATATTCGACCGTTGAATCTCACGCCTTATACACCAACAAAGGCTTGACTAAGCAGAAGAAGAAAGGCCCGAGATCAGTAAAGAAATATCAGAAACCAATACATCGTCACGAGCAGTCAAATCAACCGACAAAGAAGAAGCTGTTTTACAAATACTACAAGCATTCCAACCACGAGATCCAAGACTGTCGGATACTAGAGACAAAGAATAGCAGCAAAGAACGGTCAAATCAAGTGGCAAATGTAGTTGTAGAAGCTCCACAGCCTATTCAAGAATCGGATCATGATGCTTTCATGACAAACCATCAAGAAGCATCCAATGACAGCTCTTGGTCTCTAGATTCCGGTGCCACACAACATATGACCAACCATATCGGCTGTTTTGAGTCCTATACGCCTTACAATACCAAATGATATGTTCACCTTGGTGACAATAGCACATAAGCTATTAAAGATAAAGGTACAATAAGATTAAACTTTGCCAATGATCAATGTAAACTACTTTCAAATGTCCTTCATGTGCCAAATCTAAGTTGTTCAAACTAGATGCCTGTGTTATTGCTAACCAAGTTGGATGTGGTGCAAGAGAGCAAATACCTATTCAAGAGGTTTGGCATAAAAGGATGAGACAATTCAACGTCAAGTCATTGGAGGTAATGGCTAGAAAGAAGATTGTGATAGGTCTTCCAAGTTCCTTAAGTGGCAAAAAACATGTTTGTGAGTCTTGTGCTTTGTCTAAGTCACATAGACTACCTTATACTAGATCTATATCTAGATCTACAAAGCCTTTTCAACTTGTACATTCGAATATTCATGGATTTATTGCAATTAGCAATAGTGGAGCTAAGATGTATGTAACATTCATTGATGATTTTAGTAGATTTTGTTGGATCTATCTACTATAGAGCAAGGATGAAGTGTATGATGTCTTTATCATGTTCAAGAATGCAAGGGAGAACCAATTTTCCACAAGGATCAAGTGCTTAAGGAGTGACAATGGTGGTGAGTACATATCTACCAAGTTCAAGGCCTTTTGTGATGAGCATGGCATCAAGAGGGAGTATACAACATCAAGGACGATAAAATGGAGTGGTTGAAAGGACGAATAGGACTTTATGTGAAAGTGCTAAAGCCATGAGATTAAGTGCTAATCTTGACAAACCATTTTGGGATCAAGCTTTGTTGTGTGCCAATTTATTGTGCAATAGGTAGCCAAGTGCTATTTTGGATGGAAGGACACCTTTTAAGATGCTATTCAAGAGGAGGCCGCCGAGTGTCAAATTTATAAGAACCTTTGGATGCACATGCTATGTCAACATTACTCTTGATGATAGGACCAAGGAGGATCCATCTTCAAGAAGAGGTATTTTTGTTGGATATAGTGAGGTGAGTAAAGCCTACAAGGTTGGAGCTAGTCAAAGAGCATCAAAGGAGAGATAATTGGCAAAGATGTTATGGATCTATTTTTGCAGCTTATTAAGGACTCAAGTAAGGTCAAAGGAGCAGCAAGGAAATGTTGTTC
Organism: Diphasiastrum complanatum; assembly: GCA_029204225.1. Lineage (NCBI taxonomy): Eukaryota > Viridiplantae > Streptophyta > Lycopodiopsida > Lycopodiales > Lycopodiaceae > Diphasiastrum > Diphasiastrum complanatum. The sequence continues at coordinate 14,351,148 of CM055107.1, read as the reverse complement.
AAGTCTACTTTACTTATTGTCAAGATATGGTCAAACTAGCTACATTGGTGAGCATCATTTTGATGTCGGATTTGTACTAGAATTCTTGGCTGGTTTTGCTGATGGAAATGAAGCTATTGGAGGTTCATTATGTCACTCATTCATGGTCAAGTCACGAAGGTATGATGGTATCTTGTGGCAAGATGGAGATGGAGGCTCGTTCATGGAGTTTCATGGTGGATACATGGCAACAAAGGACAAAGAAGGGGGAGACATGCAAGAAAATGTTAATCACTCACATTTATTGTTTGTTTGCTGTATTTTTCTAGAGAGTTTAGAGCTGGAAGCATGGTGGAATCATTTCATTTACATTCTGTTTGATTCTTCATGTTCTAGTCACATTTTTACATGTAAAATTGATGTAAGAAATAGTGATCATCCCAAGTGGACACTATTATCTCTATCAATCATGGTTGTTTCTATTTTGAGCATTACATGATCATTGAAAGGATACCTATTCTTAGGAAGAAGATCATTCTTATGATGGATCAAAGTTCTATGGTCAAAATTATGCTAGAAGCAAGCATATAGAGGTGCAATAACATTTTGTGAGGGAGCAAGTCATTGCAAAGGAGGTGGAGCTTCAACATGTGTCCTCAAGGTAATGTGTAGCTGATATCTTCACCAAAGCATTGGGAAAAGACTTGTTCATGAAGCATAGGACATCACTTGGAGTGTTATCAAAGTCCATGCTAAAACTAGTTGAAGAGGGAGTGTGAAAGATTCAACTAGTTTGATCATATTTGTTATATTTCCATATTTGGCAAATCATTAGTCTAAATTTCATTTGAATAAACACTTTTTGAAAGTGTGGGAAAGTTAGAATGCGAGTTTGAGTATATTCAAATTTAAATGTTGGGTACTTTGAATTTAGACCCAAAAATAGTAGGGTTACCATTTTGGAGGGAAAACCAAGTGGCCAAATAGGTTTTGGACCTGCTATAAAAGGAGAAAACTTGTGGAGAGACACATTTTCTCTCTTCTCTATCTCATTTCATGCTTATATATGGTTCTCTTGGGATCTACTATCCATTGGTGCACTATACTTGTGATTGCATGCAATTCTATGTGTAGAATGATCTATACTTGTGATTGCATGCAATTCTATGTGTAGAATGATCTATATTTGTTATGTTTGGATCCACACGTGTGAAATACAGTAGCTTTCTGGTTTTGTACGGATAGAAATAGTACATTATCATTTTATTCATGTTTGATCAACTTCTATTAGAGTTTGCATCTCATTTTGTGTGTAGATGCTGATATTCCTACATTGATGAGATTGGTAGGATTTTCTTCTTTTGTAATCAAAGATTAAGGACATGGATTGGATCATCAATGATCTGAAATCCTTCACAAGTAATATAATGAGCCTCCCTTAGCTTCATTTCCATCAGCAAAACCAACCAAGAATGCTAGTCACAACTCCAACATCAAACTGATGCAAAACTATGTAACTAGTTTCACCATATCTTGACAATTTGCACACATTCACATGAAATTGTTCAAACATGAGATAGAACAAGAAAAGTAAACTTAAACAGAACTTCTTTGATGCTCCCTTGACCTTGATTCTTCAAACACCTGGAAAAAATAGATCCAAAGTATCTTTTCCACTTGACTTCCTTTTGATGCTCTTGACTAGCTCCAAATTGTCACCTTTCCTTTTGTGTAAGGTTGAAGCCCTTCAAGATCAACCTCTTGATCTTCCTCTTGACCGTAAAAGTCATTGACTACTAAGGCCTCTTTTCCATATCCATTAGTTTCTTCCAATCCATGAAAACCACCATCCACTTGCATAGCCTCATCTACACAAGAAGATTCACCAAAATATGTGAGAAAAGCAAAGTTTGTACCTTCAAGTTGCTTACCCTTCTCATCATATGTAAGCCTAGATGGATTTTGTATTTCCCTTGATGATCTTCTTAATACTTGACTCGGAGAGGCATCTTCACTATCACCATCCAAATAACCATCTTCATCACCACCAAAGATGTTAGATTGATCAACATCAAGCTTTATACTTGTCCAATCTGGTCATGACAGGTTTCACAGGTAGAATCGTTGATGATGACTGCTCTTCAAAAACAACATTCTTAGAAATGTGAAATTTCTTTGACTTAGGAATGTAAACCCTATAATGTTTCCTTACTTCACTATATCCAACAAAGATTCCCTTAAGAATCCAAAAGATGAGTTGACATAGCAAGTACTACCAAAGATTTTCAGATGCTCCAAGATTGGCTTCTTACCAAAAAGGACCTCAAATGAACTCTTACCATCCAAGTCTTCATTTGAGTACCTATTGCAAACAAATTTAGCACACATCATAGCTTCACCCCAAAATGACTTAGGAAGATTTGCATTCACCCTCATGGATTTAGCTCTTTCAAAAAGATTGATCTTCCTTTCTTCCACACCATGTAGAACCTTTGACTTTGAAAGCTCCCTCTTGATCCCATGTGCCACACAAGCCTCTTTGAACTTTGTTTATAGGTCTTCATTTGCCAACTTCAAGCACTTGATTTTCATGTTGAATCGACTCTCCACAACATTCTTGAACTTAAGAAAAACATCAAATATGAAGTCCTCACTCTTTAGAAGATAAGTCCAACAATATATACTAAAGTCATCAATGCAACTCACAAACATCTTTGCTCCTCCATTACTAAAATCCCTAGTACAATGCACATCCAAATGTACTAAACGAAAATGCATCTTAGATCTTGAGCTAGATCTAGAATAAGACAACCTTTTTGACTTTGACATTGAACAAAGCTCACCAACTTGCTTCTTTGCCTTCAAACCACCATGGTTAGAAACAACATATCCATCAAGTTTTTAGAGATCACCTTGTCTCTTGCCTTGGGCAATCAAGACTTCATTCCTTTTGATCAAGCAAGAATCACCAACAAATTCTACTTTAATCCCTTTGTCAACCAATTGACACACACTACGAACATTCTTAGTAATGGAAGGTAAAAACAAAACATTCTTCAAGCTTACATTCCTATTTGTAGATGATAGAAAAATAGGAATAGTACCAATGCTCTTGATAACAACTTTACCGTCATTGGCCATGTTGATGACCTTCTTCTATCCTTCATAAGGTACCAAAGAAGTGAAGCACTCTTTGTGACATGTCATATGAAAGCTTGCTCCACTATCAATCCACCATGGATCAATATCTCGATCATTGGTTAGCAAACAAGAAGGCATAAAAAAAAAAATCCCTTGAATTTTTCTTATCAACACCATCCTCATCTAAAGTGAAATTGCCTTGCTGCTCACCTTGATTTCTTTTCTTTTTGAAGCACTCACTAGCAAATTGTCCTTTGACTCCACAATAGAAACATTTTAGCTTAGATCTATCTTTCTTCTTGCCAACAAAAGGAATGAGAGAGATTAATTTCTCCCACATTTGTAGCCAATTTATAATAGGCTCGTGCCATATTTGGATGATCTTACACAAGCTTATCTACTTATGGAAGTTTCTAGATCTCTTACAAACCTTAGATCCAACATGACTAGATTCAATGCATCTCTACTGACCAATTAGAGTGCGTCCAAATTCGACCTTATCAACTTGCCTAAGTTTTCAAAAATAGTAAAAATTCTTAGGCCTTATTAACTTTATAAAGTCTATCTTTAAGTTGAAAATGCATATTGGCCACAAAATTACCCAACTTGACTAAACAAAACTACTTGATAATTTTTCACATTTTTCACGTAAGCCGGCTTAAGAAAAGCCTATATGAAACAAAACATCTTGGTTCTGAAGACAAATTGGACCTATTGGATGAGTCTTTGAGTGTGACTCAACTTGAACCCGAAAAGATCTTGGATACTAGAACTACACAATTAAGAAATTGTATAGTTACCGAGCATCTGGTTCGATGGAAGGGTGATACAGACGATGATGATTCTTGGGAACAAGAATGTAGCCTGAAAAGGAACTTCCCTAACTTTAAGTTTTGAGATCAGAACTTGAATAAAGGGAGAAAAATGTCATGCCCACGACTGATCTCGACTTAATTATCCTATTAGGAGGTCAATAGGCCTACCTCAACCTGTAATTTAATTATGACTTTGAGGGGTTTGGGGCCCTCACATATCTATGATCATAATTAATGGTTGGAGAGGCCTAAACTCAAGATGGTGGATTTTTATTGGTCTATCAATGAGTCATAGGGGAACTGAATGACATGGCCTAGTTAGGCTGTAGAGGTGTCCAATGAGGTGTCATCGCACACTACTAGTGGTGCATGGGCCTTGGAGGGTATAAGTATCCCCATTGGGCTGTCACTAGTGTATGCTTGATTGTGATGTTGGTAGCTACATGCTACTAGTGTGACTCCTCTTCTCTTGTGAGTGCTTGATCCATAGCTTGGGGGCTAGATCCATGATCTAGGTTTGGTTGGGTTGGTTTGTCCACCTTCCGATTCCTTTGTGTTGCTTTGTTGCGGCTTGCTTGGCTATTGTATCCTTGGTATGGGATTTTATAACCAATCTAATCTATATAGCTTTTTCCAATGCATGTGTAGCTCCAATATAGTCTACCTATGTTGAAGTCGATGAAATGGATTTCTTTTTTCTATTGTTCCAAGAAATTAGTCCTTCTACACTGGCACTCATTATTCGATTTATTATATTCCAAGTGCCTAAATAGCATGCATAGTGTGGAAACTACATCACATGCCAAAATTCTTTAGTCACAAACTTTTGTACGATTTGGCAAATTTTTCCTCTTACTCGATATGACTAATATTTTTGGCATCATTCAACTTTGTCCAACGCACATTCATTCACTTCAGACTCTAACTCTTCAAAGTTTAATGGAATAGAGCCGAACTAGGAATGACAAGGAACAATTTTCTAGGTTTAAATATTTCTTAAATCAGTTGAATTTCTTTAATACCCTCATAAAATCCTATAACGAGATAACTTCACAAGGGATGAAAGCTCGTTCATAAAATTAATCAAAAATTATTTTTTGTTATCTAAAAAAATGGTTTCGTGCATAAAAGAAGGATTTATGATCCCATTCCTAAGTTCCTAAGTCCATGAAAATGGATATTTGTTCTTGTTCCTATTCATGTTCCCAAGTTTCTAAGTGAAAAAATGTTTGTGTTTTGTTTTTTTTCTTGTTCTTGTTCCCAAGTTTGTAACTTTCTAAAGTACCTTAAGGTACGATAACTGGACAAAGTTTACTTAGAGCTTTTTATATAACTAGCCAAATCTCAACAACTGTTGTAAATGAAAATGCAAAACAACTTTATCAATATAAAAGAAAAGTTTTTTAAATGTTCGTGTTCCTAAGTTCTCAAGTTTGTGCATAAAAAAGTGTTTCTATTCTTGTTCTCCCAATCTCATCCCTAAGCTCATAAGTTCCTAATGTATCTAAGGAACAATTCCTTAAGTACTTTTTTTTGGTGATGCCCTTAACTAGTAGACCAAGTATAAGTGCAAAGAACCTCTCAATATGATGTGTATTTCAATGTGTAAAAAGAAGGATTTAACTCAATTTTCTTCTTCTAAAGAGTGGCCTAGAAAATGTTGTTAAGGAAAGACCCCTTAAACCCATTCCATAGGATTAGGACAACCATTCCTAAGGAACTATTTTGTATCCATTCCTAAGGAAATACCTTGGGAACAAGTTTCTATATATGACCTTTGATTCTAGTTAGCAAATCTACAAAAATTCATGACATTTAGATACCAACTTGACAACATCTAAGCTTAAAAGTAGATAAGCTAAAAGCCAAAAATTTTAATTTCACCCAAGTGAGAAATTAGGCTCCCTTTTGTGAACTCTGCAATGCCCATGACAAAGCCACTCTCAAGAGGACTATAACAAGCATTTTGTAGTTTACACAAAGGCATTGCCACAAATTTCTTGAAGTAGAAAATGTGATTGTGAAAGAATGGATGGAACATAGTTAACTACATTCAAATTATAGTTGTCTTGAAAATGTGGCATAATGGTTAGCATTTTCCTTTTTTTTTTGTTTCTTACCTCAAGAATTGAGCTGTGATCCAAAATGTACGCATGAGTAGAGATATGACAGCATTGAAAAACATATATGAAATGACTTTGTTAATGTGCAAAGATATTTTTTTATTTGATTATTGTTGTTCGTGATAATGTTAGTGCGTCATTCAGGTTTGCCTAGGGATACATGCAAGAAAAAGAAAGAGACATGACTTTTTGTTATTTACAACTTGCATAAAGAGGTACATCTAAAGGACCCAATTCTTGCAAAAAAAGTCATTAGAAATGTGGCAAAGAGCTTTTTGTGCGCATACATTCTTATGATTTGGACTTTAGCAAAAACTCCAATGATCAACTTGAACAGACAAGGCAATGTCAACAAAGTCCAATCATGCTGTGTTGATATCAGATAAATTCTTCACTGCAACCACACTCAAACCCGTAGATGGAAGCTTGTCATTGTGCAATCCAATTTATTGAATCATAATTGATGTGCATGGCCACTGCAAATGGGTTGGTTCTCGATTGTTGTTCTTGATAGAAAAAGGAATGTGGCACATCTACATTTTATTGGAAAGAAGGAAAATTGCAATCTGGATTCTGCACTTCTTTATGCACAAGGCCAGGGTAAACGTTATCTAATTAACAGAGATCCTCGTGTTGTGTGGCCTGATCCTGCAGCCAATAAAGGGATCCCAACTATTGTTATTGTGTACCAAAAAATTATGTATATGGTGATCCTTCTACCTGCCTTGTGTAAGTAGCAATTTGACGTTCGATGATGGAGGTTCATGCTTAAACCGAATCCATAAGGAAACAATGGATCGTAATTTTTGTCACCCACATTCATAGGCAACTGGTCTACTGTCTTGAACCATGTCCTGGGAAGCTTTCCGTTGAAGTCATAGTCACCAAAAATCACGTCAGCTATCCCCGCTCCTTCAGTCCCAGGCAGCCAAGCAGCAACAAAAGCATCCATCATAGGCAGATAAGGCTCAATTACCAGTGGTCTGCCTGATATTAGGATGACCAGACATTTTAATGAGCTGCACACATTCTGTATTGTTTGAATGCCGTCTGATGGAATTGTCAAGTTTGAGCTATCGCCCGGTATCTCTGCATACGGTGGCTCTCCAATGACAACAATACCATAAGAATACCCTTTTCCTTTAGGGTAGTTTGCATCAGGAGCTACCTGGTGATCCACTTCTGTTGATCCACCAACTACAGTAGAGATCCCTTCTAAGATTGTGGTTCCTACACAGCACAAATCAATACTGGTTTTGAGATAAAACGGACAAGGGTAAGTTGAATCAAACACAGCTTCAATACCATCTGCGACTCGAACAAATATTATGTAATGACTTACCTATAGTTGTATTGCCAGCAGATCCTTGCCAGCTTATAGACCAACCTCCACACTGTAACCCGATGTCATTTGCATGTGTGCCTGCTACAAGTATTTTGGGAGCAGTTTTGTCCAAAGGCAACAAAGGAGCGTCCCCCATTTTACCATTTTTTAGGAGCACAACAGATTTTCGGACTGCTTCTCGGGCCAATTTTCTATGATCCTGGAGTTCAGGACACTGTATCAGTGCTATTGTGCAGACTATTGTAGGGTTATAAGAGACCCTAAAGGGCATGATTCATCTTCCATTTTCAAATGGTACAACTTTACTTCAAAGATGACCTGAGCTTTAAATCCTACATGAAGTTCTAATAAATCAGACCAACTTAAGACAAAAAGGATACTTACATCTTGTCCAACTTCACTGTTTAAGGATCTTGTAGCCATAGGTTGTTCAAACAAACCAAGTGTGAATTTTACTCTCAATATTCTTCGTACAGCGCTGTTAATTCTCCTCATTGAAATGCTTCCATCGAGGACAAGAGCTTCCAAAGTGTTTATGAAGGTTGGGTAATCGAAAGGCACCATTATCTGCACTAATGAAACAAAACAAGAATGACTCAAGATGTTAGACAGACCAAGAACCTTATATCCAAAGAAGGCTACATGTCAAAGAACTCATGGGCAGAGCAAAACGTGATTACGACTTCTTCCAAAAAAACCAAGTTTTTTACAGCAAGAAAGTCACGGCTCATTAAATTTAGAAAGCATTAGAGTCGAACCATGTCTATGCCTGCATTGACAGAGACAAGAACCGAGTATGTATAATTAGCGTCAGGGGGGGTTGTGATTCGATCAATTCCCAAAAAATCTGAGATTGTAAAGCCCTGCATTCGCGCCCCCAAACGAAATGTTTTTCACATAGAGTAGATTCAAACTACTGCAAAGAGGTGTGAATTTTAAAGACTGATGAGCTAACATGTTGAAATTACATTCTGTTACTTTGAAACCAAGTTGTCGTTTAAGAACTTTCGTGATTAGGAACTTGTTCCTGTGCATTTTGACTCCGTTAAAGCTTGAATACGAAATCATCACTGTAGATACTCCTTTTGCAATGGCATCAACATATGGAGCCATGTGGATCTTCACAAGTTCCTGGTAGCTTGTCACCGTGTTGTTTTCATCAATGCCATCAACAGTCCCTCCGTCACCAACAAAATGCTTTGCACATGCAGCTACCCGAGACCTGAAATATTGTAGGCAAAGGAATTTGAATATCAAAACAGATATCACTATTGAGTCTGCGGTTCTTGAGAGACAAAAGAGAGATCCATAAAGTAAAGTTACCCGCCACCAACGAAAGGTGTGCCTGGAACGGTGGGTTCTCCTTGCAACCCTATAATTATGTCTGTCATGTTCCTTACTAGATCCGTGTCTTCTCCATAACTTTCGTAGCATCTGCCCCATCGAGGATCACGGCAAGTCTGAAATACAATCCATTTCATGAAACTCAAATCTTATGAGCTGAAAAAATAAACAAGTAGAGGTGGCTGGTGAAAGAAAAAAACGACCATCAAAGCAAGCGGGGCACTATGGGATGCTTTTACTAAACAATTCGTCTTAAAATTGAAACAGAAGTAGGGAGATTGTGTAGTAATCATGTTTCTCTATTAGCAGAATGCATAAGAGCTTTAGTAAGGACCGTAATAAGTTTGCCATTGAAAGTACATCAGATCTGTAGCACAGAACATAAGGGATTTCAATGCTTGTCACACAAAACTTACAGCTATACAAGGAGCAAAAACGTATGGTATGCCGGTACCACGAACCTCCAAAGCAGTTGCAACACCTATTCTCCGGGCCAAGAAAGGATCCCTGTAAACTAAAGAATGAGAGCTAAGAGCGAAGGATTTTTACAGCCTTTGAATCCAAGAACAGAAAACAATAGAAAGTGGCCAAGTTTTTCTACAGTACGTGTAGATCAATGCCTTGTAGCTCCCAATCCAATGTTGTGTGGGAATAGAGTTGCTCCATAGACATTATTGTGCCCGTGAACAGCGTCAATTCCATATATCATGGGGATTCCAAGGCGAGTGCTTAAGGCTCCTTGCTGAAAGCCATCGACCATGTCATACCATACGCTAGGAGATGCCTGTTTGGCTGGAACAATGCCTCCACCGCTCAGCACACTCCCTGAGTTAATTAACGTAGCCATTTCATGAACTAGCAACCCAATTCTAGCCTTGAATTGAGGTTAATAATTGACCTATTGATGCATGTGATCATCTTCAGTATATCTTGAATTTTCGAGATGAGTTGACAATGTATGCAAAATTGATTGCAATGAGACACTAAGAGAAGTAACACAAAGCATAATGATTTCTAACGTGAACACATATATACTTTGTAGCTTACAGGGAGATTTTCACTTTGTTCTTGGAAATGGTAGACGTGATATATGTTTTGATAAACCTTGAAGACAGTTTGTTGCCTAAGTTGAGGACAATACAAACCCTGCCAAAGGAGACACAAGACACAATGTTGTATTGCAAACAAAACACTAGAAATTTTCACACAATAAGCAATCAGCTAGGCAGATACACATTGTCTATAGCTAGGCATATGCTCCTTGTCTTTATTTTCCTTTTTGTCTACTCAATCAATGTATCTATACATGAATTTGTATCCCTTGTGCAATTTATAATTTAAAACATAGGCTCAAACATATATTCTTTTCAAATCGATAAATTAATGTCGATTGGATGCAGAACGACTCTTTCAAATTGTTAGTACTTGTTATAGTCAGAGTTGTTTTTATCGTTTTGTTGGCATTTTGCCATGAAGATGTGGCAATTTTCCTCTTCAAATTTTTCATGAAAGAGATTATGCATGTCTCCTTGCAATTTCGAAATATGCACTTTGAATTTTGAAATTTGTCAAGGAAAAGACCATTCGCATCCAATAGAAATTATTTCATCAATTTAAAATGGATATATGTTTTGGCGTATGTCTTTAGGTTTGACAATTTCTAAGGGGATTATTGGCAAGTTTGTGAGTGAACTTGGGCTTTTCACATGATGCAACTAGCTTACAAGAAATTTACTTATAAAACTTGGGTTTTTGACATTATGCGAGTCCAAATGAATGTTTATGAATGGAAACCACTATACAAGGCTTTTGCAGTAAAAAGAGAGCAACTAAGACCAAAACAAAACAAAACAAAAGGAAAAAATCACCACTTGGAAACAAGAGAGGACCCAGTTAAGAAGTACATGACTAACAAGAACCTACACAAACCTCTAAGCCACAGAACAAGCAATTACCTTAGGTGTAAGATTGCAAGAGTCAAAGCAAATATTTCCAAATTCCTAAGCAAACCAAAGTGCAAACAACACCGAACAACCTTGCACCTACAACAAAATGAAAAGATGAGAGAGCAACTGATTTGCTCACCGAAAGGATGACAAACAGGTCTATATTGAGCCTACGAGCGACATTGTTTAGATTTTTGACTCGTTGATATAAAGAACTGCTCATGAAGTACTCGACCCAATTTTGAAAACAGGCTCATGTTGCTTCCTTCTTCTGAGTCTGGAAGTTTAAGCTTTAACAGAGCTGAATATAGACAAATCTACCAGTGCCATGCTCCTTGAGGCAAGCCCAGCTAAATGGGCACCACGGAGCATCCTAAAATCCATGCATGGGAATGGTTTACCTATTACTGAGTAGTTTTCAATGAGCCCAACTAACATTTTAACAGGAAACGTGATATCCAAATGCGTGTATATCACAGCAGACGCTCACAAAACGTCTATGCTCCGAACACTCCAGATCTTGGAGTTGATCACAGGCAAAACACGATTCCATCTCAAAGTATATCTTGGTTTCTGCAACTAACTGCAGCACAAAGAGGTTCGCTCGAATGACTCCGTGAATGAAATTCTCGCCTAGAATGAGATAGCTAGAATGAATTGGACTAAGAAATAATTCCACGTTAGTATAGTATAAAAGACCAAGGCAGTGAACTGGGTAGTTCTTTTGTGTAGTGCTTGGTGATTGCTTGCTTTCTTTGTTACTGCTACAGCTCCATGTCTTCCTTCGTTATATGCTGTGAAGGTAGAAATTCTTCAACTTTCTCCAGAGGAAAGAAGAAACAAGAAAGGAATGACTATAGCACATAACGAGGCTGCTCCAAGGATGGAGGAAATGCAGAGCGATCCTTCTAGAGAGGATGCGATAGCACGAATAGTGCCTGTGCCTGTGGCAGAAATGACCGCTTGCTCAGAGTGACGGAGCAGTCATTCGATCGTCTCCGCATCCAACTTGTGCACTTGATATTGAATGTTTTGGAAGTAGATTTATAGACAAAAGCGATGATTGAAAGAGGATGAGCTACAGAAGATGTGGTGGAAATGCAAGAAGAGGTTGAGAAAGATTGTTATTGCTAAGATCCAAAATTCTCCATGATGTTGCGAAAGATCACAGGAGGGATGATGGCATTATAGTATCCCATTCCAATGTAAGACTTCAATATCTCTTGGAAGCTAAGTTGTGGACAACTGCTCATCAACGACGGGGAACCGTTCCCGGCCAGGCCCAGCCCTGGCGCTCTCACATGCAGCCACGAAGCCAGCAAAAGAGAGACACTGACCCGCATAGAGTTTCTAATTTGAGAAATTAAATGAACACCGTCAATTGCATTTCAAATCTATAGCACGTAAGATGCCAAATGCACAGGCTGAACATTGAGAAAACTTTGGTGATGCAATAGGCTAGAATTGTAAAAACAAGACTCTTATAACAAATAGCATGACATTTCAAACAAACAAACAAAGATGAAAACCTTTGACTATACATGAAATATATCAAAATTTAGGATATTGTAATTCAAAATATTAATTGCAAAGACAAGATCATTTGATGTTATATAATATTTGAATTGGCATCGAAAGTGTCATGTCTATAATGTAAAACAGCAAATATGTATATTTCAAAAGAGGGTTTGCATGATACAAGTAGCAAGAATAAACATAATTGAAATATTTCTTATTAAGAAACATACATAGTAATCAATTAGCACATACTTATCAACATATAATCCTTCTAAATTAAATTAAATTAAAAAGTTGTGTAGTGTAGTAAACTTTTCTCAATTTGCTTTTAAATTCAATCCAACAAGTCAACAATTTGTTGATAGGGCTCTCGGAACATTCAACATAAACTAAAATATTGAAAATGCTAACCCCATAAATTTAATATAGATTCGCTTATAAAAATTGCTATATTTTCGTATAAATTTTGTGCAAAAGTCTTAAAAAACAACACTAAATCTTCATACTAGTTAGAATCAATTTTACAAAATGTTCATTTTTCTTGTCTATTTTTCGTCCCCATGATGAGTTTTTTTTGTCACAAAGTCAAAAAACGTAGAGAACCATTGATATGTATTGAATTTAAATATTACGGGCTAACAAAATAGAAACGTTTTACAACTAGAATACTCATTGCTTGAAACTATGTTTTGATCAGCTTCTACTAATGGCATTCATGGCGTTGAACTTAAATTCGTGAATATGCCTTACAAGAATATTGAAGTTCATGTTTTACAACTAGAATACAGTCATTGTTTGAAACTAGGTTTTGAAATGCCATTCATGGTGTTCAACTTAAATTCGTAAATATGCGTTACAAGAATCTTGAAATAAGTAAAAATCTTGGGCGTCCATATTTTCGAAAACATACAAAATATGATGGATTTTAACGAAATCTAAAGAATATGTCAAATAGTTCTCCGTTTGCACGAAATATTAAGTATTTCGTATGCAAATGCAAGAGTGTTCTATACCTTTATGTATCTATTAAACACGATGTTCACCATATCTAACTTGATCTTAACAATGGGACAAAAATCTAAGTGCGAGAAACGGGTAGTGGTACACTTACCAATCCCGTACTGGTTGATAACAGAAAAGCTTGCAATGGATCTCTCGATCTGTGTCATTTGTCCAATCTTCTCTTTCAAAGTCATTCTTCCGAGAAGATCCTTTACACGAGCTTCAACAGGCTGCGAGGGGTCCTTATAGACGAACTGAGAACCATCAGATAGCACAATGACTTCCAAGACTAATGATAGAACCAGAAGGTAGATTATACTTCTGGTAATTAGTACTGCCATGTTCACAAGCTCAGTATTGGAATCTCGCTTTCACTGCCACAAATTAGTCCTGTTATAGGATTCGATCAAGAACGTCAAGATTTCCGGTAGTAAAGAATATCGATAATTCAGAAGTAGAAATTTTGGAAGCTCTTCAAATCTTGACCACTTTCCTGCATTTGTCAAATATCTAATAATATCAAAAAATTCCACCAGCATATCAAGGAAAGAGTATTATGATCAGCTGTTTTTCAAAGGAAACGGTCAAATTTTGTCATCTTGAATAAACGGTGGGAATTTTCAACCAAACCGCTGGAACAAATCTACAAAAGCATATCGCAAATCCAACTAACCACAACAATGCAATTCTTTTCAATACAGATCAAAACTCAAGACATCAGGGAGCCTTGGGTCTACCATCAAAACCAAGCAGAATGAGGAAATTTGGTAGCGAATCACAGAGCCGCGTGAACCAAACATTGCAAATATCTTCCCAGCAGTAGAAAGCTCAGAGCAAACGCGAACCTTCCTCTACCATTAAACCAAGCACATTGAAGAAAGTTTTGCTGCAAATCACAAATCCAAATGACCAAAACAACGCAATTCTTGTCCGGAAAGAACATAAGTCACAGTAAAGACGAACCATACCCTAAACCCTAAACCAGTAAAGCCGGATGAAGTAAAATCTGCTGCAAATCACATCGTAACCAGCTGAATCCAAAGCCACAAAACCAGATCACGCATCAATCCAACACAATGATTCATCCATCCATCCATCCATCCATCCACCAGGCAATGCAAGAACAGTAGCTTCCCACAATGAGCTCTTCCGTTATCGATTAACAGACCTCTGTCATCAGCTAAAACATCACTAAATCACTCTTAAAACATCAAAATTATTACTATTATACAAACACTTTCGAACACTCTCGCTACCTGCGTTCGCGCTGGAGAAGCCCACAGAGACTGTGGGAGAGCTCGAACGAGGAAACCTTTATAAAAGGTTGGCAGGGTCAGGCGAGAGTGGGAAAGCACCAGCTAAGTACCCTTTTAAAAGGGTGGCAGCGGTCCTCCTCCTCCTCTGACCCGAACCGCTGGTTAAATGTAGTGACCAGAGAGGGTTGCGGAGCGTCCGTTGGCAGTTGGCGGTGACCTCCAGTAGGTAACCTTGCAGAATCAGGCAAGGTACCCTTTTTTTTTTTTAGTACTGCCCGAAGAAAATACAAAAAGTTTTAAACAACCCCATTAACATATAAAAAACCTAAAAGATCAAAGGCCGCATTCGAAGCGCACCTATTCTTGACCACATCTATAGAAATTCGCCTCGTCTTTCTCCACCTCTTCATTTGTCAAGTTAGGAGCTTGGACTTTTTCAAAAATACTCAAAGTCTTTGCTCGAGTCACACACATCGTAAAGATCAAAGTTTTTGTCAAAATCTTTGCTTGAGTCACACACGTCACAACCTTCACAGTCTTTGATTGAGTCACACATGTCACAATGATCAAAGTCTTTACTTGGTCACACACGCACAATCATTTTCATACTATTCATCCCTTCTTGTGTCTCCACTCAAATCTTACATTCTTTGACTATCTAGATGGATTGTTGAGATTGCATTTTAAGGGAAGAGTCTAGGGCCATTTCAAAATTTGCACTTATCCCTCACTTTGAAAGCCCAGGTCCTTCCAATTCCATGTGAAAGGCCCTTTCATTTGGAAGACAAAGCATTTATTGTTTAAATTCAAATTAGATAAGGTATTTATGGTTTTTATTGTTTTTTCTCTCGAAGCAAATTAATCATAGATTAAAGACTTTTTACAAAAGTACATGCCACAATAAAAAAACTCAAACAAGCAAAAGTTTATCAACATCCTTGAAAAGAAGAAGGGGGGAGATGATAAAATCATCATTCCCAAATTCCCTACTATTTCTTGCTAACCAGATGTTCCAAAGAGTTATAATCCTAACACATTGCCAGAAATCATTGATTTTCACATCGCCAAAAGTAATATCGTTCAGCAGCACATTTGTATGACTAGATCCCATTTTAAAAGCTACTTCTGCCTTTGAATTCTGCCAAGCCAAAAGTTGCCAAGTACCCTTGGTACCTGGTCGTACTATTGAGTTTAAATCTGCTGAAACTGCCTACAAACTTTGGAGTCTTCCTTCCGTGAACTTTTTGGCACCCATTTCTATCGAACTTTGGATCGCTCTTACCCATCTTACTGATGCAAAAGACCGGTTTTAATAGGATAAGCTAGGATATGAAACTGGAAAAGACCCTTCTTTAAGTGCAGATGTGGTGACAAATGTAAAAACAATTCTTTTATCATTTGGTTAGATCACGCTATCTAGTTCATGATGAACAACCCTGCCAAGTTCTTCCCTAGTGCATCTCTACAAAACCAACTTAATGTCTTCTTTCTTTGGCTTCATAAACATGCTAGGGATATTGTTAAAGCCCACCTTGCTTCTATGTACATTAGATAGCGCATGATTGAAGCTGCCATTGGTCTTCTTTTTGCCCTTGAATGAGAAATTGGCTTTCTCATCACCATCCTGCAAAGACAAGGAACTCATCCTAGATTTTGCATGGAGCATCCTACACTCTTCAGCCACTAATACACTGTGAAGTTTTTCTATAGTTGGCAAAGTGTCTTGGATGGCAAAACTTTGGACCAAATTTGCAAAGTCATCTCCTAGACTATTAAGGACAATTTGTACAAGCTCTCCATCATGAATCTTCTCTCCAATGGAAGCCAACTCCCTATTTAGAGACTTGATTCTGAGTACGTAATCATGTGCACTCTCCTCGCTTCTCCTCATGCTTTGCAAAATTTGATTTCTAAGCATAAGAACTCTAGAAGTGTTGCTAGACTCATAGATTGATTTTAAAGACTCCCAAGCCTCTTTAGCATTAGTACAAGCTGATACTTCTCTCAACAAATCATTGCTCACATTCATCTTCACACAATGAAGTGCAAGCCTAGATCTCTTCTTGTATCTAGCTAACTCCTGTGCACCTAGAGGTTCATCTTCATCTTCAATCAAGAACTCATAAAGGTCTTGGAGCACTAAGAGTGACTCCATTCTAACCTTCCGAATAGCATAATTTGTAGAATTCAACCTCTCACTAGCTTCTAGAAGGTATGCTCCAGCAGATCCCATCTTACTAGTGACTTCTACAAACAAGAAATAGATTTGATTGACTTGAAACTCACAAAGGTCTCACACTTGCAGTGTTTCACTCAAATTTGATTTCTAATCCAACAAATGGACTTATAATCACAGTTCTATCACTCCCTCACAAAGCTGGAATGAAGATAAGATGAAGTGAAAACTACTTTCAAACAAATCTTGCCAATAAATGGATTTGATTGTCTCTAGAAACTCACTAAGGTCTCTCTCTTGTAGTTTTTCACTCAAATTAGATTTCTAATCCAACAAATGGACTTATAATCTCAGTTCTAGCACTCCCTCACAAAGTTGGAATGAAGATAAGATGATGTGAATTCTACTTACAATCAAATCTTGCAAAATTTGGCTATTTTTGGACAAAAAAATGACTTAATCTCTTTCTTCCTTCTTGGTGTACTTTCAAGATCTATTTTTAAACTTAATAGGACTCGAACTCAGCCTAGATTAATTAGATTCCATGAAACAAATTCAAATCTAATCAATGGCAAATGATCTTGGTAGATTATTCTAGGATCTCCACCAGAAATTACACCAATAGCTCACAAATTGAATTTCTTTGGATCAAATGAATACCATGCATTAAATGCAGGTTCAGAGGTGCCCACACATGTGGACAGTACGGATTTGGACCCCTACTAAGTTTGGGATCAAATCTCCTCACCAAAATCAAGATTCTAGCTTGCCCTCTCAAGACTAGTTTTTAGCACCAAAACTTGCTAAAAATGGATTTGCATTAGATCAATGGCTTATGCTCTTGTACTTGGCTCTGATACCATGTGAAAGTACTGTACTTTAGGACCATAAATGGATCTACAAAAGATGCACAAGAGTGATTGGATGCTTGCTTAACAATCTATCAAAAAACTAGACACAAAGGTGTTGATCTAGATTGGCAATTTGACAAACAACAAGCATTAACAATCAAAAGCATTGATAAACATTGAAATCCGAGCCCACACGTGTGTACTACAGGCTGTAGTATGGCCTTCAACCTGAGAAACAAGTAGAAATTGATTTGGTTTCATTTGGATCACAAAAACTCAATGTACATAGTGAACTAGCTTGCGATTGCCAATGAGCTCCAAAAATTTTCTATCTTCTCACTATGGAGACAGGGAATACATAGCAAATTCGACTTCCTTCTTGAAGTTAGGTGGATTTCCAGCATGTAATAAGGAAGTTAACTCACTCTCCTTGACCTAAAATGAAACCCTAGTCTATTTCCTAGAGTTATGCTTGGTAGGTAGCTAGTTGGTCAAATTTTCACCTTAAACTTAGGTGTAGATCCTATAAAGTAGGGATGACCACCAAATAGACATGTCAACTCTCTTGACTTGACCTAACCTACATTAGGATGGGTTTCCCATGTGGCATCATGGCCTCACATGTGTGGGACCCACTTGTGTACACAATTTACACTATTCTACATGGTTTTTTATCAAGCTAGATTTGCCAATTTTTGGCAATTCTTCACAAGATTCTCTACCTTACAGGATAAATACTTTCAAAATACAAGCAGGAAAATAGGGTCCTTCAATCTGAATAATCCAAGCTCAGTCATATCAGGTAGTGGTAACAAAAAGAGAAAATACTTCCCGAATAAAGGCAATGAGGGGCAAAGCAGTAGTGGCAAAGAGGATCTTCCTATCAAAAAACTAAATTTTTACCGTGATTGATCCATGTGCAGGAGGAAATAGAAGAAATAAGAGTGCTAGAGGTCAGTGCAGCTGGTAGGCGACGATTATTGGTTAGAAGAGACAAAGGGAAGATGTTTACATTACTACAATAGATGCTTTGATAGTATAAACGTTAAACAACTTTATTATGAGACTTTACTTCAGATTTTTGGTCATATTGATGAGATCTTTGAGCAAATTGCGTTTGGTTGGACCTTTTTCCCACGTCTAAAGCATGAATGCTACAAACACTTTCAAGTCTTTTGTGATTTTAGTGCTGATAATAATCCACTTTGAACTTGCTCGAATTCTAAATGTTTGAAAGAGTTTATTGATGAAAATTTTGGGCATATTATTTCTATGAATACTGGAATTATCAATAGAAAATTTGAAGGAACAACTTGAACAAAAGGCTTAATCATATTACTTTACGTCAATCTAATATTAATGAGGTCGCTTTGGGACTTTACTAAGGATGGTTTAAATTGGCCAGATTTTTACCCATTTATCAATACATGGATCAAGATAGTATTATGGAACGCGCTCTACTTTTGCAAACATGTTGTTACGAACTTTTTAAAGAAGACTAGATGGCTTCATGGCAAAAGCACAACAAGAAATGATGTAAAGAATGATATTGATGAATGTAACTGGATTACTACCTATATGTATGTGAATGGTGTGGATAAGACTCAACATAATCCTTGTTTCATGTGCATCTACTTTATTATAAACTTGGCCTTGCAAAGATTGTCTAGTCCGAATTTTGCCCCTTTTCCACAGGAAAATAACAATACCATTGATAATTCTATGACAAATATTAAGCATACCTTCTCTAATATGTTGCCAGATTGCCTTATTAGAAAAGAAGAATTACCCTTTCTACTATGTACCTTTAAAGCACAAAAAAATGCTTTCAGATGGACTACAAATGCACATGACTGCTACTTATCATTATGTATTGTTGTAGCGAGCAAGGTACTTTTATTAATGAGGTCAATGAAATTGCTATGGCATTCCGAACCTTGCTAACTGTGGATACGATTGGTGGGTTCAGTCTCTCTCTCTCTCTCTCTCTCTCTCTCTCTCTCTCTCTCTCTCTCTCTCTCTCTCTCTCTCTCTCTCTCTCTCTCTCTCTCTCTCTCTCTCTCTCTCTCTCTCTCTCTCTCATGGGCTCTATTATGTCTGTCCATAAGTGGTATCTTGTCGTACCAACACTTGTGCCACCTAGAGATCCGTTGCTACACCACTGGTCACCAAATCAGGACCTCAACCATGGCCTGCACCTATACCAAGATGCTCTCACATCCAAGCATATCACATAGATGTCCTCATACATCAACTTGAGGAAGAAAATCTTGAGGGAGCATCATGACGTACTAGCCGTCGGACATCCAGGGGTGAATCGCATGTATGCACTTCTCAAGAGAAGCTTCTATTGGCCAGATATATGGGCAGACATTGAATCCTATGTGCAAACATGTCCTACATGTCAACAAGTGAAGGTGGAACCGCTAGCCCCAGCAGGACTACTCCAGCCATTACCAGTACCAGCATACCCTTGGGACTCAGTGAGCATGGAATTTATTGTTCAACTACCACGTTGCCAGGGTTTTGACTCAATTTACGTGGCGGTTGACCGTTTTTCAAAACAAGCTCACCTTGTACCAACTAAAAGTTCAGTGACAGCTGAAGAAGTGGCGAGGTTATTTTTCAAATGTGTCTTCAAATACCATGGCCTACCTAGAACGATTATTTCTGACCGAGACATCAAGTTCGTCGAAAAGTTTTGGACTTGCCTATTTCACCTCGTGGGAACTGGACTGAATTTCAACACTGCATATCACCCTCAAACAGATGGGCAAACGGAACGAGTCAATCAACAGATTGAACAATATTTAAGAAATTATGTCGCTTGGGACCAATCCGATTGGGTCAACTACTTGGATATTCTCGAGTTTGCACATAACAACCAAGTGAACAGATCTACTGGACGGGCACCCTTCGAAATAAGCAACGGTCGACTACCGATTGTTCCAAGCTCTTTTCTTACAGGTGTGCAAGAAACCCCAGTACCCACTGTGGAGGAATTCATCAATGAGTGGCACACAAAGCTGACAGAGGTAAAGTCATTTTTAGAGCAGTCCCAAAGAAGTATGGCAGCTAACGTGAACCCACATCGACGAGAACTGGAATTTGAGGAAGGTGATCAAGTGTGGCTGAACACAAAGAACAGTGCATCACCAAAAGGTTTCTCTCATAAGTTCGTTCAACCTTATGCGGGACCATATCATGTCACCAAGAAGATCAACCCAGTGGCTTACCGATTGGCACTGCCATCCAGCTTGGATATACACAATGTGTTTCATATCTCATTACTCAAACGGTACAAACCAGATGAGCGATTTGATCGGCAACACGAACTTCATCACCCACCAACGACACTTGATGATACAAAGAGGCAGCTTGTACCAGAACAAATATTGACACATAGAAAGCGAACTGGCGTGCAACGTGAATATCTAGTGAAGTAGCTACGGGCTCCACTCATTGAGGCTTCTTGGGAGTACAAAGACAAACTTAAGGAGGGAGCCCTTGAAGTACTTGCAGATTATCTATAGAAGAATCAACGCAATAGCCGTTTTCCCAGATCGGCACACAAAGCACTACCTGGCGGCATGCCTCCTGCATAAACACTCATGGCCAATTCTGAAGTTCAAGGAACTTCCAGGTATCTTTCTTAAGTTTGTCAATAAATCACTTGCAGCTTTACACAAGTTTTATGTAAGTGAACTTTATCTACACTTTTCCTGTGCTACTGCCAATGTATCTTTTTGATTCAAAAGTTGCTAAGGCCGGTGAATTGAGCCCGTGCCATACGTCCTAGGTCTAGTTTGGCCCAGATGAGGACATCTGCTTTTTCAAACGAGGGGAGGATGTTGTAAAGCTGACTCAGGTGCACCTACTGTGCCCTGTAAGACTCTAAGGGGTGACGCTCCCTAAGGTCCCAGAGCAAGTTAGAACGTCAAAGACTGAGCCTCCGACTTGTGGTGAGCCAGTCAAGTGGTCACAAGTCATGAGCTAGCTCTGGAGCTCGAGTCATGGCCTAGTCAGGAAGCAAGTTGATTCTGCCGCCGGGACGACTCTCGGGACCCATGTCCAGGGAGCCAGACTGATTCTGCCAGGCTTGCTAGGCTTAATCAGCAAAATAAAAACTAAGTCCCAAAAAGCGTGCTTTACCAGAAAGCACTATGTTTCAGAAGTGAGGGGGTGCGCCGAATCACAGCAAAACTATAGGGGGAGTCCGACAGACAGAAACTTGGGCAACTCAACCAGCACCAGGAATCCAGTCGCCGGGTCTTAGCTCCCTCTACCAGCACGAGCCAGGCACAATGCCCAGCACGTGTTGGTGGCCCCGAGACCAGTCAGTCTATGTATGAATGTAACATCTTCCAAATCTAATAAAGTTGATCCTTGGGGATGATTACCATTTCGGTTTCGCCTCCGGGACTGGTCCAAGTGGAAGGACCCTTACTACAACCTTTTTGCGTCGCCGGCGCCTAAGGGTCCTTGTCATCGACATGGGGCTTGCCGCTATGCCAATTGGTCAGTTTGGCCACCACTATGCCTTGGGTTTCATGTGTGGCTTGTCTTTGCCTTTGGTTACCTTTTGGGGACGGATTTTGAGTTGGCTTTCAGGTTGGTTGGGATTCCAGTTTTCTTAAGTCTGAATGGTTAAGCTTGTTACGTTTCTGAGTTGGCTTTTACGTAAGTGCATGATAGATGAATGTTAGACTTAAGCATGTGTTGAGGAAAGTGCTCAAGTCCCAGCGCCCTTTGAGGCGCCGGCGCAACAGTGATATACCACAAGAGCCAGCACCACAAGAAGTAGAATAGCTTCCTGATGACCAGCACGGCAATGAAAGTGACGTCGAGGCAACAATTCTCGATGCCGAATTATATCAAAAGAGTTTTAGAATACTACTGCCGGATACGCAGTAGTGTTCAGCATCTTAGCAGCTTGGAGAAGGTATCCAGGAAGCTTGGATCAAAGTATGAAAGAGTCCAAGCAGACCTAATCCAGAGGGATACAGAGCTGAACGAAACAAAGGCTAAGTTGTTCTATAAAAACGAAGAACTTGAAGCGGCCGAAGCAGAGTTGAGCAGGAAGGACATAGAGCTTGAAGAAGCAAAAGGAAGGCAGGACGCTACGCTCGAAGTATTGGAAGAAATGCAGGAGCAGTCCAATGCCTTCGAAAGCAAAAACATATCGCTTAAACAACAAATTCAGATTCTGCAAGCTACTTTGCAGGAGGAGAGACGTATTTGATCTACTCTCCAGAATAGTAATGCGGAGCTGAGTAACGAACTCAGCAATGCTCAGGACTCAATTGCCCAACTGCAAAATTCTGCAGAAATGTTAAAAAAAGACAATCAAATATACAAGAGACAGGCCGAAGAGGAGGTTCTATGGTGAATCAGCATTGAAGTCACATTAGGTGTCTGCGTATCTCATGGCAGATACAAAATTGACCCAGTAGCATGGAAGGGAATTCAGGAGAAGATGATCCAAACTTTCTAGCTGCAATATCTGCAACCGCAAATGATTGCTTATGAAAAATTGAAGGAAGAGTCGGAAGAGGCCAAATTTCAATCGAGCCAAATGCAGATTTCTGACGCGGAAGAACCAGCACAATGCCAAGATCAGGAGACGTGGACAGATGCGCCAGCTTAGGTTATGTCAGAAAAGGCCATCCAAACGGATACCATCTGCAGGCAAGTCCAAAAGGATCAGGAGACACAGATCGAATCCAAGGAGGCTGCGAAGGTACAAACTGCTGAAGACCAACTTGAGACGTCAAGCAATATTCCATATCAAGCTCAGGCATCACCAAGTGGAGCGACTGTAAAGAAGAACAAGATAGTGTACTCACTACTAAGGTCAGAATTTCAGACATTTCATCAGGAACTAACATTCTTTCTTCCACCCTTTTGTAGTCTAGAACTCCAATGGAAGATGGATTACCTTTTTTTACCTAAACTTTTTGGTTGCACAAAAGAACAATGGGAAAACCCTTGGACTTTTTCTAACATAAATACTCTTTGGACCAAACTAATTGTGCATCAAAAAGGAATCCTAGCCATTGCCATTGTTCAGAATAAGTTCAATGTGCAAACTAACTACGTCCATGTGGTCACAGGATCCTTGTATATATACATTTTAGAATGCCTAAGAACATTTGAAAATAATATTTTTTCAGCTCTGGATGAGTATTTGAATAAGTTAGAATCAATTAACATTTTTGATGTGAAGGAAACTGTTTCTAATTCTAAATCAGTTTCTTCTTGAGTTTCTCATCAATTACTATTCCCTGATCTGTGGGAAATTTACACAGATTGGGAAGCTAACAATTCTCGTTATTTGGAAGAAGTAAAAACAAATAATATACCTCGCTCTACTAATCCAATAACCAGATCATATTACACTTACAGCCATGTAGATATTGCTTCCCTTATTTCGTATGCCCTTCTGTCTGTTCAACAACTGTACATTAAAGCGAAATTTTCTGAATATACATATGCTGCCCTTTCACTGTGTCCCTTCTGTCTGAAATCCTGACTGAGGATAGTTGGTACCCGCATCTTGTTAATAATACATTAATTGATAACCCTCTTGCACCAATGGGCAATCAAGGACTGGGGGGTTATCCAAACTTGTCATTTCAAGAAGACTATAATCAGAAGAACAATTATTTCTTGGCAACAAAAGGAATGACATTGGAGCAAGTAAATGAAGAGAACGAAGCTCAAGCCAAGACCATTTTTCACAGCAAGCTAGCCAATCGAAAGCGGCAGAGAAGGATGTAAATCAGTTGGTTGCGAGCCACTGCACAACTGAGGAAGGGGATATGTAGAGTCTCATGATCCCACATTATCCAAGTTTTTTCATATCCTTTGAAATTTTATGCCCTAAAAGGATGCCTTCCCTCATCCCAAAGTAGAACTTAGCTGGATGCAGTTTAAGAGATGTCTCTTGACATCTTCTCACTGTTTTCTCTAATGCAATTAAATGGTTTTTAGTTGATGAATAGACACAGAAGTCATCCACAAAAATTTCTAAAAAATTTCATAAATTTTTTTGAGAAATATTTGTCATCATACGTTGGAATGTGGCAGGTGCATTACAAAGACCAAAGGGCATTCACGTATACGCGTACGTCCCCAATCAGTGGTGAAAGTAGTCTTGGATCTATCATCCTCTTTTATAAAAACTTGGTTATAACCTGAGAATCCATCTAAAAAGCTATAATGTTCATGACCAGCTACCTGGTCAAGAATGGTATCTGTATATGGCAAAGGATGATAATCCTTTGCTGTAGCAGCATTTAGTTTCCTAAAATCTTGGCAAACTCTAATCTTGTATGTCTTCTTCTTAGGTACTATAACTATTGGTGACACCCACTCGCTGCTTAGAACAGGATATATAATACCCGCTCTAAGACATCTATCTAATTCGTCTTTTACTAATAAGGAGTACTTTGGATTCAATCTATATTGGCGCTGCCTAACAAGTATTGTTCCCTAAATAAGATCTATTCTATATTCGCCTCATTTAACTGGTATTCCTATTAAATCATCCATCGACCAAGCAAATACATTTTGGTATTTTTGAAGAAGCAATATATACTCTTCACGTTCCTGGTCCGATTGGTGATTATATAGATTCAAAGTCTTACCTTTATTAATTTCTATTTCTATATAATCTGTTTTATCTACCATCCCTTTGGGCAGGCTTGCTCTGGTTCCACCCAGAACTTCTTTTGACTCGGATGTTGTCGGTATTTCTTCTTCCTCGTCAATCTCATAGCATTCTATGAAATTGATCCATGATTCAGCAGGTCTAGCTAACTCCTCACCCCATCTCAAAAGGTGACCACTATTCTAAATATGAATTTACAAGGTGCAATTAGGCCTTTACATGAATTTAGGCACTATAGCACATTCACATATATAGAAATTGAATTTTTTCTACAATATATGACAAAACTTGGATAATGTGAGATCATGAGACTCCACAGATTGTGAACATGTTTCAAAGACATTCAAAAGAAAACATGACCACTTCACAAGAGTCAGTAGTGTCTACCATTCAGGTTGGTGCTTCTCACATATCTCGATGGCTATTTCAAATAAACTTCAAAGGAATATGTCAGCAACGTAAGAGAATATCAATCATTAAATGTTTAAGAAGAGCGGGATGATAATTCTTAAACCAGTTTGTTGTATATCTTTTTATGTAGGCAAGCAGTACCATAGTATACTGAATCATTGCTTATCATAAATGATAACCCTCATTTACTCCGTGAGTATGTGGTTACAAACTCTTTTTTATGAATGAATACGGGTATTGTGTTTTGACTATATTTTAAGTCGCAATAATGATTCAAATATAATATAACAGTATGTTAGCTTGCGGACTCTTGTATAGCATGGATTTGCTCAAGAAGTTACGAGAACCATACTTTACCTGTTTATAGGTAGGAATGTTGGTTTGGCATGGATTTGCCCCACACTTCATGTATCGGTCCAAGCTACCTACTGAACGTGACTGATATCTCCAAATGTTATGAAAATATTCCTTTGGACGGGATCGATGATCTGAAACCTATTATGGCAAAATTGATTGGCTCGGCATTTAAGATTGCCAAAATCAAGATACTCAAATATAGACATATATATATGGGACAAACGATTTCAAATGGGCTTCCGAAAGAGCAATGTCGGATGAATGGAATAATATAGACAAGGATATGTTATGCAAATGGAATTCCTATTTGATAAACAATTGCATTGTCAAACTTGGAAATCATACCTGGCGATAGGTCCGAGGAATACCTATGGGTTTCTCGTGTTCATCAATTCGGTGTAACTCGTACCTTTCTTTTTTTGAAATGCAGTTTATTAAGAGATTGGCAAAAAGTGTGTATGCTTTGACGATACTTACTACCATCTCTGTCTTTCACAGTATAGCAGTGAAGTAGCACATATATTAGACTCATACCTGTGGTTGCCAGTATACAGCAAGAGAAGGTATGTATACTGCTCTTTATCTTTGTTTACATAAACTATGCAAGAAGCTCTATTGTAGCACACCAATGCAAAAGCTTTTAAGAATGAGTTTTCAGAAGTTATGAATTATAACAATTACACGTCTATTGTGCGGTTGACTATGTAATGTTGTACATAGAATTGGAAACAAATTTAAACGTGTTTCAAAGACATTCAAAAGAAAACATGACCACTTCACAAGAGTCACTACCATCTACCATTCAGGTTGGTGCTTCTCACATATCTCGATGGCTGTTTCAAGTTAACTTCAAAGAAATATGTCGGCAACGTAAGAGAGTATCAATAATTAAACGTTTAAGAAGAGCATGATGATTCTTAAACCAGTTTGTTGCATATCTTTTTATGTAAGCAAGCAGTACCATAGTATACTGAATCATTGCTTATCATAAATGTTAACCCATATTTACTCCATGAATATGTGGTCACAAACTTGTTTTATGAATGCAGACGGGTATTGTGTTTTGACTATATTTTAAGTCACGATAATGATTCAAATATAATATAACGGTACGTTAGCTTGCGGACTCTTGTAAAGCAAGGATTAAGTTACGAGAACCATACATTACCTGTTTATAGGTAGGAATGCTGGTTTGACATGAATTTGCCCTACACTTCATGTATCGGTCCAAGCTATCTACTCGTTTGGGTTTTGTTACAAGTCTCGTACAGCTTGGTTTCAAATGCATATTTGGTTTATTAAAATTAAAAAGATAGGGGCCTGAAACATGACACTGATTAGCATGGCACTTGTCTTGATACGGTAAAGATATGGTTCGGCATGATTGAAAGACTGGACTATGAATTTTTATCTTTACTGCATGCTGATTAGTTAAGTAAACTTATTTTGTACATGGATAACAACTGACATTCAGCGTTGACACCTGTCTTCCTTACTGTGCTAACTTGCGTGGTTTTGTGTGGCGGGATGGTGCAAGTACCAGCTTTTGATGTCTTGAAATATGTTTTACTTTAAAGTGCTTTCTATTACTGTATTCTTTTCAGCCATGTTTTTCCTTGTTGCTTTATGAATGAAGGGTTTTAAAAGGTTTTGGTCTTGACTTGTCAAGAGGAGCTTTGATCTATTTATCTCTCTCTCTCTCTCTCTCTCTCTCTCTCTCTCTCTCTCTCTCTCTCTCTCTCTCTCTCTCTCTCTCTCTCACACACACACACACACACACACACACACACACACACACACACACACACACACAAAGTACAATAAAAATCAATCCCAACAAGTGTCAAATTCAATAAACATAAAGATCCAAATAAAACATGAGAGATGAAGCAAGGAAAGAAGAGCAAGGACATCCAATTTCAATTCGTAAGAGGTTCCACCTGCTTTATTGAAATGAACATGTAAATGAATTACAAAGTACCAATCTATATAGTGGATTTTAGGGCTTTGGCCTAAAATCCTATTGGCCAATTTTCACCTCTCTTGTTATTTGAAATTTGAAATTTGGGGGGAACTCTTTTCTATCCACTAACTTGACTATTAGGCCTTGCAACATTTAATACCTGCAAAAAGGCCTAAAGTCCTTTTATTAACTTCTAACTAATCAAATAACTATGTGATCATCGGGATGTGGACTTACACACGCAGGGTGAATTTCACATGCCATCTCCTCCATATCAGTCGTTGCTAGGCTTGGAGCTTGGGTTATTTATAGGAGAGTCCCTGGAAAGAGAGAGGGATAGCCAAAAACTAGAGGAGGAATGGTGAGCAATAGTATTCAAAGCGTCAAAAATTGAGAAGTAAAGCTCAAAAACCCAAGAAACTAGGACAACTTAAGATAGAGGAGCAAGAACTAGCAACTTGAAAAGGCGGGGTAAAGGAATGTCCCATTTACCCCCTCCTCCAAGCTCCTTCTCTCTTCCATGTGGGGCCCAAGAAAGGCCCTATTTGTCTCTTCTAGACTTTTAGTTCCATGTGGGGGCTCAAAAGCATGCCACATGACATAAGCACACCAAAGCCTTATCAAATTTGGTTTTGGCCGCACTCCCTTCTCCCTTCTCCTATGTACCTCACTCCCACTACAAGCTCTCGGAGGCTTGCAGATACAGAGGGAGGAGGAGGAAGGAGATGGTACGTCCTAACAAAGGACTAGAAAACAAGGACATTATTGAATCAATTTTATAAGTCAAAATTTGGGCACAAAACAATTTTTGGTTTTCAACTTAGTGTAATAAGTTTCTCTTTTCAACTTAAAGTCTAACTTTTAAACTTAGTTTCAAAGAAACGTATAAGGGAGGAGGGCCAGAGACGTGCACTCCCTCCCTCACTTTATTCAGCATCAAAAGTTTGTTGGATTATTCTCCTTCCTACTAATCGACTAATCGGTTTTTAATCTTCATCCAACTCTTTATCCAGTTCTGCGGATTCTCTCGTGTTTTACACAGTCTGCAAAATTACAAGTGTTTTTACACAGTCTACAAAAATACACGGAGTTTGACAATAGTGTTGAGAATTTTCTCTCACTACAAAACCTGACACTATCGCCTTTTTGCTACAGCCAATTTTCTCTCAAAGCAACACTGTCAAAAATTGCAAGCAAAATACAGTGTCGTGTTTTTCACGTTTTTTCGCTTTTCACGATTTTCTCTCACTTTGGCATTTTCTCTCAATTCACGTTTTTCGCAAAATGTCAGATGGCCTAAAAGTTAAGAAAATGACTTTAGCAAAGACTGTCGTGTTTTTTGCATTTTTCGCTTGTGGCAATTTACGTTCATTTTTGCAAAGTGACAGTTTACGTTCATTTATGCAGACAGACTGTTTACGGCCAAATGTCACCGCTTATCAACAAGCAACTTCTAAGAAGAATTGGATGAATGCCAACAGACTCCAGCCAATTGGCAGCCGCATTTGACGACCTAATTGCTTAGTATAAATAGTTGTTCATATTTTGAATCATCTGAATCATAATCAGAATCTGAATGATCATCAAAATGATAAACAGATCAGGTATTGAATAGTTAGAGCCTACGAGCTTGAGCACTCTTTAGCACTCTTGAGCATTCTAGCTCAATTCTTTAGAGTTGATTAGAGATTGCTATTGCGCTTACTGCTTATCAGCATCGCACTTAATTCAGACTTTTATTTAGTCGTTTAGAAATAGCTTAGAGTACGCGGCTTCGATCCGCAAACTTGTTGTACTCATTTACTTCTGTTTCGTTTCATACTGAATCAATACTATCTTTTATTGCATTCAGGTTTGTCTCAAAATGTATGTGTTTTTGTAATTTTTTGCAGCAAATTATTTGTATGATAATTCAATGCTTAATGTTTGTCTACGTAATCAATGTAGTAGTAATGATTTCAAAGTTAGTTACTATAAGATCAAACGTGATTTTTTTATCACTATTGTTTTGTTCGAAATTGATAGACGTAATCATGCATGAAGAAAGAGGAAGATAGTTTATTCCACTGCGCACGATAAGTTTTCTTTCTTGTCATTCGAATTATTTTTATTCAATTCTTTTAGACCTATCCGTAGCTTCTTTGCCACATGTCCCTCCCTTATTAGGGTTCACCTATTTTAGTAGATCCTCCAACTTGCTCCCCTCCTCTAAATAGGATGTTCTTTGGGTTTTGGAACTCAACAACCTTGAAGCTTGTCTTTTCACGCTTCTCGAAGTTAGCCTTTCCGTTGCTTTCCCCAAGTGGACCTTCTCTTAGATTGCCTTCTTTCCAAAATAGTATGTGTTTAGGGCAAGGAACCTTTTGCCTTATCCTTATTAACCAACCTAGTAGCTACTAGTCAACCCCTATGAGTGTAGTTGTCCCATCATTTTCTTTGCGTCGGTTTTTTAGATTGTCGGTTTCCATGGTTGACGGCTTTTCCATATGTTCGTACTTGGTCTGTCTAGTGCTCGAAATTATCCTGACTTTGCTGTTAGGATTTCCATGGTATAATATTTTTTTTGGTGACAAAATTTTCACAGTATTTTTTCTTTGTCGGTCCTTTTCTTGAAATTGGCTGTTACAACATTCATGACTAGGGCTCTTCCGACAAACAAGTTTCTCTACAAATACACTAGGTAAACGTATATTAGTAAAACAACTCAGTACATAGCGAAATTTGAGCACGGCTATGCAGCTATTTTTACAACTGGCTAAAAACCCGCACAACATTTTTACAGGCCATTTCTAAGGCCACAAACTTTCTCTCTAGCCTCATTAAGGGCGGGCTGGGACCCAATTCTAGGTGGACTGGCACTTTTCGCTCAGCTTTACAAAAATTGACACAGACCAAATATTTTTTATGGTTCTTGAGACCGTCACAAAAATCTACTATAACATGTCTAGCCACCTTAGGGGTAGGCTGGGACCCGTTTACAGAGGCAACTATATGCCGATTTTTTTTATAGTAATCGGGTTTTTCATGCCGGTTTCTTGCAGTTTTGAAAAAGGAAAGGCCAATATTAGTCCGATTTTTTGTGCAAAAATATCGGCTAACACTTCTGACACCACCAATGTTAGGGATTTTTTCGACAGGGGATTGGGCCCACTAGAAAGCTCCAGTGAGGTAAAGGGCCCACACTGCCCTTACACGAATGACTAGGGTCAATTACCGCTTCCAACCCTAGGGGTCATCCTAGTCACCCCGTACTCCCCAATCAATGAGAATTTCCAGGCTCTCAGAAGTATGATTGCCGGGAGAGGTTGCTATCTTCACTTGGTTTCTAGGTGAGAACTTTTCACACGTGTGAACTAGCTGCAAGTACAAAGGATCAAGAGAATGAATGATTGCACACTAAACTAGCTCCTATTCCAAAAACAATGAGATGGAAAACATTGGCAAGCTAGTTAGCATGAACATCACAATCTAACCATGATTACATCTCAAATGGATCAAATGGAAGCTTTACTTGAAAAAGTGTATTCTTGTGGTACAAAGACACCTTATTAATAATACAAGAGGCCTTCTAGAACTCATGGAGAGAGAGAACAATCTAGATGCCACATTGCCTCTAGCTCTCTACTAGATGACAAGAAGAGAGATGGATAAGACTTGAGAATCTCTCTTTTTGAGAATCCTTTGACCTACAAGAGTAGCCTCAAATGCTTCTTGATAGGTTCTAAACCTACACATCACTATGAAGACAAAAAACTAACTTGACTCTAATTGGAAAGTTACTAGACTAGTCTAGCTCAAGTTTGGACAAACCCCAAAACTTGAATCTCTAAGTTTAATATTATTTTAATTTTACAATATTTTTCACACTCCTCTTTAAAATAAAAAATGATATCTACAATACTAAGGACTTGGAGATCAAGCCAAGATTTGATCTATGTCCTTCAAAGTCCTTCTTAGCTAGAGGCTTGGTGAGTAAATTTGCATAACAATTTGAAGTTGATACATGCTCAAGGAGAATCTCACCATCCATAACTTTTTCTCTTACATAGTGGTGTGCTACCTCTATGTGTTTACTTCTTGCATGGAAGATTGGATTACTTGCAAGATATTGGGCCGAGATGCTATCACATTTGATGCAAGGTATTTCCTCCTCTTGAATGATCTTGAGCTCCACTAGTAATCTTTTGATCCAAATGACTTCCTTTGTTGTGACAGTCAAAGCCTTGTAATTGGCTTCACATGAGGATAAGGAGATAGTGTCTTGCTTCTTAGATTGCCAAGAGACAAGATTACCTCCAAAAAATATTGTATAAGCTCTTGTGGACTTTCTATCCACCTTATCACCTGCAAAATCCAAATCTAAAAAGGCAACAAGGCTTAAATCATGTCTTTTAAAACAAAGTCCATAGTCTTGAGTAGATGCAACATATCTCAAGATCCTCTTTCCCTTTTTCCAATCATGGATCAACAACATGACTATATCATTACCGACATGTTTTAGATATAATGATGGATCATATGAACTAATCTTGAAACCAATAGAAAGACGTGTTCAACCTCTCATACCAAGCCCTTGGAGCTTGTTTCAAGCCATAAAGACTTTTAAAAAGTAAGCATACTTTTGATCCTTTGCCATTCACAACACAACCTGGAGGTTGATGCATATATATTTCTTCTTCTAAGTAACCATTTAAGAAAGCATTGGAAACATCAAGTTGAAGCATTTTCCAATCATAAAAGCAACAAATAGTAATGAGAATTCTAATGGTTACCATCTTTGCTACGAGAGCAAAGGTTTCTTCATAATCTATGTCTTTGATTTGGGCATAGCCTTTAGCACAAAGCCTTGCTTTGAACTTATTGATTGATCCATCATTATTGAGCTTGATTCTATAGACCCACTTGCATCCAATGACATGCTTGTCATTAGGAGGATCTACAAGTTGCCAAGTCTCATTTTGCATCAAAGCTTCATACTCAGCCTCCATAGCTTTGATCCAATCCTTTGATTGAAGAGCTTCCTCCACACTTGATGGTTCTTCAATGAAAGTGTGAAAAGCATGTAGAGAACTTGAATCCTCCACTTGTTTGCCTTTTTCCAAGTAGGTGAGTCTTCTAGGCTCGGATCTCTCTCGGGTTGATCTTCTTGGAGTCATTGGTAGACTCGGCTTCTCTTGTGATCTTGGCCCCAACAAGTCTTCATCTTGATCAATACTTGATGAAGAGACTCATCCTTGATGAATAAGCTCTTGAGATTCTTGCACATTGTCCTTCATGTACATTCGATCTTCATGGAAGATCACATCTCTACTTAGCATAGTTTGATCAGTAGATGGAACAAAAATCCTATAGGCTTTACTTGAGTAGCCTATCATAATGCCTTTAAGAGCATTAGCATCTTCTTTTTTTCTTGTTTCAAGAGGTACATGTACAAAGCGTACATATCCAAATGTTCTAAGATGATTGACCTTGGGATTCCTTCCATACAACTTGTCATAAGGTGAAATATCTTCTATAGCATGATTTGGCAAAAATTTGCACAACTTTGCCCATCATTATCCTTGATGATATCGGAAGGATACCAAGGATAGTAGGTTCCCTACCTTAGTTTCATGGAGGCACTAATGAAGATGCCCGTAGACATATCCAAGAATTTGACACACTGGTGATCGCCAATACTATCATAAATCCAGTGCATAAAATGTTGTTGTTTTCCACAACTCTCATAGAAGAAGCTAGACATTGGTACTATAATCTACCCAAAGCTTCCATTACCACCTTGGAAGAACTGTTACAACTGTTTATAGCATAGTTTGGACCTAGATACAATGTCAATAGCTTGATGTTCGCTCTGACTATGATACAGCAAGAACCAAGAGAATCAAGGCGCCTATATGTTAAACGACTCAAGGAGCTCGTTCACCAATTGAACATAGGGCTAGCAATTGAGGTATCATCTCAATTAGTACTCACCTTTTTTTGAGGGGCCTACAACCAGCTATCCAACTAGAAGTAAGAAACTCCCGATAAACTTGGCAGAAACACTCATAGATAAGAAACGGTTGAGGGTAACCCAAGATAGGGTATGGATGGACAACTCTAATGAAGAGTGTGAGGGAGCAAGTAAGCAGTTGGTAGACTCCAAAGACACTGACCCTAGGGGAGGAACATCCTCAATAACTACTATTGGAATAGATGAACCTATACCCCTGTAATCGTGTGAAGAAAGTAGCTTTAGGTGAGAAGCCGAATCCTTGGATTGAGGACTTTATATTGGTATCAGAGCCAGGTTTTGATCCTGGGACCTGTGGGCCCATAACCCACAGGTCACAAGATCGAAACCTAGCTCTGATACCAATATAAAGTCCTCAATCCAAGGATCCTATTCTAAGCATTCTTTCGCCCCTTTTCACAATTTGTCACTGTGAGCCTTACGGTGACCGTAAAGATTGTGAAAAGGGGTGAAAGAATGCTTAGAATAGGTTCCTTGGATTGAGGACTTTATATAGGATCTATAAGCATACAAAGCCATGGACGTCATATACAAAGGGTTGGGTTAGATCTACAGTGTTATGGGCTAGTCAATCATACAAACCTACAGACTAATGAGCCTAAACCGACCCCTCAAGATAGACGAGACAAGACCAATGACAAAGGCCCCCACAACACTCAATAGGAACACTCATATCTGAAGGGACTAGAGCGAGATGATAACCCAAAGCAAGTTACAGACAGACCCACCTAAGAAAGAGTGGATGAAAGGGTGTGATCAGTAGTTGAGTCTTGGGAAGTCCACTAAGCTTGAGGAGCTAATATCATTTGCATCTATTGTTAACCCACATGGCCAAATTGGACCTCTTGACGAGGACAATGTACGTAATTCAGACTATGCAAAAGTACATGAAATAGTATGGACAGCTCCTACAGATTACCCCCCTAAATCTAGATCCATAGGTTGTTGTGTAATGAAGCAAAAAGATGACAAGAATCATGAACTCCCACCTGATGCATTTGTTCAGGAATCATTTGATATCCAACACTTATTTGATTATCAAGAAGAGACAATAGATGACCACATGGTGGTAAACTTTGATACCTTTATCCATGATGTACTGAAACACCAGATGACCCCAAGAAGCCTAATCTTTTTAGCCCCCAATTTCATACATCATGATAGACCTACAACAGAAGAGGAATACCTAGATAACAAGATCGATGTTGGGTAGATGATATGATGACAAGCTACACCCTTATCCTTGATTTTACCTATGGGATAAGGGAAAATAGAAATTTTATATTTCATTTTAATTTGTTCGTTTTTCTACTTTGTTAATCTTGTTGTTTGGTGAATTTCTTTTCCATTCTATATGTTATGAAAAAGAAAATGAGGAAAGAAAAAAAAGAGACAAATCAACGTTAATTCCTAAAAATGACGTTTGTTGCTAACCCTTGTTGAAGTGCAGGAATTAGATGATCCAAAAGTCAAAATTATTTGCACCCATGACCACTGCACTTGCATCATATAGGCACAGAGTGATTGGACCGATTGATTGCAAGGTTGTTTTAATGCATCCATATCCATACATTACACATATGCTTTGAGTTGCATAGGGCATCATGCATTGTTGTAATGGGCATTTGTGTTTGAATAGGAGCATAAAATTGGGGGGGTTAAGAGAAAAAAATTGGAAATAGAAACAGTACAGTGGGGTGGGGAGTGTCTCCATTACCCCATGGATAAGGCACTGGGAATCGAACAAACAATGAAGAATTCAAAAGCATGACAAATGAGAGAAGCAAAAGTCTCCATATAGTAGTTTTACATGCGTTGAGATAACAAACTTAAAACATCACTACTCCTTTGAAGAACAAACAACTGCTGAAAGATATTTATGTTTTGTACACATAGTCGGATCAGACAGGAGCATGTGAAAGCCACGTATACTTGTGGAGCTTGAGGTGAATGGAATCAATTTGAACAAAGAGTTGGGAGAACTTCAATCATCTTGGGAAAGATGGATGATCTGCAACGAATGTATACATTTGAATCAGTATCACCTACTGACATCAAAAATCCAAGAAGATTCTTCCCCATCACGACTAACTTGACACCATCCTTCATAAGAAAAAAAAAAAGAGCAAAAAAAAAAATTGATAGCTATCATTATTCCACCGGTATGGACATTTTTCAAAGTTAAGGCACTGAAGCCTCATTGCATACACACACACACTTCCATATAACGAGGGCTTCCTCTTATTGAAATATAGTGTCTATACATTGAGTAAACATGATTGCTTTTTTTTTTTTTTTTTTGTCTATTGCTCCTCCACAATAGTGATTGTTGATGGTAGATCTTTGCAGCATGTTATCAGCTCCTATCTTTTTTGTAGCTACAATAAGAAGAAGAAAATGTTAGTGCACTTATATTTGTATACAACATCATTTTGAACCTACTCATTTTCATATGCAACAATTATGGATTACTTACAAGTCTTCAATTGATAATGAATCTGAAATAATTGGGTAGATTGTTATAAAGAAGAACCAACTCTGATATGATATAATCAAGACACCAGTGCTCTTCCACCTCAATCACAGTTAAAAATTTCTCATTGTTTTGATGTTTATCTCTTTTCCGTCTGAGTGACCATCCATTTGGAAGTCTTGATCTAGTGGTAGCCAAGTTCCACCCGTTTTCTTAAAATCTCTAATAGTTGAAGGTTAGACTAAGCATTTTTTTTTCTCAATATGGTAATGAAAAATCATTGAAGATGTTTTCATCCATTTGTCTTACTATCCCATCCTTGATCCATAAGATCTGATAAAATATCATCTGATAAATTTCTACAAACAAATAAAGTTGGTGTCCTTTAGATTGTTGTACTTGAGAAGAAATCAACAAATATATATAATGAGACAAACTAGCTTAGGTGAACAATCTTCGATCCGGTACTAATCTTCATTGCATTCTTCGTGTTCACTTTCTTCAATGAATCTCTACAGCTCTGATGCCACTATTGTGAATGAACAAGTACCGAGATGGAATTCGATTTTGTCTACCGCGGCTACTGCCTTGCTAGATCAGATCTACAATCCTCCGGAGTGTAGACAGACACTACTGACCTATGTTGTAATTCGTTTAAGCATTGGACAAAGATAAACCAGTGTGTGGAATAAAGAATAAACAGTTGAACATGTATAGGTAACAATTAGACATCCAATCATTTGAGATCATTCAAGATAAAACTACATGTGCATTTAAGCTACTGTATTATCAATTATCCTTTTGTAAGAGTGCTATTGTGACAAACCCACACAGTGCGTCGGCACAAGAGAAGCTATGTCTCTCACGAGTAATGTTAGATCATCTCCCTTACTAGCGGACTTTTTGGACGTCGGCTCAGGACGTCAGCTCAACGACACTATGCTTAGCTCAAGTTGACACTCAACCAATTGACAGTCCAACCAATTCTCTCATCTTCGATCTGCTTATATAGATGGAGAGAGAAAGGGTTTAATCTAATCTCTGATTACAAGAATGACTGATTAAGTATGTTCCAAAGACATTCAGATTGCCTTCAACATCATCCGTGGAAGAGGACATCCTCCTGGTACTTTCTTGATTTTCTTTGCACTTGGCGCATGAAGATCCACTGCCTTTCGATCTTCGAGTCTTCTTCACCTTCGTGTCTCATTTGACCTTTGGTGGCTTCGCCTTTGAGCTCCTTTGGTCTTCGAACATTTGACCTTCGAGGTATTCGTCTTCTGTCATGTTCAACTGAAATGGTTATGTGGCGGTTGTGATATGAGGTGGTTTTCTGCGTGTGGGCAATCCCTTTGTATTTATGTAGGTACAAAGACTTGTTGGTCCGTTTGGTGTATTTTTGCAAACATGAGCTCAAAAGCTAGCAAAGCTTTGTGGCTCAAAATATTTTGTTTCTTTAGCTTTTGTATTTTCACATGACCCTTATGGATCTTGCTTTCTATAGAACATCTTCTAATCTAGAGATAACTTGTTTTGATTATGATGTTGGCTTGGTATTCCAAGCAAATAATATGTGAAGATAAACAACCTTATTTATTATCCTGACTTCTGCATGAAGGGTACAAATATATATATATTTTTAAAGAATCGGCAAAACATGTTTCCAGTTTGGATCTAAATTCTCTTGCTATATTAGTACTTCTTGTAATATCTTTCGATATTTTCATGCAGTATACACAAGGATGCCTAGATGTAGCTCCATGAGACACATTTTCCATGCATTTTAATGTTTTCAAATCACTTGCCAAATGCCATTACACATTGAAATTTCCTTTTTCATGTACATTGAACTTTACACCATCCATATGCTCTTTGATGATCCAAAAATATTGTAAATTCTCAAAACGAGTAGAGTGCAATATTAATGCATTTGTTCAAATTCTATTCTAATATTTGAAATATTTTTTTCACATGACTCGTTATTTGTTTGAGCAACTCTTGTACAACACTCTCTCTTTCATGACAGTAACAAGACATATTTCTGATCTCACTTTCCAAAAACTGATACCGATGCATTGAAAATGTATTTCCATAATTTTGCAATCTCTCACAATATCCCAATAAATCATTATACTCATTGCAGGTCCATATAATTAGATGAATCATTGAGGAGAAGACAAGATGTTGTAGGGTATTACGATCTTGAAAATACAAAGATCCATTTGTCCACAAATCCTTTTTTTTTCTTCCCTTCAGTCCTATGACGTAGATGCTCATCAAATATTGATGATCCTTTGACTCGTCTTTTCTATAAAGGTGCCATGTCAAATAGGAATGTCTAAATGAAGATGATACAAAATCATCATTATAAAAAGTACAAAAAGCAGTCACAACCATCAAAGTTGCAAAATGAATGGACATGAAATATGAATAACATATAGAATCAATTCATAAAATGAAAAAACATTTCTTTTTTGCAAGTAAAAAGTAAAAACATCATATTGAATTTGTCATGTTAGCTTGATCAAATTCTTTCTTATGAAAGTCAACCATTTCTCATAGAGATTTAGTTGTCATAGTGATCTCTTTTGTTTTTGAAAACAATGACACT
Organism: Diphasiastrum complanatum; assembly: GCA_029204225.1. NCBI lineage: Eukaryota > Viridiplantae > Streptophyta > Lycopodiopsida > Lycopodiales > Lycopodiaceae > Diphasiastrum > Diphasiastrum complanatum. Next base: position 14,312,152 of record CM055107.1, on the reverse strand, counting down.
ACAAAAATCATAATCTAAATTTTCTAGATATAGTGACTATTAAATAAATAGCATTCACATTAAGATTTGACAAGCCACTATTTGGAATATAGAAAGATGAGAAGTAGTATGTCAAAAACAAAAGGCCAAATCAATGTGTTCATAAGAAACAATAATAGCCTACACACCTTTCAAACCATATGAAAATATAGACACCTTTCTAATTTGAATGAAAATCCATAACATTTCATTATGGAAAGGCATAGCTTCATAGCTATGTGCAAAAATGCACTTTGCTTATTTATGCACTAAAAAATTCAAATTCAAATGGATACTAGAAAGATGTCTTGTATGTTGCAACCAATATAGTAGATGTTTGTTCATAGATCATAATAGTCACTATAGCAACAACACAACAAGCACTTCCAAGGCTACTAGAACTGTAGGCTCCAAGTTAAATCTATATACACATTTGTTTGATGTTCTAGCTACATTAAAAATCTTTTGGCATCAAGATCGAAAAACCAAAAAATTTATAGTACATGGTCGGTTTGATTTTAATGTATTTAAGCTTGCATAGTGAACGATATGTAGAACACTATCATAGGTCTTTGCATACAAATTGTTAGATCAATAAAATATAGCTGACAATTTTGAGTACTCAAATTCATCTCACATAGATTCTTTCTTAGTTTCAAGTTCAATTCAATGCAAATGAATGTATACAAGCTTTATGAGGTTGCTTATAAATATTAATGATGAGACGTAAGTTGTATGTCAATTCATGCATATCTCATATTTGTCTTTAGTTAAGGGTATGGACTTAACAAGACAAAAAATAATAAAAGAAGCCGATTGAGAACAAAGGCATTTCATATCAATCAAAGATATTGCTCAAAGGAGGGCTCTTTATTTTACGTCAATTCCAATAAAAAATTCGACATTAATCAGTTGTTAATATGCCTAGTAAATTTTCATAGTATGACAATGAGAAGGTGAATAGCATAATTCTCAAGTTAGATAAATCTAAGATTATTGAAGGATGAAAACATGGAGAGCATTAGTCGTGTAGTCATGAATGGCTCACTTTCAAGCTCAGAACGTTCTAAGAATTTTAATTTCAGTGTCTAATCAGTAAATAATATCTTGTGGTTGGCAACTATTCAGGTAAAGTTGATTTTGTGTGATATAAATGGATAGTTTATTTTTGTATAAGCATTATTTTTTATAAGGCCAGTTAATACCCATTTTAAGATTCCTTGGATGGAGAAAATTTCACATCATCATTAAAAAAATTAAAAATAAAAATTCCAAGTGATCAAATTTTTTATGATAACGAGGAATGTTTTGTGTACACTTATCTACGTTCCACTGACTCTCCCAATTGGAACACGATCATTTGGGTTGGGACGTGACCGTTTGGTGTATATCGCTAGCGCACCCACGCGCTCTCTCTCTCTCTCTCTCTCTCAATCGATCTTTCCAAAGAAAAAATCGCTAGCGCGCCCGCATTCGCACTCTCTCTCTTTCTCTTCCTCTCAATCGACCTTGCAAAAGGAGAAATAAAGGCTGTGTTTATTTTCCACATCTCCGCGTTCTGTGTCTCTCTCTCAAGCTCTCTCGGTATGTCTATCATCATTCTTTGTGTTTTCTTTGAAGGCAATAATCACTGATTAGTCAGAATAAAAAACGACCACTTCTCTTTGCTGACGTAGTTCTATTGTGAGAGAGTTTAAGAGTTCAAGCCTCACGTAGATCCGTTTAAAAAAAATACTTTCAAAATTTGATGTCATTATCTTAACGTTCCTGACCACCTTTGCCTCCAATGTGATATTTGAACGGTGTATTACCTCTAAGAACTGTGATCATCATTTTCCTTCAAAACTTGTCTTGGAAGCTGTAAGAAACCTGCTGCTTCCTACGAAACCACAAAAAGCAAGTTCTTACAGACACTAACCCTCCGTTCAAGATCATTAGTGTTGTTGTAATCAACCTAGAATGACGATCAGACAGTTCAGTCAATCACAACTTCTTCCCTCTAATGGCTTGAACTCGGTAGTACCTTCAAATAGCAAGCTCTTACGAACACTTACAAGATCGAGGCCATTCAAGATCATGACGATGAGGCCGCAATCAACCAAATAGTGTTTAAGTGTTTTCCTGGCCAAATCAAGGCGATTCTTCAAAATTGACTTGAATTAAGAAAAACCCAAGCATTCTTCTTGTGCGAATCAAGTTGCCCCTTCAAATACAATAACATAAGATATAACGAACGTTTCTTTTTATATTTCTAATAATTTTCAAATTAACTTTTTGCACGATTTTCAGGTTATCACAGAAGAAGATGTAGCATCAACAAGTGCTACAAAGGTAAATCAAACTCTGTTTATCTATTTCATTTTCGAAAGTTTTCTATTATGCAATTTACAAAAAACATACATTAGATAAATTATTTGAATGCATGAAAACACACCTACACCAAAAAGAAGACGAAAAACATTCACATCTACAAATTAGAATGCATCAAAAATAGAAAGGTTTAAATTGGACAAACAACATCACTGACGAAAAGATATCACCAACGCTATGAAAACCCTTCTTAAAAAATGTTGGCAGATGCATCTCTATATGCTCCTTTTAAAAATAGTTTTATTATATCTACAATTTGTACTACTTATGACAAAAGATTGCAAATAATTTAGAATCATTCTATATAGATCTATTTGCTTCATGTGGCTCAACTGGTTATAGCATATTACAAAACAACCCAAGCAATTCCAAAAAAATATTGGTACTTGAAAAGACATCAATACATATAAATATAAGTTGATTGTCAACTATAAATAGTTAAAATATGTTTTCATTTATCATTTATCATTCAATGATTCCCGATTTTATAGTCACAAAGACATGAAACATTGTAATGATGTTACATATTCCTTGCCAATTATATAATAAGTACCAAGAACAAAATACATATTCAGTGCATTATAGAACATTATAAAAATATACACAAAATGACAATAATCATCTAAAAGATATACAACAATCTCTCATGTTCTTTTTTAATATTTATATATAAACATGAATCTAAGGTGTAAGTTTCTAAGATAGATTCTAAATTTTGGTCTTCTACTTGAAAGTATTGGAGTCACTAACATATGAAGCATTGCAATGATGTCACATACACCTTGCCATTTATATCATACATTTCCTTGTGATCTAATAATGATTGTATTAGAGTATTTTTTAAAGTGACTTTTTCAATTTGTATTGAATGAAGTTCCAAGATAATTTGAATACATATTAGGTAGATTCTAAAATATTGAATCTTAATTAGATGTAAATGTCTATGACTAGGCTGGCCTTTGTTTCTAGTTGAGTTGATATCATGATAGTAAAGAAAATTGTATTTTTTGTAGGTATTGACAGAACACCATGACATTCTTTCATGGATATTCAGTGAGACATCCTACCTTACTATCATCAAACTAACATGGAAGGAGATCTACTAAGTGTTCTTAGAATTACCAATTTCATTGTAGAGTGTCATTTGGTTGGAGATCTAAGGACATAATTATGATAGGCTCAATATTTCCATGGAGCTGATTCAAGGCACCCTTGTTTATATGACATAAAGATAGCAAAGACGTGACCAAGAGTATAGAGATAATCAACCTTGAGACAAAGAAGATGCAAATTGGCAACCATTGCTACCCATTCTTATTCATAATATTCATATTTGTACACTTCATGCAAAGGTGCATTAAAAATGTGTGTGTGTGTGTGTGTGTGTGTGTGTGTGTGCTTGCATGCGTGCGTCTTCAAATATTGTTTATATATATTACCAAACTAGAATCATTTTCAAAGCAAGTCATTTTCCAAATTAGAAGATATTGTCTAAAGCAAACTTACATGAAGGCCATATAAATAAATAAATAAATAAATAAACAATAAGCTTTCAAGTAGATTAAAAAAATTGTAGGCTTTTTAATACTGCAACCAAAAACTCTTGGTGGCTAAAATTCTCTACCTTCCGATATCCTTCATCGATCAAGGCTTACTGTTGTAAAGCTACCTTTACAAGCTTTACTTGCGGCGCCATCGGCGCCAGCTATGTCCCCGGCGCCAGCAGCGCCCCTGCTGCTCCCGGCGCCGGCGCCGCTCCCGGCGCCACTGTGACCAGAATCCAGCCGGCGCCAAGTTCCTATGGCTGAAAATCTTTGATCGGTTCTAGCGAAGTCCAGAGAGCTCAGATCGATGTGCAATCACCTCACACGATCTAGGCATGATTAAAGGAAGCCTGGGGATCAATAAAATCTAGAGAGAGAAAATGACTTTCTAGAAAGAGAAAATCCTAGAGAGAGAAAAACGTGCTTTACCAGCTTGGGTAGAGTGCTTGGTATGAGGGGGGGTGCCGAATCACACCAATACTATAGGGGAGTGCGGGTTGCGACTCAGGGCGAGCTCCAACCAAGTCTCAGCCTCCCTTGCTGGAATGTTGTCATGGCTCTCGCCTTGGCATGCTAGCGCCCCGGAGACTAGAGTCAGTCACACACTTGAAATGTAACCTTCTCAGATTTATCAATAAAGTGGGATTTTCCTCAAACTGACTCTGATTACCTTCTGGGTTTCAGTGTTCGGTAAAAGCGCCAGTTGTAAGGCCGCTTTCAAAATTTTTAACTTGGCACATAGCTGAGGGTCGTATCCCGGGACGCCAGCGGTATGCCGTCGGGACCATTCGGTCCGTGGCGCCAGCGGTATGCTGTCGGGACCATTTGGTCCAAGAACTGGTTGTTTCCATATCTGTCGCGGCTTGTGGTTCTGAGTGTTCCTTGCATGAACGTGAATGGGTTAAGCTCTTGGGGAACGGGCTCTAACCTGTCGGCTGAGTTGGATGGCTTGCTTGGGTGGATGTTACCTGTTTATGGCTGTCCAGTCTGGCGTGGCGCCAGGTTGGCTTCCAGCGCTCGTGACGAAGCTTTCAGTTGGTTAAGTCTGATGTAAGTCAGACCGCTTGCTTGGAATGGATGTTACTCGTTTGTAACGAAGCTTCGAGTTGGTTGAGTTTGATGTATGTCGGGCGGCTTGCTTGGAGGGAAGTCACCCACGTCGAGACCCCCGATCTGGCATGGCGCCAGGTTGGATCTCAATGTTGGTTTTCGGAACTTCAAGTTGGTTAAGTCTGATCGTTGTTGGCGAGTTGGCTGCTTGTATGTCAAGTGGGTTTGGATGGCAAGAGTTGAAGGCTGGGAAGCTAAGTCGTGGTTCCCGGCTCCCTTTGGGATGCCTGCGCTACATGTGGTATCAGAGCCGACTGGCCGGTCAGCTATGCGGATCTCACGGAAATGGCCACGGTTTGGGGTTCATCAAGACAACTGTTGTGCAAGGTGCTGCCCACAGTGTAAGCACGGGTGCGTCCACGGTCGGGGTGGTCGGCAGAACGGGGGACTTGATGAGTCAAAGTGCTGCCCTTGAGGTGTAAGCACGGTCAGTTCTCGCGGTTCGGGCCTGGCGCTGTCTGCACGTAGGGCGGATGAGGCAAAGTGCTGCCTAGGGAGGTGAAAGCACGGTCTGTACCTTGTGGGGTGCGGGGCGACATATTCGAACTGTACGGGTTAACCATTGATACAGAGATGCTGCTCGAATTCGGGTGTAAAGCACGGGTGGTTAGCTGCCGGTGCGGGATAGCTGCCGATCGTTTAGCTATAAGGGCTATCGACCAAAAGGTGGTGGGGCGTGACTGAGGCAATGTGCTGCTTAATGGTGAAAGCACGGATAGTTGGAGGGGTGTCCTATGTGGGCTGATTCTGTGATCGATTTGTATGGGCGCGGCCAGGCAAAGGTCCGTTGGCAGGACCATCTCAAAGGGGGACCTTGCCTTTGTTACTTGTTAGTAAACCTGCCTGAGTGTCTTACTTGTACGTATTCGTGGTGAGTCTTAGTACTCGTGCTTTGCCTGGTTTGCATGATTGCTTATGATACAAGGAGCTGATGGCTCGAGAAGGAACCTTTTCTTTTGAAGGCTGATACCATCAAACAAAGAGGACTACAGAATCTGTGGGGCGGATTTGAAGTTCAAGTACTCACACGTGAACGACAACGAAACGACTCAATGTTTGCAAAGGATGGATGGCTAGCCTATTTCTTGGGTTAGTTTCATTTGCGACAACGCCCACCAGACGCAAGCAGGAAGTCAAAAGTTGGAAAGGGCCATTTCAGGGGAGATCTTCTATGGAGCAGTTGGTCTTCATTTTGGGACGGCCACCTTCGGAACTGAAACTCACTGAGCATGGGCGATATCCAGAATCTGTGCGGCGGATTTGCAGTTCAAGTACTCGCACGTGAACGACAACGAAATGACTCAATGTTTGCAAAGAATGGATGACTAGCCTGTTTCTTGGGTTAGTTTCATTTGCGACAACGCCCACCAGACGCAAGCAGGAAGTCAAAAAGTTGGAAAGGGCAATTTCAGGGGAGATCTTCTATAGCAGTTGGTCTTCATTTTGGGACGGCCACCTTCGGAACTGAAACTCACTGAGCATGGGTGATATCCAGTATCAGTTGGATTTTTCCTCAAAGGGGAAAAGACTAGGATCCTCTTCAGAGATTGGCAACAAGTTGGATCGAGCCATAATCCTAGCCGATGGGAAGCAAAGTGTTGGAAAGGCTTTTTGTCCGAAGAACTCTACTCTAAAGTCCGATCAGCTGATTTATTAAGTGGAGGGGAACTATCACACACACCTCTCTCTTGGGGCAAATTTTGAATTAAAGTTGATCAAAATGGGGGCAAATTCAAGGTGACCTAGCCATACTCACACGAGGAGACTGGCGAACTTTGGACCTAATAAGTTGACAAGTTTTTGTTGTGGAAAGGAAAGTTTGTTATAGGCTTTCTCTGGACCAGCAATGATGAGGAAACATATGAGTACGCTGGCTTGTGTTACGTGTAAGGCAGCTGATCAATGAAGGAACTGTGAAAGTTGAGTCTTGCATGAGAGACTTGGTATTTCGAACGGACGCTAAGGGACAGTTCGCGTTGAGATCGGATTAGTGCAAACTCTGGGTGCATGTTTCTGATTCAAAGAGAGCTACTTGAAGCCAAGCTCGATGTACACTTCTTGTTTTGACTGTGAGACAACTAACCAGTGATGGAATTGTGAAAGTCAAGTTTTGCGCGACGGACATGGTGCTTCAAACAAACGCGAAGAGATAGTTCGGATGCGGATCAAACTGGTGCGACACTTTGGCTTTCCACGAGGTCAATGGTTACATTTGGGCTGATTCAAAGAGCTACTTCAAGCTAAGTGAGAGGTGCATTGCGGAGTACTCAATCTTTGCCTACCTTAAAGAGCCAAGATGGAAAAGTATCAAGATCAGGCTTGGACAAGGAGAGAAATCAAGGTGCAGAAGCAACAAGGCACGGAGTGGACCATAAAGTGGGCAATCAAACGATAAATCCTTCGGCTCAGGGAGCCTTGATACCTGTGCGGAACTGAACAAACCTGGAGCTCAGGGAGCTCAACACAAAGTGCATCAAGGACAAATCAGGAGCTCAAAGGAGTTCCAAAGTCGAAAGTCAGAAGCGACAGGGGCGAACATTTCAAAGAAAGGCCTCTGTCACCAATTAATAAGGTTCTCGGGTTTTACGAAAGCGATATCAAATCTACGCTTTTCCCAGACAAAGATATATTTTCAAGTTATGTAATTTTTCAGTACAAAGAGCTGAGCCTCCGACTTGTGGTGTGCCAGCTTCAATGTTAATAAAAAAGTGGCCAGTAAATTGAGTACTGTGCCTAGTAGCTTAAATGTATAGTCATTTTAATTGGGAGACACCTTTACTTTAATCTGACATCTGATGAGGACATCAGATTTTATAAAGGTGGGGTGGATGTTGTAAAGCTACCTTTACAAGCTTTACTTGCGGCGCCATCGGCGCCAGCTATGTCCCCGGCGCCAGCAGCGCCCCTGCTGCTCCCGACGCCAACGGCGCCGGCGCCGCTCCCGGCGCCACTGTGACCAGAATCCAGCCGGCGCCAAGTTCCTATGGCTGAAAATCTTTGATCGGTTCTAGCGAAGTCCAGAGAGCTCAGATCGATGTGCAATCACCTCACACGATCTAGGCATGATTAAAGGAAGCCTGGGGATCAATAAAATCTAGAGAGAGAAAATGACTTTCTAGAAAGAGAAAATCCTAGAGAGAGAAAAACGTGCTTTACCAGCTTGGGTAGAGTGCTTGGTATGGGGGGGGGTGCCGAATCACACCAATACTATAGGGGAGTGCGGGTTGCGACTCAGGGCGAGCTCCAACCAAGTCTCAGCCTCCCTTGCTGGAATGTTGTCATGGCTCTCGCCTTGGCATGCTAGCGCCCCGGAGACTAGGGTCGGTCACACACTTGAAATGTAACCTTCTCAGATTTATCAATAAAGTGGGATTTTCCTCAAACTGACTCTGATTACCTTCTGGGTTTCAGTGTTCGGTAAAAGCGCCAGTTGTAAGGCCGCTTTCAAAATTTTTAACTTGGCACATAGCTGAGGGTCGTATCCCGGGACGCCAGCGGTATGCCGTCGGGACCATTCGGTCCGTGGCGCCAGCGGTATGCTGTCGGGACCATTTGGTCCAAGAACTGGTTGTTTCCATATCTGTCGCGGCTTGTGGTTCTGAGTGTTCCTTGCATGAACGTGAATGGGTTAAGCTCTTGGGGAACGGGCTCTAACCTGTCGGTTGAGTTGGATGGCTTGCTTGGGTGGATGTTACCTGTTTATGGCTGTCCAGTCTGGCGTGGCGCCAGGTTGGCTTCCAGCGCTCGTGACGAAGCTTTCAGTTGGTTAAGTCTGATGTAAGTCAGACCGCTTGCTTGGAATGGATGTTACTCGTTTGTAACGAAGCTTCGAGTTGGTTGAGTTTGATGTATGTCGGGCGGCTTGCTTGGAGGGAAGTCACCCACGTCGGGACCCCCGATCTGGCATGGCGCCAGGTTGGATCTCAATGTTGGTTTTCGGAACTTCAAGTTGGTTAAGTCTGATCGTTGTTGGCGAGTTGGCTGCTTGTATGTCAAGTGGGTTTGGATGGCAAGAGTTGAAGGCTGGGAAGCTAAGTCGTGGTTCCCGGCTCCCTTTGGGATGCCTGCGCTACACTTACTGGTCATAAAAATTTGTATACTGCGACTAAAAACTCTTAATGGCTAAGATTCTCTACCTTCTAAAATTTACAATAGGTAGCGTGCTGACAAATTAACAAATAAATCAATTAAACTAGAGAAATATCTACCTCTCATAACTAGAAAAATATGAAATTCCGAAGCACGAAAAATATGTACTATTCCTTTGAGAATTTTTTTTAGCAAAATGTGCTATGAACTTATAAATTAGTCTTGTATTGCCCACATATAACATTACCAAGTCTTATGTGAAATTTGGGCACTCATAAAACACACCTTCACAATGTCAATTTTCGTGAATTGTTATCATGAACTTAATAGTTAAGCTCGTAATAAAAAAAAAATTAAAGGTTAGTTAAGCTCATAATAACAATTTGTTAAAATCATGCACACCTTTTGCTATACATGAAACTTCTTACCAAAGGAATAGTTATCGGGTTTTTTCAGTCGTAAAACTAGTTTGCTTCAATTTTTTCAAAGGAAAGGAAGGCGGCTCCCCGAGGCACCTCTTTTTTTGTTAATGTTTTTTTTCACATGCACAAGGAAGTTCCACCCCCTCAGCCATTCTACCATGGGACGGGCTTTTCGCCTTAGGCTATTGGCCTTGGTTGGAGGCCCTTCCCCCGCCTCCTCAATTGTTCCACCATGGGAAGGGCCTTGCAACTCAAGCTATCGCCCTCGGGTGAAAAACCTTTGATGGGACCCTCCCCCCAACAATTGTTTTACCAAATCTAAAAAAGTGGTTTCTTTTGAGCTTTGCAAATGCTTGGTCCATTCATTATTTGATTTTGTCAAAATCTTTGTGTTTCACAATAGTTAATTTTCCCAAGGTAATAGACCTAGGTTATTATACCCATAATCACTCGAGGAATTTGCTTGATGTCCTGATAGCTTGGAGAAAAAAAAAACTAAGAAAAAAACAGCAAATCCCTGTTCACATCGGCCATGCAAGGGATTTTACGGTCCTTTGAGCCCTTGCCCTCGCCATGAATCCCTGCCTCTTCTTCACCTCTCATTTTCATATAAAAACAAGGGGCTTATGGGTACTTAAACATAAATAACTTGCCTCCTCATTAGTGATCACTCTTTACTTTGTATAGAAAAGGGGGAGATGGGTCCTTGACATAAATAGCTCAATCCCTTTCCTCTTCATCACCCCTTACTTCCATATAAAAAAGGGGGAGATGGGTACTTGACATAAATAGAATATGATGGGGTTTTGTGATTTATTAGTGGTATGCATATGCATTTATTGATAACTGAAAACGCTGCACCTTCCAACTAATTCTCAGCCCCCAATGCCCATCTTCATCATCCCTTCAAAAAAGCCTCAACAAATTCTAATTGCAACTAACAAACAAACACATACCCATAACCCCAACCCACCCCCCCCCCCCCCCCCCTTCCCCCACCCAATGTCAACTCTCTCTCTCTCTCTCTCTAATGGATGCACAAGGGGCTTGGAGTTTGAAGGGCAGATAAGCCTTTCATATTGAAAAGACTAGGTTATTTGTGGGTTTCAAATGAGTTGTTGTAGGGTTCATGGTTGCCTATCAATATGACGGTTGCATTTCAGAAAATGCTTTTTAATGAGCGTTTTGCTTTGGGTTTTGGCTTTCTTTGAAGCCTTTGACGTGCATTGCAAGGCGTGAATGCCAAGCCATCTCTTCTTAATGGCATCATGACAAAACTTTAGCCCCCACGTTCTCAGCCCCGCCACTGTTGAATATCTTCTCGGGATTTTTTTCATATCCGACGGTAGGATGACTGACATGTGGAAATGGTACACGTGGCAGAATCGTTGCGGGCGGGCTGAATTAAAGTGCAATGGAGCGCTATGAGGGAGAACAGAGAGATCTCGAAGGAAGGGGAGAGGTAATGCTGTTGTGGAGAAGGAAGGGGAGAGGGAGAGAGAGGGAGGAAAGGGAAGGGGGAATGCTGTTGTGAGATGCATTCCAGTTTAGTTCTTCGTAGTTTTGAGCAAATTCCACCATCTCCATTGAATTCTGTACCAGCAGTAGTCCTTTCTCAGTCCCACAGTCCTCTGCTCTGCCTCTGTGATGATGATTCCTCACACTACACACTTCACAGTCTCTTTTCTTGCTTTTCTAGTCTCAACATTATAGTCTGAGTCTCCCAAGCTGCAGCCATGTCCAACAATCCCCCACACAGAGTCACAGCAGCAGTAGAAACTGGCAATGAGAAGCTGAATCCCATGCCTAGGTTGGGATTGAACCAGCCCTCAGAGCAGCAGCTGCCCACTATCAGTGAGACAGTGGAAGAAGCCTGCAGTACCTCTTCACAGGCCAACAAACCCAAGCCAAAGCGTGGATCAAAGAGCCTGAGCTTGCCTGAACCCACAGACCCCTTTGAAGAAACACCCATTATGTTCTCTGCTGATGATGACAGCCAGGAGCTCTGCAAGCCTGAGAAGCCATGGCCCAAAGGTCCATTGGGCGTATTGACTAATTTGATTTCATGCTGGCATAGAAGGAGCCCAAAGATGAAAGCCTGGGAGAGAAGAAGAGCCTCTGCGTTGCTGGAGCTGAGCAAGAGGCAGCAGGCAGCTCTAGCAGACAAGCAAGACACCATTGATTTGCTGGAGTGGCAGCTGGAGCAGCTGCAGGTGATGGCAGGGAAGGAGCAGGATCTACAGGAGAGTGAGAGCGCAAGAATTAAGGGTTTATGTTCACAGGTTGACACAGCCAACCCAGCAAGCACAGCAGAAGAGATTCTAGCCTCTCTGCAGAGTCCTTACAGGGAAACTGCCTCTGATGACCCCTATCACAGAATGCAATCCTCTTCCACAGAGGTGGTGCTGTTTGAGATGGCAGTGATCAGAGCTCGCTTGTCCATTCGCTACTTCTGTAATGTGTTCATTAAGCAGATGGAGATCTCTGGCTACCCTGTGTGTAGGACTCTGGCAGAGATGGAGCCCTCAACCACCTTCCTCAGAAAAGAGCACACTGCTTTTGTGTTAGATTCTCGGATTAATAGAGCATTTTTCCATTCTTTTGAAAATGATAGCTTCGATGACACAGGGCTAATGACCATCCTTGATCCTGAGAAGAGATGTGCAAGCAGGCTAGGAGAGTACAAGCGCATGAAGACAGTAAATGCAATTGATGCAGTGAATGCGAAGCATTCTGCGTACGAGCCAGATTTTCTCAAGTTCTGCCAAGTGAAAACCAGAGACCTTTGGGCTCTGTTCCATCTCAGCATGGTGTTCAAGAGTGTGGAGGAAAGAGAGGCCTTCACCGGTGCTTTTCTGGATGTTGCAAAGGCTGTGTGGCTCTTGCACAGGTTGGCGTTTTCCATCAATCCTCCTGTTGTGATTCTCCGAGTTGGGAGGGGAATGGACATCAATGTGCAGTATGTGGAGCCTGTGGCGACGCCGGATCGGAGCTGCAGTAGGTGTGTATCCCCGAAAGTAGAATTCATGGTGATGCCAGGTTTCAGAGCAGGAAGGAAAGTGATCAAGAGCCAAGTTTATCAGCATGTGCAATGTAAATCGACAAAGAAAGACTTGGAACAGAGGTGTTAAAGTCAAAGGTCTTGCAACAGAGGCCATTATCAGACTGTTAAAATGGAGAATGAGCTGCTTTAAGCTACGGCGATCAATCGGCGAGAAAGCGAATAAAACGGCCGAGATCCAGCTCAGAAAATGGGCAGCTTTCAGTTCCTACTGGCATTCAGAAATGGACTGTTTCAAACTGCTGGCATCCAAATTGGAAATTTTCAGTTTCAAACAGCCTGATATTCTTTAAATTTATATTTTGCAGTTCTTCAAACAGGATGACTAAATACTTATTGCAGCAAAGAGGAACGATGCTTTATCCTAACATCTTCTGTTTCATGCAAAATTCCCTTTTCTTTTCATCAATGGGATGCTGATTGAATATCCGAAATCAGCTCATTGCCTGAATTTGGATGTCTTTGCCTGATTCTTTAACATGATGAATCTCTTGTACATGATCTAGTTGGGATGATGAATATTGAATTGATCCCTTATGTAACAAATGGAACCCTAAGTTGTTCTACGAATACATGCAAAGACAGGTACTAATTTTTGTTAAATCTTGTATGTATGTGCAACAGCTGCTCAGATGATTTCATTTTTGTAATTCAACAATCATACTTGAAACTGGTGACTTGACACATTTCCATTTAGATATGATAGAGAAAAGTGGGTTCAAGTTTCCTTAAGTTGGTTGCAGGTACAGAGTGAGATATCTAGACATTCATTTTTATCATGCAATGCTACAATATAGTGCTGTGCAACTAAGCACCAAATAGCTTGGTTGCTTCTACCAAATAAGGGATGTGTGCAGATGCTTTGTACATAATAGATTACTGAAATACGTTTTAATATACATAAAGAACAATATTCAGAGTAAAATTTACTTACAAAATGCCAAGTCCAAACTGTAATTTAGGAAATCTATTTAGTCCATCGATGCTGCCAACTATAATTGAGAGCCTCCCAAGTCTGGAAAGATATTAAGTAACTACTTCAAAAGTGGATCCATGAATTTCTCTATCTTTTATCTTCTCTCTCAGAGGTCACCTATTCTGAAATCAAAACTTCAAAGCATCAACAAATGACCCATTGAACTGTCAACCAATGTCCAAAACAAATATTTTTGAAGCTAACCAAGAAATAATGCAATAGATTCTAGATAAAGTAACAATCTATGTAACATCATGAAGATTGTTTGAAGTAATGTCATACATTGTGGGCTGTTTGACATAAGTGCTGGACCCGGCCAGAATCATCAACAATAGTTTGCATTTGAGCCTTCAAAGGGCTTTCAATTACCATTTTCTTACATAAAATATTCTTTTTTGTGAAGTTTGAGATCAACTCATCACATAGCTGTAAGTTCTTTTGAATTATTCACAAAACTAGAAACTCACTAGTTACTCAAAGCTGGCAGAAAAATCAATTGAAAAATTCCAAGGCTTGGCAAAGGACCAAGTAGATTACTATTGTTGAAATCCTTTGCTAACATATATTAACTTGTAATTCATGTACCTTGGTTTCATTTTGTAGCCACCTCTCCTAGTGATATTAGGTACACATGAAAACTAGCAAGACTTGGTCCTTGATTCCTCTTTGTATTATGTAGCCACCTCATCTAGTACAATATCTAGGATTTGTGTAGATCAAAAATTTGTGAGGAAGGTTTGTTCAGTTTGGTGGACCTTCCATCAACAAGGCTCCTCCAAATCATCGTAAGGAGGAATTTGGGGAGCTAATTTCACAGTGAAGACAAAGTCCTATGTGATCCCCTCCCATGCCCTATCCTGAAGCCAATTGGCCTAGGGTCTTCACCAGTTGAACATTAGAAGAGAATCACTTGTGCAATAACAAATCTTTGATTGAGATACACATCACAATCCAAGTAATCTAATGTGCAAGTTGATGTGGCCATGAAAAATGAGGAAAGTGAGTTGTGGTAGACAAATCCACAATAAAAGTCTTTCAAGAATTAAACTATTAACAATATTGGATCATGATGAGCCAAGTAAGCTAAAGCATGAAAGTGGAGCAATCCTTTGTTGTCAACTAAGATGGCTTTTTGATGCCATATGCACTTACTTGTTTTACGATCATTTGTCAAAGATGATAAAACTTGTCAAGCTCTAGCTGGAGCTATTCCCACCATATGGTGCACAAGACATCCCCAATAGCTCTCGATTGCACGTTCAGTAGCATATCAGAATGACGTCCATCAATTTTGCATGGCCACTGGGGGGAGGGGAGGGTAGTAGTCGAGGTGATTGGCCTCCCATGGTGGAAGGGATGTAGATCAATCCTTCCCAACTACAAAATCCCTATCCACATCATGAGATCTTCGGTGTTTGACAACTTGAAGGAGTCTATCATTGGAAGGTCCACCAAATTGGAATTTGGATCAATCTTCCACATGAAACGTTGGTAAAAAAAGAGGCCCTCCTATAGTGTTGGAGAAGGTGGTCCAAGATACATACTACAAAGAGGAAACCAAGACTTCGTCTCACTATTTTGTAACAAAAGGGAAGCCTAAATTTTTTTCATTACATGTAAAGACAAGTACTAAATCTTCTTAATCTAGTATGTGCATGAGCTACTGAAATTATATATATATATATATATATATATATATATATATATATATATATATGTATGTATGTATATTGTTTTGCATTCAACGATCATGTTTGAAACTGGCACTTGACACATTCTCATCTACATATAAATAGATAACCAAATCCTTAATTCTTTTGTATGTATAGCAAGTAACGATCCAATTTAATTAGAGCATCCTAATTTCCATTTAGTAGCTCAATTAATAATTTATATGTGTCATAGAAAAGGTGGTCTTTAAAGTTATCATGAGAATTAAAAAACCTATGGGATTGCATATTCAATGTGAAGAATACATCTTTTAGAAGGAAAAAAAATCAAGTCAAATTTCAAAGGAGTTTAGTTAATGGTATGGAGTACTTGAAGAAGAAGGCAACAAACAATAAAAGAAGGCGATTGGGAACAAAGACATCCAAAAAATAGTGGGTATTCAATTTATATCAATCAAATATGCTGCTACAAAGCGGGGGTACAAATTGTTAACATTCCCATTATATTTTCATAGTATGACAATGAGAAGGTAAATAACACAATTCTCAAGTTAGATAAGCCTAAGATTATTAAAGAACAAAAACATGGAGAGTGTTAGTATTACATTCATGAATGGCGCACTTTCAAGCTCAAAATATTCTAAGAATTTCAACCTTAGTGTCTAATCAGAGAATGATATCTAGTGGTTGAGGTTGATTTTTTGTGATATAAATGGATGACTAACTTTGTAAGAACATTATTCTTTGAGTTAAGATCATGATTAAAAAAATTGTATTTTTTATAGGTGTTAAAAAAAAACATGACATTCTTTCATGGATATTCAGTAGGACATTGTACCCTACTACAACCAAAACTCACATGGAAGGCGTTCTAGTAAGTGGCCTTAGAATTAACAATTTCATCGTAGAGTGGCAATAAAGACATTATAATGTATGTTCAGTATTTTCCATTGAGCTAATTTGAAGCACCCATGTTTATCTTGCATGAAGATAGCAAAAGACATGACCAAGAGTATAGAGATAATCAGGAGACAAACAAGATGCAAATCGACAACCAGTGCTACCAATTCTTATTCATAACATTCATATTCGTACACTTCATGCAAAGGCGCGTATAATTAGGTGTGTGTGTGTGTGTGTGTGTGTGTGTGTGTGTGTGTGTGTGTGTTGTGTGTGTGTGTGTGTTTTCAAATATTGTTTGTGTGGAATACCAAACTAGAATCATTTTCTAAGCAAGTCATTTCCAAATTAAAAAATATTTTATCTAGAGCAGGCTTACACGAAGGCCATATTTAAATCAATTAAGACAATACACTTTCAAGTCAAGTAAAAAAATATTCCATGTAAATCGAACATTGGAGGATCATTGCATCACAAATATGTAAATCAAACATTGGAGGATCATTGCAGGAAAACAATCCGAAATTCAATAGTCAATTTAGAAAGAAATAATAATTGTGACGCAAGATTTTGAAGAACAAGTTCTATTCGACTACTCATAGTCGACAACATCATGAAATATTTATGAAATGAAATTTTCTCAAATATTAATGTGCAAACAATACAAAACTTAAGCACGGAGTTCATTGATGGAGTTCAAAGTGCATGGGGAGCAAATCACAACACACGTTATATGGTAGAATCCATTTTATATCATTATTAAAAAGTTTGTGCTATCGATTTAGATTTCTAGTATTCATATTGTGCACAGAAGTCATTCTTTTTTTCTCTCAAACAAAGCTGACCATAGACTATAGACCTTTTACAAAATACATGGTAAATGTAAAGCTTAAAGAGGCAAAAGCTTATCTGCCTCTTTGAAAAGGAGTAGGGGGGAGATGACAAAGTCACCAGTCCCAAATTCCCTATTATTCCTATCTAACCAAATGTTCCAAAGAGTAATGACTCTAATACATTGCCAGAAAGCATTAACATTTACATCATCAAAAGTGATATCATTCAGCAGTAGATTTGTGTGGCTGAATCTCCTGAATCTAACATGAAAGTGTTCAATAAAGAGGTCAGTCACTGATTGGCAAGGAAGAGATTGAAGTGGAGGGCAACAAGTAGGTGATCAGAAAGGGGGAAAGAAGAGATGGTGCTACAAGATAAACGGCTGGTCCAAATTCCTTTGCTGGAAAGGTAAAATCTGTCAAGTTTGGCAGATGTGAAGAAAAGGGGAAGGGGGGGAGGAGGGGGGGGGACATCCATTGTTCCAAGTATGATGGCAGGGGGAGCTGCACAGGGAAAGAACGTTGGAGCAATTAAAACTGTCTACAAAGCAATCCCATGCTTGTCTTTCTGCAAAGGAGATACAGTTAGGTCCATAAAGAGGGTGAAGATACATATCAAAATCACCCGTTAGCACATAGGAAAGGGAGTTATGGGGAGAGATATCGTTCCAAACGTCTATAGGAGAGTGAGGAGAATTAGGAGCATAAATGTTGAAGATATTAAAGACAAACCACATTTAGAAATGGTCCAAACATTATCACATCCTCCAGGGATGGAGAAATGAGAGGCAAGATTCCAATCTTTGGAGACAAGAGTCGCCAAGACTCTACATGTATCGTTAGCAGGGGTGCAAGAGTAATTGAAATTACGGATGAAAGGTTTGGTAAGCACATCAAGAAGAAAGCTACTCAATTTGGTTTCTTGAATGCAAATCACCAAGTTTGAGTGGCAAAGAGACGAGATAATTAAAGAGCAGAGAACGACAAATTGGGGAGTTGAGTCACATTCCAAGTCATGACCATGTTCATAGGAAAACAATGAGAAGAAGGAGAGTCGTGCGTGTCTACTAGAGAAAACAGGAGAGTGAAGAGCGACCTGAAAGAAGGAGCCTTTGTTGTGCCATAGCCATAGAATGGTTGTATGAGTAGCCCTTCCTTTTGCTCGTGCCAATGCTTTTAGAGAGCTACGAGCGAAAATTTTGTTGAATTGATTTTGTCCCATTTCAGTAAGAGGGCTCCATAATTGAGAGGTGTGGGTAGGATTATCGGTATATAAGCTCTCGTAGGAAAGCTCGTCAGAATGAGCTGGTGGAGTAGGAGATAAAAGTATCTCTTTGAACGTCCTATTCTTGGAGTCTGGTCTATTCCCCATGGATGCTTTTAGGTGGTTATCACAACTTTTTAAGCTAAACAATTAAGGTTGTAGGTTGATTTTTGGAACATCATGGTGCACGTCTAGAGGACTACGATTATCATCCTGATTAAACAAGGTTGGAGGCTCTAAAACCTCAGGCCTTTGTTTCCGGAGGTTCCTCTTCTTTGTTGACCGGAAGGTTGATACTTTCTCAAGAGGTGATCTCTACCTTTTGGAGGCCTCTTCATAGATACCAAAATTATATCTTATGTGTGTTGAGGGCTCTGTATTTCCCTGTATTGCCTAATGTCTTGGCCATGTTGTTGTTCTTACATTGTATCAAATGCAACACACATTATCATGCAAAAAATTTGAACAAAATTGTGGAAATCTGAGTATAGGATCATCACAAAGAATGGAAAAATATAATTGGCAAACAAGAGAGGAATTCCATGAAAGTACACAACATGGTGGAACCAATACAAAGAACAACCACACTTTACAACTTTTTCAATGGTTTTATATAAAAGCTCAAATCTGCCATAATACAAAATTGGTGAATTATGGAAAATTTAGAAAAGCATGCAAATTTGTACAAGGTGGCAGACAATAGAGATACAAAACTTTTAGAAATGTAATTAATTAAAAATATTTTTCTATCTTAATCCAGTTCATCTTGAATACTTCTTTCAATGAAAGTTGCAACTTAGAGTCATGCAATGATCGTCTTCTTCCACATGGATCCAAAAGATGGCAGTTCTAACACTTACTCAAATTAGCAAAAGAAAAAAATGCTTTCATTTTTTTTTTTCCAAATACAGCATATTTTGCAAAATGTGAAGGCCTGAAATGAAATCTATAGGTCCACATCTTAAGATTTACTATGCAATTATTTTTTTGATAAACATTTTCTAGTGAAACTATGGCCTCTGAAAAAAATGAGAAAGTATCCTAACTACCATTGTCATTGTTTCTCCATGTGGATGGAACTATGAATGGGCAACACTTATCTTGTTATTTTAAATAAAATATCAAAAAGTCGGACAATGCATGATCTATTGAAAGTTCACCAACAAAACTTTTCAAGCCTCGATGATGAATTGCAAACTCATTAAGGAAGATAGTTTCATGTCATAAAAAATGTACATTAGTTTCAATGTAGAAAATTTGGTTTAAAATATTGACCAAAATGAAACAATACAAAGTACTTGCACATTTTGCTTTGTCCTCTTCTATGACTTTTTCATGGTCAATACTATGACCTCTGGTTGGCATCAATGAAATGGACTCATAAATATTTGGCTCTAAAGAACCAAGCTAATTTCAGAATCTGATAAGTTCCAATTCAAGAAGCAAATTGATGTAATCTTTGTGCATCTTTTCAACTACCATCAACAAACACTCTTTTCAAAAAAGAAAAAAAAATCATCATCTTTGAGATCAACTACCCCAAATAGAAGATTATCAACTTCATAATCAATAAAATCAAAGAACTTATCGAGGTCCCTAGCTATAATGCAAAGAACTTCAGGCTCTTTGACTCCAAAAAGATCTGAAATATTAGATAAGGTCAAAATATATTCATTATTCATATTATAATTAAGAAGGCTTAATAGAGATTTAGAATCAGACTCAAGGGAAGAAGAAGATATAGCACCAATAAATAAAGCCTATCATGCAGAATTAAGATCGATACAATCATTAGAATGCACATCCATAATTTGAAGGTGTGGATCCAAGTCTATTGTTTTAGACTTCTCAAATTTATTGTCAATAGAAAGACCAACTATAGGTTTGGAAGAAGAAATATTAACAATAAGGGTGGTTTCACATGGAGTGGGGGGTAATTCCAAAAGACCCAAATCCTCTACTTGGATTGGCGGAGCCACTCCAAGAGGCCTTTCCCCATAACACAACGAGTGAGAGTTGCCCCTACACGGCATTGAAATGTGCCAACCTAGGGTAACTCAACATACTAGGGGACTACCTTGGGCCTCTTGGAGTATTGGGGGGTAAGTGGTGAGCCCTTGCTCTCACCTCCAATAAAACACATAGATTCCTTATCTATTTTGAATTTAGATAAAAGTGCTTTGCCCTCCAAATGAAAGAGCCTTTCACATGGAATGATGTGGGAGGCCCTAGGCTTTCAAATTGGGGGGTAAGTGCATATTTTATAATGTCCCTGGCCTCTTCCATGTGAAGCCACCCTAATTAAAGCGTCGAATCACAACAAACGCATGTAAATAGAGAGAGAGAGAGATAGAGAGAGAGAGAGAGAGAGAGAGAGAGAGAGAGAGAGAGAGAGAGAGAGAGAGAGAGAGAGAGAGAGAGAGAGAGAGAGAGAGAGAGAGAGAGAGAGAGAGAGAGAGAGAGAGAGAGGCACAAGCTTGATGCAAATTTCACTCATCCTCTTGATTATTCACATCCAAACGAGCTCCAAACTGGAGTATACAAACGGGAGGGAGCTCAAGCTAAGCTTACCTGTTTCAAGCATGTGAGACAATAACTACAGTTGTACTTTTTCCACTCATAAAGGCTCACCCTCATCCAAGGACAACTAATGAAATTGCACCTCTTGAAAAAACCTAGAAATTGGAGATTTTGCCCTTTGGCTACAAAACTTGACTATTTGTCTTAATGACTCTTGAGATTATGTACAAGCTATGTTAGACCTATGATTCACACATGGGAACAGGCTCTACACTCTACACATGTGGAATGACATTATGTACATGAAATTTGGCCTAATCACGCTATAGTTTGCATTTATTCTCACAAGCCAAAGAACGAGTTATCCTTTGTTGGTTGGCAATGTCATGACCTCTATGGTCATGACCATGACCTCCATGACCATAGTGACCTTTGATTTTGCACCCTCCACTATGGTCAAGACCTTTTCCACAATCAAGACCTTCACAACCATCCACCACTGCTGATGCAACCTCCACTACATGTAACACGAATATATGACAAATTTGATGTGAGGACCACTACAATGAATGTGATAACTATAGCTAAACCTAACCCAATTATACTTGATATTTAAGAAACTACCTTGACTCCACATATATAACTTTTATTCTAAACTTCATGTACGTTGTGCTTTCACGTATTTGTTACTGCCAAGTCTATTGGATCTTGTATAGCTTGACATTCTCTCTATGCCGAGCATAGACAATAGTTACAAAAGTTAATTTACTTAGTGGTATTTTGTATTTGTAGTTAGGTTTATTTCTTTGAAAAAACTAAGAGCTCATCATCTAAAATTTCCTATGTAAGAAATTTTCAAAAAACCACTCCATGTGGATCTCACCTTGGGACTGTTAATGATGTAGGGTTAGCATATTTTACGTGTTCTCATCATCTAATGTTCTCCAATTAACTATCTATCAAGAGTGACTCATATATTCAATCTCTTAGGGTTGTGAGTTCTTCTTCTTTCTATTCAATTATTGGGATAGCTAAATCATAATGTTGTCCTGATAAAATGGAACAGTTAAGTGGTGATGATTCACAAGTTGAGACCCACTCCATCACTGATTCTAGCAAATCCCAATATCCTCATAAATCTAATGATGTTCAACGAAAGAGCTTTTCTCTTATTCAAAGAAGGCTCACATCTTAAGTTAATCTTTAGATGCTCGAACAACTATCGAATCAAGCATTAAAACCTTTGTCATCTCAACTCCAACACATCCAACTTCAACTGGAATCAACAGACTATCGATTGTTTAATGTGGTACCATTCTAAATAAAGCTAGTCACCTATGCTAGCTAGTTTTGGCATTGTGCAACTTTTGACAATGACAACAGCCATGATCACCACCTGTTCAAACGATGACGGCCACAACTTCCTGCCTACCTGGACAACATAGCTCAACATATCTATACATTTGTATATATGTTTGAATAAATGTACAACTTATCATCAAGATTTGAAATCGAAGCATCAAGCATTGTAATCGATCAACCAACAAACACGGTAGATGTTATTACATCGATTAGATTCAGATAGAGAGTCTGAATCTGCTATTGAATGATCTTCAAATCATCAAAGTTGTTATAGAACTAGAAGTAGTTCCGAGTACGTGGTTATCACCGCAATTGTCGTGCTCGTTATTTTAGCTAATTTGTTATTACTTTCTGAATCATTGCATTCAAATTTATGTCAATATGAATGTATGCTATTTTAATTAATTTCATAGATAGCCTTCAATGTATTCCAAACATCTTTTGGAGAGACTCATGCTCCTATCTCCCTAAGAATCTCATTGGACACATTCATTTTGATGCAATGAAGTGCCATTCTTGATCTCTTCTTAAATCTCACATTCTCTTGAAGGACTTGACGCTGTAGGCTGTGTAAATCATGTGGTGAGCAGCCCTCTACCTCTGTCAAAAGGGTTAGAACACTTGGATAGATTCCTGACTATGCTTAGTTGCTAGTTTAGATGCTTATCTAACTCTATCTTAACACTACTCCAACTTAACTCTACCTTCACTAACTCTAAACACACACATTCATCATGATTGAGAGTGAATAGAGGGAGAGAAGAGAGTTGCAGGGATGTTAGCTCATGTGCTCATCCTGTTGCGAAACTTTTGTGAACTGATCTTTTTCGCGAATCTTTTGCCAACTGGTCATTTTCTTGAGCTAATTCTTGTTGCGGGTAAGGGGGAGCACTTGGATTCATGGGCGGCTAGGCGTCTGGAAATGGGATCTCGGAACACGGCTCACGGAAGGGGCAAAAAGGCTCCATGATCTTGGTGCAACCTTTGAACTAGAAAGGTTAAGTTGCATCACGGTGCAACCTCTGACCAGAAAGGTTAAGTTGTATCCGTTGAAGGCCCACCGAATTCCTACACATCCTAGATTGCAAATGGAAAAACTTTAACTATTGCAAAGCAAGAATTATCAAATGGAAAACAAGAAGCAAAACACAATGAAAAGCATAAGCAAGCAAAGATAGCACATAAGGATACTTGAGCTGTCAAAATAGTAGAGTCTCCTCTTGTCAAATAAGCATGAAAAATGGTGACAAATGGTGCATTTTTATCTTTGGGGTGGCCCTTGCCCCTTGCTTCCTATTGGCTACTTGCAGGAAGGTGGGATTGAAATCCATACCCTTCACAAGAAGCACAAACTAAAATATGGTGTAGGAAGAAACACACCCCACCTACCACCATTTGACCTTTGACTAATTACCAAAACTTAGGAACTTAAGTTTAACTTAAACTTTGGCCTTCTAATATTATTTTTAATTACATGGCCCGAAGTCAAGTTTATTCCAAAATGATTATTTACAAGTGCTCATTGGGCCATGGGCTTGTGCACGTAAGATGCCACAACCCTCGCAACTTAATTCTATTTTTTCGACTAACTTACATCCATTGTTCCAAGTATGATGGCAGGGGGAGCTGCACAAGGAAAGAACGTTGGAGCAATTAAAACTGTCTACCAAGCAATCCCATGCTTGTCTTTCTGCAAAGGAGATATAGTTAGGTCCATAAAGAGGGTGAAGATACATATCAAAATCACCCATTAGCACATAGGAAAGGGAATTGTGGGGAGAGATATCATCCCAAACGTCTATAGGAGAGTGAGGAGAATTAGGAGCGTAAATGTTGAAGTTATTAAAGACAAACCACATTTAGAAATGGTGCAAACATTAGCACATCCTCCAGGGACGGAGAAATGAGAGGCAAGTTTCCAATCTTTGGAGACAAGAGTCGCCAAGCCTCTGCATGTATCGTTAGCAGGGGTGCAAGAGTAATTGAAATTTTGGATGAAAGGTTTGGTAAGCACATCAAGAAGAAAGCTACTCAATTTGGTTTCTTGAAGGCAAATCACCAAGTTTGAGTGGCAAAGAGGCGAGATAATTAAGGAGCAGAGAACGACAAATTGGGGAGTTGAGTCACATTCCAAGTCATGACCATGTTCATAGGAAAACAATAAGAAGGAGAGTATGCATGTCTACTAGAAATAAAAAACAGGAGAGTGAAGAGCGACCTGAAAGGAGCCTTTGATGCGCCATAGCCATAAAATCGTCGTAGGAGTAGCCCTTCCTTTTGCTCGTGCCAATGCTTTTAGAGAGCTACGAGCAAAATTTTTGTTGAATTGATTTTGTCCCATTTCAGTAAGAGGGCTCCATAATTGAGTGTTGATAAGCAATCAGTTGATACTACTCAATTCTCATGTGTTATTGATGGTTATTATGAAAAGCAAAATTGAGCAAGCATGTCATTACTGTGTTATATGAAGTTGCTAACTTAAAAACTGGGCCCGACCTCTTTGAAACACAAGAGCGGACAATCCACCAAATGTGGCCGAAATACGCCACTTTGGTTAAGTCTCACTAGTCACACCCACTGTTGGAAATATCTAGCAAAATACCTAGACCTGACATATGGCGAAATACTACCGCTGATCAAACAGAGCGATATGTATGACTTGCACTCACAGACATGGAGCATAGAATCAACGAGCGTATCTCATATAGTCCCTAAAGAAAAATATATTCATCAAATGAGGACCTATAAGTCACACCCTAGTAGTGCAAAACCACTCTAGAGGGCATGATGCCAAACACATGAGATTAGGGGTAGTCTTGAAGGGTAATGCTCTGTTAAAAAACCACAAAAAACAAAAATGGACAGTTACATATGAGTAGAGTTGTGTATCAACTCCTGCCATCGCTCGGTGATGTTTGCCAAATGTATAGAAGAGGAATATTACGATACCGCTTCTACACCCTAGAATTCCATCATAACCTATTGCCTGGTGACAGTTTGATTAGGGTACAGCACTGCGGAGAACATAGTTATGTAGAGGTATACGAGCTTGTGATTGACGGGTATTGGCATGTGACATATGCCACCTCCACTTGATACGCAGAAATAACACAATCTCTTACACAAACCCCAATCTTTGAGCCACCAGTACACTCATCTGTAGCATCTAACAGTTAGAGTTGATTAGAGATTGCTATTGCGCTTACTGCTTATCAGCATCGCACTTAATTCAGACTTCTATTTAGTCGTTTAGAAATAGCTTAGAGTATGCGGCTTTGATCGGCAAACTTGTTGTGCTCATTTACTTCTGTTTCGTTTCATACTGAATCAATACTATCTTTTATTGCATTTAGGTTTGTCTCAGAATGTATGTGTTTCTGTAATTCTTTGCAATAGATTATTTGTCTGATAATTCAATGCTTAATGTTTGGCTACGTAACCACTGTAGTACTAATGATTTCAAAGTTAGTTACTATAAGATCGAACATGATTTTCTTATCACTATTGTTTTGTTCGAAATTGATAGACGTAATCATGCATGAAGAAAGAGGAAGATAGTTTATTCCACTGCGCACGATAAGTTTTGTTTCTTGTCATTTGAATTATTTTTATTCAATTCTTTTGGACCAGCTATTTTTACAACTGGCTAAAAACCCGCACAACATTTTTACAGGCCATTTCTAAGGCCACAAACTTTCTCTCTAGCCTCATTAAGGGCGGGCTGGGACCCAATTCTAGGTGGACTGCCATTTTTGCTCGGCTTTACAAAAATTGACACAGACCAAATATTTTTTGCGGTTCTTGAGAGCGTCACAAAAATCTACTATAACATGTCTAGCCACTTTAGGGGTAGGCTGGGACCCATTTAGAGAGGCAACTATATGCCGATTTTTTTTATAGTAACCGGGTTTTTCATGCCGGTTTCTTGCAGTTTTGAAACAGGAAAGGCCAATATTAGTCCGATTTTTCGTGCAAAAATATCGGCTAACACTTCCGACACCACCAATGTTAGGGATTTTTTCGACAGGGGATTGGGCCCACTAGAAAGCTCCAATGAGGGAAAGGGCCCACACTGCCCTTACGCGAATGACTAGGGTCAATTACCACTTCCAACCCTAGGGGTCATCCTAGTCACCCCGTACTCCCCAATTAATGAGAGTTTCCAGGCTCTCAGAAGTATGATTGCAGGGAGAGGTTGCTATCTTCACTTGGTTTCTAGGTGAGAACTTTTCACACGTGTGAACCAGCTACAAGTACAAAGGATCAAGAGAATGAATGATTGCACACTAAACTAGCTCCTATTCCAAAAACAATGAGATGGAAAACATTGGCAAGCTAGTTAGCATGAAGGCAAGAGCATTCATCACAATCTAAATATGATTACATCTCAAATGGATCAAATGGAAGCTTTACTTGAAAAAGTGTATTCTTGTGGTACAAAGCCACCTTATTTATAATACAAGAGGCCTTCTAGAACTCATGGAGAGAGAGAACAATCTAGATGCCACATTGCCTCTACCTCTCTACTAGATGACAAAAAGAGAGATGGATAAGACTTGAGAATCTCTCTTTTTGAGAATCCTTTGACCTACAAGAGTAGCCTCAAATGCTTCTTGATAAGTTCTAAACCTACACATCACTATGAAGACAAAAAACTAACTTGACTCTAGTTGGAAAGTTACTAGACTAGTCTACCACAAGTTTGGACAAACCCCAAAACTTAAATCTCTAAGTTTACTATTATTTTAATTTTACAATATTTTTCACACTCCTCCTTAAAATAAAAAATAATATCTACAATACTAAGGACTTGGAGATCAAGCCAAGATTTGATCTATGTCTTTCAAAGTCCTTCTTAGCTAGAGGCTTGGTAAGTAAATCTGCATAACAATTTGAAGTTGATACATGCTCAAGGAGAATCTCACCATCCATAACTTTTTCTCTTACATAGTGGTGTGCTACCTCTATGTGTTTACTTCTTGCATGGAAGATTGGATTACTTGCAAGATATTGGGCCGAGATGCTATCACATTTGATGCAAGGTATTTCCTCCTCTTGAATGATCCTGAGCTCCACTAGTAATCTTTTGATCCAAATGACTTCCTTTGTTGTGATAGTGAAAGCCTTGTAATTGGCTTCACATGAGGATAAGGAGATAGTGTCTTGCTTCTTAGATTGCCAAGAGACAAGATTACCTCCAAAAAATATTGTATAAGCACTTTTGGACTTTCTATCCGCCTTATCCCCTGCAAAATCCAAATCTGAAAAGGCAACAAGGCTTAAATCATGTCTTTTAAAACAAAGTCCATAGTCTTGAGTAGATGCAACATATCTCAAGACCTTCTTCCCCTTTTTCCAATCATGGATCAGCAACATGACTATATCATTACCAACATGTTTAAGATATAATGATGGATCATATGAACTAATCTTGAAACCAATAGAAAGAAGTGTTCAACCTCTCATACCAAGCCCTTGGAGCTTGTTTCAAGCCATAAAGACTTGTAAAAAGTAAGCATACTTTTGATCCTTTGCCATTCACAACACAACCTGGAGGTTGATGCATATATATTTCTTCTTCTAAGTAACCATTTAAGAAACCATTGGAAACATCAAGCTGAAGCATTTTCCAATCATAAAAGCAACAAATAGTAATGAGAATTCTAATGGTTACCATCTTTGCTATGGGAGCAAAGGTTTCTTCATAATCTATGCCTTTGATTTGGGCATAGCCTTTAGCACAAAGCCTTGCTTTGAACTTATTGATTGATCCATCATTATTGAGCTTGATTCTATTGACCCACTTGCATCCAATGACATGCTTGACATTAGGAGGATCTA
Source organism: Diphasiastrum complanatum (assembly GCA_029204225.1). NCBI lineage: Eukaryota > Viridiplantae > Streptophyta > Lycopodiopsida > Lycopodiales > Lycopodiaceae > Diphasiastrum > Diphasiastrum complanatum. Next base: position 14,284,172 of record CM055107.1, on the reverse strand, counting down.
CAAGTTGCCAAGTCTCATTTTGCATCAAAGCTTCATACTCAGCCTCCATAGCTTTGATCAATCCTTTGATTGAAGAGCTTCCTCCACACTTGATGGTTCTTCAATGAAAGTGTGAAAAGCATGTAGAGAACTTGAATCCTCCACTTGTTTGTCTTTTTCCAAGTAGGTGAGTCTTCTAGGCTCGAATCTCTCTCGGGTTGATCTTCTTGGAGTCATTGGTAGACTCGGCTTCTCTTGTGATCTTGGCCCCAACAAGTCTTCATCTTGATCAATACTTGATGAAGAGACTCCTCCTTGATGAATAAGCTCTTGAGATTCTTGCACATTGTCCTTCATGTACATTCGATTTTCATGGAAGATCACATCTCTACATATCATAGTTTGATCAGTAGATGGAACAAAAATCCTATAGGCTTTACTTGAGTAGCCTATCATAATGCCTTTAAGAGCATTAGCATCTTCTTTTTTTCTTGTTTCAAGAGGTACATGTACAAAGCATACACATCCAAATGTTCTAAGATGATTGACCTCGGGTTTCCTTCCATACAACTTGTCATAAGGTGAAATATCTTCTATAGCATGATTTGGCAAAAAATTGCAAAGATAGTTAGCACATCCTATTGCTTCTCCCCAAAAATCTTTAGAAAGAGAGGCTCCTAGTCTAGGTGCCTTTGCACATTCACATAGAGTTCTATTTTTTCTTTCAGCCACTCCATTAGATTGAGGAGAGTAGGAACAAGTGAAATCTCTTCTAATGCCAAAATCATTACAAAAGTTTATGAACTTTGTGGAGATGTATTCACCTGCATTATCACTTCTCAAAGCTTTAATTTTACAGGATAGTTGTTTCTCAACAAAATCTTTGAACTTCACAAAAGTTTCATATGCAAGTGCTTTAGAAGATGAGAGGTAAACCCAGCAAAAACGTGAGTAATCATCAATAAATGTTATAAAACATGTAGCTCCACCCTTGCTCTTGGTGGATGAGAAATGGATGTCACTATGGATGAGTTCCAAAGGTGCTTTGGACTTGATGGTTGATCTTTGATGTGGCCTTGCATGTGATTTGGCCAATGCACATGCATCACAAGGACTTGGCTCCTTGATCATGGGCTTAGGCAAACCGTGAGCTAGCTCCAACTTGCACATAGATTGCATGGCCTTGGAGTTGGGATGGCCCAACCTCCTATGCCATAGATCTTCATTTGAAAGCTTTCCTTGTAGCACAGTATCCGAGCAAAGATTAGCATTTGAATTTCCATCAAGCTTGAATAACCTTCCAAAACAAGAACATGATGCTATTATATCATCATCTTTTGTGATCAAGCAAGTTCCATCTTTAAAATCTACTTGTAGACCATCATCATTGAGTTGGCCTACACTTATTAGATTTTTAGTCAAACTAAGAACATAGATCACATCATTGAGATCAAGCTTATCTATAGATATGCTTCCTATGCCTTCTATCATACATTCCTCATCATTTGATGTATAGATACAACTTCTAGATCCTTTGTATGGTACAAGATTACAAAAAGAGTTTTTATCACTACTCATGTGGGATGAGGCACCACTTTCTAGCCACCATACATTAGAATGCTTGAAAGAGGAAGATGAAAAGTTAGACATCATAAGTGAATCTTCTTTGTCACAAGGAGATTCATCTTCACAAGTGATGTTGGCTTGCTTTTTCCTTTTGTAGCATTGGGAGGCAAAATGCCCCTTCTTGCCACATGAGAAACAAGTAACGTTGTACTTGTTCTTCTTCACATCGAATGAGCTTGGTTCCTCATTGGATGTCTTCTCCATTGCTTTTTTGTTGTCCTTGGAGCTCTTGCCATTCTTCTTGTCTTTTCTCTTCTCCTTGAATTTGGTGAAGAGTGCTTGATCACTTCCTCCATCCTTGAGAGACAATCTCTCAAATCTTGCCACTCGAGTTTGATGCCTATACTCCTCGGCTGTCAAGACTCCTTGTAAGGCTTCTAAAGAGGGCAAGTCCTCTTTAATTGCATAAGATCGAATAATGGTATCAAAATCCTCACTTAATCCATTCAAAATAACTTGAACAATTTCTTTGGATTTGATAGAATCATCTATGCAACAAAGATCTTTATGGAGATCCTTGACTCTAGAAACATAGGATGAAGCACTTTCATCCTTTCTTTGAAAACTTTGAAAAATCTTATTTCTTAGAGTAAGGACTCTTGAAGTGTTTTTAGACTCATAAATGGATTGAAGAGTACTCCATTCTTCTTGAGCATTGACACAAGAGCTAATCTCTCTTACAACTTCATTAGAGACATTTAGCTCTAAAACATGAAGAGCAACACGCGCTCTTTTCTTGAATTTGGGAATTTCTTGAGGATTAGTAGGCTCCTCCTCATTCCCATTCACTATATCTATTAGATCTTGAAGTACAAGAATAGATTCTATCCTCACTTTCCATGTACCATAATTTGTAGAAGTGAGTCTCTCACTTTGTTCTAATAGATAAGATCCCATTGAAGTCATGCCTAGAGAATTGATTTTGGCTTACTAAATGAATGCTTTCAGAGGTTCAAAACTAATCAAATGTAAATTATTCATCACTTGGAATCAGGTAACAAATGATTGAGAACTCAAAGAAGGCCAAAAATAACAATTTCTAGGTGCTAGTCAAAATTTGCACTTAATTTTTCAAAGAAAAAGTGGATGATGTAAATCTGAGTTCACACATGTGAAATAGCTTAAAAAATTCAGATTTATTATTTAGAAAGTTTCATCCATTCATAGGATCATAGATCCAAACAATTCTTCTTAGATTGGAGAAAATTGAAAAATAGTCAAAATTTGCTATTTTGACTCCTACAATAAAGGATCTTTGATAGTACAGCCTTCAAGCATGTAAAACTCTATTTTTCTTCTTCAATATGCCTCACTTTGAGTGCAAATCCTCTTGAGGTCACTTGCATCACAATCTACACTTGATTAGCTTTCCATTCATATGCAACATGGATGGAAAAGATGAGAAGTAACATAGCCCCCACTCTATCTTGATTGGAGGCCTCACACGTGCTGCTACAGTAGGTCATAGAGCTTTGAAATCAAAGAAAAAGATACACTAATAAGTGACTGATGAGAGTGGATCTAGTTAGCTCAAAATCGAGTGCTAGTAATAGGCAAAGTTTCACCAACAATGATGAGAAGTCATTCCATTTGACAAAGCAATGATTAGATGTGTATTCTCCTATCAAACCCTGATACGATGAGAAATTTTCACACGTGTGAACCAATTTCAAGTACAAAGGATCAAGAGAATGAATGATTGCACACTAAATTAGCTTCTATTCCAAAAACAATGAGATGGAAAACATTGGCAAGCTAGTTAGCATGAAGGCAAGAGCATTCATCACAATCTAACTATCATTACATCTCAAATGGATCAAATGGAAGCTTTACTTGAAAAAGTGTATTCTTGTGGTACAAAGCCACCTTATTTATAATACAAGAGGCCTTCTAGAACTCGTGGAGAGAGAGAACAATCTAGATGCCACATTGCCTCTACCTCTCTACTAGATGACAAAAAGAGAGATGGATAAGACTTGATAATCTCTCTTTTTGAGAATCCTTTGACCTACAAGAGTAGCCTCAAATGCTTCTTGATAGGTTCTAAACCTACACATCACTATGAAGACAAAACACTAATTTGACTCTAATTGGAAAGTTACTAGACTAGTCTACCTCAAGTTTGGACAAACCCCAAAACTTGAATCTCTAAGTTTAATATTATTTTAATTTTACAATATTTTCACACTAGGTACAGACTCTGATTCCTAGATCGTCCTTACTTTCTCAATTTTTGACGGTTTGAATACTATTGCTCACCATTCCTCATCTAGTTTTTTGGCTATCCCTCTCTCTTTCCAGGGACTCTCCTATAAATAACCCAAGCTCCAAGCCTAGCAACGACTGATATGGAGGAGATGGCGTGTGAAATTCACCCTACGTGTGTAAGTCCACATCCCGATGATCACAAAGTTATTTGATTAGTTAGAAGTTAATAAAAGGACTTTAGGCCTTTTTGCAGGAATTAAATGTTGCAAGGCCTAATAGTCAAAGTAGTGGATAGAAAAGGGTTTCCCCCAAATTTCAAATTTCAAATAACAAGAGAGGTGAAAATTGGCCAATAGAATTTTAGGCCAAAGCCCTAAAATCCACTATATAGAGTGGTACTTTGTAATTCATTTACATGTTCATTTCAATAAAGCAAGTGGAACCTCTTACGAATTGAAATTGGATGTCCTTGCTCTTCTTTCCTTGCTTCATCTCTCTTGCTTTATTTGGATCTTTATGTTTATTGAATTTGACACTTGTTGGGATTGATTTTTATTGTACTTTGTGTGTGTGTGTGTGTGTGTGTGTGTGTGTGTGTGTGTGTGTGAGAGAGAGAGAGAGAGAGAGAGAGAGAGAGAGAGAGAGAGAGAGAGAGAGAGAGAGAGAGAGAGAGAGAGAGAGAGAGAGAGAGAGAGAGAGAGAGAGAGAGAGAGAAATAGATCAAAGCTCCTCTTGACAAGTCAAGACCAAAACCTTTTAAAACCCTTCATTCATAAAGCAACAAGGAAAAACATGGCTGAAAAGAATACAGTAATAGAAAGCACTTTAAAGTAAAACGTATTTCAAGACATCCAAAGCTGGTACTTGCCACCATCCCGCCACACAAAACCACGCAAGTTAGCACAGTAAGGAAGACAGGTGTCAACGCTGAATGTCAGTTGTTATCCATGTACAAAATAAGTTTACTTAACTAATCAGCATGCAGTAAAGATAAAAATTCATAGTCCAGTCTTTCAATCATGCCGAACCATATCTTTACCGTATCAAGACAAGTGCCATGCTAATCAGTGTCATGTTTCAGGCCCCTATCTTTTTAATTTTAATAAACCAAATATGCATTTGAAACCAAGATGTACGAGACTTGTAACAAAACCCAAACGAGTAGATAGCTTGGACCGATACATGAAGTGTAGGGCAAATTCATGTCAAACCAGCATTCCTACCTATAAACAGGTAATGTATGGTTCTCGTAACTTAATCCTTGCTTTACAAGAGTCCGCAAGCTAACGTACCGTTATATTATATTTGAATCATTATCGTGACTTAAAATATAGTCAAAACACAATACCCGTCTGCATTCATAAAACAAGTTTGTAACCACATATTCATGGAGTAAATATGGGTTGACATTTATGATAAGCAATGATTCAGTATACTATGGTACTGCTTGCTTACATAAAAAGATATGCAACAAACTGGTTTAAGAATCATCCTGCTCTTCTTAAACGTTTAATTATTGATACTCTCTTACGTTGCCGACATATTTCTTTGAAGTTAACTTGAAACAGCCATCGAGATATGTGAGAAGCACCAACCTGAATGGTAGATGCTAGTGACTCTTGTGAAGTGGTCATGTTTTCTTTTGAATGTCTTTGAAACACGTTTAAATTTGTTTCCAATTCTATGTACAACATTACATAGTCAACCGCACAATAGACGTGTAATTGTTATAATTCATAACTTCTGAAAACTCATTCTTAAAAGCTTTTGCATTGGTGTGCTACAATAGAGCTTCTTGCATAGTTTATGTAAACAAAGATAAAGAGCAGTATACATACCTTCTCTTGCTGTATACTGGCAACCACAGGTATGAGTCTAATATATGTGCTACTTCACTGCTATATTGTGAAAGACAGAGATGGTAGTAAGTATCGTCAAAGCATACACACTTTTTGCCAATCTCTTAATAAACTGCATTTCAAAAAAAGAAAGGTACGAGTTACACCGAATTGATGAACACGAGAAACCCATAGGTATTCCTCGGACCTATCGCCAGGTATGATTTCCAAGTTTGACAATGCAATTGTTTATCAAATAGGAATTCCATTTGCATAACATATCCTTGTCTATATTATTCCATTCATCCGACATTGCTCTTTCGGAAGCCCATTTGAAATCGTTTGTCCCATATATATATGTCTATATTTGAGTATCTTGATTTTGGCAATCTTAAATGCCGAGCCAATCAATTTTGCCATAATAGGTTTCAGATCATCGATCCCGTCCAAAGGAATATTTTCGTAACATTTGGAGATATCAGTCACGTTCAGTAGGTAGCTTGGACCGATACATGAAGTGTGGGGCAAATCCATGCCAAACCAACATTCCTACCTATAAACAGGTAAAGTATGGTTCTCGTAACTTCTTGAGCAAATCCATGCTATACAAGAGTCCGCAAGCTAACATACTGTTATATTATATTTGAATCATTATTGCGACTTAAAATATAGTCAAAACACAATACCCGTATTCATTCATAAAAAAGAGTTTGTAACCACATACTCACGGAGTAAATGAGGGTTATCATTTATGATAAGCAATGATTCAGTATACTATGGTACTGCTTGCCTACATAAAAAGATATGCAACAAACTGGTTTAAGAATTATCATCCCGCTCTTCTTAAACATTTAATGATTGATATTCTCTTACGTTGTTGACATATTCCTTTGAAGTTTATTTGAAATAGCCATCGAGATATGTGAGAAGCACCAACCTGAATGGTAGACACTACTGACTCTTGTGAAGTGGTCATGTTTTCTTTTGAATGTCTTTGAAACATGTTCACAATCTGTGGAGTCTCATGATCTCACATTATCCAAGTTTTGTCATATATTGTAGAAAAAATTCAATTTCTATATATGTGAATGTGCTATAGTGCCTAAATTCATGTAAAGGCCTAATTGCACCTTGTAAATTCATATTTAGAATAGTGGTCACCTTTTGAGATGGGGTGAGGAGTTAGCTAGACCTGCTGAATCATGGATCAATTTCATAGAATGCTATGAGATTGACGAGGAAGAAGAAATACCGACAACATCCGAGTCAAAAGAAGTTTTGGGTGGAACCAGAGCAAGCCTGCCCAAAGGGATGGTAGATAAAACAGATTATGTAGAAATAGAAATTAATAAAGGTAAGACTTTGAATCTATATAATCACCAATCGGACCAGGAACGTGAAGAGTATATATTGCTTCTTCAAAAATACCAAAATGTATTTGCTTGGTCGATGGATGATTTAATAGGAATACCAGTTAAATGAGGCGAATATAGAATAGATCTTATTTAGGGAACAATACCTGTTAGGCAGCGCCAATATAGATTGAATCCAAAGTACTCCTTATTAGTAAAAGACGAATTAGATAGATGTCTTAGAGCGGGTATTATATATCCTGTTCTAAGCAGCGAGTGGGTGTCACCAATAGTTATAGTACCTAAGAAGAAGACATACAAGATTAGAGTTTGCCAAGATTTTAGGAAACTAAATGCTGCTACAGCAAAGGATTATCATCCTTTGCCATATACATATACCATTCTTGACCAGGTAGCTGGTCATGAACATTATAGCTTTTTAGATGGATTCTCAGGTTATAACCAAGTTTTTATAAAAGAGGATGATAGATCCAAGACTACTTTCACCACTGATTGGGGACGTACGCGTATACGTGAATGCCCTTTGGTCTTTGTAATGCACCTGTCACATTCCAACGTATGATGACAAATATTTTTCAAAAAAATTTATGAAATTTTTTAGAAATTTTTGTGGATGACTTCTGTGTCTATTCATCAACTAAAAACCATTTAATTGCATTAGAGAAAACAGTGAGAAGATGTCAAGAGACATCTCTTAAACTGCATCCAGCTAAGTTCTACTTTGGGATGAGGGAAGGCATCCTTTTAGGGCATAAAATTTCAAAGGATATGAAAAAACTTGGATAATGTGGGATCATGAGACTCCACATATCCCCTTCCTCAGTTGTGCAGTGGCTCGGAACCAACTGATTTACATCCTTCTCTGCCGCTTTCGATTGGCTAGCTTGCTGTGAAAAATGGTCTTGGCTTGAGCTTCGTTCTCTTCATTTACTTGCTCCAATGTCATTCCTTTTGTTGCCAAGAAATAATTGTCTTCTGATTATAGTCTTCTTGAAATGACAAGTTTGGATAACCCCCCAGTCCTTGATTGCCCATTGGTGCAAGAGGGTTATCAATTAATGTATTATTAACAAGATGCGGGTACCAACTATCCTCAGTCAGGATTTCAGACAGAAGGGACACAGTGAAAGGGCAGCATATGTATATTCAGGAAATTTTGCTTTAATGTACAGTTGTTGAACAGACAGAAGGGCATACGAAATAAGGGAAGCAATATCTACATGGCTGTAAGTGTAATATGATCTGGTTATTGGATTAGTGGAGCGAAGTATATTATTTGTTTTTACTTCTTCCAAATAACGAGAATAGATAGCTTCCCAATCTGTGTAAATTTCCCACAGATCAGGGAATAGTAATTGATGAGAAACTCAAGAAGAAACTGATTTAGAATTAGAAACAGTTTCCTTCACATCAGAAATGTTAATTGATTCTAACTTATTCAAATACTCATCCAGAGCTGGAAAAATATTATTTTTAAATGTTCTTAGGCATTCTAAAATGTATATATACAAGGATCCTGCGACCACATGGACGTAGTTAGTTTGCACATTGAACTTATTCTGAACAATGGCAATGGCTAGGATTCCTTTTTGATGCACAATTAGTTTGGTCCAAAGAGTATCTATGTTAGAAAAAGTCCAAGGGTTTCTCCATTGTTCTTTTGTGCAACCAAAAAGTTTAGGTAAAAAAAGGTAATCCATCTTCCATTGGAGTTCTAGACTACAAAAGGGTGGAAGAAAGAATGTTAGTTCCTGATGAAATGTCTGAAATTCTGACCTTAGTAGTGAGTACACTATCTTGTTCTTCTTTACAGTCGCTCCACTTGGTGATGCCTGAGCTTGATATGGAATATTGCTTAACGTCTCAAGCTGGTCTTCAGCAGTTTGTACCTTCGCAGCCTCCTTGGATTCGATCTGTGTCTCCTGATCCTTTTGGACTTGCCTGCAGATGGTATCCGTTTGGATGGCCTTTTCTGACATAACCTAAGCTGGCGCATCTGTCCACGTCTCTTGATCTTGGCATTGTGCTGGTTCTTCCGCGTCAGAAATCTGCATTTGGCTCGATTAAAATTTGGCCTCTTCCGACTCTTCCTTCAATTTTTCATAAGCAATCATTTGCGGTTGCAGATATTGCAGCTAGAAAGTTTGGATCATCTTCTCCTGAATTCCCTTCCATGCTACTGGGTCAATTTTGTACCTGCCATGAGATACACAGGCACCTATTGTGACTTCAATGCTGATTCGCCATAGAACCGCCTCTTCGGCCTGTCTCTTGTATATTTGATTGTCTTTTTTTAACATTTCTGCAGAATTTTGCAGTTGGGCAATTGAGTCCTGAGCATTGCTGAGTTCGTTACTCAGCTCCGCATTACTATTCTGGAGAGTAGATCAAATACGTCTCTCCTCCTGCAAAGTAGCTTGCAGAATCTGAATTTGTTGTTTAAGCGATATGTTTTTGCTTTCGAAGGCATTGGACTGCTCCTGCATTTCTTCCAATACTTCGAGCGTAGCGTCCTGCCTTTCTTTTGCTTCTTCAAGCTCTATGTCCTTCCTGCTCAACTCTGCTTGGGCCGCTTCAAGTTCTTCGTTTTTATAGAACAACTTAGCCTTTGTTCGTTCAGCTCTGTATCCCTCTGGATTAGGTCTGCTTGGACTCTTTCATACTTTGATCCAAGCTTCCTGGATACCTTCTCCAAGCTACTAAGATGCTGAACACTACTGCGTATCCGGCAGTAGTGTTCTAAAACTCTTTTGATATAATTCGGCATCGAGAATTGGTGCCTCGACATCACTTTCATTGCCCTGTTGGTCATCAGGAAGCTATTCTACTTCTTGTGGTGCTGGCTCTTGTGGTATATCACTGTTGCGCCGGCGCCTCAAAGGGCGCTGGGACTTGAGCGCTTTCCTCAACACACGCTTAAGTCTAACATTCATCTATCATGCACTTACGTAAAAGCCAACTCAGAAACGTAACAAGCTTAACCATTCAGACTTAAGAAAACTGGAATCCCAACCAACCTGAAAGCCAACTCAAAATCCGTCCCCAAAAGGTAACCAAAGGCAAAGACAAGCCACACATGAAACCCAAGGCATAGTGGTGGCCAAACTGACCAATTGGCATAGCGGCAAGCCCCATGTCAATGACAAGGACCCTTAGGCGCCGGCGACGCAAAAAGGTTGTAGTAAGGGTCCTTCCACTTGGACCAGTCCCGGAGGCGAAACCGAAATGGTAATCATCCCCAAGGATCAACTTTATTAGATTTGAAAGATGTTACATTCATACATAGACTGACCGGTCTCGGGGCCACCAACACGTGCTGGGCATTGTGCCTGGCTCGTGCTGGTAGAGGGAGCTGAGACCTGGCGACTAGATTCCTGGTGCTGGTTGAGTTGCCCAAGTTTCTGTCTGTTGGACTCCCCCTATAGTTTTGCTGTGATTCGGCGCACCCCCTCACTTCTGAAACATAGTGCTTTCTGGTAAAGCACGCTTTTTGGGACTTAGTTTTTATTTTGCTGATTAAACCTAGCAAGCCTGGCAGAATCAGTCTGGCTCCCGGACATGGGTCCCGGGAGTCGTCCCGGCGGCAGAATCAACTTGCTTCCTGACTAGGCCATGACTCGAGCTCCAGAGCTAGCTCATGACTTGTGACCACTTGACTGGCTCACCACAAGTCGGAGGCTCAGTCTTTGACGTTCTAACTTGCTCTGGGACCTTAGAAAGCGTCACCCCTTAGAGTCTTACAGGGCAAAGTAGGTGCACCTGAGTCAGCTTTACAACATCCTCCCCTCGTTTGAAAAAGCAGATGTCCTCATCAGGGCCAAACTAGACCTAGGACGTATGGCACGGGCTCAATTCACCGGCCTTAGCAACTTTTGAATCAAAAAGATACATTGGCAGTAGCACAGGAAAAGTGTAGATAAGGTTCACTTACATAAAACTTGTGTAAAGCTGCAAGTGATTTATTGACAAACTTAAGAAAGATACCTGGAAGTTCCTTGAACTTCAGACTTGGCCATGAGTGTTTATGCAGGAGGCATGCCGCCAGGTAGTGCTTTGTGTGCCGATCTGGGAAAACGGCTATTGCGTTGATTCTTCTATAGATAATCTGCAAGTACTTCAAGGGCTCCCTCCTTAAGTTTGTCTTTGTACTCCCAAGAAGCCTCAATGAGTGGAGCCCGTAGCCACTTCACTAGATATTCACGTTGCACGCCAGTTCGCTTTCTATGTGTCAATATTTGTTCTGGTACAAGCTGCCTCTTTGTATCATCAAGTGTCGTTGGTGGGTGATGAAGTTCGTGTTGCCGATCAAATCGCTCATCTGGTTTGTACCGTTTGAGTAATGAGATATGAAACACATTGTGTATATCCAAGCTGGATGGCAGTGCCAATCAGTAAGCCACTGGGTTGATCTTCTTGGTGACATGATATGGTCCCGCATAAGGTTGAACAAACTTATGAGAGAAACCTTTTGGTGATGCACTGTTCTTTGTGTTCAGCCACACTTGATCACCTTCCTCAAATTCCAGTTCTCGTCGATGTGGGTTCACGTTAGCTGCCATACTTCTTTGGGACTGCTCTAAAAATGACTTTACCTCTGTCAGCTTTGTGTGCCACTCATTGATGAATTCCTCCACAGTGGGTACTGGGGTTTCTTGCACACCTGTAAGAAAAGAGCTTGGAACAATCGGTAGCCGACCGTTGCTTATTTCGAAGGGTGCCCGTCCAGTAGATCTGTTCACTTGGTTGTTATGTGCAAACTCGAGAATATCCAAGTAGTTGACCCAATCGGATTGGTCCCAAGCGACATAATTTCTTAAATATTGTTCAATCTGTTGATTGACTCGTTCCGTTTGCCCATCTGTTTGAGGGTGATATGCAGTGTTGAAATTCAGTCCAGTTCCCACGAGGTGAAATAGGCAAGTCCAAAACTTTTCGACGAACTTGATGTCTCAGTCAGAAATAATCATTCTAGGTAGGCCATGGTATTTGAAGACACATTTGAAAAATAACCTCGCCACTTCTTCAGCTGTCACTGAACTTTTAGTTGGTACAACGTGAGCTTGTTTTGAAAAACGGTCAACCACCACGTAAATTGAGTCAAAACCCTGGCAACGTGGTAGTTGAACAATAAATTCCATGCTCACTGAGTCCCAAGGGTATGCTGGTACTGGTAATGGATGGAGTAGTCCTGCTGGGGCTAGCGGTTCCACCTTCACTTGTTGACATGTAGGACATGTTTGCACATAGGATTCAATGTCTGCCCATATATCTGGCCAATAGAAGCTTCTCTTGAGAAGTGCATATATGCGATTCACCCCTGGATGTCCGGCGGCTAGTACGTCATGATGCTCCCTCAAGATTTTCTTCCTCAAGTTGATGTATGAGGACATCTATATGATATGCTTGGATGTGAGAGCATCTTGGTATAGGTGCAGGCCATGGTTGAGGCCCTGATTTGGTGACCAGTGGTGTAGCAACGGATCTCTAGGTGGCACAAGTGTTGGTACGACAAGATACCACTTATGGACAGGCATAATAGAGCCCATGAGAGAGAGAGAGAGAGAGAGAGACTGAACCCACCAATCGTACCCACAGTTAGCAAGGTTCGGAATGCCATAGCAATTTCATTGACCTCATTAATAAAAGTACCTTTCTCGCTACAACAATACATAATGATAAGTAGCAGTCATGTGCATTTATAATCCATCTGAAAGCATTTTTTTGTGCTTTAAAGGTACATAGTAGAAAGGGTAATTCTTCTTTTCTAATAAGGCAATCTGGCAACATATTAGAGAAGGTATGCTTAATATTTGTCATAGAATTATCAATGGTATTGTTATTTTCCTGTGGAAAAGGGGCAAAATTCGGACTAGACAATCTTTGCAAGGCCAAGTTTATAATAAAGTAGATGCACATGAAACAAGGATTATGTTGAGTCTTATCCACACCATTCACATACATATAGGTAGTAATCCAGTTACATTCATCAATATCATTCTTTACATCATTTCTTGTTGTGCTTTTGCCATGAAGCCATCTAGTCTTCTTTAAAAAGTTCGTAACAACATGTTTGCAAAAGTAGAGCGCGTTCCATAATACTATCATGATCCATGTATTGATAAATGGGTAAAAATCTAGCCAATTTAAACCATCCTTAGTAAAGTCCCAAAGCGACCTCATTAATATTAGATTGACGTAAAGTAATATGATTAAGCCTTTTGTTCAAGTTGTTCCTTCAAATTTTTCATAGAAATAATATGCCCAAAATTTTCATCAATAAACTCTTTCAAACATTTAGAATTCAAGCAAGTTCAAAGTGGATTATTATCAGCACTAAAATCACAAAAGACATGAAAGTGTTTATAGCATTCATGCTTTAGACGTGGGAAAAAGGTCCAACCAAATGCAATTTGCTCAAAGATCTCATCAATATGACCAAAAATCTGAAGTAAAGTCTCATAATAAAGTTGTTTAACGTTTATACTATCACAATACACTTTCAAGTCTTGCAGTACCTACAATTTTCAGGTCTATTTTGTCTTGAATAGCCGCATCCTTGACCTCGGCCTTGATTTCAATTGCCTTATGAAATGAAATTTTTTCAGATATTAATGTGCAAACAATACAAAACTTAAGCACGGAGTTCATTGATGCAGTTCAAAGTGCATGGGGAGCAAATCACAACACACGTTATATGGTAAAATCCATTTTATATCATTATTAAAAAGTTTGTGCTATTGATTTAGATTTCTACTATTCATATTGTGCACAAAAGTCATTCTTTTTTTCTCTCAAACAAAGCTGACCATAGACTATAGACCTTTTACAAAATACATGGTAAATGTAAAGCTTAAAGAAGCAAAAGCTTATCTGCCTCTTTGAAAAGGAGTAGGGGGGAGATGACAAAGTCACCAGTCCCAAATTCCCTACTATTCCTATCTAACCAAATGTTCCAAAGAGTAATGACTCTAATACATTGCCAGAAAGCATTAACATTTACATCATCGAAAGTGATATCATTCAGCAGTAGATTTGTGTGGCTAAATCTCCTAAATCTAACATGAAAGTGTTCAATAAAGAGGTCAGTCACTAGTTGGCAAGGAAGAGATTGAAGTGGAGGGCAACAAGTAGGTGATCAGAAAGGGGAAAAGAAGAGATGGTGCTACAAGATAAACGACTGGTCCAAATTCCTTTGCTGGAAAGGTAAAATCTGTCAAGTTTGGCAAATGTGAAGAAAAGGGGAAGGGGGGGAGGAGGGGGGGGACATCCATTGTTCCAAGTATGATGGCAGGGGGAGCTGCACAGGGAAAGAATGTTGGAGCAATTAAAACTGTCTACAAAGCAATCCCATGCTTGTCTTTCTGCAAAGGAGATACAGTTAGGTCCATAAAGAGGGTGAAGATACATATCAAAATCACCCGTTAGCACATAGGAAAGGGAATTATGGGGAGAGATATCGTTCCAAACATCTATAGGAGAGTGAGGAGAATTAGGAGCATAAATGTTGAAGATATTAAAGACAAACCACATTTAGAAATGGTGCAAACATTAGCACATCCTCCAGGGAGGGAGAAATGACCCATTTCAGTAAGAGGGCTCCATAATTGAGAGGTGTGGGCAGGTTTAACGGTAAATAAGCTCTCGTAGGAAAGCTTGTCAGAATGAGCTGGTGGAGTAGGAGATAAAAGTATCTCTTTGAACGTCCTATTCTTGGAGTCTGGTCTTTTCCCCATGGACGCTTTTAGGTGGTTATCACAACTTTTTAAGCTAAACAATCAAGGTTGTAGGTTGATTTCTAGAACATCATGGTGCATGTCTAGAGGACTACGATTATCATCCTGATTAAACAAGGTTGGAGGCTCTAAAACCTCAGGAGTTTGTCTCCAGTGGTTCCTCTTCTTTGTTGACTGGAAGGTTGATACTTTCTCGAGAGGTGATCTCTACCTTTTGGAGGCCTCTTCATAGATACCAAAATTAATATCTTATGTGTGTTGAGGGCTCTGGATTTTCCTGTATTGCCTAATGTCTTGGCCATGTTGTTGTTCTTACATTGTATCAAATGCAACACACATTATCATGCAAAAAATTTGAACAAAATTGTGGAAATCTGAGTATAGGATCATCACAAGGAATGGAAAAATATAATTGGCAAACAAGAGAGGAATTCCATAAAAGTACACAACATGGTGGAACCAATACAAAGAACAACCACACTTTACAACTTTTTCAATGGTTTTATATAAAAGCTCAAATTTGCCATAATACAAAATTGGTGAATTATGGAAAATTTAGAAAAGCATGCAAATTTGTACAAGGTGGTAGACAATAGAGATACAAAACTTTTAGAAATGTAATTAATTACAAATATTTTTCTATCTTAATCCACTTCATCTTGAATACTTCTTTTAATGAAAGTTGCAACTTAGAGTCATCCAATGATCGTCTTCTTCCACATGGATCCAAAAGATGGCAGTTCTAACACTTACTCAAATTAGCGAAAGAAAAAAATGTTTTGATTTTTTTTTTCCAAATACAGCATATTATGCAAAATGTGAAGGCCTGAAATGAAATCTATAGGTCCACATCTTAAGATTTACTATGCAATTCTTTTTTTGATAAACATTTTCTAGTGAAACTATGGCCTCTGAAAAAATGAGAAAGTATCCTAACTACCATTGTCATTGTTTCTCCATGTGGATGAAATTATGAATGGGCAACACTTATCTTGTTATTTTAAATAAAATATCAAAAAGTCGAACAATGCATGATCTATTTAGAATTCACCAACAAAACTTCTCAAGCCTCGTTGATGAATTGCAAACTCATTAAGGAAGATAGTTTCATGTCATAAATAAAGTACATTAGTTTCAATGTAGAAAATTTGGTTTAAAATATTGACCAAATGAAACAATACAAAGTACTTGCACATTTTGCTTTGTCCTCTTCTATGACTTTTTCATGGTCAATACTATGACCTGTGGTTGGCATCAATGAAATGGACTCATAAATATTTGGCTCTAAACAACCAAGCTAATTTCAGAATCTGATAAGTTCCAATTCAAGAAGCATATTGATGTCATATTTGTGCATCTTTTCAACTACCATCAACAAACACTCTTTTCAAAAAAGAAAAAAAAAATGATCATCTTTGAGATCAACTACCCCAAATAGAAGATTATCAACTTCATAATCAATAAAATCAAAGAACTTATCGAGGTCCCTAGCTATAATGCAAAGAACTTCAGGCTCTTTGACTCCAAAAAGATCTGAAATATTAGATAAGAAAAATATATTCATTATTCATATTATAAATAAGAAGGCTTAATAGAGAGTTAGAATCAGACTCAAGGGAAGAAGAAGATATAGCACCAATAAATAAAGCCTATCATGCAGAATTAAGATCGATACAATCATTAGAATGCACATCCATAATTTGAAGGTGTGCATCCAAGTCTATTGTTTTAGACTTCTCAAATTTATTGTCAATAGAAAGACCAACTACAGGTTTGGAAGAAGAAATGCTTTAATAATCATCAAGAATATCTAACAAAAGTTAAAAGATGAAAACCTGCTGAAACTACAAAAATTGGCAAAAATCTACAAACTTAAAATCATCATGCAATCTGGTAAACTTTTTATTAAATTTCTCTTTAGAAGTTTTTTTGTCAACATTCATTAAATCTAGATAATGAATTGTATTCTTATTTTGAGACTTGTACAACAATTGGCTAAAAAGGTGGACTAATAATAAAGATAATGATCGGCAAAAGCCTCTACTCCAAGACCTTGAGTAATAGTAGGCAAAATAATTCATTTTTTAAAAGTCTTAAAATGCTCATAATTTTCAATGATACCAATGTCATATAAAAATGTTGACGAAGGTTGTGAGTTACAATCACCTACAACAAAAAGACCAACAAAATTTTGGTATCGGTTCTTAATTAGCACACGTGAACTTAAAATATAATAGAAGAACAAACAATGTGCTCAACTGGGATATTGTCCATATGATATATGTTTTGGATAGCCATGTTGAAATTATGACAAAAAGGAACTGAAATGGATTCAATCAATCCACAAGAGGGATTGGATGCATTGCCATCAAAGATTCTATCATTAAATGCAAGCTAGAATTGATGTTACTTTGAAAACAAGCAAGAACAATATAATGTCCAAGTGATTTATGATCAAATGGGCTTCAGATGTGTGAAATTTGGTATGTTGTACAGACAAAGACATGAGCACAAAGTACTAACAATAAGGGTGGTTTCACATGGAGTGGGGGGTAATTCCAAAAGACCCAAATCCTCTACTTGGATTGGCGGAGCCACTCCAAGAGGCCTTTCCCCATAACACAACGAGTGAGAGTTGCCCCTACACGGCATTGAAATGTGCCAACCTAGGGTAACTCAACATACTAGGGGACTACCTTGGGCCTCTTGGAGTATTGGGGGGTAAGTGGTGAGCCCTTGCTCTCACCTCCAATAAAACACATAGATTCCTTATCTATTTTGAATTTAGATAAAAGTGCTTTGCCCTCCAAATGAAAGAGCCTTTCACATGGAATGATGTGGGAGGCCCTAGGCTTTCAAATTGGGGGGTAAGTGCATATTTTATAATGTCCCTGGCCTCTTCCATGTGAAGCCACCCTAATTAAAGCGTCGAATCACAACAAACGCATGTAAATAGAGAGAGAGAGAGAGAGAGAGAGAGAGAGAGAGAGAGAGAGAGAGAGAGAGAGAGAGAGAGAGAGAGAGAGAGAGAGAGAGAGAGAGAGAGAGAGAGAGGGAGAGAGGGAGAGAGGGAGAGAGAGAGAGAGAGAGAGAGAGAGAGAGAGAGAGAGAGAGAGAGAGAGAGAGAGAGAGAGAGAGAGAGAGAGAGAGAGAGAGAGAGAGAGAGAGAGAGAGGCACAAGCTTGATGCAAATTTCACTCATCCTCTTGATTATTCACATCCAAACGAGCTCCAAACTGGAGTATACAAACGGGAGGGAGCTCAAGCTAAGCTTACCTGTTTCAAGCATGTGAGACAATAACTACAGTTGTACTTTTTCCACTCATAAAGGCTCACCCTCATCCAAGGACAACTAATGAAATTGCACCTCTTGAAAAAACCTAGAAATTGGAGATTTTGCCCTTTGGCTACAAAACTTGACTATTTGTCTTAATGACTCTTGAGATTATGTACAAGCTATGTTAGACCTATGATTCACACATGGGAACAGGCTCTACACTCTACACATGTGGAATGACATTATGTACATGAAATTTGGCCTAATCACGCTATAGTTTGCATTTATTCTCACAAGCCAAAGAACGAGTTATCCTTTGTTGGTTGGCAATGTCATGACCTCTATGGTCATGACCATGACCTCCATGACCATAGTGACCTTTGATTTTGCACCCTCCACTATGGTCAAGACCTTTTCCACAATCAAGACCTTCACAACCATCCACCACTGCTGATGCAACCTCCACTACATGTAACACGAATATATGACAAATTTGATGTGAGGACCACTACAATGAATGTGATAACTATAGCTAAACCTAACCCAATTATACTTGATATTTAAGAAACTACCTTGACTCCACATATATAACTTTTATTCTAAACTTCATGTACGTTGTGCTTTCACGTATTTGTTACTGCCAAGTCTATTGGATCTTGTATAGCTTGACATTCTCTCTATGCCGAGCATAGACAATAGTTACAAAAGTTAATTTACTTAGTGGTATTTTGTATTTGTAGTTAGGTTTATTTCTATGACCTACGTAGGTAACATACCATCACTTAAAAATATTGCAAAGTAAATCTTCTTCCTCAATTTAGTTGTTACTAGCTACTTCGAAAAAACTAAGAGCTCATCATCTAAAATTTCCTTTGTAAGAATATTTCAAAAAACCACTCCATGTGGATATCACCTTGGGACTGTTAATGATGTAGGGTTAGCATATTTTACTTCGAAAACGACTTGATACTCCGGTGAATGGCAGCCGATTACGCAAGTTTTGGCAGCCGGCTCCACCAGATCAACAAGCCTGATCTCAAGGATTTTTTATTTTATTTGTTTTTCAATTTGTTGTTTTCAATATTTCATTTTTTCAGTTTTTGTGTGAAAAAAACAATGGAAAAAAAAAATTAGAAAAGACTGATGAGCAAAAGTTAGAAAAGTCATCAGCATGAGAAAAAGGAAGAACAATATTTTTGATGAAAAATGACTTAAAAAATCATTGTTTTGGTCAGATGATGCCTATACAGAAACAGAGACCTTTGCTGAGCCTCCAGACTGTACATCCACTTCAGATTTATCTAATTTGATTTGGGCGAAGGTTCGTCCAGGAAAAATGCAGTTTTTGAGTCAGACGAAGGATCAGTAATATGCCATTTTGGAAACCTTCGCCGAGCACCTTACCCTCATTATGGACTTTCGCCGACCTACTAGATGATCCTAAAAAATCAAAATTAGGTTGGTCATAGTCTCAAATTGTAAAAAAATGCATTTATGACAGTACTTGGGCGAAGGTTCATCCTTCGCCAGCCTTGGAAAACAATTGCCTGATAGCTTCAGATCTCTAGAAACCTTCTTCGAGATTTTTATAGCCTATTTGTACAGTACTGTACATGCCTACAAATTTTGGTTCAGAACTGACCAAATTCACCTTTAGGTTGGCTAAATTCGATTCATTCCTCACTTGTGCTAACGAAGCTCTTGCGAATTTTTCCCGTGACCAAAGCCTTCCAAACTTCCTGAATTGCTTTCTGACATACTTTCGCGCATCTTACATTTCATTTCTGATCATCATGTCTTCCACAGATACTTTCCAGTCTCCACGTTATACTATCGATCTTGATGTCCCATCTGCAACGGACATCATGATCCTTCCTAGCACAAGCATGGTCACTCAGTGGATGACCCTTGTAGAGCCTTTGCTCACTGCAATGGGTATTCATGAGAGAGTCTTTTCTAGTAGAATCAACATGGATTTCATCACTCTTGCCTTCAGTACGTGGAAGGAAGAGAAATCCAAATTTTATATCACCTTTCAGGGAGCAACACACAAGGTGCGCATCATTGAGGCCGCCCTTGCTGCCATAGGTATAGCGTCAGGTACACAAGCCTCACCCAATCATAAGCAGGCCAAACACGGCATAAGGCCTTACATCGACCTCACCAATGATTTGCACTGATATATATATATATATATATGTATATATATATATATATATATATATGTATATATATATATATATATACATATATATATATATATATATATATATATGTATATATATATACATATATATATATATATATATATATATATATATATATATGTATATATATATATATATATATATGTATATACTTGAAGATTGCCAAGCAGCACGAAGACAAATTTGAAGCTGAAAAGAAGATGGCCCAGCAACAAGCTGATCACCTGGAAGGATATGTCAGCTCCCTGCAAAATGCCCTGACAAACAACCGCAGATGATCAGGTAGATAAGGTCGTGCAAGATGCCAAACAATAGGTGCAACTGCTAAAGGGTCAAGTGCAGATGGCGGAGCAGGATCGCATGCGTCTCCAAGGTGAATTGGATGCGACCACCCTTGAGCGTGATGCATATCTTTAGACGCAAATACCAGATCATCCAGTCACACCGACAGAGATCGCGTATTTATTCAAGAAAGTGGAAACGTACAAAGTGGCTCTTCAGGGATTCCAGGGCCACTTTGACAACTTCAAAGGAGCAGCTTCAACTGAGTTGGCCAAGGCTAAAGAACCATCAATGCCTATGAAAAAGCAGCCGCTCAGGTGTTGGAAGCCGGACCACAAATCCCTGTCCCGGTCATGTCGCAATTCTCCCCTACGCGCCAAGAAGATGTACCAATGGATACAGGGCTAAATTCGGGCATGGACCAGGGGGGGGGCACCAAATATACCAGAACAATCGCCAATTTTACCGGCAGTGCAAGTGGGTCTATCCTCATCAAGGACCACACCACTATTCAGAAGGCCCATCAGCGTCGAGGACCAGATATAGAGCTTCTTATCGCAAAATCTGCATGAGTCCTCGCGTGGTGGATAAATTCTTAAGTTCAAGACCTTCGAGATAGAGGCTGGCAAAGAGTTGGACAAAATACTTGCATTGGGAGAGCAGCCGACATGGAGAAATCAGGAGTTATGTGGCCAGCCCTTGCCAATTGCGGGTTGATCCTTATTATGTGCCAATGTCGAGAAGGAATAAATGGAAAGATTTGAGATTGGCTATGGACAAGGGCACAATCCATACACCCAATTGGCCAATCATCCATCAGCCCTACAGTTGGACAATATCAGTGGACTTCCACCGAGCTTTACAAGCGTATTAGAGAGGGTATGTCCACTCTCCAGATCCGATAGTGTGACAATCGGCACTATTTGCAAAAGATCTAACTCTGTTGGCATCAGTGGCAACCAGATGGGACGATTGCCTCCCTGCTTTGGCATTCGATTCAAATAAGCCAATGGCCTCAGAGAATATTAAAGATCAGCTGCCGGTTGCTTGTTCATATTTTTGTGCAACAATGATGGGAGGCTCCTGGGAATCTCGCTTCACATCATGGATGACCTCAAAGTGGATTGCAGGAGCATATCGTTGTTTTTTGTCCCACAATTTGGATTTCAATACTGCCCGTCTCGACTTTATGGAGAAGGTGCAATACCATTTAATAAAGATTCAACTCGAAGCTAATAAAAGTCCCCAATAACTGCAGCTCGCAGGTGTCATGGGATCGCCACCAGTTTTGGTGGGGGATATTGTTGGAGGGTTTGCGGATCCCAAAGCAACCCTAACCCTAGTTAATAAGTGAGAGTGATTTGGCACCCTGCGTGTGTAAGTCCAACCCAATGATTAATTAGAAAGACAATAAAAGGACTTTAGGCCTTTTTGCAGGACTTTTAATGTCGCAGGGCCTAAATGTCAAGTTAGTGAATAAAGTTGGGTTTCCCTCCAATTTGGATGGTTCCCACTCTTTTTTGAAGTTGATAATTAGGGAGGCAGAAATGGACCAATAGGATTCGGAGGCCAGGGTCCTCCTCTCTATTATAAAAAGGGACCAATTCAAGTTCCTACACATGTTCATTTTGTCATTTCAATAAAGCAGATTGGTTCTCTTCAGGAATGGATTAATGAATGTCCTTGCTCTCTATCACTTTTCCTCCATCTCTCATGCTTTCTTTGGTTTTTGCTAATTGTTGGATTTGAATGTTATTGGGATTGTATGTTATTATACTTTTTATGAGAGAGAAAAGGAGAGAGAGAAAGAGTAAGCTATTTTTGTTGTGGATGCGTAGTGTTAATGGATGTGTAGTGTTAATGTTTAGGGTTAATGGATGTCAGAGTTAGATGTGGATCTTCCATTATGCTGAAATCTGAACTATACTATCGCTCTCATGGGAATGAACCTACACGTGACAACTAACTTCGTCTCTTGGATGCTAGATTGATTAGATCTTGGATTGAGGTTAGGCAAGGAAAGAAACCCACTACAGTGAGTCTGACTCTTTCCATCTTTTGTCCTTTTATAATTTCAGACTCATCTAACTTGAGAATAACTATCAACTTGTTATTGACATTCTCATTTGTAATACTATAAAAATTTATGATGAATGTTAATAATTGATTAATGTCAATAAATAAATTGTTGGAATTGTTATAAGCTAGACTTTCTCCTTCCGAGCAATACACTTCATTGATATGAGATGGATTACCAACTATTGTCTGCATACCTTGGTTTAACATGTCTTTCTTTTTTTTTAAAGATGAAATGGTCATGGGATTGGAAACTTTTTAATATTTACCTATGCAAATGCCTCCTTTATCATCTTAAACAATTCTCTCTCTCTCTCTCTCTCTCTCTCTCTCTCTCTCTCTCTCTCTCTCTCTCTCTCTCTCTCTCTCTCTCTCTCTCTCTCTCTCTCTCTCTCTCTCTCTCTCTCTCTCTCTCTCTCTCTCTCTCTCTCTCTACCGCCCCTCTCTCTCCCCCGGTCGAGATTTCACGGAATAATTTACTCCGGTCGAGATTTCATAGTTTCCTCCGGTTGAGATTTCATAGTTTCCTCCGGTCGAGATTTCATAGTTTCTCTCTCTCTACGACTTCAGCTCTCCTTCGGTCGAGATTTCATAGTTTCCTCCAGTTGAGATTTCATAGTTTCCTCCGGTCGAGATTTCATAGTTCTCTCTCTCTCTCTCTCTCTCTCTCTCTCTCTCTCTCTCTCTCTCTCTCTCTCTCTCTCTCTCTCTCTCTCTCTCTCTCTCTCTCTCTCTCTCTCTCTGCCATTTCACTCCATCTTGTGCCCGAAGAAAAAAAAAATTCTTTGCAATTCTGTCCAAATGTTTTTTTTACGATCCGTGTTTAATTCGAGCACATGAGAGTTTCCTCCCAACAATTGAAAGAAAATGAAAAAAAATACCATCAAATTCTAAGATTGTTTACGGTTTCTATTTTATTTGATGGTCTAATGTTTCATGGAAACCAAATTTTTTAAAGTAAAGGCCCCTTTCTAAGTTTGTAATTCCCCTCTCTTCGTGTAGCCTTAACGTTTGCGTTTGACGTCAAAAATCAGTGACGTAAAAACGGAAATTGCTCAGTTCATTGTGCTGAGTATAGTGACCAAAGTTCTCATCATCATTACACTTTTTTTTTTTTGACCTCTTTTTTCTCAAGTTATTCGCATTTTACATTTTAGTTCTTTGAACTGTCATATCTTCTTCATCCGACCTTGGATTTCAACGCAATAAAAAGCAAAAGCAATCATTGCATCGAGTTTGACATGATAGCAGTGGTATAAAAGCCAAAACAAATCAATGAAACAAAGTTGACATTTTGCCAAAATCTACTGGTGTTCCCTAAATCTTGAAGGTTACATTCTTCGAGGACTCAGAATTTTGGGACGGGGGAGAAGGACAAATTTGTTACTAGCAAATTTGTGATCTTACGAGTGAAATTTACAATTGTCCAAAAAATTTCTCACTTTATTCAGACTTGTGAACCCATAACCCAAAGACTATCTGCTACTATACCATGGACACTGATAATGAATATATGTCTGACTATGAAGATCAATGGGATGAAAATGATTATGAGTATGATAACCAAAGTGACGGGTATGATGATGGTGGTGATGATTGTCAACAAGATGAGGAGGATTGTGATGATGGTGGCTATTGTCAGCAAGATGATAAAAAATGTGATAAAATGGACGAGCATGAGCAGTATTCCAATGGGGATCATGCTTGTCAACTAGATGATCGGGGATATCATCTTGGTGATGCAGACGAATATGACGATGGTCCAGATGTGACTGAGTATAACATTGTTGATTATGAGGGTCATAATCACTCTGAATGGCAACATGAGGACCAATATGAGCCTACAGGTCAACCAAATGATATCTCTGAAAGTTGTGAGTATGATGAAGAAGATCCAACGGTTCACAACGTGTACAACAAAAGATTACATTGTCAAGAGACAAAATTGCATCCCAATCACTACATCGGTGAGGATGGAGACTACAATGATGATAACGAAGCTGGCTCCGAACAATACGAATTTGAAGAAGATAATTCTGAATACCAATAATCTCTTTGTACAATGGCATTCAACGGTACATCCATGCAAACAGAAGAGGCTTCATCTATGGCTCTTAAACCAATTGCTGGCACCACTAGGTTACAGTTAGGGGACAATACCAGTTATGGGAGCATAGTGACCATTCCTAGTTCCTGTTACAATGGGGAGAGCAGTTCGTCAGAGGCAAATCAACATCAACAAATCAATATTCAACAAAATCCTGATGATGTTCCTTTTGAGAACATACCAACCTTTGAGGGAGAAACGAGTTCATTACATATTGATGACTGGTTATCTATTGTCGCTGAGATTCTACAACTATATTCTATCTCTGATCAGGGCGAAATTACCATAGCAGCATCCTACTTTCGAGGAAAAGCCTATGATTGGTGGCAAGGAGTATTACGTCATCCAGAGTATGAACCGAAGTCATGGGATGATCTCAAAGAGTTTTGTGCATAAATATTTATAGATTATTATATGGACTCTTGGTATATGCTAGAAAAAACTAGTTCTGTAAAGGCATATAATACCAGATTTCGTTTGGTAGCATCTAAACAGAGGTGTCTTGATGAAGAATTATCTATCCAACATTATCTACGTGGTCTTCAAGATCACATTCGTCAACATTTGGATAAAGTACTTCGAGCGAATCCAACATTGATAGATGTAATGCAAAAGGCATTAATTCAAGATCTAAGGATAAGACAACAAAATATGCAACTACGGATCAAATTGGAGTCTTAGCAGGAAGAAATTCTTACACCAGTGTGTTCAACTCTCCATCAGCAAAACTCTCCAGAACTACAATTTGTCAATTCCAAGCTCATCAAGGTGCTGGTTTGAACAAAAGTATTTCAGAGAGAAATTCTTCAATGGATGAAGGATCGAAAGGAATCAAGGAATTGCAAAATACGTCTCTTGAACATCCAATCATGTCTCAACATGAACAACATATGAATTCTGACTTATCTTCCAATATTGTTGACTCGAGAGCTTTTGAAATTAATATCACTATTGCCTATCATTGTATATATGACAAATTTATCTTTGGAGATCGAACTGAAGATAATTACTGCTTACAACATTGTATATATGACAAATTTATCTTTGGAGATCAAACTGAGGATCATCATTGCTTACAATAGAACGAATATGAGTTGTTCATATTCCAACATAACGACGCTCTCTTGGAACAGAATGATGAATTGGAAACAACTAGAATGTGGCCAAATTTGGACAATGAATCATTTGATTTGGAGCATTACTATTTTGATCTATCAGGAGCTATACCCATCGCTTCACTCACACGGATATCAATGGATCCATGGCCATCCATCTTCAGCGAGTATTGCTTTAATCAACGCTTTGGAGTCACAAAAGGATATTGTGATCCTACATCAAGGAGCAATGCACAAGGCAACAAAACTGGATGCAAGGACAAGAAAAGATGCATCTGGAATTGGATAGCCTATCCAATCAAGGAAGATACTGGGGAAGAAGACTATTGAATGTCCTGTTGCTTGGATCCTGTCAACCCATACAGAACTAAAGCAACTTGAGGCTTTCATGTGTTTCATCAATCTCTTCTTCAATGATCTTATTAATTCTATGGGATCAGTTGTAGATCTAAGGTTCTCTATGAAGAAAACTCGTTGCAACCTTGTTCTACAACAATAAGCTGGAAGTTGAACCTAAGGCAACAAAATTTAAATGGTAGATGGCTACTGATAAGAATAATACAAGAAAAGATGTTTCTTATTCAAGGTGGCCAATTACTTCTCGACTACCGCCAAAGGATTCACGAGACATGGCACTCAACAAAGGACTACATAGTCTTCATTTTTGAGGGCAAAAATGCTTAAAGTAGGGGGGGTGTCATGTGCTGCATGTAATTAGCCCATGAGCTTACTAATGAACTGCCAAATATAGCCATGGAGCTAAATTAGATTAGAACTAGTCAATAGGACAGTTAATAAAGTGGTTCGAACAACCTCGCTATAATTGAGAATAGCGGAATTGTAATAATGGTTGTAAGGCACAATTTAGCTAAATAAGGCCCCAAACTTATAGTAGAGGCACAAATGACCACTATAAATAGCTGAGGTCGTGCTAAATTTGGGGGCTATTGTGCATTTTGTAATTTTGAGTTTTAAGACATCTTGGAGCTTCTCTTTGAGAGCTTTCTTGATGAAGGAAGTGGCTCATGTGCCTAAAATCACATGAGAGCTATGATCATGCTCTGGAATCAGGCCCTATCTTGTGAATGATCAATGATCATGAATAAAGATACCATACTTTGCCTAATTTAGTGAAGTTTTGTTACTTTTGGCTATCTGTTTGATTTTTGACTAGTTTCTTGATTTCTTGCATTTCCATTGTAATTTGATGTTTAAAGAATGGATTAGATGTTTGAATGCTGAGGTTGGCACATGATAGAAGCAAGGGGCAAGGGCCACCCCAAAGATAAAAAGGCACCATTTGTAACCATTTTGCATGCTTATTTGAGAGGAGGCCCAATAGAACTCGGTAGACATTTGGCGCTTCTGGTAAGTCCATTACTATGAAAGTAATGACGAACTGTACTCCCGCAATTCTGACAGGTATATCTTCAACCATTCTACGCGAACAAACTATTGTTTTTTATCAGCTAGCTTAGTGGCAAAAGTCGTAGGCTTCATCTTTGTAAGATCCCATTTTGCACATAGCTTTGTAGAAATTAGGTTAACTCCTAAACTGCCATCTATCACAGCTGCTTCCTTAGGAAATTGTCTATGCTATATCGACAGAGTGATATTCTTTTGTTCACTTTCCCAAGCAGCTCCAACATGGAGTACTTCATTAGATTCTTCAAATCTAGCACAAAAAAGTGGCTCTTGATGGACTTCTGATTCTACTCAAGCTAACTTTTGCGCTAAGACTTCTTTTGCTTTTGGCACCAACTTCAGGAACTCTCCCAATGAAATATTGATCTTGCTAGACAAAATATTCATGAGCAGTTCTGTTTGCGGTGCTTCTGGTTCAGTCATCTTGAAGGGTTCTTCATGATTATGCAACTGATCATTCATATATATACGTGAATTTCTTGGAGGCTGCAATGGTGAAGAACGAACTTCAGCTGTTGCTTTAGCACCTTCAAGTTCCTCTTCTTCTTGCAGGTGTTTAATCTACTCTCTCATATCCTAATATCTTTTTTTTTCTGCATGAAGATTTGGATAGACTCCCGATGCTGTTGGTATATCGTTCAATGGTATAGAATCAACAGGTACTGGATCCACTATTGGTTCTTTCTGCTTCTATGCTTTGGTGACCACCATCAAGGGCTGACCATCAAGGGTGACCACCACTATTGCATCAACGAATGCCAACGCTACTACAGAAATGATGCTCAACAAGTTCAATGATCCTCCTCCCGAATTGCATCGTCCATAGCATTTTGCAAGAGTGCATACTCATTATGGCGTTTCAGCTCATGTCTAATTCGTTTAGGTAAACCTGACAAAAACCACATAATCATGGCATTTTCTTTAATCAGCTCAGGTTCGCACTCGGATCTGAGGCGTTTCACCCGTTCAATGTAATCTCAAACCATTTCCCGCTTTCCCATTTTAATTTTACTTAAAAGTAGGAAAGGGTCTTCCATAAACTTCCGCGGTTTGAACCGTGTAATAAGGGCTCTTTTAACAACCTCCCAATCTATACGCTCAGTTTCATCTTGATTATAGTACCAATCTGGTGCTGCGCCTGTTAAGGCCATAGGAAACAGCTTAAGTTTATCTTGAGGGAAAATTTTGTCATAGACTTCACAGGATTCAGCATAGATCTGAAGAAATCTAACTGGATCTGTTAACCCATTGTATTTAGGTAGATCCAAACGAGGTGCTCTTCTAACAATAATAGGATTGACTTCTTGAGGAGCACCTCCAGGGGCAGCTCCAAGGGCAGCCATCGTCGCAAATTCAAATCAAGCAAACAATGACATTGAATCTAGATTTTTCAATCAAAAACTATCTCAGATCAGATCTGATAGATCTATTCCACTTTTCAAGAATCTGATTCTATATTGTAAAAAAGATTTCAAAATTCAATCAATCGATACTTTCAAAAATAAAAAATTTCTCTGAATCCAAACCAGAATATATCAGATTTGACCGAAATTTTGACAGAGACTTGATTTGGAAAATCAAAACCTAAAAATAGGACTGGAGAAGGTTCCCTAGGCGAAGGTTGGCTCGGCAAAGATTCAATAGTGCTATTTTAGAAGAAAAAAAAATTTTGATCAACTTTTCTAACAATTTCCCGGGTAATAACCTTCGCCGAACTCTCAGATGCAAGATCTGACACAGATCAAAATATGAAAAATCGGAAGAAGGTTTCTGACACAAGAAAATACAGTTTTTGTAGTTTGGCGAGGGTAAAAATCAAGATTTTCTATGATCTAGACAAGAAGAATCTTCTCCGAACTCAAAAATAGTATTTTACTATAAATAGAAAGTTTTGGAAACTCGGCAAAGGTTTTGGCGAAGGATCAAGAGTAATACTAGTATTTTTGCCAAAAAAAAGTGACTTTTTTTGTAAAAATATGGCAATATAATAACTGATCTTCTGAAAACCCTTTTATTTTTTATATTATTCTTCAACGACTTGGCAGTAGATAGATCTGAATCACACCTATGCACAATAAATCGGACAAAAATTCTTTTTTTTATTTTTAGGGTTTTGGTGATTTTTTGGTGTTTTTTGACGGTTTATTTGATGTTTCTGAAAATCTGCTGGGAATTTTTCTTCGCCCTTCAAACTGAAGGTTCTGTGATCAAAACCAAAGGTGTCTATAACTCGACGAAGGTTTCCTAAAAGAGAATAAAAAGTTTATCAGCTCTAATGACGATTTTGCTTCTTTCTTACCAAAATCTGACAGATTTGACCGTTTTTTGTTGTTTTCTCTGATATCTCAGATCCAAATGGATCTTAAGATTGGTGATCTGAATAGCTTTAATCGTTCTACAATCAAATTAGATTTCAAACAAGCAAATCCACTCAAATCAAGCAAAATCAATTCCAACTAACCCTAAAATGCAGATCTAACACTATTCATGCTACGACAAGATGCCTAATGCAAGCTAACCATCCAACAATCATGCTACAAACTGAAAAATTGGTGTAGCTTCCCGGCAACGGCGCCAAAATTGTAGTGGGTTTCCTTCCTTGCCTAACCTCAATCCAATATCTAATCAATCGAGCATAAAAGAGACAAAGTTTGTAGTCACGCGTAGGTTCGTTTCCATGAGAGCGATAGTATAGTTCAGATTTCAGCTTGAATGGAAGATCCACATCTAACTCTAACATCCATTAACCCTAAACATTAACACTACACATCCATTAACACTACGATCCATTAGCACTACGCATCCACAACAAAGATAGCTTACTCTTTCTCTCTCATAGAAAGTATAATAACATACAATCCCAATAACATTCAGATCCAACAATTACCAAAAAAGAAAGCATGAGAGATGGAGGAAAAGTAATAGAGAGCAAGGACATTCATTAATCCATTCTTGAAGAGAACCAATCTGCTTTATTGAAATGAGAAAATGAACATGTGTAGGAACTCAAATTGGTCCTTTTTTATAATAGAGAGGACCACCATGGCCTCTGAATCCTATTGGTCCATTTCTGCCTCCCTAAATATTCAAATTTAAAAAAGAGTGAGAACCATCCAGATTGGAGGGAAACCCAACTTTATTCATTAACTTGACATTTAGGCCCTGCGACATTAAAAGTCCCGCAAAAAGGCCTAAAGTCCTTTTATTGTCTTTCTAATTAATCATCGGATTGGACTTACACACGTAGGGTGCCAAATCCCTCTCACTTATTAGCTAGGGTTAGGGTTGTCTTGGGATTCGAAAACCCTCCAACACTCACGATCATGAATGGAGCACTTTCAAATTCAGAAGACTCAGAAGGCCTCAATTTCAGTGTTCAATCAGAAAATGATATCTGGTGGTTGGCAGCATTTCAAGTATGGCAGTTCCTTCGCATAATAAATAGGGATAATCATTGAATATGGATTTCATATGGGAAATCTTCTCTATGTTAATATTATGAGGCTAATCACGTTTTTGTATTCTCTTATAGGTGATGAAAGAAGACCATGTCATTTTCTCATGGATATTTAATAGAACATCATATCCTGCCACCATAAAAAATCACATGGAGGGAGTTCCACTCAATATTCCTAGATCTGGCACTTTGAATATTGAATGGCATTTAACAGAGATCTGAAGACATTAAAATGTATGTTCAATGTATCTCATGGCGCTAACACCCTTGTTTTAACTGCATGAAAACAACAAAAGACATGACAATGGGTATAGGAATATCAAGAGATCGAGAAGATCCTAATTGAAAACATGTACTACTGATTCCACTACGAAATGTTCATATTTGTAAATTGCATGCAGAGGTGCGTATTATAGAAAAAATAATATATCTTCACATCTTGTTTGCATGGAATTCCAAGCTAGAGGCCTCTGCAAAGGAAGCTATTTCCAGATTAGAGAATGTGTTGTCCAAAGCAGGCTTACATGAAGGCCACGTTAAAATGAAAAAAGATGACAAGCTATCAGGTAAAACAGAAAATATTCCATGCAAGCCGAGCATTGCAGGATCTAAAGCTCAAAGATTTTTATCAAATTATTCTGGCAAACAATCCAAGGTTCAATACACGATTTGGAAAGAAATTATTGCAGCAACTCAAGATCTCAAAAAAGAAGGTTCTACTCGTATACACAAAGTAGAAGTTTAGAAAAAGCTAGACAACATGGTGAAATACTTGAGAAAAGATAAATTTTCAAATACTGATATACAAATGATACAGAAAACAACCAAAAAATTTGTGGATGCAGTTCAAAGTGCATGGGGTGTTGATCATATAACACATTATATGGTAAGATTTTGATTTTACACTACGATAGACAAATATGTGCAATTAAATTAGATGCTTTTGGTACTGATCTACATTATGTTTTTATGACATGCAGCACATATTCGAAATCATTCAACATTTTTTGCAAGAAATAGTAGAATTCTTAGCATATGGTCATCGCAAGGAATGGAAAAATCTCATTGGCAAGCAAGAGCGGCATTTTATAAAAGTATACAATATAGCAGGACTAGCACAAAAACCAGCTATATTGCAACTTTTCCAATGGTTTTACAGAAGAATCCAAATTTGTCATAATACAAAATCGACGGATTATAAAAAATTCAAAAAGCATGCAAATTTATACAAGCCAGTAGGCTATAGACACACAATAAAATTTTGTATATTAAATAAAAATATTTACAAAGTACAATGCAACAGTATCTAATCTGCTTCCGATATTTTTTCCAATGAAAGTTGCAACTTAGAATCATGCAACAATTTTTTTTTTTTGTATGGATCCAATAGCTCATATTTTTCATGCTTACTCACATCAACATAAGCAGCATACAATGCAAAATGAGATAATCTGAGCATGAAATTCACTAGTCCATATACTAAAATTTTAACCCCAATGGTTTTCTTTACAAAAATTATTTTATGCACCTTATTGAAATTATGTCCTCCAAGAAAATGAGACAGTGTCTTGATTTCCATAATCATAGTTTCACCATGTTCATGAAACTTTGAATGGGCAACACTTATTTCATTATTCTTGAAAAACTTCAGATAGTGCCCCAGTGCATGATCTCTTGAAAATTCTCCAGTAGAAGATCTCTGTCCTCCTCGACGAATTGTGAAATCATCAAGGAAAATTATTTTCTGAAATGAGAAAATCAAAGTAAGCTCCAGTATATAATCTGACATAACGAATGAACTAGTACGTGATAAGATACAAAAAACTTAAGCGTTCGGCTTTGTCTTCCCTAATTATTGTCTCTCCATGAATATTATGTCCACCTTTCAATGTCAATATTGTTGGTGAATAGACAGTTGGTTGTGGAAAACTAAGTTGACTTTGGATTCTAAGAAACTCCTCTTCAGAAGGCAGATCATCTTCTTTGTTGCGCATTTCCTCCAGAGCCATTTTCAAGCACTCTTTTCCTGAATAAAACTTATCATTATGTACATCGTCAATACTAGGGAGAAGATCATTAGCATCAAAATCAATTATATCCAAAAATTCATCAAGCTCTTTGTTCAAAATGCAAAGAGTCTCAGCTTTAGTGAAGTCAAAAAGAACCGATATATCCGATATTGTCAAAAAGAAATTATTATCTATATTATAAGTAGGCAAAGTAATCAAAGATTTATCAGAAGGAGAAAGAGTAGTGGGTGTTCTAGGGCCTATAAGCGATGCCCTATTTTGAGCAGGATCAAAATCAGAACAATCATCTAAATTAACGCTCGTATCAATAAAAAAAATATCTATATCTACAATCTTTGACTTTTCAGACTTTGTACCACTAGAAGAAGCAGCTTCAGAAGTGGAAGGGACAGCCTCCAAATCGTCAAAAATATTTAACAAAAGAAAAAAAACAAACGCAGACTGAAAATCAACAAATCTACATTTTTTATTATGAATTGGGCACTCATCTACAGACTTGAAATCATTATGTAACTTGGTAAACATTTTGTCAAGCTTAGCTTTATAGATACGCTTTCGAGTGCCACCAGATCCTGATAATGAATCATGTCCTTATTTTGAGATCTGAATAACGGAGTACTGAGCAGGGACTTAAATCTGAGATATATCTCAGAAAATGACTCCACACCATGACCCTCAATTATAGACGGAAGAATTAAAAGAAAAGGAGAAAAAAGAGATTTGAAATACTCCAAACTATCAGTAATACCAAATTCATGAAAAAAAAAAAACAAACTAGAATCAAAATTAGACATTTTAATCAAAACAACAGACGTAAAATTCCAAATATCGCTCTCAGGCGCAAACTGTAGGTCCGACAAGCATGTCAAGGCAATGTGCGCTCGAGAGAGATATTACAAATTGGAGTATCGGATCCGAGATCAAGAACACAGAGCACAAAAGAAAGGAGATGCAATGCGCACTTGAATGCGATACCGGAAGATGCAGTATCATTTCCAAGCGCAAATCAGCCAACGGAGGATAATCAGTGCAAACGGCGCGCTTGAAATCGATATCCGGCCAAAAAATCGTAAATTTGTGTGAAAATCCGAGTCGAAAAAGACCTATTTATAAAAAAATAAAAAAATGGAACGTGTGAACTAGGTAATGGAATTGGTACTATTTGTCCAAAATTTTCTTTTGAATCATAAACGTACATTGATTCATAAAAAAGAATCCCACTATCAACTAGATCTTTTGCAGTTCTACCTCGATACTGCAACTGTCCAATATCAATGTGAATAACATCTAACACATCTGCCAAAGATCCACTGGGCTCCCATTCATTTATGTTGGATGGATATAAATTTTCAAGAGAAAAATGATCAGATTGGCAAGTTTACTATTATATATTTATGAATGACAAAAATCAAAGTATCAAAAATATCAATACTCACAGTTGTTTTTTTTGTGATCCTGAAAACTGAATCCTTGAACATTTATCTCTGAATGCATATATACATGTTGAACTAGAATTTCAGAAATAGATTTTCCTCCTGATGATGTTCTGAAATCCAAAATTTTGGCCTTCCAATAAGAGGGGGAGAATTTATCTCCACAGAATTTAAAGAATTCTGCAAGGCCAACGGAATACAACAACAATTCACAACAAGCTACTCACCTCAGTCCAATGGTGTAGCTGAAAGGAAGAATCGGACACTCATTGAAAGTGCCAAGAGCATGCTGGCCCATGCCTCTCTTCCAGAGAAGTTTTGGGCAGAAGCTGTTACTACAGCAGCCTATTTGCAAATCGATCCATCACCAAAGCCCTGAATGGAAAAACACCTTATGAGGTGTGGACAGGATCAAAACCATCACTCAAAAATATTAGAGTGTTTGGATGCATTTCTTAAACACAGATCCCTGAAGATCTCATGAAGAAACTGGACAATACAAACAGAAGATCGATTTCTATTGGCTACTCACTAGATGACAAGGCATACAAGCTCTACAATCTGGACACAGAAAAGGCATTCACAAGTAGAGATGTCATGTTTTGGAGGACAAGTTTTTCACCCCCAAGGGAAAGGTTGCACAAAGTTTTGAGCCCAAGGTCAAACAATCAAAATCCGACCCTAGGATCGAACAGTCAAAATCTGACCCCATGGTCGAACAACCAAATTTTGACCCTAGGGTAGAAAATCAAGAAATCGATTCTAACTCTGAAAATGAGTCTGATCAGCAGAGGGGAAAAATCTAGCCATGAAGATCAAATCGACCCAGACAGCTTCCATCCAGATTTATGGATGATGTAGCCTGCTACTTTGTGCAGGAGCCAAATACAGTTTCAGAGGCAATGTCTACACCTGCTGAACATTGGAAAGTAGCAATGGACACAAAATTTGACTCTCTGATGGAGAATCAGACGTGGACAGTCACTGAGCTGCCAAAGGATAGAAATCTGATTCCATGCAAATGGATATTCAAGTCGAAGTATGATGTTGAAGGAAGGCTAAATCGGTACAAAGCCAGGTTGATTGCCAAAGAATATTCCCAGATTTCAAATCTGGACTATTTCGAAACCTTCAGCCCAGTTGTCAAGCATGCTTCGATCAGATTACTACTCTCCTATGCAGCTACAGCAAATCTCGATGTCCATACCGCTTTCCTCAATGGGACCATGAAGAGGAAATCTTTATGTCACAGCCAGAAGGATACAAACTGAGGGGTAAGCAACACCTTGTGTGCAAAATTCATAAGGAACTCTATGGACTGAAACAATCAACCAAAGCATGGTTTCAGAAAATCAACACATTCCTTATTGAGAATGGTTTCATTCCAAACTCAACAGATTTGAATGTCTACTTAAAATCAATATCGTATTTCTTCATCATCATCACTCTCTATGTGGATAATACACTATTATTCAGTAACAATCTGAATTTGATGAAGGATACGAAATGCATGCTGGCCAAGGAATACAAAATGACTGATATGGGTCTAGCCCACTATTGTCTCATAATCGAAATTTTCTGAATTCGACCCAGCAAACTGTTTTTATCAGCCAGCAAAGATATCTCACAAATGTGCTGAAAAAGTATGGAATGGCCAACTCCAAACCAAGTCTCTTTCCGCTCGACCCTGGACTGAAGCTATCAAAGGAACAATCTCCTCAAACTGAGGCAGAAAAGGAGGAGATGAAGCAATATCCATTTCACTCCATCATCGGCTCATTGATGTATGCAATGATATGCATTCGACCCGACCTTGCATATTCAATTAGTTCACTCAGCCAGTTCCTATCAAATCCAGGCCTAGCCCATTGGAAAGCACTTACGAAGGTCATGAAGTACATCCAAGCAACCAAATATCTCAGCATATGCTATGGAGGTAGCCAATTTGCAAATATTCTAGAAGGATACACAAATGCAGATTGGGTAGGGGACATTGATACCAGAAGATCGACATCTAGATTTGTATTTTTATACAATCAAGGCCCAATCTCTTGGAACAGCCAAAAGTAGACCTCATTAGTATTATCATCAACTGAATCAGAATACATTGGTGCCACGAATGCTACTAAGGAGGCAATTTGGCTAAGGCATTTGCTAGCAGAAATCGACCTTGCACAATCACATCCAACAACCATTTTCTTTGACAATCAAAGCACCATTGCTCTCTCTCTCTCTCTCTCTCTCTCTCTCTCTCTCTCTCTCTCTCTCTCTCTCTCTCTCTCTCTCTCTCTCTCTCTCTCTCTCTCTCTCTCTCTCTCTCTCTCTCTCTCTCTCTCTCTCTCTCTCTCTCTCTCTCTCTCTCTCTCTCTCTCTCTCTCTCTCTCTCTCTCTCTCTCTCTCTCTCTCTCTCTCTCTCTCTCTCTCTCAATCCAAGATTTCATTCACGAAGCAAGCATATCGAAATCAGATATCATTATTTGAGAGAGAAAGTGCAAAGCAATGAGCTATCATTAATCTACTGAAGGACAAAATCAATGGTAGCAGATTACTTCACAAAGGCCCTATCAAAGGAGCATCATCTCAGATTCAACGACATGTTAAATCTGAAGATCAAAACTTTTCAGGATCCACATTAAGGGGGAGTGTTGGATTTCAATGCTCAGCCCTAAATCCTTTTGTTAATGAGCATCCTGAAAAGCCGTTCAAAATAGGGTTTTTTTTTAGACCCTGGGTCGAGTTGGATCGGTTCGGATTTTTTCCACCCTTCACTAAATTATCCGGGCATGTTCGACCTTGGATCGAATCGGGTCTAATTTTTTCAACCTCGAAAAATTTGACCCTCAACATATTTTCGACCCAGTGTATATTTCTTGACCCTTTGTACAGAATTTGACCCTATGTAATTTTTTGATATTGTCGGTTAGAAATCCGACCCAACGACTTTACACTAATGTCCGCCAACTTTGTACATGCGTTTACGGCATAACGGCGGTTGTAATAAATGTAGGAAATTCAGTTGTAGATATTTTTTAGTATATCAAACTTAGAATCTTCATCAGACATGGCACTAGATGATTGGATACTGCTTGAAGAACATAGGAAATGAACACTTTCAATATGTGGTACATGTTTTGACAAAAGAGGATATTGAGAGGGACGTGAAGAGTACATGAAATATGGCACCTCTGAAATTAAAAATTGTGTGCAGCTAACATTGGCAAACAGTTTTTAATGAGCTTTTATATTTTCCATATGAGGTTGTGATTAATTGCCAAGTTTGCCTCAAGTCTTGCTTGTGATGTTGAGGACAAGAAAGTTCTACCCTTTGGCAATGTGGTTGAACTTGTACCATGGAAAAGGGATGGATCTGACAAGAGCGACTGTTGTGTGGAAGGCGATGAAAGAACCTGCGCTGGTGCAATTAGAGACATACATTTAATTTCTTTCCGCGTTAGGCAGATTTTCGATACTTCCGAATATGCAATCTAACATTGACAATGTGATTGTTGAACAGATGGACATGGAACAACAAGGAAGCTGCAAGGGAAAATAAGAACATCAATCGTTTGTTACCATAATATGTGGAACTTATGAGCTCTTATGATAGCCAAGAAAGTGAAGCTATATTTCATGTTTGGACAATGTTGTTTGCAGATGTAGTTTTAAGTAAAGATAATATTTTATGTAGATATTGTGTTATGTAAATTTTCTCAATGCCAAGCTTTTATGCTTGCCAACTTTTGTACCAAAGTTTTGCAATGAGAATCTATAAAAGGGTTGTTTTTGCAGTGCAACTATATGTGTGATTTTGGGTTTTTGGTTTGTGTGTGCAAAAACTCCACATCTAGGGTTTATAACTACGCCCTCTTATGAGTCAAGTGATAGTGGAACTAGGGCTCTTCATGTTACTAGTGACCCTTGCAATAAGCAAAAATTGAAATAGACTCATTTGATTTTGTAAAGTTGAATACAAAATTGTTAGTAGAGAAAACCAACAAGTTCAAACTTGTGAAATATTAATGGGAAAATGGGAAAATGATTTGGGTTTTTAGGCTACAAAATGAACATGAAATGGGTGAAAACCCAAAAAAAATACTTCTTGGTTTCCAAGGGAGGCTCGAACTTTGGGACCAAAGAGACTTTGGATGCAAAGTACCCCATTGGGTGAAAACTCAAATAAAATAAAACGGGAGCATAAGAGAGAATGTGCGTGTAATGATGGGAAAGAAAATGTGACTTGTGCCATTGATTATGAGAAATTTCTACAAAGATGGCGAACCTTCTATAGAGCAACCCGAAAGGAAGGTCCTTTTGTGCAAAATGTTGTTTTTTGGACTCTCTCTCTCTCTCTCTCTCTCTCTCTCTCTCTCTCTCTCTCTCTCTTTCCTTTTCACTATGTATTAGGTATTGTTCATCCAACGTCTCGCTACCATCTCCTAGCAAGTTTCACCACTAAGGGCTCCACCTGCTACCGCCGATAACCAGCCTTCTCATAAAGAATACCCACTATGTAGCATTCGCACATGGATTGATGAGATGAAACTTTTTGGTAAGATCCTCCAATGGCTTGTAATGAGCATCCTCTAAGCAACCACAACATGCCACTTGTATGTTTTAAACCTTTCACAGCGAGTGTGTATGTATCACAATGTCTCTCTCTTATTTCAAGTGCAAATAGAACGTGTGTGTGTGTGCGCGCGCGCGCTGTCCGACTAGTAGCTATGCTGATTCCTGACATTTCAGAATCTCGATCCAGAAAAAGAAACTCGTCCTGCTGCTAAATCTGAGCTGGAGGTTGTGACTCGTGAGAGAGTGAAATGGGCTGATACGAAATTGTCAGCTCGGCGCACTGCCCCTGCCATGTAAATCAACCACCATACAACATATGGTCTCGCACTGACATGGCATGCAAAGCCCCACCCACTATGTACTGATCAACTGTCAGCGCTAATCATTCCACATTGTTTGCAAACAGCATATGTACTGTGCAGTGTGAGCTGCATCTTTTCAGATCAAAACCAGCCTGAAGTCCCTCAATTCTGTGAAAGAGAAGCGGTTGGTCCTCCTCAGTCCTCAATTTGGATAACAATCGGCATTGTGTGGTGCGCCCACCTAAGCGCAGGCACAAGCTTTTAAAAGCCTTGGTCCCCCTTCCTGGTTTGGCTTGGCTTGGCTTGGCTTTACTACATGTGTACATGTTTCGCATGATGAAGATAGCTGAATTACCTGCCGGCATGCGATGTAATGTGTACATATTGTACATGATCAAGCTACTTGAACTAGTTACCATGTAAAGAAAAATGGTTGGAGTAGCAATTTGGAAAAGGTTCACTAGGGATCAGTCATACAACTCTTTGATTTTTGTTGTTCCTGTCATGAAAGTAACCCACCATTTGCATGAACCAAAGTAGCATAAAAGTGCCAAGCGCTGATGTGAACAAGTGATACGAAACTCGTACTTTCCCTTTGCATGCATTAGACTATGGTACAATCTTCCATCAAAATCTGAATGATGGAGATCCTGGATCTTCATGATCCATTTTGCATTTTAAAAATTACAGTCAAGCTAGAAGCGTTGTGGTAAACAAATTTGCCACACAACTATCATGAAACATAGTCATGGCTTAAATGACTTAATAGTGCAAACCATACTAATCTAAAATTGAGAATAACTTTTTCAAATAGTTGCACTTGAATTGTGTATAAACTCATTGCGTGCAATGAAAGTCAAAGCATAAGTAATTTCATGTTAAGTTCTTTAAGAAAATTCATCTCTGAGCTTGATCATACGTTGCAACTACAATTTTGGGGATACTCTGTGCACACACCATATTTGCCCTTTCTAAAGGATATTTCTCTTCATTGTTGATCTTCCTTATGCAAGAATGGTTCTAAGGTCAATATGACATACCCTTGAGATCAATTAACCTAACATAGATCTAAACTGGGCTCTTAAAACATTGAAGACCCAACCAAAGACTGCAACACGAGCTCATGCTCAAGCTTGAAAGTTATCTTACTAGATCTATCCTAGCCTTGGTACCTCTCTCAGTCAGTATATGACTAACCCTGGTATAACACATTGGAAGGCTCTTATCAGATTCATGAGATATCTTCGAGCCACTATGGACTTTTGCATTTGTCATGGAGCAGTCGGCAACGACAAACTCAAATTACTCAGTGGTTACACAGATGCAAGTTGGGCAAGAGATGTAGACACTCGTAAATCTACTTCCGAATTTACATTTTTCCTCAACAATAGTCCAGTTTCCTGGAACAGTCGCAAGCAATCTTCAATAGCTCTATCTTCCACTGAATCAGAGTATATCGCAGCCTCGCAAGCTACAAAGGAAGCAATTTGGTTGAGGAATTTCTTCTCAGATATTGGTCTGAATCAATATGCTCCGACGACATTATTTTGTGATAATCAAAGTGCCATCGCTTTATCAGCCAACCCTAGATTTCATTCTAAGAGTAAGCACATTGAACTAAAGTATCATTTCGTCAGAAGCAAAGTTCTCAACGAAGAGGTCAGATTGCAGTATTGTAAAACGCAAGATATGACAGCATATGTTTTTACTAAAGCATTAAGTTTGGAGTCACACAGAAGATTTTGTGTAGAACTAAGTTTGAAGGTCAAGGCATTCAAGGATTCAGATTAAAAGGAAGTGTTGGATTATTCTCTTCCTTGTATCTCTTGTGCTTGATTGGCAATGTGATGTTATGTTGCTCACTTTCCCACACTGCCCCAACTTGGAGGACATTGCTGGTTCCTTCGTAGCCCACACAGTATGAGGGCTCTTGTATTGCTGATTCTGGTTCTGGTTCCGTTTTTGCCCATTCGGCTAGAATGCTCTTGGCTTGAGGTGCAATCCGCAGTAACTCCGTGAGGGATAAGTTCACACGGCTAGATAGAAAACTTGTGAGCACTCCTATATGTGGGACCTCAGGATCCTCCATGTGGAAAGGTGGTTCATGATGGTGCAAACAATCATTTTTATCCGTTCGCAATGGTGAGCCCATTGGTGGCGTTGGTTCTTCAGTAATGTGAGGTTCTGCAGGGATTTCTCTTGCTCATGCAGCTTCCTTGGCTTGTGCCTTCTGCACCCAATGGCAGATCTTCTTATATTGTCTTCCTTCTTCCCTCACATTAGCATATGGTCCTGCGGTGGAGGGTTGATCATCTACCATTGATACTGAAGATGGTGGTGATGGAGCCACTTCCTTCCGTTTTTGTGCTCGGTAATCGCTAACACTAGAACGTGGAAAATTTGTTTTTTCTATGACGTCCATCATGAGACTATCATTGGCTGCAATGAGATCAAGTTCAGAGGTGCATCGGTTCCAAGTTTGAATGGGCAATTCTTGTAACAATGCCCGTAACCGCATTCTCGGCAAAAAGGGTTGTACACACCCTTTTGAGGACACTATCGCATAGTACTCGTTGATTGCTGGATTGACAAAAGTCTCATCTGGTCTATATCACTGCTGCTGCTGAGGGGGTACTTCCTACTCCGCTGCTGTTAAATTCACATGGTCCACTTGGTTGTTAGATGGCCTTGGTGGTGCAAGTAAGGCCATGCGTTGTTGGTTATTTGGCGCGCCATACCGTGGCATCGCATTCGGTGCCCCTTGGTGATAAGGATAAGAGGTTTGATATTGATTCCTCTTCTGTTGTATGATCCGAAAGTTGAATGGGCAAAATGTCGTTTCATGAGATGATGCGTTGCACAGGTGGCAAAACCTCTATGTCAATTTGAGATTTTGCTTTAAAACTGGACACTCATTTGTTGTATGGTTTTGGGTGCAAATTAAACACCATACATTTTCTCTTCGTGGATACTACAACTGGTTCTGTTCTGGTGCATTGGATGATGTTGTTATAGTTCTTTGTAAGGCCTTCAGTTTCTGATCAAACTGGGTCGTTAGCTGCTCCATCTATTGTTTGTGTAACTTTGTCATTTGCTCCATCAACAGATCTGTCGAGACACTTGAAGCACTCGAGGTCGATGCTACCGAAGGAGTTGGATTATGGGTCATTGGATAGGAATCATCTTCCAAACCTTCATCCTCTTCCCTAATCACATCTTCCATTGCTTCTTGCAATGGGACGTACCGTTCTCGAATCAACTTTTCCGCCGGTGTCCGGTCGCCATAGATCTCACACGCTTGCTCATAGATTTGGAGGAATCTGATCAGAGTTGATTATCCATCATATTTGGGCATTTCATCAATCACATTGCAGAAAATGTCACACGCATCCCTGCATCTGCTATTCTTGCTACAGAGAGCGAGTCTTGTTGCAGAGTAGGCTCGAACAGAACGTCTTCGAGTCGTCTGTCTCTGCCATTTGTGTTGAGCCATAGTGAACCAATATCGTTCACTTGATATCTAGATCCATCTCCAAGAACTATGAATTTTGAGGGATCTGCACTTCTGAA
This sequence comes from Diphasiastrum complanatum, assembly GCA_029204225.1. Lineage (NCBI taxonomy): Eukaryota > Viridiplantae > Streptophyta > Lycopodiopsida > Lycopodiales > Lycopodiaceae > Diphasiastrum > Diphasiastrum complanatum. Next base: position 14,241,565 of record CM055107.1, on the reverse strand, counting down.
ATCAGACATGATTCGTCTTGATGTCATGAAGTGTGAGGTCGCTCTTGAATCTAGGATCACCTCATGTGTGTCAGATGTTGATGTTGCACACACGTCTTCACAGATATAGACGGTCGAACAATTTTTGTTCGTTCTTTCTTCGCCCATTTTTGAGCTCTCGGACTCCTCGACATAGGATGAACTATTGTTGTTCTCCGGTCTATTCTGTGCTGACTTGTTTCTCGGGTTCTGGCGGCAATTTATGGTTGTGTGACCCTTCTTGTGGCAATGGATACACTCAATCTTGGAATTGAGCTAGCAGGTATCTATTGTATGCCCGTCTCTTCTGCATCTCACACAAGTCTTCTTGTCTGCACCTTGTTGTTTCGCCCTCCATTTGGTCTTCCAGTTGCCCTTGCTTGTTCCCTCTGCTTGCTGGTCACGATCCTACCTCTGATTGGACTCCCCCTTAGACTTAAATTGCTTCTTTGATTTTTCTTTGTTACCTTAGAGGGTCTGGTCAGAACCATCTTTGTGATCCAGATGTTCTTTGGCCTCGACTTCCTCTCGAATCTCGACAATCGCCTTCATGGCGGGATCTTTCGCGAGCAGGGTTCTTGTCATCTGGAATGATCTGGGTAAGGTTCTCAACAGGTACGTGAGCTGCTTCTCAGCTGACACAGCGTTCTCTACTTCAGAGTTATGTAGTGACAGAAACAGATCCTTCATCTTTCTCACGAAAGAAGTGAGGTCTTTTCCATCCCACTACAAATTCGTCAGCTGATTTTCCAGCATCATGATTTGACTTCTTGATTTCGTCTGAAATCTGGTGAGTAATGGATTCCACATCTCCTTAGCTTTGGAGAGTGTAGCCAGGTCAAGTGTGAGACTATCTTCGATGGAAGATGATAGCAAGGCTACTGCCTTGTCATTTTTCTCCCTCCATTCGCGTAGCTCCTTGCTTGTGTCGTAGGCATTTCTTATGTGCCATCCACCCAGGAGAAGAGTCCCCTTGAGTATCAAAGATGTCTTAACTTTCCAGGCTAGAAAGTTAGATCCTGAGGAATCAAGTATTGTGCAGATCTTGCTCTGCATGCTGCTGATTGAAGCCATTGCTTCTTGGAGTCTTTTCTCTTGTTGATGGTTGTTTGTTTGAATGCTTGGCAACCTGGATCTGCTAGCTTCTTGGCTATGTTAGAATTTGACAAGATGACCGGCTCTGATACCACTGATGGGGAATGAGAAGAATAATTCGCGAAATAGTCGCGAAGAAACCGCGATTTCCTCTTGCGTCTCGGATGGAGTTCAGATGCGATCGCTGGACAATGCCAGCTGAATCACTCCTACAGTCCTCGAGAGTGTAGTCAGGCAATGTTGATCTACGTTCATAAATTTAATACAGCATTCAATATAGTTTCAACCAAGGTGCGAAATTCAAATGAACGAGAAAGAACTCAGACATACGATTAACAACAGAAGCATTTGCATTCAAGATCAGACACAACACAAATTGACATGTGCGCAAAGGCTATGATATCATCTATTGAATTTCTTCTCTGATTCTTCAGGCACTGCATGCAAATCCACGCAATGCATTGGCGTGGGAGAAACACGGTTCTCTCACGAGTAATCGTCTCGCTTTACAAGCGGACAGTTGGATCTCTATGAATCCTGATCATAGAGCTCGTCTCGCACGCAGGCGGACTTATTGTCTGTATGTTTTTTTGTTGATTGCTTACTAGCATCAGACTATTACATTACACTCTATGTGTATTATGTTGATCTATATGTCAAGTATCATCTAGTAAGTATGGTCGCTCTATGTGAATCTAAGATTAGAGTGATTAAACATCTACAACTAATCAGGGAATTACAAGAGTGGCAGATTAGCCACGACCTAAAATGTATCTGTTGACGTCATACCATCAGATCAGATATCTGTACTTCTGGGTACTTGCATGATCTTGTTGGTACCTCTTTGAAGCGTGCAGACAGGAGAAGGTTTTGTTTTCGTCGTCGATTTCGTTTTGGTCGTTTTCCTTCTCTCGTACTGGACCACAAAAAATTCTCGTCCGTGAATCTTTCGTGTTCGCGAACCGTTCGTCTTCGTCTGCTTTGACTTTCATGTTCGCGAACCGTTCGTCTTCGTTTCTTTGACTTTCGTGTTCGCGAAACTTTTCGTGCTTCGTGTGTTTCTTCACTTTTGTCTCAACCCACAGTATGTGATGCATACCTATCATTATCATGCTTACAAAGTATGTGGAAGGAAGCATTGGTTCATCGCTAGTCCATCGCTGGACAGCTTACCATATATATCCATTTTTTGAGTACATAACTCAAGAAAAATCGTTGCAGATTACAACAACTCATATATCTTCAAAAAACTTCTACATTGTTGAGCATGCTTCATCGCTGGTCCATCGCTAGACAACGGATAGTATTTATGAAAAAAATGCCATACAAAAATATGTATGAACCCTTGCTGATCCTTCGCTGGACAGCAGATCCATACCATCACGTTTATCACCCAGAAAGCTTGATACCATTTGTCTGCAGCAAAGAGAATAAAGCAATGATATGAAATGAGCAGAACCACATACCATAAAGTAGAAGCAGATGACTTCAAGCCAGGTAGGGCGCAATCTCTATCATGAGCATATCTTCCAACCTTCTTCTCACCATATAGTAAAGAAAACTCATTCGAGAACAGGTTCTATATAGTGGTTCCGTAAGAAGTATCGTGGAAGCTCCCTTTCAGCCAAAATTGGTGGGAAAATACTTTTTGAAAAGTGTCATACATGGTTGGGTTGGCAACAAAGGCTAGGACCGTCAAATCACATATGTCTGTTTATAGCTTGACCAAGGGTGGTAACTTCTGATAAAGAAGAGTCCATGAGAGAGAGAGAGAGAGAGAGAGAGAGAGAGAGAGAGAGAGAGAGAGAGAGAGAGATGGAAGTTAGCTCAAATGCTCAATGTGCATGCTAATGGAAAAGCCATAACTAATCAAAACAAGAACAATGAAATGAAAAGCAAGTCGAAAACACAACAATAGCATTAGCTTGAGAGATTAGCAAATGAGGATGCTTTGGCTCTCTCAAAAATAGTAGAGTCTCCTCCTCTCATTAAGCATTTAAAATGGTTACAAATGGTGCCTTTTTATCTTTGGGGTGGCCCTTGCCCCTTGCTTCCTATTGGCTACTTGCAAGAAGGTGGAATTGAAATCTACACCCTTCACAAGCAACACAAACTAATCTATGGTGTATGAAGAAACACACTCCACCTACCACCATTTGACTTTTGACTATTTCACAAAACTTAGAAACTTAAACTTAAACTTTGGCCTCTTAACATTATTTTAATTACATGGCCCAAAGTCAAGTTTATTGCCAAAATTATTTATTTACAAGTGCTCATTGGGCCATGGGCTTACACATGCATGATGCCACGCAACTAATTTATTTATTTACACTATAATACCCTCAATAGTGTACAAGTTCAATCTATATCTCTATATTTAAAGGAGACAGTTAAATCTAAGATTCAGATGGATTGCTGATTTCTTGCATATGATGCTAGAAATGGGGCTATTAACTCATTAGAGTAACTACAGTACTATAGATTGAGTTGTAATTGTCTGAGACTTGATGGATCTCCTAGAGATTTTAATTGATTGAATTATTTAGAATATTTGGATATTCTAAAGATAATTGTACCAAGAGGACTATTATCTACAAGAAATTGTGAACAGTGATTTAGACTATCAAAAGAATGAGTTTTCTTTAGCTTCCGGACTTGATCTCGAATATAAAGAGTTAATTCACCCTGAGTTTCATGTAATTGGGATTACATGAAGGTGATAAACTTTTATTTGGATAAGATCAACCCGTTTGGAATATTTATTGCTTAGTGTATCTTTGGATTTTGAGTTGGTACTCCTGTGTAGAGTCAAGCAATTGTAGAATCGTTGTGTCTCTGAGTACTTATTCAAAAGGAAATATCAGACTAAGGATAATCATTACTGGTTAAAAGTTGAAAGCTTAAGGAATAATCCATGTCTTCTCTTTCATGTTCTGAGGATAGAACCTATTTAAGGGAGGTCTTGGAAGAATGCCATGGCCATATCTATTAAGGACATGGAATAGTCCTAATATAGTAGACCGGCCCTCCAGTGTTCGAGATTATTGGTCACACCGAGATTTAATTCCATGTCAAGACCTGTTTGTGACTAATTACCTTGAGAGGACCCAGACACTCTAATTGAGACATATGGAATAGTGCATGTACATGTGACGGATATAGGCAGGTGGATTGCATGAAGAGTTGTGACCTATTTATAGTTGACCTGCATAGGGATTGCATGGGTTCATGCACAAGAATCTACTCTCTTTATATTGGGGTAGGGATTCTCCCGTCGACAATTTTGGTTCAGGTTACCAGTTCCTCTCTTCACCTCTTGCTTTCACATGGCATGGCTCGGGGGTAAATCCAGGATTGACCTAGGTTTGGTCGGGGGTAGATCCAGGATTGACCTAGGTTTGGTTGGGAGGTTTTGATTCTACATGTCTCCTGTTGTATTTTCCTATTCTCATCTTAGGGGTTTTCCCTAGTGGTCTTTACAATATTAGAGGGATGAACCTAAATTAAAAAATTTGAAGATTTTACTAGGAAATAAATCTCCAAAACTTGTTTGCATTCCCCAGAGGTGGATGTCTTGCTATCTAAGTTCGCCTTGTTCAGATTTAGGACATCATTACCTGCTGAAAACATTGTCCAGAGGGCGAATCCAGACCGTGAATCTTGCTCCTAAAAACTGATCCCAAAGTTCTAGATGTTTTTGCCTCTACAACCTCAACAGTGGCCCATCTTGGTTCACCTCCTTCATTATTGATAGATCACACTAAGACCAATACACGACCTAGAGGGCTACTTAGATCCCAAGGATCCATTAATGTACATTGACAAGTGTAAAAATCTTGATTTTTTGTACTTTTGGCCTGACAACTGTACTTCTGAGTTCCCCCACCTACCAGTGATTAATTTCACACGTGTTTTATCTACTATACTCAAGGGGAGTACAAACTCCATCAGATCATTCCCCAAGTGCAAGCCAAAACTCAGATCTACACTTTCCCAGATTTGTACCAACCTGCCAAGTGAGATTGAGACTTGTACATTCCCAAAGTGTATTTTCCTGAGATTCACTAGAGATCTAGGTTCGCCTATTTGCAGGATAAATTCCCCAATCAAGATAAGCTTAACTTGTCAGGCGAACCCAAAATCTCACAAGATCAAACAGAATACTGCATAATCCCAAAAATACAATCTCTGACCTACAGGCTTCAATTTTCAAGATCTAGGTTCGCCACCTTCAGATCTGAGAGATCTGATATGGATCTTTAATTCCACAAGAGGGAGAACCTAGACTCCAAAGAGATCTTCTGATCTTGCCACTTTTCACTCCCGCACCCTGAATTCCCAAAATCATTCCAAGATCCTAAATTTGGCCATCTAAGTTCGCCATCAGGTATTTACACTCATCCGCCCAACTTTTATCACTAGCCAAAATGAAGGATCTCAATTTCCAACCCATCTCCCCCACCCAAGCTAATTCCCAACTCTACGTTCCAAGATCACATTCCCCACTTCCATCTTCCCAAGCATGCATTCTCACATTCCCATATTCCCACATTCCCATTCCCAGAAATTAGATCTGAAATTCCCAGATCGAAATAGCCTCATTAAATGAATCAACATATAAATCAATCAATGTTTCAATTTTCTACAAATGAACAACTTCTTCAACAATTGGACCATGAAAATGTATCAAACAAGAATATGAGATTTTCAACTTGATCAACATAACCAAACAAGTTAGTGAAGGTGATTTCTTTATTAATAGGAAGCTGATACATTTTTCAAAGATACAAAAAGCCTCTATGAAAGGTTGTTTTCATGGCCTTGATCCAAATGCATTGGGTGGATGTTGATTCACATTCACAAGGAGAAACATTGATATGTAACTAGGAAACTATAACAAATGTCCTATCTTTGGATGTTTTCACTTTATCATGACACTTGTTTAAAATGCCTTCACTTAGAATACGACTTCCTTGTCCACGAGATTTGTTGGAGAATTTTGGAATGATGAGTGCATTTCATTGTTCCTCAAAGATATGGTACACTTTCATTTTTAGAGTCACACGCTCAACTTGAATCTTGACACATTCAATTTGAAAAGTTTTTGTGGTGACATGGAAATCAAAACTAAGAGTTTTCCTTTCTTAAACAATCTTTGAAAGCCTCAAAATGTGAAGGCTTCATATTGGCATTATTAACATCGCTCTCTCAAAGATGATGATAATGGACTGAAAAAATATACAATACTGTTGAAAGAGAATGGAGAAAGCACTTCTACTATTTATGTTCATTAACTTACCTTGCTTCTAGGCTTCCAAATAGAAAAATGGTTATGTGATAATTCAAAGTCTAAGGTCAATTGCTTGAATGAAGGTATTTAATATGATCAATGTTATTTTGTTTGCTATTTAGCAGTTCAATATAGGCCTTATATTTGCGGATCTCTCAGTTCATGTGTCTGCCAATGCATAAAAGCTGATACTAAGATTTGGGTTCGAGCTTGATGCTCATACTACCACAGATTGATGTATTATCCTCATACAGTTTATCAAATATTCACAACGTTTGATCTGTTTTGCTAATATTCTCTTATCTTGAACTCATGTCTATCTGGTTTTGCTTTGGTGACTGAAACACAGATACATGACACAATCAGAGACACACAACATGTGACAACTGCACAGTAAAACATATGCTACAAATGTATCAAAAGTTTCATATGTAGCAGTTCCTTTTTGTAAGCTCGGGCTGGAAACCTCAGTTAGTCGTTACGTGCCAATCCAAATACATAACATTGTTGTAGCCTACTCATTAATTGCGATCCCTTGCTGATGATGAAATTTAAGAAGTGCACTAAGATATGCAAAAAATGTTAACATCTCCAGCCCTTCATCCCCAAGTGATCTTCCATCTGTTCACATGTAACCCCATCCCCCCAACAAAAACCCTTTCCAACCATCAAGACTTTATAACCCATCTAAGTGTGTCTGCATAACCTTGTAAGGCAGTGCATCATCATCATACGGAAGGATGAAGATCACAATGTATGGAAGTTGAACACGGCGCCACCACAATATTTGGCAGAATAATGTTTGAATTGCCATGACACGCATCTAAAGGATTAATTGCACCTAGCAAACTCAAGTAGCTCATGATACAATTCAAATACCTAAAGACAACCATGAAACCATATAAATTTGATCCAAATCCTTTTTTTGGAATACTTTTCATTGCTTATGAAAATGACAGTTTTATCAGATGTGAATTATCCGGAAACCAGCACATAGATAACTTCAAAGTGATTTTACATGTCGAAAGACAACAGTGATGGGAAGCAGAGTAGTTGTCCAAGAATAATGGCACTTATATATAGCACTACCAGGCTTATTACAGACCAATTAGGACCCCAAAACAAAGCTTAAGCAGTCAATTGATTTGATTGGCAAAAGATAATGAATCACCACAGCTTATCTATGCAGCCATCCAAAAAAATAGACCCACTTTCATTTCAATCTTTCAAAAAGCTTGTTTGCAGCCTGCAGGTACAATAAGCCTCATAAAATGAAAAATCATACATGACATACTACCAGACTACGTGAAAATATAATCAAAACTAAAATCCTCTTTCAAAACAGACAAGCAGGAATTCATGGATTGATAGACTTACAAAATTATCGATACATCCCCAATAGTCAAAATATTGACCAGTGCAATGGTTTTGGCCTACACTATCCTCATCCACCCGTTTTACGCATGACTGTAACCAGCACAACAGCATATAGCCCATCAAAGAAAGTCGAACATAAGAATAATAACAGGAATACTCAAAACTAAATCATCGGGAGTCAGTGAAAGAGCACAAAAAATTCAGGGGTCGTACTCCAACAACAAATATCTCATGAGCGAGCAACAGTGTAAATCACATTCATCACATTTAAAAATTCACACAAAGATCAACATTGCTACATTTGCAGAGCCAAAGGACTGGCTCAGCCATGATGAAGACTATCATTAACAAAAGTCAAGCAAAAAGGCTGTTTGTTTGCTCAATCATATGAATATAAGGGATGCTAAAGACCAATATTGCTGCATTTACAAAGCCAAGCTGGCTCAGCCATGATGAAGCCTAGCATTAAGAGAAGTCGAGCAAATAGGCTGTTTGATTCCTAATCATATTAATAAAGGGAATGCTAAACCAAGCAACCAGCTTGCTCAAAAAAACTCAAAACACTAGAGAGAAAAATTCTCGTTTGTGACAACTTACCACAAAAATAAATACAGCCGATGCATGTATCATGCACAAGGTCATCTATATGGACAATGGGTCCGCACAATTGTTATTTAAACTTTGAAGATTTAGATCTGTCATTTATTATTTGGCTTTTATTAGAGACATGAGTCACATGGTCAGTATCAGGCATCCTGCCTGGACTCCCAAACTCCTGAGTCTCCGACTGTACACATAAGCTTGTGAGCCTCATCAATGATTGTTGATCATTTGGAGACTAGTTGCTCAGGTCAAAGAGGAGCTTCATATTCACTTCAGCATGCTTCACTATAGCTTCAGTTTACGTGAGAGCAAACACCCTGGCTGAGCTGGCCCAAGGGGTTTCGCCCTGGGAGGCCTAGGCTGAAGGTGGGGCTGAGGGGTTCCACCTTGAGATGCTTCGGCTGAGAGTGAGAGCCTGGCACTGTCTGTCCAAACAGGGTAAAACCCCCATGGACAAGGTTATTCTCCGACCCCAGATTCATTGGGAAGTGCCTGGGGCCCTGCCTCAATGAGGAATAATTGGTAACAATAAACGGAAAGTACATCAGATGGGGGAATTGGGATCTAGAAAGATGCCGACAAATTTGCATGATGTCTTGAAATACTATAACCACTGTTGCCAAGCATGTCATTGATACATACTTGCAACACCTGGAAAGCTGACAAAACTTATAATAGATGGAACGTTAAATTGGCACTCAAGCACTCCCCTCTAATTTCTCCTGCACTTCCTGGCAAGTCTAAGCTTGTAGCTCTGTTTACAAATATTCCACATTAATCCTCAACCCCCTTCACTTAAATTTGAAATTTCTTATCCTACAGCGAAGAGTTTCTTTATATGCTTCTTTAACAAGATTTTGAAAGGCACTCGTAGCCACGACACCATCTTGTGTACTTTACACTCTTTCAAAAATACTTGTTGAAGTTGTCCTGAAGCCAAATTCTTGAGGCTATTTTCAAAGGTCCTCTTGTCGTTGATTAATTCTGGAGGACCTCAAACATAGAAATCAAGTGTCCGGCTGCAAGGAGGAGACAACTACTAACATGTTGTCCAGTCGCTGACCACTGAAGAGCTCTTTGTGCTGATATAACCTTCTCCAAGAGCACCTTACCTACAAGATTTAGCTTAACATTTGCAACTTCGTTGAAGTTCATTTTTGTAAAAGGTGAAGCATGTCCACACACTGGTTTTTGTTTCCATGATACAGCAAATTATTTAGTTGCAAGCAGTGTGTGAAAGAAGTTTTGCATATTCAATTAGCAAGAATCTTTTCCGTAAGTACAGATAATCATCACCTTCATTCAAGAATTGCTTGCATGCCATCATAATGTAAGAGACAGGCGGTTTGCTACCCGGGAACTCATGAACAGTCACTCGACAGCCAAGTTGAGAAAGACATGTCTGATGAGAAGCATTCCTTTTGGGATGAAATATGAAATGGTATCGTGAGGATGTAGTGGCATATGACACTGCTTCCCAAGGATGTGTAATTTTGTATGATACAGAGAAAGTCAGGATATAAAATTGAAATGTGGTACAAAACCTACACAGATAGGAAAGCGTGTTAAAGAGAAAAAAAGTTTCAAGGGGTGGAACCCATTGCTAAGACGTTGTTTGACATACGGGATGGATTACCACTATAAGTTGTTCTAACAAAGAATGAGAAGTGGTGGTAAATATGGAACTCAACAATGATTCTTTCTATGACCAAATCAGGATGGAACTTACACTACAAATGAAGGAACCCATACAACTAGTTAGTGGACTTCACCTTTTTCTAAAAACTGGGAGACAAAGCAAGCTCACTAAAGATACAGCCAGCTCACTAGGTGGCTGGCTGTATCTTGGACGAATATCTCATATGCAAACTGCGTGTTTGTAAGTACGGCAAAAAGAAAATTGATGTTATGTCTAGGATGATACCCAACAGAACAAAGGAGACGTGCAAGCTTCTTGCAACGCCTTCTATGCTCCTCTACCTATAAGGCCATCGTGAATAAAAATTTGAGTGCCCTTGCGCTTTGCTCTCTGCCTGAGGGCATCTCACTGCGCTCCTGCAAGACAAATATAATCACCAAGGTGATGTTATCCTTTTGGTTCTCCATGCTCTATTAATACCTGTAGGTTGTAACCTAAGTGTTGTCTTTGAAAAACATGTGGCCTCCTATAGTTCATCCTTGATTTTAGGTACACCTGAAACTCTTATGTTTAGAGCTTTACTCTCTCGTAGTCATTCTTTTGTCAATGTTGTCAAAATCATTTTGGCCATACCCCAAGGTATGGATATTTGGAGAATTCTTCCCTATCGGGCCCACCCATGTCTTGGTTTTTTCTTCACGTTGCTCAAGTTTGTTCTCAAGAGCTTGGATTTTCTCAGATGTATACATGGGTGAAGGCCGTTGTCAAAGTTCCATTTTCCTTTTTGAAAACCAATATTTCTTCTTCAAAGTAGATAACCATTGTGTTTTGTGATCATCACTTGCCTTCAACTCCTAATTTCCATTTTTCTTAAATTGTCTTGTGTTTTCAAATCGTTGATCTGTCATTATGATGACTCAAGCATAATGTTGGATTTCATTGACAATGGACGGGTTGTAGGAGAGTAAATATCCCCTACATCTTGATCCATGGTGATTAAAAATGGGCAGCCAAAGGTTCTTTGGACACCCTACAAAGTGTGCTTCAACAAAAAACAGCCCTTCAATCGTTGTCAGCATGCTTATTAAAGAGCGGCAGCCTGGCCTCTTCTTTGAGCAAAAGTTTAGGGCGCCTCAGCCATGATGGACAGAGGACTAGGCCCCTAGGCCACACCTTAATACAGAGCAAGTAGCTCATTGCAAGGATGCTGGCTAGCCACGCTGTCTGATCTAAGCCTCTGCCTTAACCATAAAACCACTGAACGTGTCTGCTATAGCAAATCGGCCCCAACAAACAGTAGCTCTCCCTGCAACGAACAAGGGATGATGGCTCCCTGGACAACGATGGCACCGCATCATGAGAGATGGCTCCCTTGAGATGGCTTTCTGGACATCAAAGGTAGCCCGTAGCTGGCAGATCATATGAAGGAAGTGGCACCTTGGGTACCAATGAAGAGCTAGCAAACTATGAAACAGAGACGGAGGACAACATCATTTCATGTATCCTTCTTGAGCGAGTCCTCTAGTTGGAGAGAAAAAGACAGTGAGTGGAAGCTCGAAAAGATCCTACCATCCAAGGAGAGGGAGAGCGTCAAGACTTTACATCTTTGTTTAAGCATGGGGAGAACATAGCATTTTGAAAAAAAATAAAAAAGAAAGATCCTAGCAAGAGGAGATAAAAAAATAGAATTCTAATTTCTCTTCTCATGCAACTATACATTATTGAGTTGAAAAATATCTATTTCTCCTGAGCTGCATTTCACTTATGTTTATTGTCTGGGATGTTTATTCTAAATCTAGCTATTGATCTTTTCATATCAATAGCTAGACCAAGAATTCTACATGATGAAACCTTTTGATCTTGACATGGAGCAATATCAATCTCCACAAAATTGAGAGAGAGAGAGAGAGAGATAGAGATTTTGTTGATCCATCGCCGAGGATCCAAACCTGGTAAGCAAGCCATTGTTTTGCACACCTTGGCTTGCCTAGCTCTTCAACTTCCGGCTTGGGATCAACAGGATCTTCGCTTGCAGCAACACTAAACCATCAAAATGAGCACATATTATACTTATGTCCACGTTCAATAAGAACAATCAATATATATGCCTTGTCCATGTGTCATATACAATAATACAAGTGGACCCCACACAACTAGTTAAGCAGAATCTTTCGTAGATATGTGGTTAAAAACGCAGGTGTATTTCCCTCCTTAAAACCTCTATCTTCCAAACACAAAAAGGAGCACGGTCATTGAAACTCTGGAATACCATGATCTGGCATTTCATACTTTACTGAAAAAAATATTTTTACTAAGGTTAGAAAGAACAAAACTATGGAAAGAAAGTCAATACTCTTTTGCTATATAGGTACGGCAATTAACACTATCAAATCATTGATAAGCGAATACTGCTTGCTTAGAATATAAGTATTTGGAGAGTTTTGACGCTGTGAATCAACTAGAAGACAACATGTCGCAAGACCACTCGACCATACATTATGGACACTAATTTAAACCTAACCATGGATGTTTTTTTTGGGTGAATTCAACCCATACTTAAGCAAAGTTTTCACATCGAAGGATAGAATCATCACAGTTGACCAAGGGTTTTGTAGCTTATAGCAACAAAAACTTTGCAATTGACCAGGGACGTATTATTGATTAGACATTCAAGCCACAATTGCAAAAATCAATGTGTAAGCAGCATAGTTTTTGCAACAAACACTAATTGTAATGAAATATTCTAAAAAGTTTTTGTAGCTTCTAGCAACAAAAACAATTTGGTTGAAACTTGAAAACCTATGGTATTTCATGTCTAGCACCTAAACCAAACAAAATGTCCATGAGTAATTCTTAAAACTTCTGACATACAGACAAATTAGATTGCATAGAGTCATACAAAGACTACTACAATGGAGGGTGTAGCTGCACACTTGCTAGAGTAGCAAAAGGCCTCATCAGTGATCCCATAAGCAAATTGCACAATTAGAATGGACTAAGCATAAAGAAATGTTTAAGGATGTGTCAGTCAACCTTCTAGTAATCTCTTGGGGGTCACCCACTCATTTGGTGCTGAGCACAAGGCTCCAGGAGAGATTTGAGACCCTAGACCATCGACCCAATGGACTCTTTTCCAGCAACATTTGGTAACTATCACTTCTCAAATTCAAACCCATCATCTCAATCCAAATAGAATATAAATTAGGTCAATGAGCTTAATGGCAATCAAAACTTGGCTAGCTAGATCCTTCCCGCCACTTTGGTTCAGGACAGCAACTCCAATCCACCACCCAACTGACGAAATATAAGACAGAATACTTGGCTAGCTAGAATATAAATTAGGTCAATGCAATTATTGTTGATTAGTGTGTGAACACGTGGTGCTGATTGGCAAACTCTAATCCATTACATTATCGATTTGCACATCTTTCTACATGCATCTGGTTTCATAAGCTTTTATCCCTAATGAAAAATATCCCCTGCAGTAGCCTAGTTGGATATGGAAGGTTGCTGCTTCCACAAAGGCAAAAGGCCCGAACTCTACTGCGAAATATGTATACCTCATGTTCTAATCTTGGCAAGGCTTGAAATGTGGATGTAAAGTGTACATAATGTACATTATGAAGCAAGTGCTATCAAATACCCTTGCATTAGCAAAACAAACGGTAAACAAAACCAAGACTTTCCTATGTCTTATTTGAGCATTCTTTGGTCCATAAAATTCAAATTCGGTTTCACGGATCCCATTTTGCAACAAAACGCACACAAGAAAGGGTGATGAATGAACAGAAACCCTCTCTGGTCACAAGCCCCACTGAAGCCACAACATCAATCGAAAACCAAAAATAGAATATGTAGCACACAGAGACTGCAGCAATGCGAGCGAATGGAAGATGGAAAATGGCTCACTCACGTGATTGCCAAGGACGCCATGAAGAGGCGGGTGTCGATGTCCGCTACCAAAACGCCGAGCACGAGATCTAGATCTGATCGATCGCGAGCGAGCGAGAGAGAGAGAGAGAGAGACAGACAGACGAGAACTTTCTACATAGGGAAGTATTTACGAACTTTTGTTTTGCACCTTCAAAAAAAATGATGAACTTCCTGGCTTTATTAATAAAAGATGGAAAACCCATCAAAGTACAAAGGATTGCATGTAAAAAGCGTAAAGGCCATAAGGCGAATTGAGATACTGTACAAGTATAACAAAGCAACAATCTTGCAGAGTATCTACATAAAGCCTACTGCTTGGTGTAAGTCGCTAGTTAAGACAGTTGGAAGTTTAGGTAGTGCAGGAAGCTGTAAAGCAGCCGTTCCTGCAACTACGGCACGTCGAAGTATTGCAATTGCCTCGAAACTCGTTGACGATAATAAGCCGTAATGATAGATAAAGGTGAGGCACCACGACCTTGGAGTTTCGCTGCAAAACCTGCACAGGAGGATAAAAAATCATCGAATTTCTTATGCAGGCACCCAAATGTTTCCAAAGCAAAAGAAATAAAGCCTTCTCCAGGAGTGCGATGTGAATAATCTCGCTCTTTATCTAGAGCTGCATGAGAAGCAACGGCACCCTGAGTAGTTGAAGCACGACAAAGGAGGTCAGGCCGCGAAGGATCAGCAACAACAACATCCCCAAGAGTGCGAATCCCCTCGCGCGAAAGAACAAGATCAACTGGACTCCGAGGCGACTGTGAATCAGACACAGGCAAGATGTGGGTCTGCTCCCGAACAACATGAAAGCCGCATTCATGAGCAATAGATGCCAATGCGTCACGAATGGAATCATGAGTCGTAGTACGCTCTTCGCCAGAAGGGCAACGCATGAGATGAGTGCCAATAGGATCAATAGGGTGACCACAGGAACATTTTGTCAAACCTGCCAGCACTGGATGAGGGAGACCCAACCTAACCCGAAGAGCGGTGAGAAACAACTCTGAAGAAAGGCGCAAGTGTGGAACAACAAGGCGCGCAACAAGCCAAGCACCAGCACCCGGACCTGCACAAGACAAAAGGCGAGCTCGAGTCTTATTGGAAGGTGAATCAATGAGAAGCTGAGTGAAAGCATGAGAGTGGAAGCGCTCCAAAAGATACTTCTGAAAATGAGCACGCTGATGACTAAGCAAAGATTCATCAAAGGGAGGTAAAGAAGCTCGTACAGGTGGAGGAATGAGATCCTTGGCCGCACGAAGATGTTGTTGGAAAGGAAGAATGTCTGTTTCCACATGAGCTACTGAATCGAGAAGAATGGGCTTGTTGTCTTGCTGAAACCGAGAGATAAGTGCAGAGGCAACAAGGGCCCAACTTCCCATAAAAGCAACTGGAGCAATAGAAGCTGTGCAAGAAAGACCAACACCTCCAAACGAAGCGGGAAGAGAGACTTGTCGCTTAACGAATTGACCATTGGGAATACGAAAGGATTCTGAACCTATCAAGTGACCCAAAATATCTGATTAAGTATTATCGAAATCCTGTAGCAAAGCCAAAACATCAAGAGAGGGAGGAACACACCGTAGAGTATAACTTGGTTGTTGAGCGAAGCATTGAGTGAGAATCCCTATAGCAACTTAAGCATTGCCAAGCTTTGGTAGCAAATCAGCGTGACGAAGATGTGCGTCCAAAGTGTCCCGCAAAGAGGAAGCCACAAAATCCGAGAAACCTATAGGAATACCAAGCACTCTAATCCCATCAACCGGAGTATTGAAACTTGTAGGTAAAGGGAGCTCAGAAAGGAGGCCTTGAGGACACCAGACAACGCACTTAGAGGGATTGACAATGAGGCCCAAAGCCGAAAGTTGCTGAGAGAAATGTAGGAAAGCCGGAAAGACGTCATTAGCAGGTCCCACAATATGCGTATCATCAGCAATAGAGGGAAACAAACAAGAAGGAAAAGCAGCAGAAGAAGCACGCAATGCCCGAAAGTGCGCCAAAGCAAAAAGAACACCACCCAAGGAATCACCTTGTCTGATACCATCAGCAGACGAGATAACCGAAACATCACCTAAGCGAGAAACATGACTGAAATATAGAGGTGCATCCATGGAATAAAAAGAGCAAACAAACGGGATGAGCTAAGTGAGAGGACCGTGAGCCGCACGAAGTTCTTCGAAAATGGCCCCTCGAGAAACAGAATTGAAAGCATTTTTAACATCCACCTGAAGGACAACCCAATCTGGATGAAGATCCAAGGTAGCACGCAAAGCATGTATGACTGTCTCGCAACCGCCAGGAGTAGCACAACCAAACTGATGAGGAAATAGGTGGTCATGAAAACTGTCACGAAGCTGAAAACCAAGAGCCCTAGAAACCAATCTGTATAAAACCTCTCCAACAGCAATGGGACGCACTCCACCGCCAGGCTTATCCAAGGCTATCAAACGAGCAGCACCAAGAATACGAGCAATAGAAAGAGGAATACAGCCACATGCTACAGAAGAGCAAACTTGAAAGAGCAAACCAAACCCGCTAGCAGAGTCATCAGGAGAAAAACAGTCACAAAGATACTCGAAAACCATACCAGAAGGACCCCCAGTTGACAAATGAGGGCTGTGCAGAAAAGCATTAAGAAAATGAGGTTCTAAGAGCTGCAAATCGGAATCAGGTTCAAAGTCCTCAACAAAAGAAAGAAGAGAGTCATTTGCCGGTGGGTGAAGAAGCTCCAAAGCCTGAAGGGTGGCAGCAGAAGGAGTAGCTGGACTTGTAGGAGCTAGAGCACGAGCTGCACGAGAATACTCACCCACTTGCCCAAGTAAAACACAGCGACGCAACCGATGATGAACAAGGGGTATAGAAACACCATCCGAGGTCGAATCCCGCTGAGCAGCAAGCGCATGACAGTGAAGAAAATGCTCTTCTTGCAGATTTTCCCAATCTCCTGACATAAAGCGACGAATCCTGTTGCGAGTTTCCCTATGACCAGCATCACCACCCCGGGGAGACAGAGGCAAACACCAGAGAGGAAAAAGCAAAAAGGCATGCCAAGCTGCAATATCAGAAGGGTTGGAAGCCAGACGAGACAAAGGTAAGGACAAAGCTCTCTGGACGTCTAAGCGCAAGGCAAAGGGAATGTGTGCATAAAGACGAGGACGAGGAAAACCCAAGTGAAAAGCAGTCAAGATATCAAGGGAGCAAATCCAGGTCCAAGCCGAGTCAGGTGGCGAAGTGGGAGCAGGATGAGGTGCAAGGTCGACTTTGGTTAATGCGAGTTGTTGACAAAAAGCAGAGCAAGCGTTATGATGGCGAGAAAGACCGGCACCTTGCACATAAAGGCGACCACAGCCTGCACATGGAACACGAGGGCGAGAAGAGGAAGAAGGAGAAAGCTGAGAAACAGAAAGAGAGGAAGAAAGCTGATGGCGAAGATGGGGCGGACAGTATGGCACCACCTAGCCAGAGGAGACAAGCAAGGAATCTGCAACATCACGGTGGGCTTCACGATGCGCGCAAGAAGGGAAAGCACTAGAAGGATGCTCTGAAGGGGAAGCAGGTCTCTTTTCTCCACGTCGAACAAGAGGATTGAAATCCGGGAGTTGCAAAGGATGAGAAGATTCTTGAGGAACCATATTGACAGGTAAAGTTCCAGCCGCAGCCTCTGAAGATTCCAAAAATTAGTGTGAAGCCTCCTTGTTGGCCAACAAGACCCTGCTACGAATCCTGCAGGCTTTGCTTTTCAGTAGAATGAGTTTTCAAAGACTAATGCCAATGACTGGCTGCCCCTCGCTTTGCATTTTGCTTTAATCTTGGCTTCGCATTTGAGCACGCAAGAATGCTAACCTTCCAACTCCCAAAGGTAGTATATAATCCAAGGTCTTCTTTTCAAAGAGATTGATCTTTAAAATCCAAGGATTTTGACAAGCAACAAGCCTACCTAAGATATGGAGCCTAATGTTCTCTTTTATATCTAAATCCATGTCATGTACTTTTAATACATCATTGCTTATCAACGCATTATAATATCCAGTGGAAGATTTGTTAGGCCCAAGAGGAGCTATTAGCCTTAAGAAAAAGGTGATTCACTCTTTAGGCCCTCCAAAGTACTTAAATAGAGATAATAGGCCAACAAGGGCCCAAAGTACACCTCATAACACTTAACAATGGCTAATTATCCTTCAAGATAGTCATGTTTAATTAAGTTAGGGGATTTGTCTATAAGTAAGCAAGAGACATCATTTTGAAGGATCTCTTGCCTCATTTGCAAATAAGAGGGCTTACTCTTTGTGAATGTGAGCCTTGGGAATAGAGCTTGCTAGGTCTCATGTGCCAAATCCACATGAATTCCATCCCCATTTTGTATTTATTTCCTTCCATTCCTTAATTCTACTGATGATTTCATGGAGCTGTATTTGTGACTTGTGTTTTATGGCTATATCAACATGAATGTCTTGTTCTTTTTTTTACTGTGGCTTTAGTTTCATAATTATTGCTATTCGATTGGGTTTGGCACATGACAACAATCCTAAACTAGTAGCAATTTGACACCAAAAAAAAAAAAATGTAGATTTTTTAAGTTAGTTGTGTAGTCCATAGCTCTCACTCTCTATCTTCTCAAAAATTGATATAATGCATGGTTTCATGATTTAAAGAGCTAAAAAGAGTAGCATACTATCTAAAATGGCATATATAATTCAAATGGAGCATGGTAAATGCAAGATTATTGATGGAGAACACATCCAACTTGTAAATCTAACAATAATAAAAGGAAATATTCAATAGAATTTGATCATTCTGTCTTACTCTCTCACTCTTACCAAGCCTTCGCGTGAGAAGCAAAGGAGGAGAATATCACTCACACACTCTCTCCTATCAAATGAGAAAACATGATACTCAGGATACATAATCAAGCCCTTTAATATATATATTTTTATCCTAATCATAGTAAAATTATGTGAGCAGCTAGTTGTGGGCCTAGTTTTGTTATTATCAAGTTGCTTTGTCCCAAGGCTAGATGATCCATTGATCTCAACATCTTGTCTATGGCAAAAGTGATCAATAGAAATAATGTTGTCATGCTCAAGTATGTATAACCACAACCCTTGCTACTTGCTAAGGAGTTAACTCTTGCTTATGATATCCGCCACTAGTTGTGCATTGATTATTACTAAATTCAACTCCAGCTTAAGTCATAGTTGAGCTACCACTTATCTAGAGTTATGTTGAGTCTTACTCTAGTAAGTACTATTTAGGTAGACAAGTTTTCATGGTGATGTTGATCAGTTTCACTAATGAGAATGGGGAACACACACACACACACACACACACACATTGTTGAATTTAGTAAATTTTGGATCTTAATTGGATCTACAATCGATCCACAAGAGGTGTTGGGTGCTAATTAGTTAGATCAATCTCAATTCGAATGTCTAGGTTTAGATCTAGAACAAAAATTGATCTAACTAGCAAGAACAACTTGACAGATGATCAAAACAGCTCAAGAGCGGCCTCACATGTGTGAAAATCTGTCAATGTACGGACAATGAGTAGAGATTGAAGATCATTACCTATTTAAAGCATTCAATGTAAGAAATCACAACGCAAATAGTGAAAATAACAAGGTATTGCCTCAAAATCAAGATCTCTCACTAAGATTGGATTATTGACAATGATGATCTATATAGATCAAGTACATTTCGACTGGTATGCTTACTCATCTGGTATGACATGTGTGGGAAATGCCACATCATCTATATCAACCATAAGCCCCCACCTCTTTGACTCCTCACCATGATTTTGCTTCATTTGTGGTGATTTTCCTAACTTATAGGAACTTACAAGATTTACTCCTATGATAAGCTACTGATCTTTCCACATGTGGTAACATCCTCTCACACGTGGGAACCATGTCTCATTCACATGGGAATGCTTGTCCAATCAATAAAATGATGCCAAGGGGCAATTTTCCACTTGACTAGCTTTCTACAAGTTCACACTTGAGTCAATCAAGACAAGTTCAGTCTAACTAAATCTAGGTGCATTTATGTCAAGGATCTTACTGGCAATATAGTTAGCTAATTTGCAATTGCTATGTCCATGTCCTGTACAAGGGAATCAGAATAATTCCTGACGTGGATAGCCAATCACTCCAGTTGTATGTGGTTATTAGTTATGCTACGTCATTCCGAACGTGGTCGTATTAAATAATCAATAATCATATGAGGGTCCAGACCTATAATTGGACATAGGAGCACATCCATGGTGAAGACTGCTTTAATGCAAGAATAGGAGGTCAGTAGCTCAATTTAGGTTGCATGGAGATCCTGAAGTGAATATTTTCTCTCTCTTGAGGAGAAGAAGTCTAGTGGAAACTCACCCATCCTCCTATTGTGAATTGTGATTCTTGAGTCAGTTTCTCCTCTCCTCTCTTGTGTTCTTCACTGTGGCTTGGGGGTGGATTGATTAGGATATTGACTAGCCTCTCCATATTGGTTGGGTGGTTCATGCTCCACAAATGTCCTTTTGGTTTGCATGTGATTGGAATCCTGAAGATCTTCACTTGGTAGTTCTTATAGTGGTATCAGAGCTTGGATCACATCTACCAGGAAGTGGAGCTTGAGGATCTTGGACTTTGCAGTTCTTTTGGTGTAGCTCTTTGCTTCTTCTTCCAGATGTTGGAATTCAATTTCAAGTAGGTGGATTCTTAGATCCTTGGTGTACTTTCAGCCTAAGGATCATGATTGTGGATTTGCTCCATGAATTTTGATGGAAATCATAGGATTTTTTATTAATTTAGTGAATTTTTTCATCTAGAATTGATGGTTTTTGCAAGAAATTGGTTATAGGATCTGGTGTAGTACATTTTCCATATTGTACTTATTGTTTTACAGTCATTAATTACGGAATTTAATGATTGCATGATGTTTGAATAGTCAAAAGGTTGGCTAGATAGTGATTTTGGACCACAAATTGGGGGTGGTTGACTTGAATAAGAGCTTTTAGTGCTTTAATGCAATGGATTTATAGGGATTTGGATCTGATTGCACGAATTTGTGGATTTTCCCAAAAATTTCGGTCAAAATTGGTCAAAAAACAAGGTTTTTTGATGATTTTTGGACTAATTTTGGGGTAGATCACAAAATTCTCAGCCAAGACTTGGTATGAACGTTTCCAGAGATGTAATGAAGCTGTCCCTAAGCGACACCATTAGGGGGCTCAAAACACTAAAAAATAGTGTATTTTTTATGATTTTTGAGCATGATACCTCTCAATTGGGGGTCTGAACCTGTTGGTTCTTGTTTCAAGAAAGATATGTTGGATTGCCTCTGATTTGGGCCATCATGCATCCAATTTGGATAGATGTGCATTAGACACCAACATATTGAAGTTTTGCTTATTGAAGGAGGCCAAAAAGGCATTTTTTGCATGATCTGAGCTTATGATTGCTTGTTGGACCTGTTAGAAGCTTCTATGCCTCTCTAATGAACCTTGGTAGAGTGCTTGTAACCTCTGATCCAAGGCTTATTGGGCTGATTCCTCTCTTTAAAAGTGCGCCCTCCTACCTTTTTTTTAAGCATTTACTGCTCACAGTGTGATGCCAAGGTGGCAGGGTGATGTGGCAAGTGTCTTGTAGACCCACTCTCCCTGTGTATTGTGCTTTACAGCGACCAATTTGGTGTCATGTAGAGAAAGTTATGGTCGTCTGAAGTTTGGCAATTTTTGAGCTAAAATTATAGTACATAAAGTAGTATTAGTAGTTTTGGAAAACCTTAACTAGGTTAAATCTTGTGGTAAGAGACATAGAATTAATGAACCGTTAACGGTTTAGTACGGTTCTCAGAACCATACTATGAACCATGCGGTTCACATTTTTTTTAGGGGAAACCGTGGGAACCGTGGCATAATTGATTAATTAATTATTATTATTATTATTATTTTATAGAGAGGGGTCAAAAAATGAGCTATGAGAGGTTTTGGGGGGAGGAAATTAGGATATTATTTAATTAATTAATTAATTTATTTTTTAGGTGAACCGCACCACGGTTCAAGGAACCGTAAAATTTCAGAATTGTTCTGATGCATGCATGCTTGTAATCAGTATAGTGCTTTCTTGTTGATGGAAATGTATGGATAGATTGTATGCATGCTTAAATGCATGTTGCATGTGTAACCAGTGATTTCGATCAGTAGAAGTCTTGCATGTAGCTATTTTTGGCAATTCTAGATCAAAAAGCAGATTTCCTAGCAACTAGGCCATTTACGAAAAAAAATTCATTTTTTTGAGAAATTCTATGCATGTCGAGTTAGTTGCATGCAAGATTTTTTGAAATGATTCCAATTTGAGACAGTGCCTGTGTTTTTGCAAAATCGATCATTTTAATCGATTTTCACAGTTGGTCCATTTCAAACGGATTTTGAAAATCCCAGTTTTTTTTGTAAATTTTAGTGTTTGGTCATAAAAAGTTGTTGTTGTTTAATTTGATCTGATATTGATTTTGCGAAAGTTTGCACAAACGAGTGAAAGACCTTGCTGAATAATATCAGCCAGTTATGAAGGTTTTGAACGTTTCACTTATTAGTTGATGATTGGATCTCGACTAATTTAGGCAAATTTTGCATGTCAGAAAATCAATATGGCAGACGATAATGCAAATGCAACTCTCAATGGTCAAGTGCCAATGCCTACCTATCTGCAGATTTGCCAGTCATTAAGCCAAGCGATTAGTGAGATAAACAACAGGAACACTTTACATGATCAACAAATGGAAGTACTGTTGAATCAAGTGAGAGCTTTTGTCTGTTCCGAATTTGGACTTTTAGCCTGAACCTTTTTCGAAGGAGAAGAAAGAGAAGAAACCTGAAATTGTGGATGACTGGTTAACCAAGTGAACCGCTTATTTGAATCCACATGGAATTCCTGAGGAGAAAAAGATCCCTCCGAGATTCGTAGGTGACAAGACGGAGAGAGTGTTATTCTATTCTTCCGTGGTAAAGCTTTGTCGTGGTGGCGTGACTTGCAACCTAAACCTGCCACATTGGACGAGTTTAAGGAGGTGTTCAAAAAGTCGTTTGTGGTTGTGAACGACTCAGATTTTTACCAAAGATTTGTGAATTGCAAAATGGATACTCGGAGTTTGGACTCATACCTACAAGATTTTATGGATTTATGGAATAAAGTCCCCTCATTCGACGCAAAACTGGCACTGTGGTAGTTTATTTTAGGTCTGTCTGCAAATTATCAGAATGAGTGTAAGCGTAACGTACTTCAAACCTTTGATGATGTTGTTCGTGTCGCGAAAGCTCACGACTCCACGGTAGTGGCATCTAGGAAGCAGTTACAAGCTAATCCATCTGGATCATCCGGACCCAGCCAAAAAATAGGGAAGAAAAGAATTCGTGGGAATAAGAAAACTAAATATTTTGACGAACTGGATCAAGTTGCATCTGAATTTAGACAAAAGAAGAAGAAGTCCCAGAAATAGGCTAGAAGGACCAATGTTTGTTTCCATTGCAGTCAGCCTGGACATGTTATGAAATTCTGCCCGGAGCGAAAGAAAGGCGCTGCTCAAGTGATTGAGATGCCAGGTAAAGATAATCTTAAGCTGGAAATTAATAAAATTAATTGTGACTGTGATTGTTCTTTCAGTATTGCTTCATTTTTGCCAAATGATTTATTTCGTTTGAAAGGCACTGTGACGGGGCATGAAGTTAGTATTTTAGTGGACAGTGGATCTACTCATAATTTCATTAACTCTGGTCTTGTGTAGAGACTCGGACTCAAAACTGAAGCCAATAGCCATAGATATCGAGTATATCTAGCTTCAGGAGTGGAGTTGGAGATGTGGGATGTGAAAGTTCCAAGGCTTCCAGTCTGGATCCAGGACTATAGAGAGTTTATTGATTTCCATGTTTTAGATTTAGCGCATACGGACATAATTCTAGGATACGAGTGGTTATTTAATAAGCATCCTGAGATAGATTTTGAGAAGCATGTTTCTTTTTAGGAGGGTAACAAAATAGTTACATTGTTTGGAGACAATTTTGTACATCCATCTCGGATGAGTTCATTTGCTAATGTAGTGAAAAAATTTTATTCGCAGTATGAAGCTTATTCTTTATTTGCTAAGCCAATTTTGGATTTATCTGAAATGCATCTAAGTAGTTGTAATTGTCAAATATTCTTAACTCAGTAGACTTAGATCATGAGCAAATTGAGAAGAATAAGTTATTGTCTGAATTTAAAGAAATATTTTCAGAAGAATTACCTCATGGAATACCGTCGTCTAGATCGGTAGTCTTCTAAAAGCGAAGAAAGATGGAGGCTTCATGATGTGTGTGGACTACAAAGGGTTGAATAAGGTAACTATTAAAAATAAATATCCTTTGCCTCGTATAAATGATCTGGTAGATAGATTAGGTGGAGCTAAATACTTCACAAAGATAGATCTTAGAACCAGATATCATCAGATTAGAATTCATCCGGATGATGTGCAGAAGACTGGCTTTCGGACAAGATTCGATCACTATGAATTTCTCGTGCTTCATTTTGGGTTGACGAATGCACCATCTACGTTCCAATAGATGATGAATGATCTTTTTCGTCCATACCTAGCGTGTCTATTGAGTGGAATGATGAGTTGAACTAATGCTTTGAGAAACTCAAGCAAATGGTTGCTTCAGCTCCTGTTTTACAGATCGCGAATCCTGATTTACCTTACGTCGTGCAAATTGACGCAAGTGATTTGGCTATAGGGGCAGTTCTTCTACAAGATGATAGACAATAGTGTTTGAAAGCAAGAAACTCACGGGGCCTCAGTTGCGTTATACAACTCAGAGTTATTTGTTGTGATGCATGCACTTAAAACCTGGAGGCATTACCTTTATGGTAGTCAGTTTATAGTGTATACATATCACCAACCTCTGAAGTACTTTTGTAATTAGAACGATCTAAGGGGGCGTAAAGCTCGCTGGGCTGAGCTTATGTAAGAATTTGATCATGAGATCCGATATGTCAAGGGTAGTTCTAACCAAGTTGCGGATGCGCTTAGTCGGATTGGTGAATCAAATGAACTTTCATTCACCCAGATTTCCACTAATCTATATCTTTCACTGAGAGGAAAATGTGAATCAGATTCTCATTTTAGTCTCATCTGGAAGATGGTGGAGACAGGTTAAAATGAGAATGGAATAGAGATTTACTCATAGGGGTCTCAGATTCCTAAGAAATATAAGAAGATAGCGGAACAGTTCTCTATCCGAGGTGGGTTACTATTTTGAAATGGGAAAATCTGTGTACCAGCAAATGATGAGTTAAAGAAGAAGATTCTTTATGAGTGTCATGACGTTCTCTGTGCAGGTCATCCAGGTATACACAGGGAATTTGGACTTGGTCAAAAGAGAGTTTTATTGGCCGAAACTCAAGCCATTTGTCGAGTCTTATGTGGTAGACCTTGTCCATTAGCCAAAGCAGAACGCTTAAAGACTGGAGGGTTGTTACATCTCCTAGATATCCCTCAGAAGCGATGGAAAAGTATATCTATGGATTTTGTGGTTGGACTTCCAAAGACCCAATGCCAAAATGATTCTATTTGGGTTGTGGTGGACAGGTTGACAAAGTAAGCTACTTTTATACCAGTCAAGTCAACTGCTAAGGCTTTGGATTTAGCCCAGATCTTTGTGGAAAGATTATTTAGGCTTTATGGACTGCCAAGTGATATAGTTAGTGATAGAGATCCTAAATTTACAGGTCAGTTTTGGTCAGATGTATTCCATAAGCTTGAAACCTCGCTTAGTTTTAGTTCTTCTGATTATACTGAATCAGATAGCCAGACTGGGAGAACTAATCAGACTATGGAGGATATGTTGAGAACTTATTTGTCTCACAGGCAATCTCAGTGGGAAGATTACATTCCTTTGATTGAGTTTGCTTATAATAGTAGAAAACATTTTGCTATTGGTTATAGTCCGTTTATGCTGATAGACGGTTTTCAACCTAGATCTTCGATAAATGTGGAGACAAAGTCTGTTAAGATCCTGAAAGTTGCAGATTTCTTGCATGATATGCGTAAAATGTTGCAAGTGGCCCATGATTGTATCCGTAGTGCTCAAGATAGAGCTAAGCACTATGCCGATCTTAAGAGGTCTCCCAGAGATTTTAAAGTTGATGACTGGGTATATCTTAGGATACCTAAGGATTCTAAGACTATGAGTACATGGAAGCATTATAAATTGTCTACGAGATATTGTGGACCGTTTTGGATTATTAAAAAAATTGGTTCTTTAGCTTACAAACTAGATCTTCAGATTAAGACTACAGCTCACCTGTGTTTCATGTAAGCCATTTAAAATTAAGTTTACATAAAGGTGACGTAGTTGGTTCAGAGGAAGATCTTACCCATTTGGAGGACTCATCGCTTAGTGCTCCTTTGGACCCTGAAAAGGTACTCAGAACTAGAGATAAACAATTGAGAAATCGTTCTATCTCTAAGTGCTTGATCAGGTGGAAGGGATAGACTGAGGATGATGATTCATGGGAGAGGGTCAAAAGCAAAAAGAAGAATTTCCCTGGTTTTCATTTCTAGAGATAGAAATGGATCAAGGGGGAAAAAATGTTATGTCCATGTCTTGTACAAGGGAATCAGAATAATTCCCGACATGGATAGCTGGTCACTCCAGTTGTATGTGGTTATTACTCCATTTGTACGTAACTTGTAAGTTTAGAAAGAGAAGTGTTGTTGCCTATCGAGAAAAAGATGCTCCTCTCCCTCCCCTGAAATTTTTGCCTGTGTCTGTTGGGCATGAGAGGTGAGTTAACAGCATGAAAGAATCCTGATGTTGATTAGGATCGGGTGCTTCGAGCTGTGATTGGACTGATGAGTGATCTGGATATGGTGTTGAGGTGAGGAGGCAGCAGGTGTGGTTCTTCATTGTTGGGTACGTCTCATTTGGAGGCTGCCCTCCTCTTCATCCTCATTGTCGTCACTGCTAGAAGGGACATCTTCATAGTTGGCCATTTGCTTTTTCTGCTTTCTTGGAGTCAGCTTTGTGGTCTTCGTCTGTGGGATACCTAACTCCGTCTCGAACTCTGGAGGTGGTCTACAAGCGGTCATCTTGTTTCTGGACTTCTTTGCTAGTGTTGTGGTATCAGCCAGTTATGATGGCTTGTCATGTTTCCTCTTCACGCGACGTTCATGAAACATAGTACCTTGTGGAGAAGGTGAGGCTGAAGCTGTTGATAGTGTATAGCCTTGGCTAGCAGCGGCATCCCTTGGAGCTAGAGCAAGCTGCAAGTCAATTGAGGATTGACTTCGAGCCAAATTAACAAAAATATAGCCCAAGGAGATAGCTGGGGCTCTCTTCTGCAGGGCAATAATGAGTTGTCGGGAGATGAAGTCGGCCCAATTGTATAGATTTTGTTAGCCTTCATAGGATTCTCCCAATATGGCAAAGATCTGGAGGGAGATCCTCAGCAGATGTGCCTTTCACGTAAAAGTGTATTTTGTAAAATAAGCACACGCAGCTCCCAACTGTTCCTGGCACTTGATGGCCTC
This sequence comes from Diphasiastrum complanatum, assembly GCA_029204225.1. Lineage (NCBI taxonomy): Eukaryota > Viridiplantae > Streptophyta > Lycopodiopsida > Lycopodiales > Lycopodiaceae > Diphasiastrum > Diphasiastrum complanatum. The sequence goes on along the minus strand of CM055107.1, from coordinate 14,214,063 downwards.
GAGGAGAATGCCATCCTTGTTCTTCCATTTGTCGATAGACGTGTCAAGGAATTTGGCATATGGTTGCTGGAGCATATTGGTCAGTTTTACTAGCATAACTTTGCTTTGTAGGACATCGTGCTCGTTGACAAACATCACATAACTGAATATAATTTTTTGTATCTTTATGAAGTGTAGGCCACCAACATCCTAATTGCATGCGGCAAAACACATCTTCTCAAAATAGCATCCATTCCTCGACGATATAATTGTCCCGCCATCAATTGATAAGGTTGTGCCTTAAGAATCAATTGTCTCTTTTGTAATTTTGTCAAGGAGTCATTGGGTTGGCCAAGCATCAGATATTCAACAATATCGGCTGCCCTCTCAGGTACCGCTTCAACATAGAACAGCGCAACATCTGGTAGTTCATCATCCACTTTAGTATTAACTATGTTGATTCGATTCTGGATATGCAGTCGGCCAGAGCTTTTCAAACCACAACTTGAAAATCAAATTCCGTCAATAAAAGTAGCCATCTTACAATATGTCCCGTATTACATGTCTTATTTACTAAATAAATGCTTAAATTGCTTTAGTTTAAATAGCTGATCATCAAAGACTTACATAGCTCAATTTTCTTTCAAAGTTCTATTAGAGTATTGCTATTCGCGCTTACTGCTTATCAACAGAAGTGCATCAGACAGAGTTTTCAGTTACTCAGAGATAGCTTAGAGTACGCGATTTCATCCATTATTGTTTTGTGCTCTCATCATCTGATTTGTACATGCTACTTACTGAATCAATATATCTTCTTATTGCATTCAGTATCATGTCAGAATGTATGCTTCTCTGTAGTTATTTGTAGCTGATAAATGTCTTATTATTTCATCCGATTTGTTGAATGCTTCAACGTTGCAATATTCAGTACATCATTGTTTTGGCTATGAAATCACTTTAGTGCTAATGATTTCAAAATTAGTTGCTAAAAGATTGAATGTGACTTCTGTCATTATAGCTTTGTTCAAATATTGATAGGCGAAGTCATGCATTAGGAAAGAAGGCTTATTTCGCTGTGCTCGATAGTTCATTCACAATCTTCGAATTATCCGACTGACATTCCTTCTTCCAACATGGTATTAGAGCAATATCATTAGATACTTTTCATAGTATCATATCATAGCTCCAATTGTAGCGTCAACAACATCATTCTTAAGTCATCAATTTATCGACAGACAAAGTTTTAGATGGATTCTCAAAGTAAAGCCGGTCTCATCATAGACAAACTTAATGGACCCAATTACTATTTGTGATGGTGATGAAGCATTTTTCGAGGACATCACACTCTATAGAAAGCTTATTGGCTCCTTGATCTATTTCAAAATCACTAGACCTGATCTAAGATTTAGCGTAATCAAGTCGAGTCAATATATGCAAGGTCCTTTAGTATGTCATTGGAAAAGTGCCAAAATAGTACTTAGATACATCTCATCTACTAGGAATTTTGGCATTGTCTATCAAGGGACTAATTTGTACTTGAGAGCATACTCAGACTCATATTTTGTAGGTGATAAGATGGATAGAAAATCCATAAGTGCCTTTGCTACATTCCTACGTGGAAGAGTTATATCTTGGCTTTAAAAAAAACAAGATACCATCTCTCTATCCTATTGCAAAACCGAGTATAAAACATTGACATCAACCACCAAGGAGATTATATGGATCAAAAGACTTTTGGAGGAGTTTCATGTGATCAAGGCCGAGGAGATTCCATGCATTTATTTTGATAATCAAGCATCACAACAACTTGCCACCAATCCTATCTTTCATGCTCGAACCAAGCATATCGAGATTGCACATCATTTTGTAAGGGAGAAGGTGCAAGACAAGGAGATCAAGCTTCTTCATGTGTCATCATCCAAACGTGTTGCTGATATCTTGACTAAACCATTGCCAAAGGATTCTTATGAATTTGAGATATGCACTTGGTGTTGTAGATAAATGTACACTAGATTTGCCAAGCTAGATTTTGAGGAGGCGTGTTGAAATTGCAAAATTCTAGCTTTTAGATCTAAGTTCATTTGTACATAACTTGATCCCACACATGTGGCGCCTATTTCTACATGTGGATAATAGTCATGAATTGTTAGAATAAGTAAGCCCAAGTTTCTCTTATAGCTCATGACTTTCAGTAGTGATTTTGAGCCTTTTACTGCTTTTGTAATAGTGTCCACGAGTGCCAGCTTAACGGCACACGTAGTGTAAGTTGGGACACACATTCCATAATGGGGACCAAACTACCATGCAGCGGTATCCCACAAGAAATAGACTGTCTATATGTACCTTTCAGTCTCTTTTGTTAATATAGTTCAGAAGTGTTCTCTTGGGTTGGTGTGTGATCTCTCTTTACTGCTTACCTGATTGATGTTAGATTGCTTGCAAATTAGCTGACTATGAATGTAGCACGGCAGTCTATCTTCAAAATAGGAGTCCTACCATTGCCATACCAAAGATAACACCTGAGGAAGCATTCACGAAGAAGAAGCCAAAGGTGAACCACTTGCGAATCTTTAGATGTAAGGCCTTTGTACACATTCCTAAGGAAGAGAGACGTAAACTTGATGTAAAAGCTATCAAGTGCATATTCCTAGAATATGATGATCGTGTGAAGGGCTATAGATGTTTTAATCCAGTCGAAAACAAAATCCATATAAGCCGTGATGTTATCTTTGATGAATCCAAGATGTATGAAGACGAGGATGCTGAGAAGATAGACACATCTAGTGGGCAAGATGGTATAGTGAGGATACACCTGATGATGATCCATTCATTGACCTTCCGAGTAATGAACATGAGGATACATCTCAAGATACTACTACTCAACCTCAAGAGACAGGTTGGAGAGGTAGGGACAAACCTTTTGGTGCAAGAAGGATTGAAGTTGCAGGTGTTGAAACGCAAGGAGAAGGATGTACCGTGGGATACATTTTCACCAGGAAGCCGATCACCTGACAAGAAGCTCCCTAAGTGGTTTGAGAGACTGTTGGAGAGCCGCGACATAGATGACTTTCCAGGATCATCTAGTCAGGGAGAGCTATGAAGATCAACAAGAGAGAAGACACAACCTGAAAGGTATGAAGCAAATTATGCTCTCCTATCTAGCATTATTCAAAGCAAAGAACCTTCGACTTATGGTGAAGCGAAGGATGATGGCATTTGGGTCAAGGCCATGGGAGAGGCGATGGAGTCAATTGCTAAGCATAGCACATGGGAACTAGTAGAACCACCAATTGGCAAGAAACCCATTGGTTGCAAATGGGTATACATGACTAAGTAGCATGCAAATGGAAGTATAGCAAAGCACAAGGCAAGATTGGTGATCAAAGGGTACGCACAAAGTAAAGGCATCGACTATGAGGAGACCTTTGCGTCGGTTTGTAAGTGGAATACTCTACGTCTACTTGTTGCTTTAGCTTCACATTTTGGTTGGCCTTTGCATCAGATGGATGTGAAACCTGCTTTCCTAAATGGTGAGTTAGAAGAAGAAGTGTTCACGGATCAACCTGAAGGCTTTGTAACAAAGAGATAGGAAAATAAAGTATGTCGCTTGAAGAAAGCGCTTTATGGTCTTAAACAAGCACCACGTGCGTGGTATAGCAGGATTGATGTCTACTTTCGTTCAAAGGAGATGGTAAGAACACATTTTGATCCATATCTATTTGTCTTATGCTTTGATGGTATGGTTGCTTTGATTGCTCTTTATGTTGATGACTTGATTATTATGGAAAATAATCAAGAGATGATAAACATGATCAAGAAAGACCTCATGGAACAATTCGAGATGACAGATCTCAGCCTGATGCATTACTGCCTTGGAGTAGAGGTGTGGCAAAAAGGACATGAAGTGGGTTTAACACAGGTGAAGTATGTCAAAGAGTTGCTGCACAGGTTTAGGTTGCAGGATTGCAAACCAGTAAACACTCCTATTGAACCAGGTAAAAAGCTTTCTAAGCTTGATGAGTCACAGTCATTTGATGCTACGCTGTATAGACAGTTAGTAGGGAGCTTGATTTACCTTACCACGACTAGACCAGATATATGCTATGCTGTTGGCATTGTAAGTCAGTTTATGGCAGCACCTACGGAAATGCATTGAAAGGCAGCTAAACGCATTTTGCATTATGTGAAAGACACTTCAGAATATGGCTTGATTTACAGGAAGCATGATGGTTTACCTGAGTTGTGTGGCTATGTGGATGCGGATTGGGGAGGTGACTATGATGATTGTAGATCCACCACAGGGTATGTATTTCCAGTTTTGTGGTAGTTGCTTTTCCTGGTCTAGTAAGAAGCAAAGTACAATTGCTCTTTCCACCACAGAAGCAGAGTTAAGACAATGTGTAGTGCAGCACAGGAAGCTATATGGTTGAGACAAATCTTGGAAGAAATTGGCATGAGGCAGAAAAATACCACGATTTTACATAGCGACAGTCAGAGCGGCATTCAGCTAGCAAAGAATCCAATGTTTCATGTGAGAACTAAACACATTGAGATTCAGTATCACTTTATACGTGAGAGGCTGCTGAGTTGTGAAAGTTGTTCATTGTAGCACAGAAGAACAACTAGTTGATATTTTCACTAAGCCACTTACTGGAGAAAAGCTTGATAAGTTTAGATCAAAGCTTTCTGTACTTAAAGTTTGTTGACTTTAAAGCTATGTATATGACTATATAAAAAGTAGACTCTACTTTAAGGGAGAGAGTTAGAATTAAAGTAGAATCATTGTGTTACTGTACTGTGGGTCCTATCAGTGGATAAGGATCAGTTGGCCTCGCCACGAGGCAAGTCGACGGGACACGCATCCCGCCAACGGCAATCTGGGTCATGCATGGGTTGCCTGAGTGAACAACTATATGTATAGTGTAATTTCATTTTGAGAAATATAGTTGCTATGTGAGCTTGTTGTGGAGAGCGTTTCCTGTTTGTGTTACTGTGTAGCATGATCTGTGTTCCTGTGCAAAGCAAATTCTAAGTAGTTGGCCATGAGAACTGATTGAATTTAACTTTTTTTTTTTTAAATGTGTGATTGACAGTACTTTAGAACATAATGAGATTTCCAATAGGAATTTTATAAAATATGATTTGTCGCATCTGAGCAGTAGCTCGTTGAATGCAACTGGACTGACTGTGTCGGATGCAATATCGGATAGGAACTAGTCTAGATGCACTGTCGGATGTAACACTATCGGCTGCAATCTGGCGGATGCAACAATATAGGCTGGTCGTCGGATGCAATTGTCGGGACGAAAAGTCACCGGATGCAATCGTCGGCGGACAAAAATATTTCAAGTCGTCGGATGCATGTTGGAGGTCGTCGGATGCAGTTGTCAGACACAATTGTTTTGGTTGTCATCGGGTGCACGTCGAATGAAATTTAAATATCTTTTTAAAGCGGCGGTTCAACCAACTGGGCTTTCTCCCCTGAAAAAAATGGAAGAGAGATGGAGAGCGGTGAGGCGGTGGGTTTCTGGAACCATTTGTGGTCAGGTGTGGATCAAATGATGTTTTCAGATGCAATGCGTGTTGGAACAATGTTAATCCTACAAAGTGTTTGCTACAACTGTCACTCAACACTTCTAACAAGAATTCCTCAAGGAGTCAAGCACCAAACAACAACAGATTGGAATGATATTGATCCACCACAAGGCCCTGCACATCTACATGATCTTAATCACAAAACCAAACTTTAAAGGAGGAAGAATCAACGACAAAACACATTCATACATCAGTACTCGGACTTAATGCATGAAAATGGAGCATAGATGGAAATGCAAATCGAAGGATCTTCAATTAACAATGCAACAACATTTTAGTACAATATCACATGCTTGGAAACTCGTGGAGGAGGCCTCTATGTATACCCACAAGCTGGTGAATCCAATTCTAACATGAATTGAATTCCACCTTTTACAATTGAGTGAACCCCATTCTATAAAGATTTGGGTTCCACCTCTTACATGATAATAGGAGGCCTCTATATTAAAAACATAATTTAAGTTGAGAAAGTCTAAAGTTACTAGCTCTTACATGGTTTTTCATCTTTCGGGAATTACCATGGGGCTCACAAAATATACATCTCAATCTAGTACTAATAATTCTCGTGCTCTCAGACTCGGCTCTCAAATTCATCTCTGCTGGAAGCCTTTTTGTGGCGAGGTTCTGCATTGACACCTCGGGGCATGGCATCAGTTAACACAGATACATTCGAGGAACATTGAATTTTGGTTTGAAGTATGATTAGTCTGAAGCGCCAATGTTGGTAGGTCACACAGATGCTGATTGGGCAGGTAATATTGATGATAGAAGATCTACCAATGGTCATACATTCAGTTATGGTGCAGCTGCAGTTTCATGGAGTAGCAAAAGCAACCTACAATAACCTTATCTTCGACGAAAGCTGAATATCGAGCACTCAGCAATGCTACCCAAGAAGCGGTATAGTTACAAAGATTGCTTGTTGATTTAGGTCAACCACAGGTGGATGCGACTACTATATCTTGCGACAATCAAAACTGCATTCACCTTGCCAAAATCTAGTTGTACATGTGCGAACCAAGCACATTGAAATACATTATCATTTTGTTCAAGAGAAAATTCTCGATGGAGCCATTGATCTTGTTTTTTGTAATTCTGAAGATCGAGTGACAAATATTTTTACTAAGTCATTAGGTAGATGTAAATTTGAAAAGTTTCGTACTCTATTGTGAATAGAATAATGTAATTCCATCATTGAGGGAGAGTGTTAGAAATCAATGATAAACTTCATTGTTACACTTTTTAGTTACTGTACACGATGTACTTTATTGTTGACAATTGTTACCAGCTGTAACTAGCAGTAGGCTAGTCTATTAGTCTACTCCTAGGTTTTCTCTCTCTATAAGGGTTCAGGGTTTATTTGTACATTTTACATGTAGTATGCAATTGTGTGAGAGTGTGTTGAGTGAGAGTGCGTGTTCTTCTTCTGCCTTCTGTGTTGATTGCTTATGGTAAATGCTTGATGTTGCTTATCTCTTTATTGACAAAAACTTTGAGTATGCATGATTCTTTCATCGCTAAGGATATGTATGTTATAAGCTTAGGGCCGTAACAAAGATGATACAAAACCTTAGGCCTGGACTCTTTAATCCCATGATCTTTCATTTGGGCAAACTATGGGTATTAAGATCCCAACGAATTTTCTTGTGGTGTTTATTTACGAAGCATTGAGGAAGAGCGCAAACTTGGACGGGGCAACCCATGGTTGGCCAAGAGGAGCCTGATTCTGAGCCATAGCAAGGGCCTGCAAAGAATTTCAATTTGCATCATACATCTTTCACTTGCTACGTCTGGTATACACAATCGAGCAGCTTGTGGCATCACTGAGCTAGCTAAGAACAACCAGATTCTGAGCCACAGTAAAAGGGCTTCAAGACGTTTTAAATTTCCACTGTAGATGTGCAAATGTCACATATGGTATTCGCCATCCAACAATGGGCTACTTGCTGTAGTCGCCCTCAGTGCTCCAGCAGCTCGCGAGTGCTACCTACTAGTACATAGCCCGCGTGTGATGGATACCTAGTACAAAAAGAGAGGAGGACCTATAGCGCATATTTAATCTATTTGGGCTTAGGGCCGCTTGCGCGATGATGGGTAATGCTTCTTGGTTTCCAAGAGAAGGCTCGAACCTGAGACCAAAGAAACTTTAAATGCCAAGCCAACCAACTGAGCCGTTAATCGTGTACACGCGGCAGAATCCAAATGATCCTGATAGTATCCAACGGTGGCGGGCTTCAATCCTAGCATGCTCCTCTGATCACTTCTGTCTTTCTTCTTCTTGGTAAGGCTTTCACAAAATCTCCTTGGATCATGTAACATATTTCTTCTGCTGTAATCAGCGCAGTTGCTGAGGAAGGGAAAACTAAAAACAATGGCAGCAGCTGCAGACAGAAAAATTGGATGCCAATGGTGACTACCAGTGTTTTAGTGTGAAGCATTTCAGTTCAAGATTGTCTTTACTTGTTCCAATTTCTTACTGTTGTCTTGCTTTGCCTCGATTCCACATTGTTATTTTGGTTGTTGTTGTTGTTGTAACTAGTCTAGAGTTTGACATGATCTTTGTAACATAAGGTAGTAGATATTTGGCCAAATGTTTAGTTGCAGGCAGAGTTCATAATTGTCGCAATCAGCATTTGAGCTGAGTCGAGCGATGCATACTCTTGACAGAAATTAGGGCAATTGAACATAGAAGTCGACCGAGCGACACAGCATGCTCATGGCAGAATTTAGGGCAATGCTGGTGATATATGAAATTCAAATGGATTAGCTCATTCAAAGTTTGTGAGTAGTAAGCAAAACACATCTCAAGTGTGTATATAGCTCTGGGAGCGTATGTAAATGTCTCTAAACTGAATAAAACAATAAGCTTAAGATAGAAAGAGCTCTACATAGAAAACTTAAACTCAATTTCATGATATACATTATGATAGATACAATGTTCTGGACCAAGGGGACTATGAAAATCTCCAATAAACATTCTCATTATCAAATTGATAGCACTTTGAAGAAAGAGTTTTGGTGGTGGTGGTGGTGGTGGAGAGAGAGAGAGAGAGAGAGAGAGAGAGAGAGAGAGAGAGGGAACACTAGTAGGAGTGGGCTAGGAGAGGGTAACATTCAGTTTACCAGGTCAAACATGGCCATCAAATACTAGAAACCCAAGAAACTCAATCTCAATAACAACAAAAGAGCATGTGGATCGTTTAGCATAGAGCCGATGATCAATATGGACGTGAAAAATAGTGATCAAATGAGAAACATGGCAGGACATAGTAGCATTTTATACAAGGATGTCATCAAAATAGACAAGTGGCCGTCTTTACCATGAGACAGGCTGCTACGGCCAAGTTCAGGAAGGTTCATGCGTCCCTCCTTTAGACAATATATTTGGGATGCCATGAGTAAGTGCAGACTATTTGACGCTATGATCTCACCTATAGCTATGTATGCCATAGATGCTTGGTGCACAAGGCTTCCAGAGTCAAAGTGGGCCAATATTTCTTGCTTGTAGACTATATGCTTTCACACGTGATCTAAGCTAAGCTCTCATTCCCACATCAAATCCTCCTTGCTAAGTTTGTAGTCATACCACTTCAGGTTGAGGCTATTTTCAAGATGATTATATTCATTTAGAGATTGTCGAGTCTCCCAGATGATTGACAACGATATTCTCATATTGCTCTCCTATCATCTCAGTTGCTCCATGATCAAGGTCATTAGTTTTCATTGTATTTCCAGGCCTCTCACCTTTTATGCACATATGCATGACTATTTCAAAGCTACCCAAGGGATCTCATTCGTACATTCAAGGTGTCAAACATCTAGCATACTAGCATGAAGATCTACAATTTGCATTTATGGCTTCAATTTTGGAAACTAAGGAATCATTTACTTTTAGGGAAATTGAAAAAGAGGATATTTGGAGGAAAGTTATGGATGAAGAACAAGACTTGGAGGCTTGTTTAGTTGCCTACATTTAACCGAACACATCTTTTGGTAATCAAACTTGTTTATGCACAACTTCCAAACGTCTTGTGCTTTGATTTGTTCAAATCTGAAAAGAGTAAGAAAAGGCAGAAAACGTGGGTTTTTGAATCCATAATGATGGCAGCCGTTCTGCTGCAAGGATCGCTTCTATGAACTTGTTTCTATCTCTTATGATTCAGAATATAGTATATGGGTGTGTGTGTGTGTGTGGGGGGGGGGGGGGGTTCTAACGATGCTTTGATTATTGTTTTTTGCATTTGCCTAATTCATTTTGTAAGGCATGAGAGTTTGATAAACAATGGCAAATTTTTTATGAAAATTGCTTGGACGACCTCTGCATATCTCCTTACTTAGAGAAAATATCTTGATTTTCCTATGAATTACGGCAAACAGAACAAGTTCCCGTAATTGGAGTCGTTTTGAAACTTCGTTAAGGCATAAAAACCAAAATAATCAAAATGACAATTAGTCAACTGCTGCATGGGCAATCAGAAACTGGACATCTATGTCCAAGAGTTTTTCGATTTTTTGGCCAAGGTGCCATGACCCCTTTGAAGCACCATCATTGCTTCACGAACGGGCATACATGGACAACTGGCCCCCGAAACCGATAACAGTAAGCCAAAGAATAAAAGGGAAAAAGTTTTTTTTATTGAACTGGAAGTTGTTGCTCGCTAATAGAAGCAAGAGAAAAACCCATAAGAAATGATACGCCACTTTTTCAAATTAAATAGATCTGAAAAGTCATAAGGCCCGATGGGCGGAACTTATTTGGAAATTTGATTTCCAGGTTTGGCATATCAAAAGCGCCAATCAAGCCATTACATTCAATTAAGAGTTGAGGAATTTGACAAACTCTAAGGTTGAATAAAGGTCATATGCAATTTTTACATTGCCCATTGAATTCAACACGTTAGTAGAGCCTTTCTAATGGTATTTGTGAATTTCTTAAACACTAATTAACCCAATTCCATGTGATTCCTTGGAAGGTAATTTTACATTAAACGTTGACCTTGGACGATGTCAAAGGAGTGGTTAATGAAGCTGTTTCCTAATATATGTAATTCCTCCTTAAAAAAATCAATATATTCTTTTCTAATCAATCCTTTATGGGTAACACAAAATCTTTGGATAAGTCATTTAGGGACATGTGTTGGGACATAAAATGTATTAAATTACGTTGATGCAACACATATTTTTGACTTTCGAGACTTTTTCAAAGTTCTTTACCTAGGCATGTCTAGACTGATATGTCCCTCTTGGAAACTCGTGTAGTTTCCTATTAAAGGGGGGAGAAGTAGGTGATAGAAAGTTACTGTAATAGATCCTAACACCACAGTAGGGCAAACACTCACTGATCCACCCAACCTTGCCTACTCCCTGATATAGAGTAAGCCCCTCCTAGCCCAGTGTGAGGATTGGTAGCATGCAACTGCCAAGTGTCGGCCACGTGTCACTGACGTGGCCGACTGCACGTCGGGACCCAACTGGGGGCCCTGTCCTGCTGACAGGGTCCCTAGACTGTGTTAGGCCCGCCATGGCTATGGATCGTGCTGGGGCACACTACTCACACTGTCTTGCCCTGTTGGTCGTGTACGCTGGACACGACCCTGACTGTGGTATCTGACCTATCTGTGTTCTCTAGGGTTCGGCACTGGTCACGAGCTTGTAACAGTTACCTAGGAGAACTATCTATTGCATAGATTTCAGGGGGAATTCGTAATATGTATAGATGAGGGACCTGGTTCTAGAATCAAGATCGATAGGATATTTTGATATTACAAGAATCTTCTAAGGATTGTAGTAGATATCTAGTTAGAAGATGTAAGGGAAGGAAAATTAGAAAACATTCTTGTAGTAGAAGAGTTGCTAATTACAATCCGATCGATTTGTATCAGAACTAGAGATTTTTATTGCTAAAATGTGGTTTGTTGAAACTAGTTGCTTACGGGTTGTGATCAGCTTGATCTCAATGTGAACCAGGATCCATGAGTTGATGCAAGGAATGAAATTCAATCTAAAAATATATTCTTTTGAAATAATCTCTGGTTGAGATTTTGGTTATGAAATAGCACCCTTGCACCCTTTGAGAAATATTCCCTCTTAGAGTTAACTGGGTTATAGGATTCTTTGTGATTGACGAATCATAATGTTAATCCTAGTTAATACTTGATTATTAAGAGGATATTTCGTGGTTGGGTTACCACGGACAAATAAACTGAATGATGCAATTTGGGTAGTGGTCGACCGTCTTACCAAATTGGCTATGTTTATTCCGATAAAGACCACCGCGAAAGGTTTTGATTTAGCTCAGATATTTGTTGAGCGTCTGGCTATACGGATTACCATGTGACATCGTGAGCGATCGCGATCCGAAGTTCACCGGTCACTTTTGGTCGGCCGTATTCACTAAACTAGAGACAACACTGAGCTTGAGTTCTTCTGATCATCCCGAGATGGATGGCCACATGGAAAGAACAAATCAGACGATGGAACAAATGCTTTGAGCATATGTTTCCCGACGACAATCTCATTGGGAGAAGTATCTGCCCTTGATTGAGTTTTCCTATAACAGTAGTAAGCATTCGGCTACCGTTTGTGCTTATGTACGGTCTTGAACCTAGATCACCCATTGCGGTTGAGACTCGAACGATCAAGTTTCAGAAAGTAGCGGATTTCCTGAACGATAGGAAAGAAATGCTATAGATAGCACATAGGAATGCCCAAAGTGCCCAGGATAGGGAAAGACATTATGCTAATTGCCTCGAGACTTTCAAGTGGGGGATTGGGTATATTTATGAATCCTGAAGGATTCGAGTGTAGTGCGATTGGCAAGCATTACAAATTTCCGCTAGGTATAGGGGACCGTATCATCGGATTTGACTTGACTTGAACCCGAATAGATCTTGGATACTATAACTAAACGATTGAGAAATTGTATAGTTACCGAGCATTTGGTTCGATGGAAGGGGTCATACGGACGATGATGATACTTGGGAACAGGAAGGTAGCCTGAAAAGGAATTTCCCTAATTTTAATTTCGGAGGTTAGAACTTGAATAAGGGGGGAAGAATGTCATGCCCACGACTGATTTCGGATTGACTATCTCGTTAGAGGTCAGTAGGCCTACCTCGACCCGTAAGTTAGTTATGATTATGAGGGTTTTGGGACCCTCAAGTGTATAAGGTCATAATTAATGGTTGGAGGCCTAAACTCATGATGGTGAATTTTTATGGGTCTATTAGTGAGTCATAGGGAAATTGGATGATGTGGCCCAGTTAGGTTGCATATGTGTCCAATGACGTGTCACAGTGCACTACTAGGGGTGCATGGGCCTTGGAGGGTATAAGTGTACCCATTGGGCTCTCACTAGTGTATGCTTGATTGTGTGATTGGTAGCTACATGTTGTTGGTATGACACCTCTATCTCTTATGAGGGATTGATCCATAGCTTGGGGGCTAGATCTGTACAATATAGGTTTGGTTGGGTTGGTTTGTCCACCATCTGATTCCCTTGTGTTGCTTTGTTGCGGCTTGCTTGGCTATTGTATCCTTGGTGGTAGGACCTTAGTACCCCTATGTGAATCACAAGCTCATCACTCGTTACCAGTGACCTTGCTATTTACTTCCATATACAAAATCACTCACAATGGATAAGCACATCTTAACATGGGACAAAGATATAGAAGAATATTTCATCATCAACTCTATTTTTAGGTGAGTTTCAATTCTCATTAGCTACCAAATGCTTGGATCTAACTCATGCAGGTTTGCTATTATTAGCTCTCGTAGGTATTGCATTATACAATTTTCTTGTTTATAGAAGTTTCTATTTTAGAGTTTGTCTATTTATAGCATCAATAATTAGTATTTATAGCAATTTCTTTTTTACAAGAATATATTCATGACGATTGCCTGTTCATAGTAACTTAATTGTTTTTCTTGGTCTCTTAAGGCTTTACAAATTAGTAGCTTCCTAGTTTATCTTAGTTCATGCAACTTTGACTCAAACCAAGGCAATTATTTTGATGCTCGAGTAATAGAGCTTTTTTTTTATGTGTATGGTTATCAAAGTCATCACCCAATGGAATGTGCTTGTTCAGAAAGTTAGATATTTAATACCATTAGCCCTAAGCTCATAGGACCCGCTACTGGGTTTTTCTCTTATTTCATTCACATGGAAATATCATGTCCAACTCTAAGAGCTTGGGGCAAAATTCCACAACTCAAACATTTGTTCAGTATGGAAATATTATGTCAAATCTAGGGTAGGTACAACGGGTGATGTAGATTCATTGTTTAGAGGGTCATGACACATTTTCTCGAAGAAGTTTTCATTCTCGTTCCTTCGTCGCTATTCCTGTTCTTGCGATGTATCAATGGTCATTAATTGTAATACATAGAATGTAAATACTTGTACTTTGCCTCTTGTTTTTCTCTCTCGACGTTCTCTCTCTTTATTTCTCTAAAGTGAGGACAATCGTAAGGATCCATGAGCAGTGTCCAATGGGAGAGAGAATAGTTATCAAAGTAAACCCATCAATCATAAAGCAAACAAACCGCATCGAGATGTACTTCTATAATGTGAAGCTGTATCTTGGTGTCCAACAAAGAGGTTCAAACTGCCCAAAAACTTTGACTTTGGCTGCATACTTCAATAGATTTATGGCTAATTATCGTAAGCAAATGTTTCATAAAAGTATCATGAAAAGATGTGAGCACGAATTGTTTTGTGAAAATATTAGAGATTATGGACTTTTGTGTTGTTTTTTTCAATTTTTAGATAGCATATCTTTTTATTGAAGTTGTGTATTTATTGTTGAGCATGCAAGATGATTTCTTCCTTACACTAGTATATGCTGTTTTGTTTTGAATTTTTTTCATTTTCTCTCTTTCTAAGTGGTAATGGGTGGGCAACATTTTTCAGTCAAATAAATCAACGAGGAAGCTAGAGAACGCAACATGTACTACCTAGGAGTATCGAATTGCACATTTCACTCAAGGTAATTATGTTCACACTTGAAAAATTTGACTGCTTTGTGATTGGATTATGTAGAATGGAGTTCCATGAACTTGTTGCCCTGAAGGACAAGATCAGTTACTGCCTTTCAATAATAGTATGAAAAATATTGCCTCTTTATGTAGTGCATTGAAAGGTCATCTCCACATTACAATATTCGTTAGATTGTTTGTTTGCTTTGGGCCTCATTTTTTGGGTCAAGTATGAATCACTTGTTTGTAGGAAATAGAAGCCTGAGGATCCAGGATCTTAACTATTCAATCACACAAAGCATTCTCAAAAGAAAGAGAGAGATGGCTAGAAACCCTCTTGTAGAAACTTGTGGACAGCCAAGGAGAATAGTCAGTATTGCTTACAAAAGTGTCTCATACAAATGGGATGCACACATATATATAGTCCAAGATGACTATCTAACTTCATAAATATTGGCTATCCAACTACTTGACTATTGGCTTTCCAACTACTTGAGTTGTCCAACTACTTGACTATTGACTTACATTAAGCTAACTCTAAGTTTAGTAGGCCTAATATAATAAATGACCATGGTTACACAACTCTCGACCTTTTGGGTCAAAGTAACCTATAATAATGTAAGCAATTCCATTTACATTCCAACACCCTCCTTAAATGGAAATGCATAACATAACATGAAGTAATTTCTCAAAAGAGAAAAATGCAATTTGCTGTCCGTTTCATGTCGCCAAATAGACTTCACACCGAAGTAGTCGAAATCTCATCCCCAATCATGTCCAACATATAAAAGGAAAAGAATGCGTAATAATGAACATCAAGTCGAAGGGTGAGGATTTGCATGCTCCATCCGAAGTAGGGAACCAACATAAACTCGACAATAAGTCGAAACATGGACTTGTAATCCATTATAGGCTCCCACATCATTCGAAAATACTTCTTACCATAAGGACAATAAAAAAGAGTACCAAACTCTTTTGGCATCACATCCTCCCGAACCTTACCATCAATGACTTGCTCACATAGAATAGGCAATGTACCAACATCACGATGAAGAGTAAGTGTAGAACCAAAAAAATCAGCAAGAGGTACTGATTTTAAAAAGGCATGTGCCTTCCTTTTGTAGTAAGATATTTCTTTGCTATCCTGCAAAGTCTCCAATAGCCGACAAGGAACTGTTATGGGCTGTTCAACACTTTGCTGCCCAAAGTATTCCCAACATGGACCATGTTGTCCATAATCTTCCGCAGGCTGTTCTTGAAGCATAATAGACTGCTCATGATGTAAAATGGGCTGTAAATGAACAAAAGAAGATGACTGAACCTGCTGTCCAACATCTTCATCATAAAAATTTAGCAAACTATCAAGAGATGCATCAACGATGGCGTCATCAAAGCTATCCCTCGAAGAGGCATGGGATGACATAGAAGATTCTTCAAGTAATGAAAAATTCTCTCCAAACAAATGCTCGCTCTTAACATTTTGAACAAAAGTACTAATTGACACATGTTGACTCCCTCCTCGATTAGTACAAAAAGGTTTCAAAGAGTGCTTGAATTTTTCAGCCTTTGCTAAAACATCAAATTGAAAAGGTTTCGCATGAAACTTTTCACTAATACATCCATCATATGCATCAACTTGCGGTGACTTGAAAAAAGAAGATTGTTTCAACATCTGCTCAATGTATCGTTGTTGAGAGATGAAGATTCCAGCCCCATGTGGAAGATCAGCAAGAACCCAAGTGTGGTTCTTCATGAGTGAGTTGTACTCCTCTTGCATCGCATCCTCCCAACATTTTACTCCTCTGGCCTGCTCATAAAAAACAGGTTCTACTGCACCATCCTCAATAGAAATAAGAGCAAAATCATAAAAATCAGCAAATTCTACTGATTTAGTAGAGGCACGAGTCTTCCCTTCATAGAAATGATCCACTTTGCTGTCCTGCAAAGTCTGCAACAACCATTTAGGGACTGGTTTGGGCTGTCCAATAGCCTTACCTTTGTCAACACTTTGCTGTCCAAAGTGTTCCGAACTTGGACCTTGCTGTCCAATGTTTTCCGAACTTGGACCTTGCTGTCCAATGTCTTCAACAGGCTGCTCTTCACCATAAATAGGTTCTTCTTGATGAACTATGGGCTGCAAAATTGAAGGAGTAGTGGGCTGTCCACTAGAAGTAGATGGCAGTCCCTTCTCTTCATGATTAGATGGCAAAACCAAATCTGAAAATATTTCAAGATATGCATCATGGGGGAAGTCCCCTTTCATGACATGAGTGGGCGCAACATCATAGGAGGTCTTTTCATCAAAATGAACATCACGACTTACTATGATTTTATTAGTATCCATATTGAACAACCTATAGCCCTTGCTTTCGCTACTATAGCCAACAAATATGCATTTAACTCCTTTATCATCAAGCTTGGTTCTTAGCTTATCGGGAATGAAAGCATAAGCCGTGCACCAAAGATGTGTAAGTGAGAAACAGTAGGCTTCTTACCATACCAAACTTCATAAGGAGTTAATACCTTCAAGGCTTTAGTAGGACACCAATTACTAATGTAAGCCGCCGTAAAACCGCTTCAGCCCAAAACTTGTGAGGTAGGCCCTTTGCCTTGAGCATGCATCGAGCCATCTCCATGATAGTGCGATTCTTTCTTTCGGCAACACCATTTTGTTAAGGTGTGTAAGGGGTTGTCATTTGATGATGGATACCTTTGCTTTGAAGATAAGTATCGAACGTATTCTTTATATATTCCCCTCCTCGGTCGGTACGTAAGATCTTCAAAGAGTGCCCAAACTGGTTTTCTATCATTGTTAGAAAATCCTTAAAGCGTTGAAAAACTTCAGATTTTGCCTTCATAGGATAAATCCATGTAAATCTTGAAAGGTCATCGATAAAAGTAACAAAGTACTTACACCTTCCAATGGATTCGGTCCTCATTGGACCACATACATCACTATGAACCAAATCAAATTTGCCATCAACTCTAATAGTTCCATCAATTGGAAAAGCTTGCCTTTGAAATTTTCCAAGTATGCATCCTTCACATACATGTCCTTCGGGATGCTCAATATTAGGAATGTCTTCAACCATATTGAATCTCTTCAACATCTTCAAGCTAGCAAAGTTGAGATGTCCAAACCTATCATGCCATAATTCAGCCAACTCCAAAGAATGTGAACTTGATGCAACAAGACAAAAAGATGATGGAAGCTCTTCGCTCATAGGTATCCATAAGGAACAATCCACCACGTAATGTTCCCGAAGCAATGATCATAAGAGATCTCTTTGGGTCTTTGATAAGACATTTGTCATCTTTGAATTCCACAACCAATCCTTGGTTCATAATTGTAGAGACCGAAATGACATTCTTTTTTATTTTTGGAACATAAAGTACATTACGAATGTACTTCTCCTCACCATTGGGTAAGATAATGGGGATCACTCCAATACCTTTGATAGGATAAGAGGTGTTAGTAACACCTTGAACTTTGCTTCCATCATGCACTTTCACAAGCTTTGTGAAGACTTCTTTGTGATAAGTCATATGGCGTGTGACACCGCTATCAATCACCCAATCAATAGATGAAAAAACAGCAACTTGTAAAGCTGAAGATGAGCTGTTTTCTGCTGAAAAACCAGCAAGATTTGAAGTGGCAGAAATCTCGTCTTGAGGAGAGATAAGATTATTAGTGACAAAAGCATAATCATTATTGAAAAGATTATCCTCCTTTCCAAATTGTTGTTCCAAAGTAAAAATTGCGGTACTTGTATGGTTACCTTTCTCTTTTTCATACGCAAGCGTCCTCCTACATTCTTTGAGGTGATGCCCAATCTTCTTGCAATAGTGGCACTTTTCCTTCTTCTTGGAGCCTTGATCTTGAGCTTCCTTAGATTTTTGATCATCTTTGGAAGTGTTGAAAGAAGGCTTTCCTTTCCACTTGCCTTTGCCTTTGCCTTTTGCAAAGAAAGCTTGATCTTCTTGTTCACCAAAGTTGATCCAACTGGTTGGTCGATCCGTGAGTCGGAATTACCAGCAGCTTTCCCTTTGTGGTCGAGGAACTGGTCTTCCACGAAAATGACATCTCTACTGGTGAATGCCTTCTCGGTAGAGCTTGTATGCCTTGTGATTTTGGGAATAGCCGATGAAGATCGTTTTCCTGCTCTTGTCATCTAGCTTTCTTCTTAGATCCTCAGGGATCTGAGCGAAAGCGATGCATCCAAACACTCGAATACGTTTGAGTGATGGTTTTGATTTTGTCCACACCTCATAAGGTGTCTTGCCATTCAGGGCTTTGGTGATGGGTCGATTCTGTAAGTAGGCAGCTGTAGTAACAGCTTCTGCCCAGAACTTCTTTGGAAGAGAGGCATGGGCCATCATGCTCTTGGCACTGTCGATGAGTGTCCGGTTCTTCCGCTCAACTACACCATTGGACTGAGGTGAGTAGCTGGTTGTGTATTGTTGAAGTATCCCGTTGGCCTTGTAGAACTCCTTGAATTCTGTGGAGATGTACTCTCCCCCTCCATCTGTGCGTAGAGTCTTGATCTTCCTCTGGGTCTGGTTTTCTGCAGACGCCTTGAACTGCTTGAAGAACTTGAATGCTTCGGATTTGTTCTTCATATAGTAGGTTGTAGTCCTTCGAGAGAAGTCGTCGACGAAGGTTAGGATATAGAGAGCTCCCCCTGTGGAAGCAGTCTGCATCGGGCCACAAATGTCGCTGTGTACAAGGTCAAGCAAGCCCTTGGATGTATGAACTGAGTCTGAACTGAAGGGACTTCTAGCATGCTTGCTGATAATACAGCTTTCGCATGGAGAATTTGGCTTGTTGATTGAAGGCAGGTCTTGTACTAGATTCTGAGCTGACATTTGCTGAATACTGTTGTAGTTAAGATGGCCAAGTCTGAAATGCCACAACATATCAGTTGATTCAGAAGTGGCTGTGTGAAGAGCTTGACTGTTAGAAGAATAGCAATGGCTGAGTTCGTAAAGATAGCCGCTTCTTCTTCCGTAGGCTAGAATCTTCCGGGATTTGTCAAGGATTGTGCAACCTTCTGTATCGAATTCGACCCTACGACCTGAATCGGTGATTCTGCTAACCGAGAGCAGTTTCTTGGTCAGATTTGGAACGTGGAGAACGTTGGACAGCAACTTGACTTCACCCCTTTTGAATTCAACCTTGACTGTTCCTTCACCTTCGATTGAATGCGTTGAGTTGCCTCCAAGTTGCACAACTCGAGAGTGGGTGAACGACTTGTAGTCTTTGAACCAGTCGTGATGGTGAGTCATGTGTTGAGTTGCTCCAGAGTCTAGATGCTAGGAATCGATATCCTGTTGTTCTCCGACTTTGGTCATGAAAGCTGCTTCATCTTCTTCTTGTTGTTGTTGCTGATTTGAGTGACTGGCTGTAGCACTATGTGCTTGTTGTTGGAACTGCTTCTTCTTTTCGTTGTTGTACTTCAAAGTTCGGCAGTCCTTGATTTCGTGACCAGTCCTCTTACAGTATCTGCAGAATAGTTTCTGCATAAGTTGGAATGATGAAAAGCTTGAATTCGATCCTGAACCGAAATTCGGTCCAGACTGCATGTTGCTCTTTTTGTCAGTAGAGCATGACTTTGTAGATCTCTTGGATCTAAACTTCTGATTTTTTGAATATAGAGCTTGAGGATCCGCTGATCTGAGTGTCCTTGATGTTGAGGGTGATCAGTTATCTCCATCGAGTTTGTCAATGAGAGATGAACTGGATGATGGATCCATTCTGGTTGGATTAGATCGTTGGTAGAAACAACGATTGTCTGAATACTGTTGGCTGCGCGTTTGCTTGAAAAGTTGCCTTGATAGAAACAAGACTGATAATCCGCAGTAGAAATGCAGATTACTGAAATGCCTGCTCTAATACCATGTCGTAAAACGGTGGTCGTGAGCACAGCGGAGGCTCGGTTGCTCAGAGCGTAGGCGTGTAGGAACGGAAACGCAACAGTTAGCAGCAGAAATATTCAAGTAGAAGAATTCATACAGTTTGCGCAAATGAACGACGCAGTAGTGAGACAAAAATTGTATTTTGATAAATATCAACAGTGAGTACAATGGCTTGAAGTAATAACTTTAGCTTGCTGAGCGTGATAACGCTGGCTACAGATAACTTTGATTGAAAGAGAAATTCAAAAATTTACACTTACATAGTTTGTTTCAGCTAATATAGAGATTTACAAGAGAGGAAATGTCTTTTTCGCTATGGAGCAAAAAAGGCGAAAAAGACGAAGGTACATTAAAAATGATTTCTAAGGTATTTTGGCAACTTGGCCAGTGGCGAAAAAGTCGAAAAAGGCGAAGGTGCCTT
Source organism: Diphasiastrum complanatum (assembly GCA_029204225.1). NCBI lineage: Eukaryota > Viridiplantae > Streptophyta > Lycopodiopsida > Lycopodiales > Lycopodiaceae > Diphasiastrum > Diphasiastrum complanatum. Next base: position 14,193,176 of record CM055107.1, on the reverse strand, counting down.
AAAATGATTTCTAAGGTATAGAAAATCTCGAAGGGAAAAATGTAAAGGCCAAAAAATATGTTGTCGGCCTTCGGTTTTTCAGGATGCTCATTACTTGAACATAAGAAATCTAACAGGAAGGTTCTAGAACTTAGGGTTTGGAAGAGTCTAGGCCCTTGGAAGGCCTATTTATATGTACTCATTATTCATTTGTAATTCATTCCCTTTCAAGCATTGCTACTACTTTCTCTCTCCTTGAGGGCGCCTAACCCTCTCCCTCTTCTTCTTCTTCTTCTTCTTCTTGTATATGGAGATTGAATGTTAGAAGGATCTTGGCACTTTGATTTCCTATAGAGATGTTCTTTGGAGAGGACTAGAGATTGTGTTTAGAGATGACCCTTTGGATCCGACTTAGAGGGACGATAATAGGCTTGTATAGAGACATCCATATTGCAGTGTGTTGTTTTTCACCGGGAACATTTTCCTAGTCAGCAGATAGCGCTGGCCCACAGTACACGGACCTTTCAGTAGATATTATCATATTTTCTAATCTATCACATCCTTGTTTAGGAGGGTGATTGATAGTGATGGATAGAGATGTATCTAGTTATTGTACTTTAGTTTGCCCTATTTGGAGAGCTTAGTTTGATGTTGATTTATTTATTTACAATGGTAGATTAGTTATCTTTTTTATTGTTATTTATGGAGACATTTTATTACGCTCCTGTGATTATGACACACTTGATAAGTACTTATTTAATCTTTTGCACCTACGGTACCTACAAGACATTAATAAAGCTTTCTTTCTTTCTTTTCTCTTTCTTTTCTACCTACCTATTCCCTATGTCTCATCTCCTCCTCTCCTGTGCTTCTCTTCTCTCTCTAGCGTACCGTTACGTGCCCTTTTAGCTACCTATCATGTCTAACAATGATTTCCCAGCCTCCCCAAATACCCCTCCATCACTGCCTGCCACATATAGTCCACCTTGCTATCCATGATCTTGGTTGCCACAATCTGTGCACAGCTAGTTCCACCCATCTACTTGCTGCCTACTCGTTCCTATCGCACTTGTCCCATTTGTGCTCACTCAGGTCTTGTTTGTTGTGCTTACCCTAGCTAGCTTTTCCTTGCTGCCTATTCCTACTGCCTTCCTGCTCCCTTCTAGTTCCTACCACTACATACAATTCCATTCTAGTTTCTATAAACACACTCATGAATTGTCCCTCTCCTCTCCCTACAATTGAACTAGCTATCTACATCCCTACACCCCGTTGCTTACATTCCACTGATCCTACCTCACCTTCTACCTACGATCTACCTGCCTACATGTTAGCTTGCCTATAATCTCTTTTTTTTTCCTTTTTTAAAAAAAGTTTTGATTGTTTCTTTGCCATTTTACCCACATTTGGTTTTGTTGAAAAAAATTAATATCATGTTTGTTTCTATACATCATTTGCCTATGTTCCTTTTCTATCATTCATTTTTCGATTAATATCTTGGTTTTTTTCAGTTACTTTTGTTTTCAGTCTTACTTGATTCTCGTTTACCTTTAAAAAAAAAAGAGAAAAAAAAAGATTTACTGATGTCTTTTCATTGTTTTGTTCTTGTGCTCGTTAAAATTTTTGTGTTGTGCCCCCGTGCCCCTCTCTATGCGTAATGCAGGTTCGTTTGCCTCGTTCTCACACGATGATCTTCAGGTCGCATCAGTTGTAAAACCACCCTATGGCACACTAACACCACTCTATTGCACACCCTTCCATCTCAAATATCCGCTCTGCATGCTCTCCTTGAATCCATTTCCCTCTTTCTTCTTCCACTTCCAAACCCTATTCCTACCATTTTCATTCCTCGTCCTCCCCCTTAATCCTTTGTCTACCATAGATGCTGCCTCTTGTGAGGGTGAGATAGTGATAGTATCACACATTGAGAGAGATACACATGCGATAGATTTAGTATCACATGGTGTGAGAGTCACATATACAGGTTGATTATGATGTACATTCACATCTACAGGTTGTTGTTGATGTTGCATGCATTGATTCTAATGTCGTGTGCCTTGGTGCTGCTCCTCTAATTTTGAGTACTTTGCTCATCTTTGTCTTACTATATCTGCGAAGCTTGAGCATTGTTCATTTTCTATTCCTATTTCCAGAGCTTTGATTACTTCGCTTATTCCAATTGTTTCAATTGCTACTATTATTCCCAATATTGGTTCCATGGTCGTTGAGATATGTTCAACATTGGATGCTCTACCTATGCTTCTTATGCTTCATGATTCTGAGGCATTGCAGATACCTTGGGATGCCATTCCAGTTGTTGTTTGTCAGGGTGGGTGATACACTTTTGGTGCCTTGGCATCCTGAGTTGCTGCATATCGATTTTCCTTCAATGTTGTTGTAGTTTCGTGATCTCCGTTTTTGAAGCTACATTGGAGATACATTTATTTGGGATTTCAGTTTTATATTCTGCCCATAGAATCTGAGAACCGTGAAAAGTTCACCACAGTTCTCAGAACCGTACGGTTCACAAAGATTTTAATGGTGACCCGTGGTGAACTGTACAATAATTAATTAATTAATCGATCAATTTGTTTTTTACTAACCACCCCCAAAAACAGCCCAAAAAAATGCCAAAAAAGGAACAAAAAAAACCAGAATAAGGCCAAAAAAAACCAGAATGAGGGCCAAAAACAGTGAAACGAGGGCCACAAACAGTGAAATGCGTTTTGGGGGAAAAGGGGAAAAAAAAAATCAATTAATTAATTACAAGAACCGTACCACGGTTCATGGACCATGGTACGGTTCACCCAACGGTACTTGGGACCCACAGTTCCAAGAACCGTTGGTTCTATGTTTCTGCCATTGAGGGCCATATTTTATAGCACAGTTGCAGCGAATCGCGATTTGCGAATTGCAAATCTCATAATCGTGATTGCTGCAGTTAATCGCAAAAAAGAAAATTGTTCTTACTTCCCGAAATTTTTTTTGGAACTAAATTTTTTTTACTACCGGAATTGGACCTAAAATCTTCTAGAATTGAACCTGAAACTACTGGAAACCCATTGGAATTGAGCCTTTTCAGGTTCAATTCCAGAAAATCGTAGGCCCAATTCCAGCAATAAAAAATAATTCAAGTCCAAAAAAATTTCTGTGAAGCAAAAATTTTATTTATTTATTTTCGAATCTCAAATCGCGACCCCTGAGCAATTCAAGGGTCGCGATTCGGATCGCTGTGCAACTTTGTTTTATAGTTCATGTATTATGCTTAGTGGATTTGTGTGTTTTACACTTAGTTGCCCGTTCCGGAATGGAACGCGTTCCAGAACGCGTTCCGTTCTGGAACGGACCCTCAAAAAAAATTAAGAAAAAAAAGTTTTTTATACAAAGGATTTTTACACTTTAATATGTAATCCGTTCTATTTTTTCTTTGAAGCTTTACCTGATTATTATTATCAATTATAGAAGATCCGTTCTTCTATTACCTGTTCAAATTATCCAAGAAGACACCAAGATAGAACGGAATCTGCTTTATCCGATTTATCTGAGGCTAGCGGAATCTATCCGAGGCTAGCAGTATCTATCAGGTAAGAAAAAATTATCAAAGAAGACACCAAGATAGATTATTTGAAGCTTTATCTGAGGCTAGTGGAATCTATCTGAGGCTAGCAGTATGCAACGAATGATCATTCTCTTGTGAAATTGAAGTGACGAACGATAAAAATGAGCTGTTGCGTATGTGGTGCTAAGTTCCTGCTCGCTGTTGTGAATCGTGAAGTCGCGGGCCAGCATGTGTTCTGAAATGGTGAAGTCACGGGCCAGCACGGTGTTACCTCAATAGATTCCGCGGAAAACCAGCATATTATGTTTTTATTATGTGTTATGGATTCATCCTCCCCTAAGCCTAACTAACTAGTTGCTCTAATTAGCATACCTTCAGGTACTTGTCCAATTACCAGTAAGGGCATGTTCGGGTGGGACCCAAGTACCGTAATTTTTTCCTAACTCTAGAAGGTTCCACGAAGGGCCTCTAAATATGTATGGGACTGTCATTCAGCAAGTAGGTAGATTATTGTATTGTATTCCGTCTCTTCCAATAGGTATTGCTTGGGCTCTTCGTGGGAGATCTCTCGTCTATGCTTACCTATTGCTTGTAGGGCTTTAGCCGTTCTTCTTCATTGATACCAATTAATGTGATTGAGTTCATTACAGGGAATGAACCTCATTCTCATCACTGAGTAGCCTTGGAGAGAGGAGCTTCTAACAATATTAAGGGTGATTGGCTAAAGGTTTTATTGACACCAAATCAACCTGTGGGGACTTGACAGTCTTGATGGAATGGGAATATGCGACTTAACAGTCAATTAATGTTCTTTTGTGTCACATTGAGCAAGCTAAGAAAAGGCCTCTGGATCGGCAGCTGTGGACTCACTCCTAAAACTCACATGACCGAATGGACCCAAGCACACATCTGTTAAGGAACTTGGCGGAAAGGTGCCCTTTTGACAGCCCTTGTTAAGCATTGAAGGACTAATTGGCAGTGATCAAACGGTCTGGCTTCTGAATTTTATGCTATTTGTTTATTAATACATACTCGATTGAGGCAGGGATCACCAGAAATTAATGTGGCCTCCAACCATGATCTGCTCCTATTAGGCTTGTGCCTTTTGAGCTGCTATTATTCTTCGATTACGTTTCATAAAGCACACAATGTCAAATATCGAATAAGGGACTGGTCATTACAACAAGAGTGCACGTTGTTTAGTCAAGGTGTAGTACTTGCTCAAAATCAAATTCTACACTCAATTTCTTCTTTAACATGCTTCTTTTAAAGCCGCTGACTAGCTTCTCTATCAAATATTCAACTGTCTTCTCCCTCTGGTTGTCAGACTTCAATCTCTGCTCATTCCGTGCATGCTTAGTTCTTTAAGTCTTCAGCCGTTTGTTTCTGAAAATTGGGTATGACTCTAAAAGCAAATTTGATACTCTGATTGTTTCTTTCTTAACTGCAAGGCTCAGAATGAGGGACTGATCGCTGCTAACTGTTTGTCAGATTCAAAGGAGGGATGCTAACAGCTACCAATTACACAACTACTGCCGATTGTCCTACTCGTCACTTTTTTTTCAGAGGAAAACTGAGTCCAAACGTGGGCCCATATGAAACTCTCTCTTTGTCTGTGGACAAAAGGAAATATCTTTGTAAGGCTTTACAGGCAGAGGCTGTAAAAAGCTCCAAAGGCAAACTTGCACAGCAACTGGCAAAGCAAGATGACAGTTATTCTGGTGAAAACTCCGAGTGGAGGAGGTTGATGAGAGAAATTGAGGAGACTGGGTCTCCTGTCGCAGTGTTGAAGAATAAGATGCAGAAGAAAAGAAAGCTATCACGAACCTCATTGATCGGCATACTAGTAAGGTTCAAACAGATGGAGGCCTGGAATTTGGTGATTGAGGTGAGTCCAACATAATTCTGGGCATCCAGCAATGATAATTCTGGAAACTGGAAATCTAACTGTTTATATGTGTTGAAATCAAGTATACATATTTTCAAGCAATTGTTTTAGACATACTGTTTTCACCATTTGGAAGCATTCTGCACCCCATACATTTCATTCTATAAGTACATAACAGAAATGTCGAATTCTTTTATCACCAATAAGAAAAGTAAGAGAACTTTCTATGCGTCATTTGGAACAAAATTGTTCTGTATGTCTGGAGTGGAAAAAGTCCCACATTGAAATCTTAGTTTCTAAAAGATAAAGTGATTTGGGTTATTTGGCATGCTTTTGACTGGAATACTTCTTTACTGTCTCAGATTCATCCTTTTAGTAACCATCAATTTTGGTGTCTCTTCATCAATACTAAACTATCATGCTCAAAATCAAATATAAGGTTGGCTGCTTTTGTCCAAGAACTCGCTAGCCAGCAACCCATGTTCAATTAAGTTGGCTCAATCATGTTAATATCCCTATACTTTGTGTCCAGGTTCTACCCCTCATGAAGGGCTCACTCCCATTGACCTGAGATTTAATGAATTGCTAATAGGTAAATGCAATATCTTTCCATGTGGGTTGGAATTAAGACTAGGTTATCGCTATTGACAAGTTACAACTTACATATAACTTTGCCAAACTGACCTGCTAAAGAAGGCCATCATGAATTGACATTTAATAGATCTGACTGAGATCATCACTCCAATTTGACTTGCTATTGCCAGATTCAGACACTTCTTGGTTGCCTGTGACCTCTGCCAGGGTAGGGGCCATAATCCCTGATGGCCTGGATTTTCCATGACCCAGAATAGTTAATGGCGACACATTCTGTTATGTATTTCCCTTAAAAAAGAGTATTAATTGCAGTCAATGGGAGCAGGCCCTGACCATGCTTACTCCACCACCGTCAAACGAAACCAAGCTTTAATTGAAGGCCTTTGGTAGTCAGTTTGATTTATACTCTAAAGTCAACAGGCTGTTACTGATATCCCACTCTTTAATGGCTCAAACTTAGAAGCAGTATGTATTATGAAACCACTCAATTGCTAGCACCTTGAATATCCTGATTCCTAAGTTACAAAGTGTTTTCAACTACCGAGGATCCAACAACAGACTCAGTTGCGAAAAAAATGCCATATTTCCTTGAGTACAGCTTTAAACTATTGCCAAAAATGCATACTAAATGTTTGTGGCCTTTACAATTAAAACGCCATGTGCAACCTCTTCCAACAGTATGGGCACTGTTTGCCTTGCATGTTTGAAAGAAAACTTAATTTCTCAAAGAGAAAACTTTTTTACTTTGTCCTGTGTGTGATGGAGCTCACTAATGCAAACTAGAAAAGACATCTAATATGTGTTCTAGAAGTAGAAACTAGAGGACAGCACCTGCCTCTTGTTCTATGTGTAACATGTATGTTAGAATTATTGAAAACTTTGATGATGTGGTGTATTCATTCGTATGTATCTTCAAATTCGCCGTACGCATTTGCATATTTGAGGTGCCATTTTGAAAACGTTTTCATATGCTGGTAATTGCGACACTTGGTCGAAGGTCCAAAAGCAATCCAGGCTTAACAGGTCCTCAAACCCCAAAGAATTTAGAAATAAATATTACTTGGCTTGTGGTATCCATTTTGGGGATTGTACTATATGAGACAAAGAAAAGAGAGTAAAAGTGCATGTTTTAAGCTTTCTGGTAAAAAAGAATTGGGTTTTGACGTTATTTTCAGGAGAAGCCCCTTTGGACAAGATATGAGTCTCATCAACTCGTATTTGCAAGTCAATTTAATTGGTTTGTTTTCAATTGCAATTCAGATATATTGAAGTTTTTGATGTTCGTGTCATCCCTAAACCTTAAAGCCTTAAACTGTAAACCCTCTCTGTTGTGCACTTATTATATTGCTCTCAATTTCAGACCAGGAATTTGACTAAACGTGAAAGAATATGTTTCCAGATTGCTGAGTGGCTGATGGCAGAGAAGTGGTGGGATTTTAATCAAAGTGATTATGACCTGCTTTTGTCAGCTTATGGAAAGGATGGAAACCCTGTCAAAGCAGACAACTTGTTGAAGAAAATGCAAAGTTCTGGCTTTCCACCTAATGTTGCATCTTACACATCTCTTCTCGAGGCGTATGCAAGGAAAGGATTGTACAATCAGGCAGAGATTATCTTTCAGAAAATGCTGGCATCTGGTCCATCTCCAACGATTCTTACCTATCAGACAATGCTGAAGGCATATATTGAGGTATCACACATCAAAATCTCGTGTTTGCTAATTGATCATACTGTATCAGCCCCACTGGCTCAAGACATGCAAACTTGCATGTCCAAATTCTGGCCCTATGAACTACTTGAGTAATGTCAAAGAGATAACATCGATATCTATATGCTTTTTGTACTTGATTCTGCATATGTTTAATGCAATCTTTCTAGTGTTAGTATTTCAACTAGAATTTGTCTATTGCTGATTTACTGCGATATTGAGAAGGTGTCTGATCAATCCATGTGCTGTTTGTGAAGCTACGTGTCTTTTTGACTCTTTTTCATTCCATGATTACTTAAAACTTTTGTAGCTGGATAGTGATTTTTTTTTGGGCAGGCTGGAAAATTGGATACTGCAGCAACGTTGTTTTCAAGTTTGATGGGTTCAGATTCAGAAACTGAGTCTGTAAACACATGCGATGCTCAGCTCCAGCCCGATTTGAAGATGTACAATCTGATGATTCATGCTTATGGAAAAGCAGGCAGAGTTGAGAAAGCTTTTGAACTAGTAAAAAAGATGAAATCTGTTGGGGTGCTTCCATCTGTGACTACGTTCAACAGCTTGATTACCTGTCAAATTAACAGTGATGATGCCAAGGCCATCTTTCGAAAGGTGATCCTTTTGAGATCACTGAACTTCATGTTTGTGATTCTTCTTCTAAATGCCTTTAATGTCCGTCATGTTGAACTACCAGAATTGATTGGTATTGATGTTGGTTGTTTTATTCACCATACTAAAGTAAGCCCATGCCTTTTAAATTTGAGGATTACAATAAGACTCACATCTTACAATTCTTACCACTCAGGGAATTTTACCAGCCAATCTTTGAGACAAAGGGGCTTGCAATATTTTAATATCGTAAAAGGGTAAGCAGCTGTTGTCCATATCGTATCTAGTTCGCCCCCCTGCCATGTCATGCTAATGCGGCTTAAATATCGTATAAGAGACTGCATATTCTATAGAAGTATCATACATACAAAGTAAAACATGTACAACCCGAACTGGAAGTTTAATAACAAGTAGCCGTGCCCCATGCAGGAATATGCAATATCTCGACCTGTAGATAGCCAATCAACTAGGCAAACAGAACTGACGTGCCACTTAGTCCTGGCTGGAATTTCACACCCTAACTTAAAATATCAATTTACAAAAGGGGTAAACATAATAATGAAATCAACTCCTGAAAAGTATACTCCTGAATATGAAAGATAAAATATTAAAACGGCCTAAATGCCAAAATTTTGGCATACATAGTTCATGTTGTGATACCATGTTAGAATTCAAGTAAGCTCCGATGCCATGTTAATAAACGACACTCACAAGGACATGATATGCTCTGATTGTATGCTAGAATTGACGCTTATAATGAAACATCTAAAGCTATAGTTTCCCAAGGGATGTAAAGTACATACAAGTTTTCATGTCTGTAGCCTCATGAGTGTTTACATGGACTTATGAGTGTGTAGTGATGGTGCTTAGTAACAAAGAATCACGATTTTAAGCCCTTCAAGTCAGTTTGAAGTAATTCGAGGGTTAGTGATAGTGCATAGTAACAAAGAATCACGCTTCAAAGCCCTTCAAACCAATTTGAATAACTTCGTAAATTGAAGAGAAATTCTACATTGCCTTCATTTCCCAAAATAACTAAATTGTTCTCGTTTTTTTATTCGAAATTTTGGGAAACTGAAGGGTTTTCTCAAATTGTTTTGCTATTGAGTAATTCGAACTTGTACACAAAATGTTTGAATCTATTTAAGTCAAATGGCAACTGCAAGAACCAAAGATTATGGAATTGAGCATAAGATCACATGCAAAGATAGTTGAGTGCTATCCTTCAAGAATATTTGGTTGCTTGGACATAATCCCCTCTATTAGATACTACATAAGAATTACAAGGAATTATTGCAAGCCAATATGTTTCTTGCACTTCCCCAGGCAAATCAATATCATATTGTCTACATGTAAACGAAAGCTAATAGTAAATACATAAGCGTATAAGCAGCTAATAATCGATAACGTCAAAAAAGTTGGTATGAGTCAGAGAAATGTCAGTGAATGAGCTTATTTGACAAGTATCCAGTTATTTATTCAAGTCATTGTGTAACAGCTAGTAGTGGCTGTTAGCTCAAGAAGAACTATCAGGGCTAATGGCCAAGGGAATTCCATGGTCGGCGGGACCAAGGCCTTGCCAACGAGATGTTGGGGTGGTTATAAATTCTGTTGTTAGTTATGCCAGCCATGGGGGGGATGGGTGTACAGGCCCATATCTGGTAGTTGAGCTGAATTGGGTCATTTATCTCTTCTTGAATTCCATTGAAGCCACATATTCTTGGGCTTGTGTATGCATCAAACCAAAAAGGCTCTCGAAATCCTCTCCAGTAACTGATTAAAATCACGATACATACTCCTCTTCAAGAACATTTTTCATGTTGCAACTTTATTGAAGAGTTGCATAAACTGAATTGTAGCAATATTAGTAACATGCAAGAAAATTTGTTCCATGAAAAAGCATAAACATTTATAAATAGCAATGCTTCTTTATGTATCCCGTGTTAAAGCTAGGAGTGGGTTGCAATATGATCTTCTTGTATCTACTCTGTATGATGTTATAACCTTGCAAATGAGACTCTTAACTCTGAAATACTGTCCTTATCAACAACTTTTTGCTGTTGGAAATTTCTCATAACCTTACAAGTGTTGATTGCTTACACTAGAGATAGATCCACCTTGAATACCTTGTGACAACTTGGGATTTGGACTTGGATGCTTATTTTTGGTCATATTTCCAGATGCAAATATCCAAGATCAAGCCTGATGTTGTTAGCTATACTTCACTGATTCACGCTTATGCAAAGGCAAGAAAACCTGAGGACGCTCGAACTGCATTCAAGGAAATGATGGCTTATGGGATTCGGTACGTACATACCTAGTTTGACCTGGTATTTTGCTATTGCATTCGAGCATCAACATGCAAGGAAGAGCTTATATATCAACTCTTTTTTGGCTATAACATGATGGGTTTGTACATTCAGGCCAACAAAAGCAACATACAATGCTCTGATGGATGCATATGCCAAATCTCATGTGATTGATGGTGCAGAAATGGTCTTCAAAGAGATGAATGCTGATAGGTATGTTTTCCCCTCTTTAATGAAAAATATCCAACTTCTGTTGAATCTACCCCTCTGCTGCATTTGCTAATTTTACAAGTAATGTTTGATATCAGGTGTCGACCAAATGTCCAGTCATATACGTGCTTGATTTCGGCCTATAGCAACATACTTGACATGGAACAAGCTGAGCGAGTATTTGCGAGAATGAAAACTCTTGCTGTAAAACCCAATCTGATGACATATAGTACTATGATAAAGGGCTATGCGAATGTGAAAAATTTAGATAAGATGATGAAGACGTACAATGATATGCGTAATGCAGGTATTAAGCCGAATCATGTTGTCTATACAATCTTGCTTGGTGCGTATGGGGCAAGTGAAAATTTTGACAATGCAGTTCTTTTGTTCAAGGAGATGATTAGTAATGGCTTTGAGCCCGATGAAGTATCAAGGACTACTCTCATAAATTCTTGCACAACTGCTGATCAAAAGCAACAAGTGCTAGAGCTTCTGGGGAGTATTCCAAATATGACCTTGAATGCTGTATGATAACCTTTTACCATCGTGTTTATGGCAATTTACACATATTTTCCACCCTTCAAAGAACAAACACCTTGAACAAGCAAAGTAAAGGGAGGCCTTTATTTTGTAATTTGACCTTGTAGTGCTTGAGTGGGCTCTAACCAATCATTGGCATCTTTCTGTAAACAATAGATTGTTATTTTAAGATTAGGTGAAAAAATTCATGAATGTATTTCTTGGTCTCCATATTTATGGGAAAGAAAGTGATCATTTGCAACCATAGTTTCTCAATTATCTATTTCATTGAGATTCAACCGATCATAGTTACCACGAACCGCGGTTCAACCTCAACCATGGTTTGAATTGTTCAAATCGTTTGGACCTAGTTCGAACATAAATCCGGTTCGAACCGGAAAAAACCAAAAGAACGAAGAAAAACCGTTAAAAAAAATCTGGTTCGAACCGGACGAATCGGCCCGATTCGAATCGGCAACCCATTCATCCAATTGGATTCGATTCAGGGTTTAGGCCGATTCGTACAAAACCCAGTCCGGATATCATCTAGTTTCATTCTAAGATTGAAGTTCACTATAAATTAGAGTGACTATAAGCTCTAGTGACAATCAATTTTCTTATAACTAATGAAAAATCATGTTTATCTGAAACTCTTAGTCTGATTTTGTGGTTCTTCCCACACGGGTCCAATTAAATCCTGAATCACTTAAAAAGTCAATTATTCGGATATTAGAAAGGCCACTTTTAAAAAAAAGCAGAATATTTTTTAAATAGCAACTGAAAAGCCATTCCAAAAGTAATATCGAAATCCAATTAATACTCTGTTGGAGTAACGAATAGTCTTATTGGGACCAAAATTTCAGGACCAGGTTTGCTAGTTGACTGTACCTCATGGTGCACCTGCATGGATGAAAACAAGTGTGTATGATCAAGGAACACTTGAAGTAACATGGGTATCACATTTGTCTTCAACAAAGTAAGAGTGAATTGCTAGCTTTGAACTCCATGCTATAACCCAAAAATATGGGTAGTTCACAAAATTAGAGAAGGGTTTGGAGGAGCAAATTGCTATCAATAGAGTTGTGATCAAGCTTTGCTACATCAATCAGTTTGAAGTGATTAGTTAATTGAATCATACCTAGGGAAGGAAGTTAATAAAAAAACCAATGATCTATTACTATAACAAAGCAAAAAGAAATCTTAAATTGACTTCTCACTTTGTTATATTCATCAACGAGCCTAGTGAAGTCAAGTTGGCAAGCTCAAGAAATAATCCATTGTGCTTAAGTAAAATTGTTCAAGTTATTCAAATACACCTAAAAAGTAATAGAGGTTCAAGCAATAGAGACTTGGAAACTAAATCACGCCTCCGAGGAGGAATAAGTATATGTGGAGCTCTTCCTACTAGCATACAAGAAAAGACACTTTCCTTTGGCATATGCACGTTCATATGGATAATGCCACAAATCTTGGTGGAAATGAGTATCATGAAGTGATCAGTCGCCTTTAAATGATAGTCAAAGAATGGCAATCGAAAATGTAGTATGATAATAAAATTTGCCATTTTATATTTTTGTTCATGTAGTAGTAAAACATTCATTCAACGGGGTTGGCTCAGTTGGGTAGCTCGTCCAGAGTTTCTTTGGTGCCAAGTTGAAGCCCCCCTTGGAAACCAAGATGCATTAGTAAAACATTTACCCAATCATCGACGTCTCACAAGTCTCTACAACATCCAATAATTGCATGTGTTATATCAAGCTTGCTTCATAATGAAAAATGGATTCAAATCATAAATATAATTGTAATGAATAATCAATGCCAAGTGATAATTGCTATATCAACCAATTAGATCAATATGAGAATTGTAATGAAGATCACTATGAATGATTTTTGGTATGATCAACCTATGGGATCACAAAAAATTGAACCTAGGTGGGCAAACCAAAATCGGATAATTATGAATGATATATTATTGATTAGAATAAATGATCAGCATGTGGTTCACAATGAAGACCAATTTAAATAGTATAGAAATCAAAGTAATGGTTTTCAATGTGTAGGCCAATTCAAAAGTGATGATGAATTATATGACTCTCAGTATGACAATCATCAACATGGGAAATTATTTAATCCACACAAGAGAGAGAAGGCAATACAAGCAAAATTGGCAAATCTCCAAATTGAGTCTAAAACCTCATAGATCTCTCATACATTAAAGAAGGGAATGAAAGTACATATAGAAACTTGTGGAGATCCAAGCTTAATTCCTATTGGACCTCTTAAACATAGCCTCTCTAATCCTATTGGATGTGTGATGCAACATCCCTCACTTTTGATTGGACCCTTCCAACACATCTCTCTTATGACTTTATGATACCCCTAAAGTCAACATTATAGACTATTTTTAACTAATTTACACATGTGGAAACATGCTCCACACATGTGAAATGTACTCACAAACATAAAATCATAAAATAACCAAGATAGATTTTTGACAAATTTTCACACTAAAAAACTAGCTTGGTAAGATCAAGGAGTTTGTGAAACTTTTTTGAGTGGATCCTTTGGTATGCATATGAAGTAAAAAACCAGCAAAAGGATCCATCATAGTAGCGCCCTCACCATATCCATGATAAGATTTCTTTGGTAGAAATCATTTTCCAACACCTTTGAAGAGCATTCCACCAATTTGCCACTATGTCCATGTGCTTCCTTCATGCTTGATGATGATCTTTGATTTGGAAAATCCATTTGCATGAGATGGCTGCACCATGATCAAAATCAGAGGCTTCCATGCCTAATAAAGATCACAAAGATCATAGAGATCAAGATCATAAGATGAGCAAAAGTGTTGATCATCAAGATTAAGCATTCTAGCTTGACTAGTCCACATACTATGAACTGTATCCATGATGGATCTAATCTTGATATCAAATGAAATATTGATCTTCTTGAGGCTAACACTTGCTCAAGAATGTAAGTGTCCTTCAAGGATGATTCTTAATCTCAAGAGAGGTTTACAAAATGCCTCAAACCATGTAAAAACATGATTTTTCAAACTATGAGTATCAAACTCATTCTTGCTCTTACTAAATCCAAGAGCATGCACTTGATGACTCAACCACTTGCTTTCTAAGTAATGAATAACAAGTAATATGTCCATACTAGAGGTATGATACAAGACAATCATTACCTCACTCCAACTATGAGATGTAGAAACCTCGTAAAAGCAAGATGGTACATCAAGTAATGAAAGAGAAGCATGAGAAAATATGTTGGAGTGAATATTGTTGATTTCACACATGTGGACTGTCCACCACATGTACTTGTGATCTCCTAAGGTGTGTAGATGCACCAAGATCAAGACTAGATTGAGATTCAAGATTTATCTCTGATTCTATGGCAAAAACACTGTGAAAAATTGCCTACATTGGCAAATCTAGCCATGTAGAATATTGTACATTTTGTCAATATTGTTTGTTGGTTACTTGAATGGCCAAAGTGCCACTTGTACATACACACCTAAAGTAGGTTACCACGAGTCAAGAGGAGTGGTTGTGTCTATTTGGTAGTGATTCCTACTTTGTAGGATCTAGACCATGATTTATGATGAGATTTGTACCTACCATGCACCTACCAAGCATGACTCTTGGATCTAGGCTAGGGTTTTCACATTAGGGCAAGAAAGTGGAGTCTACTTCCTTATTACATGCTGGATTTTCACCTAACTTTGCAAAGGAAGTGTGTTTTACTATGTATTTCCATTCTCCATAGTGAGAAGATAGAAACTTTTTGGAGCCTCAAGGAAAAACTCGAGTTTCCTCTCATTGTATGGTGATTACTCTATTTTTCCAATGAAACCCAGCTTTGGCACTTTGTAAACACTGTCTACAGGCCGTACTACAGCCTTATTTCCACACGTGTGGAGTTGGATTAGACTATTTGATCAATGCTTTGATTGTCTCTACTTGTTTCCTATCAAGCTGTTAAACTAGATCTTGTTTTCTGATGACTAGTTTCTGATAGATTGTTTAACAAGCATACAATCACCTTGTGGATCATTCAAAGATCCATTTATGGTCCTTAGTACTATACTTTTCACATGGTATCAGAGCCAAGTACAAGGCCATTGATCTGTGTCTGAATCTAATCCAATTTTAGCAGGTTTTGGTGCAAAAAGCTAGTATTGGAAGGGCGAGCTGGTATCCAGGTTTTGGTGAGGGGATTTGATCCCAAACTTTTTCAGGATCAAAATCCGTACTGTTCACACGTGTGGGCATCTTTGAACCAGCATTTAATAACCCATATTCATTGGATCATAGAAAATTCATATGGTGTCAGTTTGATGTAATTTTTGGTGCAAATCCTAGGATAAGCTACCAAGATCACTTGCCATTGATTAGTTTTGAATTTGTTTCATGAAAACTAATTAATCTAGGCTGATTTCAGACCTTCTTAAAGTGGAAACCAGGTCTTGAAAGTACATCAAAGTGAATGAGAGAGATAGAGTTAGTTTTTGTCCAAGAATAGCCAAGATTGGCAAGATTTGCTTGAGTGTAGTTTTCATCTCATCTTATCTTCATTCTAGCTTGTGAGGGAGTGATAGAACTGTGATTACAAATCCATCTGTTGGATTAGAAGTCAACATTTGAGTGAAACACTGCAAGTTAGAAACCTTTGTGAGTTTCAGGTCCAAACAAATCTATATCTTGTGTGTAGAATCTTGCTAGTAAGATGGGATCAGTGGGAGCCTACCTTCTAGAAGCTAGTGAGAGGTTAAATTCTACCAATTATGCTATTTGGAAAGTGAGTATGGAGTCACTAATGGTGCTCCAGGATCTTTATGAGTTTCTAATAGATGATAAAGATGAACCTCTAGGTGCATAGGAATTAGTGAGATACGAGAAGAGGTCTAGGCTTGCACTTCACTGTATTAAGATGAATGTAAGCAATGATCTTTTAAGGGAAGTATCATCATGTAAGAGTGCTAAAGAGGCTTGGGAATCTTTAAAATCTATCTATGAGTCTAGTAACACTTCGAGGGTTCTCATGCTTAGGAATCAGATTCTACAAAGCATGAAGAGGAGTGATGAGAATGCACAAGATTATGTGCTAAGAATCAAGTCTCTTAATAGGGAGTTAGCTTCCATTGGAGAGAAGATTCAAGATAGTGAGCTTGTTCAGATTGTCCTAAATGGTCTAGGGAGTGGCTTTACAAGTTTGGTCCAAAGCTTTGCAATCCAAGACACTTTGCCTACTATAGAAAAGCTACACAGTGTATTAGTAGCTGAAGAGTGTAGGATGTTGCATACCAATGCAAGAATGAATGCTATTTCTCTGCAGGATGGTGATGAAAAAGCTAATTTCTCATTCAAAAGCAAGAAGAAGACCAATGGCAAGAAGAAGCACTTCAAGGTGACCACGGAGGAGGATGAGGCTTCCAGCTCAAAGGGCAAGATCAAAGACAAGTCCAAGTACAAATGTTTTTTCTGTGGAAAGAAAGGACATTTTGCATCAGAATGTCTCAAGAAGAAGAAGGCACAAGAGAGCAAACAAAGCAACATTGCACATCAGGAGGAAGAGGAGGATGAAGAGTCATCCTTGATGGTTTCCAACAAACCACCATCATCCAAGAGCAACACCAATGATTCTTGGTGGATTGATAGTGGGGCAAGTTCCCACATGACATATCAAAAGGACATATTCTCCACCTTACTTTCTTACAATGACTTACATAGATCAATCTATACTGCAAGTAGTCAAGAATGTAAGATAAGTGGAATAGGAACCCCCTTGTATGTGGGATCATCCAAAAGGATGAATCTAGATAATGTTCTTTATGTTCCTAAGTTAACCAAGAATTTTCTTAGTGTTGGCCAGTTAATGGATAATGGCCTAGATGTACAATTTAAGCATGGAGTTTGTTCCATCCTTAGAAATGATGAATGTATAGCCAAAGGCTTTAAGCAAGGTAGATTGTTTAAGCTTGATGCTAATATTGCAGTGGAGAGTGTTAACTTGGCAAAGGTGGAGCTATCAAAGGTGGAACTGTGGCACGAAAGGTTGGGCCACCCCAACTACAAAGCCATGGAATCTATGGCTACAAAGGAGCTTGCAGTTGGACTCCCCAAGCATTTGTCAAAGTGTGGGAAGAGATGTGAAGCATGCAGCCTCTCAAAGGCTCACAAGCTACCCTTCTCAAGATCTACATCAAGATCAAACTCTCCTCTTGAACTCATCCATTCGGATGTTCATAGTTTTTCACATGAGTCTAATGGTGGTGCCAAGTACTATGTAATCTTCATTGATGACTATTCTAGATTTTGTTGGATGTACTTCTTGTCTAGCAAATCAATGGTGTTTGATTCTTTTGTAAAGTTCAAGACTTTGGTAGAAAATCAACTTAGTACCAAGATTAAGATACTAAGGAGTGATAATGGAGGTGAATATGTCTCCAATAAGTTGATTGACTTTTGTATTTCTAATGGCATAAAGAGGGAGTTGTTATGTCCATACACCCCTCAACAAAATGGAGTGAGTGAGAGAAGAAATAGATCTCTTTGTGAGTGTGCTAAGGCCTTAAGGCTAGATGCTTCTCCATCCAAACCATTTTGGGGTGAAGCAATAACTTGTGCTAACTATTTGTGCAATAGATTGCCAAACCAAGCCATTGGAGGAATCACACCATTTGAAGCTCTATTTGGAGAGAAGCCCAATCTCAAAGATCTCAAAGTTTTTGGATCCACTTGCTATGTACACCAGTCCTTGGATAAGAGAAGGAAGGATGATGCAACATCCATCAAAGGCATCTTTGTGGGATATGGTGAGAATAGCAAAGGTTATAGAGTCTTCAATCCCATCACTAGCAAGGTGATAGTGAGTAGGGATGTTATTTTTGATGAAGGACATGCTTGTGATTTGGATGATAATGCTACTAATCATCTTGATGCCAAAGATCATGCTAGGATGGAGGAGGAGCTTCCAAGTGAAGAAGAACTTGAGGATCCACCTCAAGATGCAAGAACTCCAAGAACTCCAAGAACTCCAAGAAGATCTACAAGGGCAAGATCCGAGCCATTAAGGCTCACCTATGATGGTCAAGGTGATCGAAGGGAAGGCTCGTCATCTTTCACATCTTACACCTTTCTTACTTCAATTTTAGATGAGCCAACATGCTATGAAGATGCTTGTAAGTCTAAAAGTTGGATGGATGCTATGCAAGTAGAGTATGATGCTCTTATTGAGAATCATACTTGGGATCTTGTGGATCTTCCTCAAGGGAAGAAACCTCTTGATTGCAAGTGGGTGTTTAGATTGAAGTATAATCAAGATGGATCAATAAGCAAGCATAAAGGTAGGCTTGTTGCCAAAGGTTTTTTACAAACCAAAGGCATTGACTATGATGAGACTTTTGCTCCTGTGGCTAAGCTTGTTACTATCAGGTTGATCATTAGTCTTGCTACAACCTTCAATTGGGAGCTATTCCAACTTGACTTCACAAATGCATTCCTCAATGGTTATTTGGAGGAAGAGATCTACATGAGGCAACCCGAGGGCTTCATCAAGGCAAAGCATGAAGGAAAGGTGTGTTTTTTGAAGAAGAGCCTTTATGGGCTCAAGCAAGCACCTAGAGCATGGTACTCTAGGCTAAACTCTTTTCTCATTTCCATCAATTTTGTAATGAGTGCCTATGATCCATCATTGTATATAAGTTTTCATGATGGCATGATCATTATTCTTGTTTTGTATGTAGATGACATTATCTTGAGTGGTAATGATCTAGATGGAATTAGAGATGTAAAAATTGCTTTAGCAAAAGAGTTTAAGATGGTAGATCTCGGCCTATTGAGCTTCATTCTTGGAATAGAGGTTATTAGAGGATGTGATTTTAGCTTCATTTGTCAATCTAAATATGCTACATCCATCCTAGATAGATTTGGAATGAAGAATTGTAAAGGCATTGAGACACCAATGGAGCAATATGTAAAAGCATCTATTGGTTGTGATGAAGCATCCTTTGAGGACATCACATTATATAGAAGGCTTATTGGCTCCTTGATCTATTTAACTATAACTAGACCTGATCTTAGTTATAGTGTTGGAAAGTTAAGCCAATTCATGCAAAGTCCTCTAGTTTCACATTGGAAGATGGCCAAAAGAGTTCTTAGATACATTTCATTCACTAAGAATTTTGGTATTTTGTATAGAGGAACTAATCTTGGCTTAAGAGCCTATAGTGACTCGAATTTTGCAGGTGACAAAGTGGATAGAAGATCAACAAGTGCCTTTGCCACCTTTCTATGTGATGGAGTAGTATCATGGCTTTCCAAAAAGCAAGATACCATCTCCCTATCTTCCACAGAATCCGAAATACAAGGCCTTGACATCAACATGCAAGGAGGTCTTGTGGCTCAAAAGGCTATTGGTGGAGCTTCATGTCATGGAGGAGGAGATCCCTATCATCTATTGTGACAACCAATCAGCCCAATCACTTGCAACTAATCCTACATTCCATGCAAGGAGCAAACACATCGAAATTGCTCATCATTTTGTGAGGGAAAAAGTGCAAGCTAAAGAGATCAAGCTCCAACACGTGCCATCATCAAGTTGCTTGGCTGATTTGTTTACTAAACCTTTACCTAAAGATTCATTTGTCAAGCTTAGATCTTCAATTGGAGTTATTGATAAAAGCATTGTGATCTCCAAGGCTAGATTTGAGATGTGAAAAATTGCCTACATTGGCAAATCTAGCCATGTAGAATATTGTACATTTTGTCAATATTGTTTGTTGGTTACTTGAATGGCCAAAGTGCCACTTGTACATACACACCTAAAGTAGGTTACCACGAGTCAAGAAGAGTGGTTGTGTCTATTTGGTAGTGATTCCTACTTGTAGGATCTAGACCATGATTTATGATGAGATTTGTACCTACCATGCACGTACCAAGCATGACTCTTGGATCTAGGCTAGGGTTTTCACATTAGGGCAAGAAAGTGGAGTCTACTTCCTTATTACATGCTGGATTTTCACCTAACTTTGCAAAGGAAGTGTGTTTTACTATGTATTTCCATTCTCCATAGTGAGAAGATAGAAACTTTTTGGAGCCTCAAGGAGAAACTCGAGTTTCCTCTCATTGTATGGTGATTACTCTATTTTTCCAATGAAACCCAGCTTTGGCACTTTGTAAACACTGTCTACAGGCCGTACTACAGCCTTATTTCCACACGTGTGGAGTTGGATTAGACTATTTGATCAATGCTTTGATTGTCTCTACTTGTTTCCTATCAAGCTGCTAAACTAGATCTTGTTTTCTGATGACTAGTTTCTGATAGATTGTTTAACAAGCATACAATCACCTTGTGGATCATTCAAAGATCCATTTATGGTCCTTAGTACTGTACTTTTCACACTTGTGTTTCAGGTTATGAAAGGATCAGCCATCTTTAGCAAGGATTTGGAGGAGTTACCAATGCTAGAGCATGCTAGATTGATCTCTACTCAAAAATCAGCATTTTTGCATGTGTAGAATTGATCTTTTGTAGGTCAAAACTCAATATAGGGTTAGATACTTGATCAATTCCAATTTCACACTTGGTTTACTGGAATTAGATGATTTTTGGTGCATTAGGAAGGTCTCATTGGAGTCTACAAGAAGATATACCAAGTTTCTAGAAATTGCATGTAGAATTTGAGATATTCAATTTTTTGTGATTTTGTCAAAACCCTAATTTTGATTGGATCTCTAGTTTGTGAGGTTACTGAACTTCATTTGAGTGTGTTTCAATCAAAGGCCACATTAAAATTAAAAAAGATGACAAGCTATCAGGTAAAACAGGAAATATTCCATGCAAGCCGAGCATTGGAGGATCTAAAGCTCGAAGATTTTTATCAAATTATTTTGGCAAACAATCTAAGGTTCAATACACGGTTTGGAAAGAGATTATTGCAGCAACTCAAGATTTCGAAGAAGAAGGTTGTACTCGTATACACAAAGTAGAAGTTTGGAAAAAGTTAGACAACATGGTGAAATACTTGAGAAAAGATAAATTTTCAAATACTGATGTTCAAATGATACAAAAAACAACCAATGAATTTGTGGATGCAGTTCAGAGTGCATGGGGTGTTGATCATATATTACATTATATGGTAAGATTTTGATTTTACACTACCATAGACAAATATGTGCAATTAAATTAGATACTTTTGGTACTGATTTAGATTGTGTTTTTATGACATGCAGCACATATTACGACATCATTCGACATTCTTTGCAAGAAATAGTGGAATCATAGTTTTGATGCTTACTAAGATCAACGTAAGCAGCATACACTACAAAATGAGATGATCTGAGCATGGAATTCACTGGTCCATATCCTAAAATTTTAACTGCAATAGTTTTCTTTACAAAAATTATTTTATGCACCTTATTAAAATTATGTCCTCCAAGAAAATGAGACAGTGCCTTGATTGCCATAATCACAGTTTCACCATGTTGATGAAACTTTGAATGGGCAACACTTATCTCATTATTCTTGAAGGACTTTAGATAGTGCCCGAGTGCATGATCTCTTGAAAATTCTCCCGTAGAAGATCTTTGCCCTCCTCGACGAATTGCAAAATCATCAAGTAAAATTGTTTCCTGAAATGATTAAAAACAAAGTAAGCTCCAGTATATAATCTGACATAAAAAATCTACTAGTACTTGATAAGAGACAAAAACTTACGTATGTTAATAAACATGTATCCAGCTATGCTGACCAGTAAAATATCTACTTCAATAGTTATAGACTTAAGAGAATGGGACATCGGATTAATGAATGTTTGTTTCCTCTTCAAAAAGTCTCATGATTGAAAGATGATGGCAAGGAAGTGCATCTTGGAGATAGTGGCTCACACAAGGTCAACTGAGAAGGTATTATGCTATCTCATGTGTTTATATATTTGGCTTGATGAAAAATTCACTTTCATTCAACACAATTGTATATATGAAACTAAAGATTGCATTCGACTTCAACCAATGCATTGTCAATAATGACAATCAACAAATCTTGGTTAGAGGTATTCTAGATGGCTTTGACTTTTTGAGATTTATGATCATGATGTTTGCCCCAAAAAAAACTTAAAACAATATCTTAAATCGGCCAAAGGACAAATGAGAAATTTTAAGTCATTTATTCCAATTCAAGGGGAGAGTACATTTTAATTAAAATGAATAAACAGTGTCGAGATAGAGACACCTTGAGACATTGCAAACCAATACTCCTAAAAAATGGCATTGTAGAGTTAAGGAATAGAACCCTTTTGAATAGTGTGCTAAAAGCACGTAAGCTACCAATTTATTTATTTTCTTTTTTGCGTTGAACCCATAATTACTACCAATCATTTAATAATTTGATGTTGCACCAAATTTGTGTCCAACAAAGAAAGAATCTGCATCAATCAAGTATCAGTACAATTTTGATTGGTAACAACTTGGATCGTAAATGCTACAAGTTGTACAATTCTGAAAAATGGTAATAAAACAAGATCATGGTGCATATGAATCATAAACAAACTTTGAATCATGAACATATATTGAACCTAGAAATGAATCCAATTTTCAATATATTAGAATCATGAACAAACCAAGGGAGAGTAGTAGATTTGAATTATGAACAAACTTTGAATCATGAACATATTTTGAACCTGGAAATGAACTTAATTTTCAATAGATTTCAAATTAAAGTGAAAGAACAATTGATCCAATAAATGAAATTTTGAGTGGCTTAGCTATATGGAACCAAATCCAAAATTTAATCCATACTAAAGAGGTCAAGTATAGTTCGAATTTCACCTCAGAATTATATAATCTTGTTTATTAAATAGCTATTGAAGAACCAATTTCCATTCTAGAAGCATTATTGAGCAAAAAGATGGAGTAGTTGAAACAGACAATGACTGAAGATCTGTATCTATAATTCAAAACCAAATTTAGATGTAGTCAGATTCTTTGGAAAGGAGGAAAGGTTATTGCTGTAATGGATATGCATAATCAAGTATAAATATGATGGTATTGTTGATAGATTAAAAGCCTAATTTGATATAGCCAAACTCCTAGTCTCATTAGGGAAAATTTGAGCCCAAAATGGGCCCTTTAAGATGTTTGACTTTAGAGAGAGATTATGTAGAAAGAGACGGAGAACATACTCCAAGATGTGATAAATGCTTTATAAATAGGTCCTTTTCCAATGATTTAGTGAAAATATTGGCCACACATTCCTTTGAAAAAACATGTTGAAGCTCCACCTCCTTTGCCAACACTTGATCCCTCACAAAATGATGTGCAACCTCAATATGCTTGATCCTTGCATAAAAACCAAATTGCTAGCCAAACTTTGAGCTGGAAGGTTGTCATAAAATATAATTGGAATTGTAAGTAGATTTCACATCATCTTATCTTCATTTTAACTTTGTGAGGGAGTGCTAGAACTGAGATTATAAGTCCATTTGTTGGATTAGAAATCTAATTCGAGTGAAACACTACAAGAGAGAGACCTTAGTGAGTTTCTAGAGACAGTCAATTCCATTTCTTGGCAAGATTTGTTTAAAACTAGTTTTCACTTCATCTTATCTTCATTCCAGCTTTGTGAGGGAGTGATAGAAGTGTTTTTATAAGTCCATTTGTTGGATTAGAAATCAAATTTGAGTGAAACACTACAAGTGTGAGACCTTTGTGAGCTTCAAGTCAATCAAATATATTTCTTGTTTGTAGAAGTCAATAGTAAGATGGGAACTGCTGGAGCATACCTTCTAGAAGCTAGTGAGAGATTGAATTCTACAAATTATGCTATTTGGAAGGTTAGGATGGAGTCACTCTTGGTGCTCCAAGACCTTTATGAGTTCTTGATTGAAGATGAAAATGAACCTCTAGGTGCACAGGAGTTAGCTCTAGATACAAGAAGAGATCTAGGCTTGCACTTCATTGTTTGAAGATAAATGTGAGCAATGATTTGTTGAGAAAAGTATTAGCATGTACTAGTGCTAAAGAGGCTTGGGAGTCTTAAAATCAATCTATGAATCTAGTTACACTTCAAGAGTACTCATACTTAGAAATCAGATTTTGCAAAGCATGAGGAGAAGTGAGGAGAGTGCACAAGATTATGTACTCAGAATCAAGTCTCTAAATAGGGAGTTGGCTTCCATTTGAGAGAAGATTCATGATCGAGAGCTTGTACAAATTGTTCTTAATGGTCTAGGAGATGACTTTGCAAATTTGGTCCAAAGTTTTGCCATCCAAGGCACTTTGCCAACTATAGAAAAATTTCACAGTGTATTAGTGGCTGAAGAGTGTAGGATGCTCCATGCAAAATCTAGGATGGGTTCCTTGTCTTTGCAGGATGGAAATGGAAAGAAGAAGCAGGCCAAAAAAGAGGATGATGCATCAAGCTCAAAGGACAAGTCAAAGCAAAAATGCTTCTTTTGTGGAAAGAAGGGGCATTATGAGTTAATCACTCATTGTTTTGAAAAATGTGTTTTTTCTTTTGGAGAGGCAAATTGTAAGCTTCTTATGAGAATAAGTGAAACATCCTTGAAGGATACTTATATCCATAAGCAAGTATGTAGCTTCATGAAGTTCAAGATCACTTATAATTACAAGATTAGAAAAATCGTGCTTACTTTCAATGGTTTGTGGACTAGTCATTTTAGCATGATAAATCTTGGTAATAGTAGCAAGTACATGTTTTGTGATGTTGATCAATGTGATTTTCACAAGACATGGAGACATCATATTTCTTTCAAAGATAATCAGGATCAAGGAGGAGCAAGTTTCAAGTTCATGCATCTTCACTCAACATGGAAGAAATCAAGTGCAAAGGTGCAAGGAAGAATCAAGACTCTTCAATTCATCTTGGAGGAGATCAAGATCAAAGAAGCTCTATCTTGGATATGGTGATAGATCATGTCATCTTCTAAACCTGAATATGATTCAATTCTGATGTTAAGATCAGGTCTTAAAATTGTATATAGATACATTCTTGTTTCCAAGGCTAGATTTGAGGAGGAGTGTGAAAAATAGCCTATTTTGACAAATTTAGCCATGTAGAACTTTGTAAATATTGGTATAATTGGGTTCCACACATGGAAGGACAAGATGCCACATGGAAACTCACTCCTAATGTAGGTTAGGTCAAGTTCATAGGGTTGATCATGTCATTTTGGTAGTGATTCCTAGTTTATAGGACCTAAATCCTAGATTTAAGGTGAAAAATTGACCAACTAGCTATCTACCAAGCACGACTCTAGGAAATAGACTAGGGTTTCATTTTTGGGCAAAAAGGCTGAGTTAACTTCCTTATTACATGCTGGAAATCCACCTAACTTCACAAAGGAAGTCAAATTTGCTATGTATTCCAGGCTCCCATAGTGAGAAAATAGAATATTTTTGGAGCTCATTGGCAATCTCAAGGTAGTTCATTATGTACATTGAGTTTTTTTTATCCAAATGCAACCAAATCAATTCCTACTTGAAGGCCGTACTACAGCCTATAGTACACACGTGTGGTCTTGGATTTCAATGTTGATCAACGCTTTTAATTGTTAATGCTTGTTGTCAAATTGCCAATCTAGATCAACTTTTTTGTGTCTAGTTTTTTGATAGATTGTTAAGCAAGCATCCAATCACTCTTGTGGATCTTTTGTAGATCCATCTATGGTCCTAAAGTACAGTACTTTCACATAATATCAGAGCAAGTACAAGAGCATAATCCATTGATCTAATGCAAATCCATTTTTAGCAAGTTTTGGTGCTAAAAACTAGTATTGAGAGGGCAAGCTAGAATCTTGATTTTGGTGAGGAAATTTGATCCCAAACTTGGTAGGGGTCCAAATCCGTACTGTCCACATGTATGGAAAATACCGACAACGGCAACTTCAATTGGAGATATAACCATCAAATCTCTGAAGGTATATTCAATTTATCTCTGATATGCATGTATTCCTTTTCTTAAATCAAATGTATCGTCATAGCATAAATAAAATTTCTATCATAATATTACTAATTTTTGTTCTCTATATGCAGTGTGTACAACAGAATGACGCTTTTAGTTGTGCATGGTTCGTCTCATACAATACAAAGCTATTTTTTGAATGGTATGATTTACAAACAGATGTAGATATTGAAAAGGTAATATTCTATTCATTTGTAGTTCATTTCATTTTGATTCGTATTTTATTATTATCATTGTTTGTAATTTGCTGATTCTCGTGTTTTGTGATGATAGTTCACTCTTGAGCCGTATACTCCTGATGATGTATATAGATTTCGGCAAGAGTTGATCAGAACCTTTGCCCAGTACGGTGTAAGCGTTGCACCTGCAATCGAGGGCCCTCAAAAGGAATCTGCTCCTGCCTTAACAACCTTTCAGATTGTTCAGGATGCAGATCTTATTTTATATGATCAAAAAAGAATAAAAGTTCTTCCTGAAAGGAAATTTTGTAGCAGATATTCCTCTTGCCTTAAAAGGCATTGAGGCCCTTCCCGAAACAGAGGAGGGGGAGATTATAAAGGAGTTGTTGCTTTATCAGTTCCTAATAATGATATAGAAAATATAGAAAAATTGATTGAATAGAGATCTATTTGTAAATAGAGAGATATAAAAAAAAAAAAAGATACAATTATTTTACTCGTAAACAACCCGTTTATGGGTTTTTTTTTATTGATATCAAATAGATTCTTACAATCAGCTTGTGTCCATAGTCTAATAATGGAATGCAATTTTTCTATAATGATAAAAAGACATGATGACTGGCATGTATTTGCTGATAGTGAATCTCAATGTTCTTCCATAAGTTGGATTGTTTCGCCAATATCTCTGCATTGTACCTGCATAAAACTAATACAAAGTTAGTTAGAATTAGTAGAGAAATTGTATTAGAAAGTTTTGATTGAAACTATTCATAAAAGATCGAGTGTTTACAGTTACTTACGAGTTTACCATTGAAAATGAATATGAAGTCCAAAAGTACATCATCTTGTAGGAGCAATAGTTCCCGCCGGATGTAGTTTAGACTCCAATCTTCTTCCACCTCAACACATGTCAAAACAACATCACTGTATATAATTTCAATATTTTTTCATTTTGAATGTCCACTGGCTTCCAAGTCTTGATCGAGTGGCACCCATTTACCTTTATTTTTTTTTTCCATCTTTGATAATGGAAGCATAAGCTTGACATTTGTTTTTCAATTTGATAACGGAAGCACATGGAAGACATTTTAATTCTGCATTCTATTTCTCCATCTGATCTTTTGTCCCAGCCTTCATCCATAAGTTCAGATAATAAATTATCTGATAAATTTTTGCATACAAACATCGTTGGGGTTTTGTGAACATTGACACTTGAAAAGAAATCCACAAATATATTCAAGGAAATAAACCAACTCAATCTGACTATTTTTTTATCTCGTGCTCATTTTTTATGAATTTTTTACATCATTAAATATCTTGCAACGAAATGATTCTGAAACTATAGCAACTGGTGCAATCCATTCATCACTTTCAAAACTAGGTAATGGAATTGGTACTATTTGTCCAAAATTTCCTTTTGTATCAGGAATGTACA
The DNA here is from genome assembly GCA_029204225.1 of Diphasiastrum complanatum. Lineage (NCBI taxonomy): Eukaryota > Viridiplantae > Streptophyta > Lycopodiopsida > Lycopodiales > Lycopodiaceae > Diphasiastrum > Diphasiastrum complanatum. The sequence goes on along the minus strand of CM055107.1, from coordinate 14,165,196 downwards.
TTGATTCATAAAAAAAGATTCCACTATCAGCTAGATCTTTTGCCGTTCTACCTCGATATTGCAGCTGTCCAATATCAGTGTGAATAACATCTAACACACCTGCTAAAGATCCACTCGGCTCCCATTCATTTATGTTGGATGGATATAAATCTGTCAGAGAAAAATGACCAGATTGGCAAGTTTACTATTAGATCTTTAGAAATGACAAAAATGAAAGTATCAAAAATATCAATACTCACAGTTGCTTTTTTTGTGATCCTGACGGTTGAATCCTTGCACATTTATCTCTGAATGCATATATACATGTTGGACTAGAATTTCAGAAATAGATTTTCCTCCTGATGATGTTCTGAAATCCAAAATTTTGGCCTTCCAATAAGATCGAAATGATAGTTTTAACCTTTTTCTTTTTCGAAATGCTCCTCTTGATGATGGATGCATCAAGACCCAGGAGTTTTTTGAATATTTTCTTGGCACCCATAATCCATTATCATCTATCTCGTTGAATAGAAGCACAGAGTCGATTGAGGAGCACGGCTTCCTTGATGGCGCCATTCGTAATTTGCATGCAAAAATCTGAGACAATGAACTATGAATCTGAAAATTTGCATAGACAAAAGGCCATGAATCTGAGAAAGAGTGTTGGCGAAAATTTGAAAAACGGATCTATTTGGCGCCACAAATTAACTCTAGTTATCCCTGTTAATCATGGTTTGATAATGCATATACATTAATGGTACATCGATTTTCTCTTCTCAACCATCTGTCATATTCATTTTCAATATTTTTTGTCTCTTCGGGCAGTGATGAGTTGGAAGGGCAGGCCTCATCAACTGGTCTTGTTGAGTTACCGAGGCAAGCTTTATAACATTCAAAAAATACAAATTTTTTTGCAAGAGTGAATATTGTGACTCTAACTAATGTAGTAGAACATCATTAAAAACCATATTGACGTTGTGGGAAGTAAGGTAGATCCACCCAAATCAAATTTCTTGGTTCTATCTTGTCAAGTGAAGAGCAGTAATAGCATATCAATACTTGCACCAATTATTTTTTTCATAGTAGGGAGCAACAGAGAGTACAACATATACATGATCAAGGTTGTATACAAAAACCTGTGACAAGAAAATCAACCACTTAAAATCACTTTCCATAGTATATTCATTGTTATATTTGTGTGTTTTCTTTACTAGGGATATGATCAACTATTTTGCTTTTTGCTCTCATAATACCATTCCCATTATCCATATTGTATTTATTAGCCAGTTGGTCAACAAGACTAGCATCAACAATGGGAACAAATTTTCCAGACTTATAATATATGTGGTTTTATCCATAATGTATATTATGGTCTTAAAAAGCACCAAAATACAAGTTGCTTAAACATAGATGCCCTAATTTGAAAACTTAACTTCAAAATGTACAACTTTGAAAGCTCCATTGTGACATCCAGTCATAAAACAATGTAAATCTATGAATATATGACCCATATTGGCAAATAAGCAACATTTAGATTATCACATGGAATGCAACCTCAATTCCTACTTAAGGCTCCATAATGTAACATTATATATATTTGAAAAAGTTCTCACTACATGATGCACCAGAAGATCTATGTGAAAGAATGAGCATCAAGATTTCAGTGATCCATCCATACATGTTCTAAGTGTCATAACACCAAAGGGCACCATAATTTTATGTTCAACAATTCAGCGTAAAATGAGTAGTGATCACACACACACACACACACGTCAATGGCATGTCTAGGATAACACCTGACATAACAAAGGAGACATGCAATCTTCAACCCTATAAGGTCCCACAAACTCAAAAACATAGCAAACATGTTCGATCACCTGATCATATGCATTAAGCCCACCAATAAGTAGTGTGCTGGTGAAAACCAGCTGTGTTCTCCTTAAAGTACAGAGTTTAACTCCACTTTGCCACAACATAGGACATGAAGAAAAAATAGTTTTAAAAGGTCTCATCTCTTTGATTTTTGAAATTTCTTTGAACAGATTTGAAGTGATCCTGCATTCAAATTGAGAATTCTTCTATTTTTCTAATTTTTCTTTCAATATTTTTGGGAGCTTTACATGATTTTGTAGAATCATTTTGTAATAGCTTGATTTCATGTCCTAATCATATTTAACCCATGCGAATCGAGTCAAGTTGTATCTCCTGGGAATTAGTAATATATGTATTTAAAAGTATAACTAAAAGCATATAGACCAAGTCTTTGCTCTGATCCGACTCTTCACATCTCTGCTTGTTCAAAGCTCACAAAAATTCTCACAGACAAAAAATCCCTTGTAATATCAACAAATTGTTGACCAGTGGTGAAGGCTGTGTGCTAACTAATACAAAAGATCTCAGGCTTGAAATGGAGCTCAAACACCAAGCTCCATCCATAACAGAAAGAGATCATTGATTTGAACCAGTGCATTGGGAGCAAGCAACTTATCAAGATCCTTGCTCGAAGCAATATTTGGTGGATCAGAAACATCGAGTCCAATTTAATACATATAAGAGGTTTAAGATGTAAAATAATTATATGCAATTACAATACCTCCAACAACCCCTGCAGAAGTTGGATTACAGGGAAGTTGCAGCATGTACAATTATTTAAAACTTACTTCACATCAATGTTGTGTTAAATTTGTAACGATTATTCGAAGTGCGCCACATCCTCATGTTTGAAGATCAGTGGAGTCTGAGCAGCAGATGAATCGATATTCTAGTTTATAAAATAAATCAAACTTTAAATCAAAACACTCTCCAAAAGCAGTGTGAAAAAACTTCGCAACAAGGTACTCAAAACAAACAGATTGCAATGAATGAATCTTTACAAAGCTTTCTGTCCAGAATTTTTAAAAAATGACTTTAATTTTCCACGAAGACTTGACATAAGAAAGGGGATTCATGTCGAAAAAATGTCTTCAACTTTCCTCTAAAAAATACTTTTTGCTAAGAATTATACATAATTATCTTGAAATGAACACTAGACAGCCAACAAATCCTACAAGAAATAGTCTGGAGTCTTGCGAGTGACATCTGGTTCACTTTGCCGAGGAGCAGGTTCAAACTGAAGGAATGTCCTCTGCATGTTCTCGTCAATCTCCATGATGGCCGCCATGTTGCCACACCGATAACAATAGTTCGGTGCACTAAAAACAGTAACTACATTTTTGTCCTGCAAATCCGTCACGAGAAAACCATGTGACTTCAATAAAAGCTTACATTACATATACCAGAATACAGGGCTTAGAGTCCAGAGAAACTTAGTGTTATGTCCCTGATTGACTAAATTTGATGTGTCTCTAGACTCAGAATAGAGAAGCCCAGTGGCTAAGAGCTAACTGGTCATTAACTCAGTGCCAACTCAATGTCAGTGATGGTTTGACTATAACTCCCATTTGGAGATAACTTAGTGATGACCATTAGTAGGATTTACTATACATGCATGCCAGCAAAGTAGCCTAGGGCTGTGGCTACTTGAATTGGAGCTTGTTGGCATCTCGTTGATTTTCATATGATCATTCTATGCCTGGACGGATGGAGAGTCATCCAGTCTTGGGTATCTCTGTGACCAGGATGGGCTAAGCTGGCAAGGGATGCTATGACTATTGTCAAGGGGATTGATCATGGGTGCTGTTATGATTTCTAACTACAGGGACGGATGCTCTATCATCTGTTGATTTATTCCGTGACACCACTGGCCGTCCCCAACCCAAGGTTATTGACACACTAAACTTAGATAGTAAGGGACATTAAATGTAAATGGCAAATTTACAAATAGTTAATGAACCTAAAATAATGAACAATAGCATAACTATTGGTCATACATACCTGACACCAGTTATACCCCTCCATCACAAGCTGGTGTGCACGCGCTACCAGACTTAATCCATTAGTGTGGTTGAATTGCTCTGCTATATCTTGACCAAAGGTATATCCAGCACCTCGAGGGGAAATCCCCCATCCACAACGATCATCGGGATCAGACCATAGCAAGTCACACATGGGTCCTTCATGGGGCACCTGCAGTTCATATGTGCATAAATAGAAGGACCGAAGCATAGGCAGCATCCAAAACTTTTATCTCCTAAAGCTTTCTTGGCTTTGCAACACTTTTTGCAGCATACCTCTTGAATCCTATCCAAAGCTCGTATGTGATCAAGTGTGTCTAAAGATGGTGATAGGCCTCCATGTAGGCAAAATATCTGAAACAAAGTGCACACCACCAGTGTTAAAACTGCACAGGAAATGTCTTACGATATCACTGAACAGAACAGAATTTATTGAAGCAAAAAAATTCTGACAGGAAGGCACATAGCAGAACTGCATTTTCATGATGCCCATTCTGAAATGGAACATATTTCAGAACCACATTCTGAATGCAATAATAATTGGAACGCAATTTACTAATAATAATAATAAATTTGTAATTGTGATTTTCTTGTAAAATGGATAAAAAATAGTGAATCGCGTTGGACTGCCTTGAGAAGACTGTTTAGGACTATTTGGCTGCCTTAAAAGATTGTTTAGGTAGCTCATATGGTACTAGATTCAGTCTTTAGGCCATTTTTCCACTTCATCTCTTTGACGAATTTTTAGTTCTTTTGTTCAATCCTTTTACATTTTAGGTCAGATATATTGCACTTAACAAATTGTCAATTTGACATCTAGATAAAAATTCAACCTTCTTAAGGTTCATAGAATGTTATCATGTTTTATAGTTTTAAATATCTTCTTCAAGACCCCTCCACCAATGTCTTTCCTACACTGGGTCAGTGTACTATCCTTTTATAGCCTGTTGTTTTGATGTGTCTATTTTAAGACCACAATCACGCCTTTTTTGTAGGTTTAAGATGAATGACACAGACTAATGAAGAGGAGTCACAGGCTCTTCCAAATCACATACAGCCACACTATCAGAATGTTAAGCCATGTCACATATGAGCACAAGTTATTGATACACATGAGGAGCTACTGGATCAGTGTCATGAGGGTCGGGCATGTTTACATAATGCACATGCACCACCATTTCATTGTAGTGTTACATGTTGCTACTAGTTTAGATATTATACATGAGCCTGTTAGGAATTAATGTTTAATTTGTATCCCTGTTAGTTTGGCCATGCTATTATAAGGGCCACGTCTATTTATAGTAAATTCTAGAGACCATATAGTTATTCATGCATGTAGCCACGTGGGTGCACTACTACAAGTGTAGAACTTGGTTTTATTACTTAGTAAATCATGGGTCTTTACCCAAAATAGATAATAATAATAGAAATTAGCTTTTGGCCTTTCACAAGTCGTAGAGAAAGTATTTAAGTAGGCTGGCGCCCCACCATAGATTAATTCCATTGTATAGAGCTTTGCTCATTCCTCTATAATTAGAGTTCTCTTAATCTCTTATGCTGGTCTTGGTGTGTGTGACTGCTAGTATGACTAGTTAACTCCTCTCTTAGAATTTGAGGATCAAATTCTGACAGAGCCATGGGATCTCGGTGATGAACTAGGTCCATACAGCTGGTCTTTTATTTCCTGCAGCTCAAAAAAAGGCCCGTGTTCCCTGGTGATTCTAATTTCTTGGGACATGATAGCGCGAAAGCAGCTTCTAAGTCAAACATTTGAATTGAGGCTAAGCACAATTTGAAGATGATGAGGTACATGTATGCGTTGAAGTCGTTGTCCTGAAAGTCCCTTAAAAGTTCATCTATCATGTCTAAGGGCCTTATAACCTCATGTAAAATCTTCAATTGGTGCTTTTAGAACATAATTTTTAGGGGGAATCAATTTTTCAAAACATAAAAATTAAATTATAAGACAAACAGGTAAAAAAAATGTTCCGAAAGTACGGGACACGTTCCATTTTGAAACAAAAGGTTTGGAACGAATATCTATGCTTTATGATCATATGTGCAAGACCACAATTACCTGGTGCTCAATTAAAGCGGTAAGAGGCAAGTAGTCAAACAGGTCTGTAAAGTACTTCCAGACATTGGCGTTTCCATATTTTCTTAGACATTCGTCATAGAAGCCATATCTGCAGCATTGAAGAGGTGATAGATCATAGTTAAATCTCTGAAGAAAAACAGTTGCAAATTCTGATTCTGAGTAAATCAGACCAAAGAAAAAGCATGATACATTCTCGGTTGATGCATGAGATAGTTATAGGGTGGAGGATTTTACACTTGAGTAATTTGTCTGCTCTCATGATTTCCCCGCAAAATTGTAATTCTATCTCTGTACCGCACCTTCAATGCCACAAGTAACGAAACTGTTTCAACAGAATAGTATCCACGATCTGCAATGGTTTGAAAACCTAAAAAATGTGAGCAGCTACTACAGTCCCATACGGTTCTACAAGCATTGTACAATCATGAAGCAACATGTAGAAAAACAACGGCTATAGCAAAATTCTTTCAACCCATGTTGTGAGGACATATCCATAACAAGACACCACATTCAAGGAAACTCACAGAAAATTATGCATACAAGGACATAGCACTGAAGGGACTTCCCAGGAGTGATGAGGTACAAATGAAACCCAGATGTGAGTGTACTCAAATCTTAGAATTTCCATCTTGTAAAAATTTCATATCCTAAGTATATGCTTAGTTTGACCTATATGTATTAGCCACTGCTCTTTCAGCCCCTCTAGCTGCTGAAAATTTTCCACCCAGTAATAAATACTTTCACAATATTCCAGCCATCAATATTTAGCTTCTTAAAAAGGCCGTCAAAGGAACGATGCATTCTAACCTTTAATGCGAATGGAAACAGCTACAGTCCTTTGTGATTAATCGGTAAAAAGACCAACAAGGAGCACAAAATCTTGAGTATAAACGGGCACTAACGATCGGAATAATTTCTTCCGGTTTGATGTGAATCGCTCAGCTCTCATGAAGGAACAAATAGCTGTCAAATTAGTCACAAAATCCAAAATGAGTCTAATGATTGTGTAACTTCTAGAATTGGAGGCTGTGGAATCTCTTCCCAGACTTCTTCTGGTGTTCTTGCTGGAAAAATGGCTGAACAAAAATTGCCCCTATGCTGAGCCTCTTATATAGTAAATTGGATCTCTTGTAGGGCTTGCTCTCCTTGCTTTGCTTTCAGATTATCGGTGATAGTAAACAGACTTAGTGATAAAAGCAATCACAAGAGCTCGTCATGCAGATCACAGAACAGATAAATCTAAGCCTAAAGTCAAGGACTATATCAAGAGAGGTCAAAAGGCAGTTACAGTTATTTACTTAAGGATAGCATAATTGAGATGCCAAAGGACCATATGCGGCATGGGACAGAGATTCACAAGACCATGTTTGATTAATAGTAAATACAGTAAGGGTCCTTTACTTGAAGAACAAACTCCACACCCTCAAGATAAGCCATTGACAAATTTGTTGAGAGCAACGAAAACCATGGTTTGTAGCATTTTTTTCAAACCATCGTTGAACATTTCCTTCGCAAGTCAGCCAGATCTCTACATGATTTCTAGTGCTAAATAAGTTGAATCCTCCCACCTCTGCATAAAAGAGAATGTTGAACATAAGCACAATGATATTCAAATTGATATAAGAGAGAAGATTTTAAAAGAGGGATTGTGTATGTCCCGTCACATTTGGTCCAAAACACTTTAAGCCTCTTTCCACTTATCATAGAACCTTTTCTGAAAATATACAATACTTGAGCAATTCACATTTTTCACTGCATTATTTCAAATTTCAATTACATCATTCAAGCACTTGCTACTACCAACAAAGTGGCATTTCAATAGTTAATACTTTTAACATCCCCCCGGAAAACATATGGACTCAAAACATGACAATTCATCATAAACAACTAATGATAAGCTAAGATTTGACCATTAAACATGAGCTGTTCAATGGTAAGATGCCTTGTTCATAGCTAGGAGCATAATATGACTTCAAAAAGTGCAAACTATAGAAGTTAGATTTCAATGGTAAGATGCCTTGTTCATAGCTAGGAGCATAATATGACTTCAAAAAGTGCAAACTACAGAAGTTAGATTTCCATGCTACATATTCTGAACATAAATTAAATCACTAGCCAAAAATTTAAGAGAAGATTTTGACACATCAATTCTTTCAAAATAGATTGCATTGATCAAGCTACTTTGAAGATTTATATCAACATAGAAATCAATACAACACCCCAAGTGCAAAATATGTTGAATGTCACAACTGTTAGGCCTCGTTATAGAAAATTGTTTTAAAAAAAGGCCATACTTAAAGGTAAGCTAAGAAAAAACATATTGTCACAGTCTTATGTTGTTCACAAGAATGCTCAAAAAGTCAAAGATTTTTCACTCATTTTTAAGTCGAGAATCAATAACTTACATATCTTATCAATTTCAACACCTAACATGCTCGTGCTTACAAGTTACAGCCATCAACTCCAAGTTTGGCACCATGCAAGACATGAACCTATAAAGAACTTTTGTAAGCATTGATTAGGAAAAAAGGTTTTGGCTAAGTTTCTCTCACTTCTAGAAAGCTAAAAGGCAACTCCAAACACTATAACTACTAGAATGAAAGAGCAAATACAACATTAATTATCATCGGTTTGGCTTAGACGAAGTTATATGGAGCCTTAACTTTAGGACTCCTCCAACAAAGTCCCAAACCACTCATAAATATCACAAACTATCCCTACACATCATCAAGATTCAGCACCCAAGAGCAAAAGGTAGCCAATACTGATCACTCAACTCGAGACTCGATGACAAAATACCTTTTTGAAAAGCTAGCTAGAGATCAAAATTCACCACTTCCAATCTCAATAGTCAAAGTCATTTGCTTCTTATTGAAAAAGGATATCACATGTTGGATATAAGATGAGAATGAAACTTTGAAAAACGTATACTAAAAAACCTACATTAAGGGACTACCCAATATCAATAAATATGATGCAAGGGCTAAATAAGTAAAATCAAGGCCAATTTAATCTCAAGCATTACAAGCTCAATGGACCTTGTCTCTAGGGTGCCTAAACCAAGCAAAGAAAGTGAGTCATCCACTTCCTACGCTCTACTTTACTATCATCTCCCTTCATTGCTCCAATTTAGAATCAACCTTCTCAATTTAATCATGTTGAACATGAACTGTTTCTATTATAAATATTGAGGCTTAGGAGATCTTTAATAATAGTAGAGAAAATTGCAAGCAACATGTGACCTCTATAAAAACATTTCATTCTTTATAAAATTTACATATTCATACAGTTTATTATAGAGCAAACATTCCATGGTATCTGAATGTTTGAATGAAAAAGCGGACCTCACTGAAAAGACAACATCATAACATTTACAAGACCCAACTTCTTCACCTAAAAAATATCCCTGCAATCAAAAAGCTAAAACACAAGCTAATGCTGGTAGATCCTCTGATGAAGAATTATTTACATTATACATATAACTAATCCAAATGCTTCACCAAGTCATGCCACATTAGTATAGGACTTAAAAACGGTAAAAAAGTATCAAGAATCAAGACTTATGCCCCAGGCAGTTTGTCAAGCCAAGTTCGTCAAAATGTGAAAAACACAAAATAACAAGCTTTGAAAAAACATATTCGAGCCAAGTTGCTGATCCAGAAATCAATTCAATTTTTCCTTTCCACTAAACAATTACTGAGACACACAATAACTCTAGTAGAGCGATTTTCTCGTTCTTATTCTTTTCAAAATATCAGAATAGTGACAAAAACGTATGGAAAAGCGTATCTGCGTGCGTTCAATATCTGACACAGATAGAAAGTCGCCATATGCAGGAGCAAACTTACCAACATAGTCCCCCATGAACAAATAGTTTGTGTCAGGGGCTTTCCCTCCAATGCGAAAGAGCTCAATCAAATCATGAAACTGGCCATGGATATCCCCACAAACAGTCACAGGACACTTGACTGGCTGCACATTCCACTCCTCCACCAGTATAGCCCGCGCCTGCTCACAGAGGTTCTTTACTTCCAGCTCAGATAAAGGTTTACACTCAGACAGCTGCTCTATCTGCCTATCTATATCAGAATGCGAAGGCATGGCTAAGGCTATTTCTACAAAAAACAACCTAATTTTTCTAGGGCTTCTTTTCCTTTATCAAGATTCAATGCTTTATCACTGCTTTCTTCCAGATCCGCCTGGCCACAAGAGACACAGATGCACTTTTTGGAAGCTTATCTTTTGACTGGGACATCCATAGCCTTCAGATCCATAAGAAAACAGCAAGCTCTGCATGTAAATCTACATTTTCTTTGAAGCCATCACTTATATGATATCTTAGATGTATCAGATAAAACTCTGCTGTTCCCTGATATGCCGATCTTTCGACTGCGTTTCCAAACCACAAAGCTTCTTAGCTGACTGTAACAGATCCGAACGGATCTTGCCGCCACTGCGCGAGCGCTCTCGAGCTGCAATACCCTTGCTCGCAGATGTGCCAGCAAACCCTTGACCTAAACAAACTATCAGGGGTGCTGCCAGAGATAAATAGGAGGTGCGGCACCGCCTTTGCTGGGCATGAGCCTGTCACAGGAGGATGGCCGTGTGCGGCGAGATGGTGGATCGCGATCCTAGATCGCTGTGGACAAACCTTCGAAGCTCAGTCTGAGTCAAGCAAACCCTCTCTCCGCCATAGCCATCATCACCCCTCCCTCCCTCCCCCCGGGCCCTCCATGTGGCTGGCTCAGGTCCGGGCCCAGACCCAGTTCAGGAACCGGATCTGTATCCCGACCCGGATCAGATCCGAGACCAGGGTCTCCTGGTCTACCTACTTACATCTTGCAACATGTTAGGCCTCTAGGTTGACACTTTGCATTTTCCTTGTCCCTTGGCATTCATCTAATGGCGCTAACTCAAATCCGGCGGGTGCCTGATCTTAAGTATTCCAATCTGCGCCATGTTTTATTGGCGCCAAGCGATGCATTGTCATGTAATGAGACAGCATGAATCGGGTGTGTGTGTGTGATGATTGAATTTGATCTCGTGCCGAGGCCATGCGAATGATCCATGTCGTATCTCTAAGCCATCTCCAAGTTCACATCAGTCTAACTATTTAAATCTCACACTGTGTCAACTACAAACATTTTCATTTTATGACATGGCATGACTCAAGCGTGGCAATTGAAACTCATCCCCTGCCTCTAACTTCATACAATGGTCTAAGTATTTCAATCTTGCCGCTTGTTAGCTTCTTAGTCCACACGATGTTGTTTCATCTTATGACATTGCATAATCAACGATGACGATGAAATATGTGCCAATGCTTCTAAGTCAGTTGGTTGGAGAGGCCTAGCCTATCGCCATGCTCTTCCACACTATGGCCCGTCATTATTTCACGTTCCACATAATATTTTAATTCTTGCACGTGTTAGTTTCTCTCATTGACACATTGCAAAATATGGCGTGGCGTGAATCAGAGTGAACTCTTAAGGATCTCATCACGCGCATAAAGAACAATGGTATGGACAAATAGGTTGTAGCGAATACATATCTCTAAACATGTGGCTAGGCCAAGCGCTGCCCATATTGTTAAGGTTTTGACCACTCATTGACATGGACCATATCACTACTCTCTTAGCAACATGTGGTAAGCATCTAAATGTGGTGGTAAAGGTTGTGTGGCATTCAAGCAAGCCCCTTCCTCATTTTTGGTAAAGTTAAGATGGAACAAAATAAATTTAAAAAACAAGGATCATGATTGCAGAAATTTAGGTTCACCTATGCATTATTATTGAGCGATGACAATTGATACTAATACATGTCTCTAAGCCACGTGGGAAGACCAGGCACCACACCTATTAAGTTTTGACCACTTATTGACATGTGGCCAAATCACTCCTCTCCTAGCAATATGTGGCAATGGTGATAAAAGTTGTGTGGAGTTCGTCGATTGGCCACAAGCAAGCCCCTTGCTTGAAGAAAATAGAGTTAAAAAAATAGGGATTGTTCTTGAAGAAATTTTAGTTCATCTATGCAGTTTGAATTTGAAGGCATTATATAATGCCATGAGTTTCCAAATAATTCACAATCTTTGGAGATGGGCCCAAAGGCAGAGGCACTTCTATATGTGTTGGAAAGAGGGAAGTGAACGAGAGTCGATTCGATAAGTCGAAGGCTGTGAATGACCTATCGAGCGCAGTGGAATAAGCCTTCTTTCCTAATGCATGACTACGCCTATCAATAATTGAACAAAGCTATAATGACAGAAGTCACGTTCAATCTTTTAGCAACTAACATTGAAATCATTAACACTAAAGTGATTTTGTAGCCAAACAATAATGTATTGAATATTACAACTTTGAAGTATTCAACAGATGAGACGAAACAATAAGAGATATATCAGTTACAAATAATTACAAAGAAGCATACATTCTGACATGATACTAAACACAATAAGAAGATAGATTGATTCAGTAAGTAGAATGTACAAATCAAATGATGAGAGCACAAAACAATAACGGATGAAACCGCGTACTCTAAGCTATCTCTGAGTAACCGAAAACTCTATCCGATGCACTTCCACTGATAAGCAATAAGCACAAATAGCAATACTCTAGTAGAGCTGTGAAAAAGAAACTTTCTAGAGACTAAAGAAGCATTTGATGATCAGCTATTTATACTAAACAATTAACGTGTATTTAGTAGGACAACTATTAGGTCGCAGATCACACTTGTCAGTTGGCCGTAATGCGCTAGCATCCATCCAGTTAGGACTTCTCAAAAATTTACTTGCAAAGCGGTTAGGGCAAGTCTTTAGCTTCATATCAAGTGGAACAATAATTGTCCTTCTTCGACATGGTCCACTTTTTCGACTTTCGTCAACGTCGTCGATAAGTCGGATAATGTCCAATATGTCGGAGCCACTTTTTGAGCGATTCCCGAGTATTTCTGTAGACTGTGTAAAAACACAAATAAAACTGCAACACTGGAGAAATGGATGAAAATTAAAGATCGATTATTCAGATGAATCACTCCGATAGTAGAATAATCCAATACTCCCTCTTAATCTGAATCCATGAATGCTTTGACCTTCAAACTTAGTTCTGCACAAAACTTTATGTGTGCATCCAAGCTTAATGCTTTAGTAAAAACATTTGTTGTCATATCTTGCGTTCGACAGTACTACAAGTTCGCCTCTTTGTTGAGAACTTTGCTTCTGACATAGTGATACTTAATTTCAATGTGCTTACTCATAGAATGAAATCTAGGGTTGGCTGATAAAGCAATAGCACTTTAATTATCACAAAATAAAGTTGTCAGAGCATATTGTTTCAGACAAACATCTGAAAGTAAGTTTCTCAACCATACTGCTTCTTTTGTAGCTTGAGAGGCTGTGATATACTCTGATTCAGTAGAAAAGCTCGCTTGCGATTGTTCCATGAAATAGGACCATTGTTGAGGAAGAATGTAAATCCAGAAGTGGATTTACGAGTGTCTACATCTCCTACCCAATTTGCATCTAAATAATCAATAAGGATATTGAGCTTGTCGTTGTCGACTGCTCCATAACAAACGCAAAAGAGAGTTCAAGCTTGAAAGCTTGATAGAGAGCTAACAACAATACTTTTTGATTATGAATGATCTGCTTGATAAGAGCACAGGAAACGTCATGTAATAACACTTAACTCCTTCACAATTCACAATATTGATTCGTTGTTTCAGAACTTGAAAAGAGATGTATGAACAGCTGATTTATACTAAGTAATTAGGTCGTCAAATGCGATTGCCAGTTGGCTGGTGTCCGCAGGCATTCATCCAGTTCCTTCTCAGAAATCCTTAACATTCGAGGCACTTTGAAAAATGCAAAAAATGCGACTTTGCAGCTTTACTCGCAAATCCTGACAGACAAAAAATGCGAAAAAGACGACACTGCATTTTTACACGTAATTCCTAACATGCGACATTGTCTGGATTGTAGAGAGAGAAAATGCGACACTGTTGTCAAACTCTGTGTATTTCTACAGACTGTGTAAAAACACTTGTAAATCTGCAGACTCTGTAAAGACACAAGAAAATCTGCAGAACTGGATCAACAATGGATGAGGATTAAAACTGATTAGTCGATTAGTAAGAAGGAGAATAATCCAACACTACAATCTTGGATCTCATGATTAGTGCGTTTGCGATTCTTAGAAAACATTTTCTTCTTCGACTGTGGATTTGATAATTGTTCTTGACTTTGTGTCGGCTTCTGATTTGATGCAGACTGCTTAGAGTTTTTTGGCTTCTATCATTTTGAGCCTTTGCTGAAATATAGAGCATGAGATGATAAAGTCGACGAAGTGCCTTGACTTCTTCGATCGTCTTCTTGTAGCAACATAGTGATAACTCTAGTAAGAGTTAAATTTGAGTGTGTCGATATGATCATCACCCATTTCTTGTATGTAGAGGGCAAGCTTGAAAGCAATGTCATGATTGCGTCTTGATTGTCGATGATTGATCCGTGAGAGCGGCCATCTGTTCACATCTAACTCGGCTTCTTTCTTAATTTTGATACTCACACTATCCTCCAAGAATTTATGAGTTATATTGTTTTCCTTATTCTTACCAATCTCATCAAAAGTTACATCCCTGGTAATGATAAGAGTATGTGTATCCTCTTGAAATCGAAGCATGTTGTAAGAAGTCAAGCCATATATGAGAAAGATGGACAAAAAACACTCAATGCTTGTATTCAAGAGGAGAACTACACCATACGAAGAGAGGAGAAGAGGAGGTTGTGCCTCTTCACAAATAAGGCTTAGGATCAACCATATTCACATTAGGAGGGCGATAAGAATAACTTACTCTGGTAGAGGCTCATTGGGCCTTTATCACATCTTAATAAGTACATTTCAACTATGTCTACAAAAAGCCAACAAAGTGGCATGACCAATTGACATTGCCAACACCCTCCCATAAGGACAACTTTGCTAGAGCTTTTACGTCATGTCTTAAAAATCACTACAGCATGCTTTCGCTACATAATTTCTTCACATGATAATTAGCTTTGTTTTTTGTGTATCATGGGATCTATTCATTTACATGCTTTCTTACAATGCAATCATCAATGTATTACCATGTAGATCTATGGGAGAGTTATTCCGCACCACCACTACCACAACAGTGGCGGTGGCCCACATATCTAAAGGCGGGCAATGATAGCATTGCTTAACAAAAGGAGTGCTACCATTGCCCATCTCCATTAGATGGGCATTGCACCACCATTGTCACTGCCATGGCAGTGGTGGTGTGGAATACACTCTCCCTACATCTATCATGCATTATGACACCTCCAACAAAAAATCAATGCTCTAAAAAAAAGATTTGTTCTTTAATAGAAAAAAGATTCTTTAGCTACTTCAACATTTTTAGATGTGCTGAATCTTCATTCTAAAGTTGCACCAATATCACTTTGTAAGGTTAAAGGCAATATGTGATAGAAACTTCATTCTAAAATATTGTCATCTTTTACTATCGTTTGTCACAATTAGGAAACTTCAGAAAATTATAGCAATAAGGCAAGTTTTCACCTATGAAGTTTTAAACATGCATTGACTAGGGCTGATTTTTTCATAGCCTTTCAAACTAAAATTTTGCATTGACAAAATGTTCTCTCCTTAACAAACCTCAATTTTAAACTTCATAACTTTGAGCTATTGACAAATTTCAAATTTTGTGATCTTCATGATTGCAATTTTTTTTTCAAGTGAAGAGCTTCAAACTTCAATTAGGTTAGTGGGGATTCCCACTTCAATTTGACATATTACAGGCTTTCAAAGGAAATATGAAATATTATTCATCAAAAGTTTCCACCTCTTTTAAATAGTGGATTACAACACTTTAAATAATAAGAGAAAACTTATCAAGTTTATGGACTTTATGACAACTTTAAAACTCAATGGGTCTTGGTGGTCTACGAGCATGTTCTTGCACATGTCTATAGATATTGGGTGTTTGACATACACTAGCTGCTAGATTCACAATACTATAATGTAGAGTGTCATGAAGTTGTTTGGAGCCGTTTTGAGGGGGGAGGCATGCAAGAAGTATGACATTTTGATTATTAGTTGCTTCATGATAAAATACTATTCATGTTGAATTGAAGAACAAAGTTTGAATATTGGCATACCTCTATGCTGGAAGATGTTGGTTGTGATGTCCATTTCAACATTTGAAGACCCGTGTGCAATTATTTGTCAATATGCAATTTGTATTTAGATGTCTAACAATATTTATGGAGCTCTCTCTAGGATCTTAAAAACACTTTCACTAAATATCAGACCATCATTGAGTCGCACTCCTATTTCGAAGATGTGTCCAAGTTGTTTACCGAGATCAATGCTGATAGCATTCAATTCTGCGAGGGACATGCTTCTCCACTCAGAAACAATGATAGAATAGCCAAAATAAAAATTCGTATTGCATAATAGCCTTTGTCCAAATGAGCTTCAAAATATTGTATTGATGCTCTATTTGTCTATATTGAACTCAGAGTTGAAATTGTGACTAAGTTGTAGAAATGTTTCAAAAATCTTGGAAACACAACATAACAATCATGCCATTTTTATAAGATGAAAATGCTAATAACAAATCTGGTACAAAATGGACAAAAACAAAAGAAATAACATTGTTTATCTTGTTTCCATGATGTTCATGGATGTAAGCCTTTCTTGCATGTTTTTGTGTAGTTATGAAAGTGCTCATTGTGTAACTACTATGGAAGTTGTTTTTGTATCCGCTTGGTTCAATGCCACATGCATTCAAGAGGAACATTTGACGTCTCGAAGGACAAATACATAGCTCGTCAACTTGCTCGTAGGTTGAAGCTTGTAATATTTTGGTTTTCTCTTTTAATTTGCGGATAGAAATGCTAAATAGCTAGAAATATTTTTATTTGGACATTTCATTTCACGAATCAACAAAATCAACAAAACGGAACTGATGTACTTCTTTAGCTTCTTAAACTTCTTGTAGTGTGCTTTAGATACCATGTACCAAAAATAAATGTTGAAAATAAACCGAAAATATGCACATACCTATTTCATTTTGACGAATGGTATGAAGTTGAAGTTGTATTGATCAGATAGAAATTATGTAAATAAAACGTTTTGTTGAGTTATAAAATTAGGTATTGTATTAAAATCTTCAAGAGTTAATTTACATGTTATCAATATGTTTTTTCATTTTGTGACTCGAGATAATATTACATAGGTTAGGTTTGGACAAAATGTTTCGTGAATGTCAATTATGGTGGTGCCATGGATTGTTGTGCCTTGAGATTTGTAAGTTGTGATAGCATATACTAATGTTAGTGGAAATATACATTTATAGTACTTTTTGAATCGTATCTCATTTTTCGCATAGTTGATGAAGTAATTTTTATTTTTATATTACATGCATCGATTTTTTATAATAATACAATTTATTTCTTTGGCATTTTTTAACCCCATGAAATTTTTAATTGTTCCAATTGCTCCATTGACAACTTCACTTTGTATATCTAGATTTGCAAGAATCATCACTTTTGCATTTTTTGCAATTTTCTCTAATTGGTGGAACGAATGATCTTCAAGCCATGATTTCATTTCCACCTTGTTTAATGCATTTGTTTTCATGGGCATTTTTGTAATGTATGTTCTTCAAAGATACTCTGCAATGTGTTTTTGGTATATTTCCTGTTTATGTGTGTGTGTATACATGATTGTGACATCAAAGTTGATCATATGCAAAAGTTGCTCTTCTAAAATAACTTGTTTGTTCAATGTACTATCAATATCTCCCATTGTTGGTTTTCTAAACCTTATTGTGTTAAAAAATGATAGGTAGAAGATGTCTGATCAATGTCTAATCGAGTAGCTCATGCATTTGAGTGGCCATTTAGTTAAAATTCCAATAGGATCTAATGTTGTATACAGATCATATCACATCAATCAATCACCATAGCCAGTCCTCACAAGCTCTCAAAGATAGCACAACAAAAGTTTTTTATTACAAAGAGAAAACTGTACATATAGTAAAAGCCCCAATATGCATGGGCTCGACATGCATGACATGTCTAACTAATAGGCCCAACATGGGCCAAAAGCCTAACAAACTCTGGACATGCCCTTGAGTATAGCAAGTGCTGTCAAAAATATATTGTACATGCTAATTTCTTTATGTGTGGCTATTTAGCTATCCCAAGTAGACGGCTACGGGAGCAGTGCCCAACTGATATGATGATAGTGGGTCATGTCCCGATCACTAATGAAAACAGTGATGAGGCTATTCATTACCAATTCTAGTTCAAAAGCCTAATTTTCTAGTTTCTAGGCAATTTACGTAGAAAAAAATTGAGTTTTTTAGAAATCATTGCATGTCAAGTCTGTTTCAGAATCCTTTCAAATTGTGATGGTAACTGTGAAACTGCCAAGTCGATGCTTTAGATCGATTTTCACAGTTTAGGTCCATATCGGACGGGATTTGAAAATCCCAGCTTACGTAAAATTTGAAGTAACCACAGATGTTTTGGATTTGTTCAAAGTTGGTTATTGATCAAACAAAAATTGCTTATAAAGTAAATGACCGTACTGAGTTGAAATCGGTCAGTCTATAAGGTTATTGTACCTTTCACTTTTAGATGAAGATTTTTGAATTTGTCAACTAATGGAAACATTTTTTTGGTGTTTTGAGATCAATAAAGACCAGGAATAATGCAAATCTTATTGGAACCATTTTTATGTTGATCCATAAGGGGATTTGCTGGTAATTGAGTGCGACACTTAATTTGTTGAACAATCAAAATTGTCTGGTTGATTAGTAGTTAAAGTACTACTGATACCAAATTGAACTTTTTCATAGTACAAATTTGGGGCTTTCTGCCTGAACCATTTTTGGAAGGGAGGAAAGAGAGGAAGCATGATGAGTAGATGATTGGTTGTCCAAGTAAGCCTTTAATTTATTTACTTTCAATTCCTAAAGAATAAGTAATAGCAAGTGAGATACAATTGGGAATTAATTTAGAAAACTGCCTTTGGAAATCTAGATTCCTTTTCCCCAGTGTTTTATTAGACTTTCGAGAAATCGAAGATTCTAAGAAAAAAGTGATTGGCAAGTCAGATAATCCATTTATGGAACCATATCTAATTTGCAATTGGATTTGGATCTTGCAAGTAAAAGCAGATGAAGGGTGATCGAAAAGTTCCATCAGACAGCATCACATGAACAACTCCATGTCCTTTTATGTCAAGGTTGTTGTCATCTCCAAATAAGATTTTCGCTTTTTGGGAAACTTCATTCAAAGAAGATAACCACTCCTTCTTCGAAGTCATGTGTTGGGTAGCTCCAAAATCGATGTACCAATGAGAAGTGTCTCATGTAAAGAGACAAGTGTTCGAGGACGTAGTGGCCGAAAACAATTTTTTGGGCTCAATGTTGGAAGCTTCAGCCTTCTTCTTCTCATTGGCAATTCGCTTCTTATATTCTTTAATGTAATGCCCCTCTTTTTTGCAATAGTTGCATTTGCCCTTCTTCTTAGAAGGTTATAATCATCTTCCCAGAGGATTGTGATTGATCCTTGCCATCAAATTTCTTTTTAAATTTGTTTTTCTTGGCTTCGCCGTAAAGAGCTATGGGTGTCTCATTGGACATTCCCATATCTTTTCTTCTAACTTCTTCTTGCAATATCTGCAAGGTTAATCCTGCCTGTGTGCCTAACAACACGACAAGATTTTCGTACGTCTCAGGAAGACTTCCTAAGAGCATCATAGCAACATCAGTGTCTTGAATAGCAGATCCAACAACGGCTAATTGCCCCATTAAGGATTTAAAAGTATTAATGTGATTTGCCATGCTAACTGAATCTGGCATTTTCATTTGAAAAAACAACTTTCGTAGGAAAAGTCAGGTATTAACATCTTGAGACTCAAAGGTCTCGACCAAGATGTCTCATGCCTCTTTAGAGGTTTTAGTATGGCTTACATGGATAATTACATTATCCCATAAATTCAAAATAATGGAGGCTAATGCCTGCCCATCACACATCTCCCACTTGCCCTCAGTGAAGGCCTTGAGAATTCTCAATGTCCCATAAGTAACTACTTGCCTTGAACTCTCTCATATATAAGTTGGGGCTTCTCTATATCTTCTATCCTCTGGTACCAGCCCTTTTGGGGGTTAGGCAGATGGTGGGTGGCTAGGTGACTAGGGTTGGGATCCCAGTATGCGGCTCGTGTGGGTACGTGTGTGTGTGTGGCCCTGAGGCCCAAATTCTTTACACTCAAGCCTAGTGGCACTATGATTTTTCTTTTGTAGTGCATCTTGATAATAAGTTGCATGTTGGTCCATGTTGGATAATAGTTTCTTAGCTTTTGCAAGTTGCCTCATTGGACACAAGAATCGTACGATTGTGGAAAGTGCCAGATCTATGCTAGCTGAGATGAAACTACCAACAGTTTTTTGGCCAAAAGCATGCAGTACGGCAGTCTATCTTCAAAATAGAAGTCCTACCATTGCCATACCAAAGATAACACCTGAGGAAGCATTCACGAAGAAGAAGCCAAACGTGAACCACTTGCAAATCTTTGGATGTAAGGCCTTTGTACACGTTCCTAAGGAAGAGAGACGTAAACTTGATGTAAAAGCTATCAAGTGCATATTCCTAGGATATGATGATCGTGTGAAGGGCTACAGATGTTTTGATCCAGTGGAAAACAAAATCCATGTAAGTCGTGATGTTATCTTTGATGGATCCAAGATGTATGAAGACGAGGATGCTGAGAAGATAAATACATCCAGTGGAAAAGATGGTATAGTGAGGATACCACCTGATGATGATCCATTCATTGATCTTCCAAGTGATGAAAAGAGGATACATCTCAAGATACTACTACTCAACCTCAAGAGACAAGTTGGAGAGGTAGGGACAAACCTTTTGGTGCAAGAAGGATTGAAGTTGCAGGTGTTGAAACGCAAGGAGAAGGATGTACCGTGGGATACATTTTCACCAGGAAGCCGATCACCTGACAAGAAGCTCCCTAAGTGGTTTGAGAGACTGTTGGAGAGCCGCGACATGGATGACTTTCCAGGATCATCTAGTCAGGGAGAGCTATGAAGATCAACAAGAGAGAAGACACAACCTGAAAGGTATGAGGCAAATTATGCTCTCCTATCTAGCATTATTCAAAGCAAAGAACCTTCGACTTATGGTGAAGCGAAGGATGATGGCATTTGGGTCAAGGCCATGGGAGAGGAGATGGAGTCAATTGCTAAGCATAGCACATGGGACTTAGTAGAACCACCAGTTGGCAAGAAACCCATTGGTTGCAAATGGGTATACAAGACTAAGTATCATGCAGATGGAAGTATAGCAAAGCACAAGGCAAGATTGGTGATCAAAGGGTATGCACAAAGTAAAGCCATTGACTATGAGGAGACCTTTGCGCCAGTATGTAAGTGGAATACTCTACGTCTACTTGTTGCTTTAGCTTCACATTTTGGTTGGCCTTTGCATCAGATGGATGTGAAATCTGCTTTTCTAAATGGTGAGTTAGAAGAAGAGGTGTTCATGGATCAACTTGAAGGCTTTGTAACGAAGGGACATGAAAATAAAGTATGTCGCTTGAAGGAAGCGCTTTATGGTCTTAAACCAGGCACCACGTGCGTGGTATAGCAGGATTGATGCCTACTTTCATTCAAAGGGGATGGTGAGAACACATTCTGATCCAAATCTATATGTCTTATGCTTTGATGGTATGGTTGCTTTGATTGCTCTTTATGTTGATGACTTGATTATTACGGGAAATAATCAAGAGATGATAGATATGAACAAGAAAGACCTCATGAAACAATTTGAGATGATAGATCTTAGCCTGATGCATTATTGCCTTGGAGTAGAGGTGTGGCAAAAAGGACACGAAGTGGGTTTAACACATGTGAAGTATGTCAAAGAGTTGTTGCACAGGTTTAGGTTGAGGGATTGCAAACCAGTGAATACTCCTATTGAACCAGGTAAAAAGCTTTCCAAGCTTGATGAGTCACAGTCATTTGATGCTTCACTATACAAGCAGTTAGTAGGGAGCTTGATTTACCTTACCACAACTAGACCAGATATATGCTATGTTGTTGGCATTGTAAGTCAGTTTATGGCAGCACCTACGAAAACGCATTGGAAGGCACTAAACACATCATTGTGCTACTGCACTGTGGGTTCTATCAGTTGATAAGGATCAGTTGGCCTCGCCACGAGGCAAGTCGACGGGACACGCATCCAGCCAACGGCAACCTGGGTCATGCATGGGTTGCCTAAGTGAACAACTATATGTACAGTGTAATTTCATTTTGAGAAATACAGTTGCTATGTGAGCTTGTTGTGGAGAGTGTTTTTCTGTCTGTGTTACTGTGTAGCATGATCTGTGTTCCTGTGCAAAGCAAATTCTAAGTCTTCCATTATATTTACATATCTAACTATCATTGCAAATTTGTGCTTCATATATAATGACATTCAAGCTTAAACTTGACTAATATGCCTTCAAATCTTATTAAAAACCAGTCTAACGACTCTTTCACACTAATTTTGAGTAGTTCATGCCTAGATCCAAAATTAAGATTAGACAGCATGGACATACGTAAGATACGAGATTTTTACATAAGGATTAGAATGGCATGGATATGCCCTAATACCTGGTAAAAATCTTGGAAGTCCCTCATAAGCAATAAACTAAACCTATCCAAAACGAAGCCCTGTATACCATGGGTTGAATCTAACATTCTATATAGCATGGGTTTGTCCAGAACTGAATATAGCAGTACAAAACCATTTTTTGCGTGTGCAAAACAAGTACAAGGATTTTTTTAGCATGGCACAGACGTGCCCTAATACCAGCTACGTATTCACACCTTTCAACCATGGTAATAATTTATGCTACCCATGTAGGTGTCACATTAGGCTTCTGGTGAGATACCTTCATTAGATATTATACATTAATCTATGGAAGTAAGATTATCAAATAAAGAGAGAAAGAACACAAATATCTGTTACATTGTAGCTATTGGAGTACGATGACCAGATCATGAAAGAGAATTCAATGACCGACATGTAGTTCCCACATAAATTGTCATGTCTAACACCATTGGTATTATGGATGGATGGAAGTGAGGATATTATCCTCATTTTGAAGCTTTTGCTGGTAGATACTGTAATGTGTATGTACAAATTCTATTGATTTTAAGATCCATTTTTTTATATTGCGATGATGAAGTTTACTTTTGTTTAGATTTGTTAGGTTAACACACACACACATTTACCATTTTCTTATTGTGCTAATGGTCATATGGTTAGAAGACTAACTTTATGATATCCGTGATGGCAACAAAACTATGCAAAAAAGAAAGGCAACCAGATGGCAATGAAAATATTGACCAGAAGGGCAAAAGGAAGAAAATAATGAAGTTTTAAATAGTTAGGGTATTGTATGTTATTTGCCGACACTCATATTCTGAACTTATGGATTGAATGGCTTCAAGTAGAGTATAAAAATATGAAAGTCATAGATTGACATCTTATGACGACTTATGGATCAGTAATGCTGCTTTTCGTAGTAAATAGTATCTCAAATGTCTATAGGATGTTTTTTAACTTTTTCACGACCATGGCAAGAGTCATTTATTAATAAAGTTATTATGGAATGACTTATTCTGAAAATACTTTGGCGGTACTTTACTTCAATTTATGTACTTGCTTTCTTTACCAAATGTTAACGAGTCTGTTGTGGTTTCCCTTTTATTTTTTAGTCTTCGTCTTGTTGAGTAGGTCGACTCTGGTATGATTTTGAGTTTGTTGTTGGGTGTTTTTTTGCTCATGAGCTTCTTTATTTTTCTTATTCCGTATGGGTATATATATATATATATATATATATATATATATATATATATATATATATATATATATATATATATATATATATATATATATGTATATATTTGCGGTCATTTTTTTTTTTTGATGCTTGTCGTGATCTTTGGGCTTGTTGGTTTTCTTTTTGGGTTTTTTTGTTGTTGTATGTTTTCGCTTGGGTGGTTTTTTAGATGGCTTGAGGTCTTTTAATTTTTTTTTGGGTTGGTTGTGGCGTAGGTGGTCTGCAGTTGGTAGATTGCTTCCCTCATTTTTCTCTCCTCTCTCTTTTAGTGGGCTTGGCGCTCTTCCCTTGCTGTTTTTTCACTCTTTTATGCTCCTTCGCTATTCGTTTGGTTTTTTTGTTGCATTTGGTGGTCTATCCCTTGGGGATGGGTGTGCTTGGCGGAGTCTCGGAGGCTTTTTTGTGGCGGTCTGATGCCTCTGGTTTGCTAGTTTCTGGCGCTTTGTGTTGCGTCGGTGGTTTGCTTCACCTATATTTTGCTCTCCTCCTCTTTGCTTTTGGTATTCTAGCAGTGTCGTTTGTTCCCGTTTCTTCTTTTGTGGTAATGTGGGGTGTTGCTGTTTCTGATGGCTTTGCCTAAGGTATGTTCCTTTTGCTTGTGTTGGTTTTTGTTGCTTGTTGGGCTTCTCATGCCTTGGTGTATGTGTCTGCCTTGTCTGTTGCTTTGCTGGTGGTTCTCTGTTGCTTTTTTGTTTGCCTTTGCCCTCTAGTTTTCGGTTGGTTGCTGGTTTTTTAGTGTTTAGGATGTTGCTCGTTTGCTTGATGTTTTGTGTTTTGCTTTCTTTGTTTGCTTTTGGGTTTTTCGGTGGTTGGTGGTTGTGTTCTCTTGGTTCTGTTTGTGTTTTTTTTACTTGTTTTTTGTGGGTTTGTTGTGCGGGGTCCTTGTTTCATTTAGTCTTTTCCTTGGTTTTGCTTGTCTTTTATGTTTTCTTCGTTGGTGTTTGGTTGTTTTTGGCTTTGGGTTGTTACTTTTTGGGCTTCTTTGGGTGTTTTGATTGTTCTTGGTATGATTTTTGTTTCTGACTCAAAGGTATTGTATTTGTTTGGATGTTGTTTTTTGGTTGATGTGTCTCTTGGTTCTCTATGAAAGGCTGGACTTATGTACAATTTTCGTATTTGGTGCGGGTCATAAGTCTATTTAACTTGAGTACAAAATTTAGGGGCTGGTGTCTTTTTGCGTCAGTAAATATGATTTATATTCTCCCATAATACATCAGCTCGAGTATCAATTTTTCATGTACTGATAAGATACTACGGGAAAAAATGAACTTATAAACAGTTTATGTACATGTTCCAGATTATATGACTATTTTACTTTCATATGATCACGAGTCATACAATTTTTAGCAGTAGATGTAACTTATGGGATGATTGCTTGTAGTATTTGTATAAGTAATTTTTCCACTCCTAAAAAGATTATATTATTAAGATACTCAGAAAAAAAACACAGTTATGTATATTTGTATCAGGTCGTATGTCTATTTAAACAGTCATATTGGCATGAGACATACGTTAATGACATGTAAAAAGGTCTGATAATTGTTTTTTGCTATGACAAAGTACTTCTTATTGTAGCTACTCTGGTAAAATTCCGTAGTGACATGGATCTAGCTCACTTCTTAGAGTTGTTTAGAGATTACTAATGTGCTACTACTTATCAGCATTGCGCTTAATTCAGACTTTTATTTTAGCCGCTTAGAAATTGCTTAGAGTACGCGGCTTCGATCCGCAACTTATTGCACTCATTTACTTCTGTTTCGTTTTCATACTGAATCAATACTATCTTCTATTGCGTTCAGCTTCATCTCAGAATGTATGCGTTTCTGTAATTCTTCGTGACAACTGTAGTACTGATGATTTCAAAGTTAGTTATTATAAGATTGAACGTGATTTCTATCACTATTGTTTTGTTCGAAATTGATAGGCGTAGTCATGCATAGAGAAAGAGAAAGATAAGTTTATTCCACTGTGCACGAAAAGTTTTAATTCTTGTCACTTGAATATTTTTCATTCATTTCTTTTCGAGTTCAATCTATCTTTCACGTACCTCTTTCCGACATGGTATCAGAGCGAAATCTCTAATACTTGATATATTTTGCGATATCAAATTGATATCATACTCTTCAATTCCTTTCAACCTTTCAGTATCAGAGAATTGATTTCCTATTGTTGGCATTACTACATCTTAGTGTCATCAATACAATCGAAGACTAAGTTCCAGATGGATTCTCAAAGTCAAGCTGGTCTTATCGTAGACAAGCTAAATGGATCCAAGTATCATTTGTGGAAAATTTAAGATGAAGACCTTGCTAATCGCCAGCGAATTATGGGATGTTGTTACAAGTACAGAAGTCAAACATGAAGACGACGACTTAAAGTGAAAATCGAAGGACGATAAAGCTTTCGCTCTCATTATCCTCAATATATCATATACACAGATTGGACACATAGTTGAAGCTAAAACATCAAGAGACATTTGGGACATCCTGAACTCACTATATGATGTGAGGGATGTAACTTCTAAGTTACATCTACGAAGGAAATTCTTCACATTCAGATGTCTATTGGTGATTCTCTTCAGAGTCACATTAACCAATTTAAGAATCTCTTGCAACAGATTGCCGTTGTCGGATCAGTCATAAACAATCAAGACAAAGTCATGACATTGCGTTCAAGCTTGCCCTCTACATATGAGAACTGGGTGATGATCATGTCAACACACTCAGACTTAACTCTTACTAGAGTTATCACTATGTTGCTACAAGAAGACAATAGAAGAAGTTTAGACACATCGTTTGCTTCCTCCTCTCAGGCTCTATATGTCAACAAAGGCTCTAAGCGACAGAAGCAGAAAGGCTCCAAGAAGGCTGTAACGAATCAGAAGCCAACTCAAAGTCAAGAACAATCATCGAATCCACAGTCAAAGAAGAAGAAGTTTTGCAAGTGCAATAACCATGAGATCAAGAATTGTCAAGTTCTCCAAGCAAAGAACGCAGCCAAGCAACCTGATCAACAGGCAAACACAGTTTCATCATCTCCCCAGGTCTAAGTGGACGAAAGCATATTTATGGTCAAAGATCAAAGCACATTTTTGGATGATTCATGGTTTCTTGATTCTGGAGCAACTCAACACATGACCAATCAACGTGAGATCTTCAACTCCTATACGCCTTACAACACGAAGAAATTTGTTCATCTTGGTACAATATTACTCACACTATTGAAGGTGAATGTACTGTAAGATTGTGATTCCAGCATGATCAATTCAGATTACTATCAAAGGTCTGATATGTTCCTATACTCTCTACAAATCTGTTATCAGTAAGTAGAATTACAGATTTAGGTCATAAGGTAGAATTTGAATCTGATCAATGCAAAATTATTGATAGGAATGATAAGATCCTTGCACTCACCAAGAGACATGATTACTTATATAGATTGGCCTACTGTTATTTTGAGTCTAGTCAAACCTTGAAAACCTCTGTTCTAGTATTACTGTGGCATCATCGCTTAGGATACGTGAATCATGCATCTATTTTGAACATCCATGGTTCTTGATCTCGACTATCCTTCACCACTAATACTTTTAGAAGAAGAAAAATGAACATCCGAGTGTATAAGCTCTAAAGGATGAGTAGTCTTGATAAAAGACTTTTGATATGGCTTTCTATGTGATTTTGCAATGGCACAAGCCTCACAAGGCTTGAAATTTTTGGAAAGAGATTTTGGAAGGCCAATAGCTTTTACTTTCTTGACCATAGAAGACATAGACTGAAAGTTAGGATGACCCAACCTTCTATGCCACAATTCCTCTTTAGATAAAAAAGCAACTTCACAAAGGTTTGCATTCTCATAAGAATTCAACTTGAAGATTCCACCATATCTAGATCCATCAGCTAGGACCTCATCATTTTTCTTGATAAAGCAAGTATTGGAGTTGAACTTTACATCACAACCACTATCAGGCAACTTTCTCACACTAATCAAGTTCTTTGTAAGTTTTGGAATAAAAAGAATATTAGAAAGTGCAAGAAATTTTGAAGAAGCAAGTTTTAATGAAATGTTGCCAATTCCTTCTATAGAGCATTCATGATCATTAGCAGTGTAAATAGATCTCTTAAGTCCTTTGTAAGGTACAATTGAGTCAAAGGACTCCTTTGAACAACACATATGTGAAGAAGCTCCACTATCTATGTACCAAGCTCCATCTTTCTTAAAAGGTGATGAAGAAAAACTAGACACCATGAGTGATTCTTCACTTGGAACAAAATCTTCTTCAATATTTTTGGAGAGATTTGCTTGCTTGAGTTGGTTTTTCTTCTTAAAGCAATTAGAGGCATAGTGCCCCTTCTTGCCACAGAAGAAACACTTTACTTTCTTCTTCTTGGTCGTAGAAGGATGAGATGAATCATCCTCTTCACCATCTTTGTCTCGACCTTGGCTTTGTCTTTGTTCGATGCTTGAGAGAACTGGTTCTTACTCCTTCCTTTATGCCTGTCCTTGACAAAGAGGGCTTTGTCACTTCCACCATGCTCAAGCTTGTTCATCCTAGAAAGTTTATAGCTTTGCCTAGCTTCTTCGAAAAGAAGAATTCCTTGGAGAGTTTCTAGATTAGGCAACTCCTCCTTAATGGCAAAAGACTGAACAAGATTATCATAATCATCTTTCAAGCCATTTAGAATGACTTGTACTAGCTCATCTTAGTTAATAGTCAGACCAACACAAGAAAGCTCTCTATGTAAATCTTTAACTCTCTAAACATAGTTTGATGCACTCTCCTCACTTCTTTGAAAACTTTGAAAAATCCGATTCCTAAGAATGAGTATTCTAGAAGTATTCTTTGCTTCATAGATGGACTTAAGTGCATCCCAAGTATCTTTGGCTGTGGTGCAAGGTCCTATCTCTCTCAAAATTTCATTAGATACATTCATTTTTATGAAATGTAGAGTCATTCTAGCTCTCTTCCTATACTTAGAAATTTCAGTCTGTGCTTGAGGCTCCTCCTCAACACCAAGCACAATGTCCATAACGTCCTGGAGTATCAAAATAGACTCCATTTGGAACTTCAAATTGAGTAATTAGAAGTATTTAGTCTTTCATTTGCTTCTAGAAGATATCCTCCCAATGGTGCCATTAGATGAAGACTTCTTAGTTATTGGACTACAATATGTTTAAGCTTGTTCCAATCAGACTTAATGTTGCTGCTCTCTTTCACTATAGGTATTTTCAAGGATGTACTACCTTCCTATGTGAAAAACTTGCAACTGTCTTTGAGATGGATCTCAAATATTCCACAAAACAAGATTATCTAGATCAAACACACAAAGTGGATTGAGACACTTTGACAAGTTTGAATCCTACTTTTGGCACGTGTGAAATGTTTCAAAAGAAAACACTATTGATACACAGAAGGCTCAAAGGGTGTTCAATCACTTCAAACTTAGTCTTGATCTTCAGTTTCTTGTGTAGGATGCTCAAAACAATGGAACAAAGCAAGGTTGAATCAAATCAAAATGTGATCACTCGAATTTTGGACCTCTCCCTACCCTCTTTAAGAGCTTATAACTCTTGATAGACACATCAGATTGATTTGGTTTAATTTCTATGGAAAGTACAGATCATAAGCTTTCCATCAAGCTATAACACCACTATCTTTGGATCTACAAGCAAGGAGATAGAAGGGATTGAAAATCACTGATTTTCACACGTGCGGAACTCCAGAATTCCGTACTACCACTTTTCAGACCTAAAAATTCAGTTTCAATCTAATTTGATCCAAACACACTTCAGAGAAAGGTGAGAAAAATGTATAACTACTTTTTTGCTTGATTAAGCTCTCAAATTCTTGTACAATCAGAGATGTTAGCATGCAAAGCTCAATTTGGCTCTGATACCATGACAAAATTTCCAGAATTCACACGTGTGGGAAAGATCCACAAGTATGAAAGATCTAATTAAGCTTTATGATTAGTACAATAACTTGATTCTAGATTGAATAGCAAGATCTAGTACGGAAGTTATGGCTTAATCACAATCTAGCATGCTAAGCATCAGAGAATGATAGCAATGAATCATGAATGAGCAAAAGTACAAGAAATTAGTTTATTAGCATTAGCCTCAACACGAGTTAGAGAGAGAAAGATAGAGAGGTATCAAGCAAAAATTGTGTGGATCCAAAATGGCAAGAGATAGGTACAAAGCTTTGGTTCTTCATAAAAAATTATGAGAAGAGCTACACATATTTATGGAGTTTGAGGTAGCTCAAGGTAGAACCACATCCATCCACCTTTTAATGACATCTAAAGTGAAAACTAGAGTCTATGTGACATTTGTCACATCTCATGCATGTATCTCTACCTACTTTTACCAAGTGTCCTAGTTCTAACTAGAAATGTACAAATCATCATGCATGTGTCCTTGCATGTCACTATGGATCACTTACAATTAATGCACGTGAAATGCCACGAGTTTCTACTAGCATATTTTTGTTAATTCTAAGTCTACAATCTATATGCAAGTTGTAACCATCAAACTAGATATGACAAATTCATATAGCTCGAGTTCTATCTAGGCCAAACTGGGCATTTGCATTTATGGAACAACATACTTGCATGGTACAATGTTTGTAGCAAGCCTAAAGTCAAGATGGATTATTTTTCCATTTCAACAGATGATACATTGCTCTTCAGCAACAATACAAATTTGGTCAAGGATGCTAAGCAGATGCTGTTTTTAGAGTTCGACATGACTGATCTGGGCGAAGCTCACTTCTGTCTAGGAATTCAGATCCACAGAGATAGAGTGAGACGACTGATTTACATCACTCAACAAAGGTATCTTCACAATGTTCTTAACAGATACAATCTAATGAATTGTAAATTAGCTCATTCACTGATGGATCCAAGTCTGCACTTGTCAAAGGACCAATGTCCCCAAACCAAGCAGAAAGAGGAGCAGATGAGAGAGTACCCTTATCGATCGATACTTGGATCTCTCATGTACGCAATGGTCTGTACAAGACCAGATATCTCTTTTGCAGTAAGCTCACTCAACCAATATATGACTAATCTTGGCATTACCCATTGGAAGGCTCTCATAAGAGTCATGAGATATATTCGAGCTACAATGGACCGATGCATCTGTCATGGAGATGTCAGCAACGACAATCTTCATTAGCTCAGTGGATATTCTGATGCAAGCTGGGGAGGAGATGTAGACAATCGTAAGTCCACATTTGGATTTACATTCTTCTTCAATGGCGGTCCTATTTCATGGAATAGTCATAAGCAAACTTCTATCGCACTTTCTTCTACAGAAGCAGAATACATTGCTGCTTCTCAATCTATCAAGGAGGCATTTTGGTTGAGAAATTTACTGTCAGACATTAATCTGCATCAGTATAGCCCTACGATTTTATGCTGTAATAATCATAGTGCTATTGTCTTATCGGCCAACCATAGATTTCACTCTAGGAGTAAGCACATTGAAATCAGATATCAGTACATCAGGGGCAAGGTTAGTGAAAGATTTCAGATCCTTAAGATCCAATCTACTTGAATGATCTTTGGTTAGAAAGAGAAATACACTACCAATTTCACCAATGTAGAAAAATCAGCATCTACACACAATTTGAGATGCAAACACTAGTAGAACTTGATTAAACTTGAATGAAATGATTATGTACTGTTGCTGTCCGTACAAATCCAACAAGCTACTATATTTCACACGTGTGGATCCAAAAATAGCAAATATAGATCATTCTACACATAGAATTGCAAGCAATCACCAAGATAGTGCACCAATGGATAGTAAAACCCAAGAGAACCATGTATAAGCATGAAATGAGATAGAGAAGAGAGAAGATGACTCTCTCCACGAGTTACATCCTTTTATAATAGGTCCAAACCCTATTTGGCCACTTGGCTTTCCCACCAAAATGCTAACCCTACCAATTTTGGGTCTAGATTCAATGTACCCAACTTATTCAAATTGAATCTACTCAAACTCGCATTCTATCTTTCCCACACTTTCAAAAAAGTGTTTATTCAAATGAAATTTAGACTAATGAACTTTGAAAAGTCAACCTCTAAGTCTAAAACAAGTTCTGGCCTCAATATGCCAAATATGGAAATATTGCAAAATGTGATGAAACTAGTTGAATCTTTCACACTCCCTTTTCAACTAGTTTTAGCATAGACTTTGATAATACTCCAAGTGAAGTCCTATGCTTCATGAGCAAGTCTTTTCCCAATGCTTTGGTGAAAATATCAGCTACACATTCCCTTGAAGACACATGTTGAAGCTCCACCTCCTTTGCAATGACACGCTCCCTCACAAAATGATATTGTATCTCAAAATGCTTGCTCCTAGCATGAAAGATAGGATTGGATGCCATTCTTTGGGCTGATTGATTGTCACAAAAGATGATAGGGCTCTCTGAAAAATCCAGCAAGTGAAGATCCTTGATCATCCTCTTGATCCATACCATCTCCTTTGTGCAATGTGTAAGAGCTTTGTACTCGGCCTCACTAGATGACAATGAGATAGTGGCTTGTTTCTTTGACATCCATGATATAGCTCCATCACCTATGAAAATACAATAAGAACTAATGGATTTCCTATCCATTATATCTCCAGCATAGTCCGAATTTGAAAATCCAAAAAGATTAGGTGATGATCTCTCATACAATATGCCAAAATCTCGAGTTCCAATGATGTACCTCAAAAACTCGCTTTCCTAGCTTCCAATGCTCCTAGCATAGTTTTTGCCAATAGAACTTTGATTTATCATAAGAATGATCTTCTTATTAAGAATAGATCTCCTTTCAATGATCATGTAATGCTCAAAATAGAAACAACCATAATTGATATAGAGAATAGTGTCCACTTGGATGCTTCACTATTTCTTACATCAATTTTACATGTAAAAATGTGACTAGAACATGAAAAATCAAATAGAATGTAAATGAAATGATTCCACCATGCTTCCAACTTTGAACTCTCTAGAAAAATATAGCAAACAAACAATAAATGTGAGTGATCAACTTTTGCTTGCATGTCTCCTCCTCCTTTGTCCTTTGTTGCCTTGTATCCACCATGATACTCCATGAATGAGCCTCCATCTTCATCTTGCCACAAGAAACCATCAAACCTTGGAAATCCATGAGTAGGTGAGTACATTAATGATGCAAATCCAGCACCACATGACTCCATAAACCAAGTAGTTTGCACTAGTCCATCTTCAAGATCTACTTGACACAAGAAAATGACCATGAATTCACCAAAAATTGACAATCTCCAAGTATTGGCACCAAGTAGCTCAACACTTGAGAACTTAGCCATGGATGAGTGACATAATGAACCTCCAATAGTTTCATTTCCATCAGCAAAATCAGCCAAGAATGCTAGTACAAATCCAACATCAAAACAATGCTCACCAATGTAGCTAGTTTTACCATATCTTGACAATTTGCACACATCCACATGAAATTGCTCAAACATGAGATAGAACAAGTAAAGAACAACACTTCTTTGCTGCTCCTTTGACCTTACTTGAGTCTTTAATATGCTGCAAAAACAGATCCATAACACCTTTGCCAATTACCTCTCCTTTGATGCTCTTGACTAGCTCCAAGTTGCCAACTTCCCTTTTGACTAGTTGAAGCGCTTTGAGATCAACCTCTTGATTTTCAACTTGACCAACAAAGTCATTGAAAAAAATTTGTTTTCCAGATCCATTACTTGATTTTACAGCAAGACAACATCCATCCACTTGCATAGCTCCATGTACACAAGAAGATCCTCCAAAAGATGTTCCAATCTTCATAAGAGATCGATACTCAAGATCCATTGGTTGGATCCACTCCTCTTCTTTCCTTGCTTGATCTACACTTGTAGGATCATCCAAAGAGGTTAGGAAAGCAACATAATTTCCAGAAACTACTTGCTTACTCTTTTGATCATATGTGAGCCTTGAAGGTACTTGTCTTTCTCTTGATGTTCTCCTTGGCTTTTGACTTGATGAAGGTCCATCATCACCACCATCCAAAGTAGGATCCTTCTCATCAACATCAAGAATGTTAGATCCATCTACTTTACCATCAATAATGCTTGAAGACACCTTTGGAATGTTTCCCTCATAAAAAATGACATCTCTACCAACAATCACTTTGTTAGTAGAAGGAATGTAAACCTTGTAGGCTTTACTCACCTCACTATATCCAACAAAAATACCTCTTCTTGAAGATGGATCCTCCTTGGTCCTATCATCAAGAGTAATGTTGACATAGCATGTGCATCCAAAGGTTCTTAGAAAGTTGACACTCGGCCTCCTCTTGAATAGCATCTCAAAAGGTGTCCTTCCATCCAAAATAGCACTCGGCCACCTATTGCACAAGAAATTGGCACACAACAAAGCTTGATCCCAAAATGGTTTGTCAAGATTAGCACTTAACCTCATAGCTTTAGCACTTTCACATAAAGTTCTATTCTTCCTTTCAGCCACTCCATTTTGTTGTGGGATCCTTGATGTTGTATACTCCCTCTTAATCCCATGCTCATCACAAAAAGCCTTGAACTTGTTAGATATGTACTCACCACCATTGTCACCTCTCAAGCACTTGATCTTCGTGGAGAATTGGTTCTCCCTTGCATTCTTGAACTTGACAAAGACATCATACACTTCATCCTTGCTCTTTAGTAGATAGATCCAACAAAATCTACTAAAATCATCAATGAATGTTACATACATCTTAGCTCCACTATTACTAATTGTAGTAAATCCATGAATATCCGAATGTACAAGTTGAAAAGGCTTTGTAGATCTAGAAATAGATCTAGTATAAGGTAGTCTATGTGACTTAGTCAAAGCACAAGACTCACAAACATGCTTGTCATTACTTAAGGAACTTGGAAGACCAATCACAACCTTCTTCCTTGCCATTACCTCCAATGACTTGAAGTTGAGGTGTCCCATCCTTTTGTGCCAAACCTCTTGAATAGAAATTTGCTCCCTTGCAACACATCCAACTTGGTTAGCAATAACACAAGCATCAAGTTTGAACAACTTCCCTTGTCTTTTACCTTTTCCAATCAAGACATCCTTCCTTTTGATCAAACAAGCATCTCCATCAAACTCCACCTTGAGGCCCCCTTCACCTTCACAATATTCATGAAACCATCACATCTTAAAGCTTTAACTTTGAAAGAAAATTGTTTCTCAACATAAGCTTTGAAGATTAGGAAGTGATCAAATACCATAGCTTTTGAGGAAAGTAGATACAGCCAAGTATATCTAGTAAAGTCATCAATAAAGGTGACAAAACATGTTGCACCACCAATACTTTTAGAAGAGAAAATATGAACATCTGAGTGTATAAGCTCCAAAGGATGAGTAGTCTTGATAAAAGACTTTTGATATGGCTTTCTATGTGATTTTGCAATAGCACAAGCCTCACAAGGCTTGAAATCTTTGGAAAGTGATTTTGGAAGACCAATAGCCTTCTCTTTCTTGACCATAGCAGACATAGACTTAAAGTTAGGATGCCCCAGCCTTCTATGCCACAACTCCTCCTTAGATAAAAAAGCAACTTCACAAAGGTTTGCATTCTCATAAGAATTCAACTTGAAAATTCCACCATATCTAGATCTATCAGCTAGGACCTCATCATTTTTCTTGATAAAGCAAGTATTGGATTTGAACTTTACATCACAACCGTTATCAAGCAACTTTCCCACACTAATCAAGTTCTTTGTAAGTTTTGGAATGAAAGGAACATTAGAAAGTGCAAGAACTTTTGAAGAAGCAAGTTTCAATGGAATGTTGCCAATTCCTTCTATAGAGCATTCATGATCATTAGCAGTGTAAATAGATCTCTTAAGTCCTTTGTAAGGTACAATTGAGTCAAAAGACTCCTTTGAACAACACATATGTGAAGAAGCTCCACTATCTATGTACCAAGCTCCATCTTTCTTGAAAGGTGATGAAGAAAAACTGGACACCATGAGTGATCCTTCTCCATCACTTGCAATAGAATCTTCCTCAATCTCTTTGGAGAGATTTTCTTGTTTGAGTTGGTTTTTCTTCTTAAAGCAATTAGAGGCATAGTGCCCCTTTTTGCCACAGAAGAAACACTTCACTTTCTTCTTCTTGGTCTTTGAAGTAGAAGAATGAGATGAATCATCCTCTTCACCATCTTTGTCTCAATCTTTGGCTTTGTCTTTGTTGGATGCTTGAGAAAGCTGATTCTTACCGCTTCCTTTATGCTTGTCCTTGACAGAGAGGGCTTTGTCACTTCCATGTTCGAGTTTGTTCATCCTGGAAAGTTTATAGCTTTTCCTAGCTTCTTCAGAAATAAGAATTCATTGGAGGGTTTCTAGATTAGGCAACTCCTCCTTAATGGCAAATACTGAACAAGATTATCATAGTCATCTTTCAAGCCATTTAGAATGACTTGAACTAGCTCATCTTGGTTAACAGTAACACCAACACGGGAAAGCTCTCTATGTAAATCTTTAACTCTCAGAACATAGTTTGATGCACTCTTCTCACTTCTTTGGAAACTTTGGAAAATCTGATTCCTAAGAGTGAGTATTTCTAGAAGTATTCTTTGCTTCATAGATAGACTTAAGTGCATCCCAAGCATCTTTGGCTGTAGTGCAAGATCCTATTTCTCTCAAAATTTCATTAGATACATTCATCTTAATGAAATGTAGAGCCATTCTAGCTCTCTTCCTATACTTAGGAATCTCAACCTGTGCTTGAGGCTCCTCCTCAACACCAAACACAATGTCCATAACATCCTCGAGTATCAAAATAGACTCCATTTTGAACTTCCAAATTGAGTAATTAGAAGTATTTAGTCTTTCATTTGCTTCTAGAAGATATCCTCCCAGAGGTGCCATTTAGATGAAGACTTCTTAGTTATTGGACTGCAATATGTTTGAGCTTGTTCCAATCAGACTTAATGTTGCTGCTCTCTTTCACTATAGGTATTTTCAAGGATGTACTACCTTCCTATGTGAAAAACTTGCAACTGTATTTGAGATGGATCTCAAATATTCCACAAAACAAGATTATCTAGATCAGACACACAAAGTGGATTGAGACACTTTATCAAGTTTGAATCCTACTTTTGGCACGTGTGAAATGCTTAAAAAAAAAACACTATTGATACACAAAAGTCTCAAAGGGTGTTCAATTACTTCAAACTTAGTCAAGATCTTCAATTTCTTGTGTAGGATGCTCAAAACAATGGACTCAGAACAAAGCAAGGTTGAATCAAATCAAAATGTAGTCACTCGGATTTTGGACCTATCTCTATCCTCTTTAAGAGCTTATAACTCTTGATAGACACATCAAATTGTTTGGTTTCAATTTCTATGGAAAGTACACATCATAAGCTTTTCATCAAGCTATAACACCACTATCTTTGGAAGATAGAAGGGACTGAAAATCTCTGATTTTCACACGTGCGAAATTCCAAAATTCCGTACTACCACTTTTCAGACCTGAAAATTCAGTTCCAATCCGATTTGATCCAACACACTTCAGAGAAAGGTGAGAGAAAGTGTAAAACTATTTTTTTGCTTGATTTAGCTCTCTATTTCTTGTACAATCAGAGATGTAGCATGCAAAGCTCAATTTGGCTCTGATACCATGACAAAATTTCCAGAATTCACACGTGTGGGGAAGATCCACAAGACGCTTTAAACAAAAACTATAGATGTAAAATTTCAAATATCGCTCTCAGGTGCAAACTGCAGGTCTGACAAGAACCTCAAGGCAATGTGCGCTCGAAAGAGATATTAGAACTTAGGGTATCGGATCCGAACGCATGAACAAAGAGCATATAAAGAATGAGATGTAAGGCATGTTGAAATGGAAAAATAATCTATCTTGACTTTAGGCTTGCTACAAACATTGTACCATGCAAGTATGTTGTTCATAAATGCAAATGCCAAGTTTGGCCTAGATAGAACTCGAGATATATGGATTTGACATATTTAGTTTGATGATTACAACTTGCATATAGATTGTAGACTTAGAATTAGCAAAAATATGCTAGTAGAAACTCGTGGCAATTCACATGCATTAATTGTGAGTGATCCATAGTGACATGCAAGGCATGCACAAAGTGAAATGGACACATGCATGATGATTTGTACATTTCTAGTTAGAACTAGAACACTTGGAAAAAGTAGGTAGAGATTCATGCATGAGATGTGACAAACTTTACATGGACTCTAGTTTCACTTTAGATGTCATCAAATGATGGATGGATGTGGTTCTACCTTGAGCTACCTCAAACTCCATAAATATGTGTAGCTCTTCTCATAATTTGTGATGAAGAACCAAAGCTTTGTAACTATCTCTTGCCATTTTCGATCCACACAATTTTTTGCTTGTTATCTCTCTATCTTTCTCTCTCTAACTCATGTTGAGACTAATGCCAATACACTAATTTCTTGTACTTTTGCTCATTTATGATTCATTGCTATCATTGTATGTTGCTTAGCATGCTAGATTGTGGTTAAGCCATAACTTTTGTACTAGATCTTGCTAATCAATCTAGAATCAGGTTATTGTGCTAATCATAAAGCTTAATTAGATCTATCATACATCTCTTTTTTCCCCTTTTCTTTTGATTCTTCCTTCTATTATTGAGGGTCCTAGTGTGGAGTCATTTTCTGAGATTTATCTCATATTTAAGACTCTGCTCAGTACTCCGTTATTCATATATTAGAATAAGAACATGATTCATTATCAGGACCTGATGGCACTCGACAAGCATAGTTATGAAGCTAAGCTTGACAGAATGTTCACCAAGTTACATAATGATTTCAAGTCTGTAGATGAGTGCCCAATTCACAATAAAAAATGTAGATTTGTTGATTTTCAGTCTGTTAGATATTTCTGACGATTTGAAAGCTGGCCCTTCCACTTCTGAAGCTACTTCTTCCAGTGGTACAAAGTTTGAAAAGTCAAAGATTGTAGATATAGATACTTTTTTTAATTGATATGAGCATTAATTTAGATGATTGTTCAAATTTTGATCCTGATCAAAATAGGACATTGCTTATAGGCCCAGCAACACCCACTACCCTTTCTCCTTCTGATAAATCTTTGGTCACTTTGCCTACTTATTGTGAAAGATTCAACTAGTTTCATCACATTTTGCAATATTTCCATATTTGGCATATTGAGGCCAAAACTTGTTTTAGACTTAGACGTTGACTTTTCAAAGTTCATTAGTCTAAATTTCATTTGAATAAACACTTTCTTGAAAGTGTGGGAAAGATAGAATGCGAGTTTGAGTAGATTCAATTTGAATAAGTTGGGTATATTGAATCTAGACCCAAAATTGGTAGGGTTAGCATTTTGGTGGGAAAGCCAAGTGGCCAAATAGGGTTTGGACCTGCTATAAAAGGATGTAACTCGTGGAGAGAGTCATTTTCTCTCTTCTCTATCTCATTTCATGCTTATACATGGTTCTCTTGGGTTCTACTATCCATTGGTGCACTATCTTGGCGATTGCTTGCAATTCTATGTGTAGAATGATCTATATTTGTTATTTTTGGATCCACACGTGTGAAATATAGTAGCTTGTTGGTTTTGTACGGACAGCAACAATACATAATCATTTCATTCAAGTTTGATCAAGTTCTATTAGTGTTTGCATCTCAAATTGTGTGTAGATGCTGATTTTTCTACATTGGTGAAATCGATAGTGTATTTCTCTTTCTAACCAAAGATCATTCAAGTAGATTGGATCTTAAGGATCTGAAATTATTCACATGGTATCAGAGCTTGTGTTTCAAGTTATGAAGGAGGAAATCAGATCTATCAATGATTTGGTGAAGATATCAAGTCTAGAACATGCTAGAGAGAATTCTACACCAAAATCGGATTTTTTGCTTTTGTAGATTGGATCTTTTGTAGATCAAAACACTAAATAGGTCAATATACTTGTTCAATTCCATTTTTTGAATTCACATGCTGGATTTGGCCGATTTTTGGATCATTGGTTCAGCCTAAGTGGTGGCTTATAGATTGCATATCAAATTTTCAGCATTTGCATGTAGATTTGGAATAGTCAATTTTTTGTGATTTTGTCAAAATCCTAATTTTGATTGGATCTCTAAATAGGGAGGTTGCTGGACTTCATTTGAGTGTGTTTCAATCTTAGGAAGTGGCAAAAGTCATTAGATTGAGGATAGATCATAGGTTGATCAAGATTCCATGATTCTATGTGTTGATTTGCTTGGATAAGTGCTAGAAGAGAATTTGTGAGATAGTTTCAAATCTTGGTGATTTCTTTTGCAAGAATTTGTTGTTGTTCAAAAGAGTGCTTTGTGCATTGAAACAAGGTGAAAGTGAAGATCAGGTCATTGCTACATGGCAACCTCAATTGGAGTCATGTTGGAAGCCAATGATAGGCTTACCTCAAGTAACTATTCATTATGGAAAGTGAGGATGGAGTCACTTCTTGAGACGAATGATGTTTTGGATATTGTTGTAGGTTTGGAGGAGAGACCAGCAACACAACAAGATCAATTGAGGCATGACAAGAGGGCCAAGAAGGCTCTACACATGATAAAGATGAATGTTACCAATGAACTTCTCAAGGAAGTTGGTAAGTGCACATCATCTTTGGAAGCTTGAAATTCATTGAAGAAGCTTTATGAATCCAAGTCTACTTCTAGAGTGTTGACTCTAAGAAGGCAAATCTTTTCTTGTTTGCAAAAGAATGAAAAAAGTCCAAGTACTTTTGTTTTGAGAATGAAAGCATTGAATGATGAGTTAGCTTGCATAGATGAAAGAATTAAGGAAGGAGAGCTTATTCAAGTGATTCTTAATGGCTTGTTGGATGCTCATGCTAACATTGTTCAAACTATTGCTATTCAAAAGACTTTGCCAAGTTTGATGGATCTTCAAGAGATCTTGATCAATGAGGAATATGGGCTTCAAGCAAGAGGTGGATCTACATCGACACTTCAAGAGGATGCTATGTTCACAAAGGGCAAATTCAAGGGCAAAACCAAAAGCAAGTGGTCTAAAGGGCAAGATCAAGTGGATGCTTATTCAAGTGGCAAAAAGAAGGATAGATCAAAGCTCAAGTGCTTCTATTGTGGCATCAAAGGACACTTTGCAAGTGAGTGCTACAAGAAGAAGAGAGATCAAGGAGACAAACAAGGTAATCTTACTCTTGATGAGGATGGTTTGGATGTGCAAGATGCAAATAATGATGCTTTTGTGATGTCTTCATGTATG
Source organism: Diphasiastrum complanatum (assembly GCA_029204225.1). Taxonomy (NCBI): domain Eukaryota; kingdom Viridiplantae; phylum Streptophyta; class Lycopodiopsida; order Lycopodiales; family Lycopodiaceae; genus Diphasiastrum; species Diphasiastrum complanatum. The sequence goes on along the minus strand of CM055107.1, from coordinate 14,124,018 downwards.
CTTGCTAATGACGGAGATCTAGATCCTTGGCGGATTGATAGTGGAGCAAGTTCACACATGACCTTTCACAAAGAGTACTTCACTTCTTTGTTGGCATATGGAGATGACAAGAGGGTGATCTACACGGCCAATGATGCTGAGTGTGCAATCAAAGGGATTGGCACAATTCCTATTTCTCTCTCTACAAATAGGAATGTTCATTTGGAGGATGTCTTGTTTATTCCATCTATTACCAAGAATTTTCTTAGTGTGGGCTAAGTAAGGGCCTCAAGGTGGAGTTTGATGGAGATGCTTGTTTGATCAAAAGGAAGGATGTCTTGATTGGAAAAGGTAAAAGGCAAGGGAAGTTGTTCAAATTTGATGCTTGTGTTATTGCTAACCAAGTTGGATGTGTTGCAAGGGAGCAAATTTCTATTCAAGAGGTTTGGCACAAAAGGATGGGACACCTCAACTTCAAGTCATTGGAGGTAATGGCAAGGAAGAAGGTTGTGATTGGTCTTCCAAGTTTCTTAAGTAATGACAAGCATGTTTGTGAGTCTTGTGCTTTGACTAAGTCACATAGACTACCTTATACTAGATCTATTTCTAGATCTACAAAGCCTTTTCAACTTGTACATTCGGATATTCATGGATTTACTACAATTAGCAATAGTGGAGCTAAGATGTATGTAACATTCATTGATGATTTTAGTAGATTTTGTTGGATCTATCTACTAAAGAGCAAGGATGAAGTGTATGATGTCTTTGTCAAGTTCAAGAATGCAAGGGAGAACCAATTCTCCACGAAGATCAAGTGCTTGAGAGGTGACAATGGTGGTGAGTACATATCTAACAAGTTCAAGGCCTTTTGTGATGAGCATGGGATCAAGAGGGAGTATACAACATCAAGGACCCCACAACAAAATGGAGTGGCTGAAAGGAAGAATAGAGCTTTATGTGAAAGTGCTAAAGCTATGAGGTTAAGTGCTAATCTTGACAAACCATTTTGGGATCAAGCTTTGTTGTGTGCCAATTTCTTGTGCAATAGGTGGCCGAGTGCTATTTGGATGGAAGGACACCTTTTGAGATGCTATTCAAGAGGAGGCCGAGTGTCAACTTTCTAAGAACCTTTGGATGCACATGCTATGTCAACATTACTCTTGATGATAGGAACAAGGAGGATGCATCTTCAAGAAGAGGTATTTTTGTTGGATATAGTGAGGTGAGTAAAGCCTACAAGGTTTACATTCCTTCTACTAACAAAGTGATTGTTGGTAGAGATGTCATTTTTTATGAGGGAAACATTCCAAAGGTGTCTTCAAGCATGATCAATGGTAAAGTAGATGGATCTAACATTCTTGATGTTGATGAGAAGGATCCTACTTTGGATGGTGGTGATGATGGACCTTCATCAAGTCAAAAGCCACGGAGAACATCAAGAGAAAGACAAGTACCTTCAAGGCTCACATATGATCAAAAGGGTAAGCAAGTTATTTTCTAGAAATTATGTTGCTTTCCTAACCTCTTTGGATGAGCCTACAAGTATAGATCAAGCAAGGAAAGAAGAGAAGTGGATCCAAGCAATGGATCTTGAGTATCAAGCTCTTATGAAGAATGGAACATGGAGATTGGTGGAGTTGCCTAAGGACAAGAAAGCTATTGGATGCAAATGGATCTTCAAGGTGAAGACAAACCAAGATGGATCTATCAACAAGTACAAGGCAAGGTTAGTGGCAAAAGGATATGCTCAACAACAAGGAATTGACTATGATGAGACCTTTGCACCCGTGGCAAAGATGGTAAGCATTCGAGTCATCATTTCACTTGCTACACTTTATGGATGGGATCTATGGCAAATGGACATTTCAAATGCATTCTTGAATGGTGATCTTGAGGAGGAAGTACACATGGAGCAACCCGAGAGCTACATCTCATCAACAAAGCCAAATCATGTGTGTCTTCTACAAAAGAATTTGTATGGCCTTAAGCAAGCACCAAGGAGTTGGTATGCTAAGCTTAACACTTTTTTACTCTCTCAAGGCTTTGTTATGAGTGAGTATGATCATTCACTTTATTATAGATTTTCTGGAAATGATGTTACCATCTTGCTAATCTATGTGGATGATATCATCTTGAGTGGTGGAGACAATCAAGATGTGGCGGATATCAAGAATGCTCTTAAGAAGGAATTTGAGGTGCATGATCTTGGTAATTTGCATTACATTTTAGGAATAGAAGTCATTAGATCTTCTCAATCTACTTTCATTTGTCAAGAGAAGTATGCTAGTTCTATTCTAGAAAGATTTCATATGGTAGATGCAAAAGCTATTGATACACCTATGGAGTCTCATGTAAAGCTTACTATAAGAGGTAATGAAAGATCCTTCAAGGACATTACTCTCTATAGAAAGCTAGTTGGTTCACTCATCTATCTAACCATTACTAGACCTGATCTAAGCTATTGTGTTGGAAGATTGAGTCAATTCATGCAAGATCCTAGTGAGGAGCATTGAAAGCTAGGAAAGCAAGTTTTGAGGTACATCATTGGAACTCAAGATTTTGGCATATTGTATGAGGGATCATCACCTAGTCTTTTTGGATATTCAGATTCGGACTATGCTGGAGATGTAATGGATAGGAAATCCATTAGTTCTTATTGTATTTTCATAGGTGATGGAGCTATATTATGGATGTCAAAGAAACAAGCCACTATCTCATTGTCATCTAGTGAGGCCAAGTACAAAGCTCTTACACATTGCACAAAGGAGATGGTATGGATCAAAAGGATGATCAAGGATCTTCACTTCCTAGATTTTTTAGAGAGCCCAATCATCTTTTGTGACAATCAATCAGCCCAAAGAATGGCATCCAATCCTATCTTTCATGCTAGGAGCAAGCATATTGAGATACAATATCATTTTGTGAGGGAGCGAGTCATTGCAAAGGAGGTGGAGCTTCAACATGTGTCTTCAAGGGAATGTGTAGCTGATATCTTCACCAAAGCACTGGGAAAAGACTTGTTCATGAAGCATAGCACTTCACTTGGAGTATTATCAAAGTCTATGCTAAAACTAGTTGAAGAGGGAGTGTGAAAGATTCAACTAGTTTTATCACATTTTGCAATATTTCCATATTTGGCATATTGAGGCCAAAACTTGTTTTAGACTTAGAGGTTGACTTTTCAAAGTTCATTAGTCTAAATTTCATTTGAATAAACACTTTTTTGAAAGTGTGGGAAAGATAGAATGCGAGTTTGAGTAGATTCAATTTGAATAAGTTGGGTACATTGAATCTAGACCCAAAATTGGTAGGGTTAGCATTTTGGTGGGAAAGCCAAGTGGCCAAATAGGGTTTGGACCTGCTATAAAAGGATGTAACTCGTGGAGAGAGTCATCTTCTCTCTTCTCTATCTCATTTCAGGCTTATACATGGTCCTCTTGGGTTCTACTATCCATTGTTGGACTATCTTGGTGATCGCTTGCAATTCTATGTGTAGAATGATCTATATTTGCTATTTTTGGATCCACACGTGTGAAATACAGTAGCTTGCTGGTTGTGTACGGACATCAAAAGTACATATTCATTTCATTCAAGTTTGATCAAGTTCTATTAGTGTTTGCATCTCAAATTGTGTGTAGATGCTGATTTTTCTACATTGGTGAAATTGTAGTGTATTTCTCTTTCTAACCAAAGATCATTCAAGTAGATTGGATCTTAAGGATCTGAAATCTTTCACACTTATATTATAGATAGTAATTCTTTTTTGACAATATCAAATATATCGGATCTTTTTTATTTTACTGAAGCTGAGACTCTTTGCATTTTGAGCAAAGAGCTTGATGAATTTTCGGGTATAATTGATTTTGATGCTGATGATCTTCTCCATGGTGTTGACGATGTATATAATGATAAGTTTTATTCAGGGAAAGATTGCTTGGAAATGGTTGTGGAGGAAATGCCCAACAAAGAAGATGATCTACCTTCTGAGGAGAAGTTTCTTAGAATCCAAAGTCAACTTGCTTTGCCACAATATTGACATCAAAAGGTGGAGATAATATTGATGGAGAGACAATAATCAAAGAAGACAAAGTCGAATGCGTAAGTTTTTGTATCTTATCATGTACTAGTAGATTCCTTATGTCAGATTATATACTGGAGCTTACTTTGTTTTTTTTTTTTTTTTTCATTTTAGAAAACAATTTTCCTTGATGATTTCACAATTCGTCAAGGAGGGCAGAGATCTTCTGCTGGAGAAAGAGATCATGCACTGGGGCACTATCTGAAGTTCTTCAAGAATAATGAGATAAATGTTGCCCATTCAAAGTTTCATCAACATGGTGACACTAACAAGGTGCCTAAAATAATTTTTGTAAAGAAAACTATTGCGGTTAAAATTTTAGGATATGGAGCAGTGAATTCCATGCTCACATCATCTCATTTTGCATTGTATGCTGCTTACGTGAATCTGAGTAAGCATGAAAACTATGAGCTATTGGATCCATATGAAAGAAAAAGGTTGTTGCATAATTCTAAGTTGCAACTTTTATTAAAGGTAGTATTGGAAGCAGAGTAGATACTACTGAATTGTACTTTGTAAATATTTTCATTTAATATACAAAATTTTATTATGTGTCTATTCCTATTGGCTTGTATAAATTTGCATGTTTTTTGAAATTTTTTATAATTTGTTGATTTTGTATTATGACGAATTTGGATTCTTCTGTAAAACCATTGGAAAAGTTGCAGTATATAGCTATTTTCTGTGCTAGTCCCGCCATGTTGTCTACTTTTATGAAATGTCGCTCTTGTTTGCCAATGAGGTTTTTTCATTCCTTGCGATGACCATATGCTAAGACTTCCACTATTTCTTGCAAAGAATGTCGAATGATGCCGTAATATGTGCTGCATGTCATAAAAACATAATCTAAATCAGTACCAAAAGTATCTAATTTAATTGCACATATTTGTCTATAGTAGTGTAACATCGAAATCTTACCATATAATGTGTTATATGATCAACACCCCATGCACTTCGAACTGCATCCACAAATTCACTGGTTGTTTTCTGTATCATTTGTACATCAGTATTTGAAAATTTATCTTTTTTCAAGTATTTCACCATGTTGTCTATTTTATTTTTATACTTCTACTTTGTGTATACGAGTAGAGTCTTCTTCTTTGAAATCTTGAGTTGCTACAAGAATTTCTTTCCAAATTGAGTATTGAATCTTGGATTGTTTGCCAGAATAATTTGATAAAAATCTTCGAGCTTTGGATCCTCCAATGCTCGGCTTTCATGGAATATTTCCTATTTTACCTGATAGCTTGTCATCTTTTTTTATTTTAACGTGGCCTTTATGTAAGCCTGCTTTGAACAACACATTCTCTAATATCGAAATAGCTTCCTTCGCAGAGGCCTCTGGCTCGAAATTCCATGCAAACAAGATGTGAAGATATACTATTTTTTCTATAATATGTACCTCTGTATGCAATGTACAAATATGATCATTTTGAAGAGAAATCGGTAGTACAGGTTTCCAATCAGGATCTTCTCGATCTCTTCGTATTCTTGTACTCCTTGTCATGTCTTTTGCTATCTTTATGCAGTACAAACAAGGGTGTTTAGAGTTAGCGCCATGGGATACATTAAACATACATTTTAATGTCTTCAGATCTCCTGCTAAATGCCATTCAATGTTGAAAGTGCCAATTCCAGGAATATTGAGTGGAACTCCCTCCATGTGATTCTTTATGGTGGCAGGATATGATGTTCTATTAAATATCCATGAGAGAATGTCATGTTCTTCTTTCATCACCTATAAGAGAATACAAAAACATGATTGGCCTCATAATATTAACATAGAGAAGATTTCCCAAATGAAATCCATATTAAAACGATTATCCCTATTGATTATGCGAAGGAACTACTATACTTGAAATGCTGCCAACCACCAAATATCATTTTTTGATTGAACACTGAAATTGAGGTCTTCTGAGTCTTCTGAATTTGAAAGTGCTCCATTCATGATCATGAGACTGACTCTTTCCATTTTTTGTCCTTTTATAATTTCATATTCATCTAACTTGAGAACAACTATCAACTTGTTATTGACATTCTCATTTGTGTGAAAAATTGCTTACATTGGCAAATCTAGCCATGTAGAATATTGTACATTTTGTCAATATCGTTTGTTGATTACTTGAATTGCCAAAGTGCCACTTGTACATACACACCTAAAGTAGGTTACCACAAGTCAAGAGGAGTGGTTGTGTCCATTTGATAGTGATTCCTACTTTGTAGGATCTAGACCATGATTTATGATGAGATTTGTACCTACCATGCACATACCAAGCATGACTCTTGGATCTAGACTAGGGTTTTCACATTAGGACAAGAAAGTAGAGTCTACTTCCTTATTACATGCTGGATTTTCACCTAACTTAGCAAAGGAAGTGTGTTTTACTATGTATTCCCATTCTCCATAGTGAGAAGATAGAAACTTTTTGGAGCCTCAAGGAGAAACTCGAGTTTCCTCTCATTGTATGGTAATTACTCTTGATTTCCAATGAACCCCAGCTTTGGCACTTTGTAAACACTGTCTACATGTTGGTTGACTATAACTAGGCCAGATTTGAGTTTTAGTGTGCACAAATTGAGTCAATACATGCAAGATCCAAAATTTTGTCATTGGAAGTCAGCCAAAAGGATCTTGAGATATGTTTCCTCCACATTAGACTATGGTCTGATCTACAAAGGACGATCTAACATTGGTTGCATTTTCAGATTCAAATTTTGCAAGTTATAAGGTGGATAGAAAGTCCACAAGTGCTTACACCATCTTTATGGGAGGCAATCTTGTATCTTGGTTATCCAAGAAACAAGATACTATCTCATTATCATCATGTGAAGCCGAGTACAAGGCCCTTACAACAACCACCAAGGAAGTCTTGTGGATCAAGAAAGTAAGGTGCATCAAGGATGAAGATCTACCTATTGTCAAAAATGATAATATCTCGGCACAAGCTCTTGCAAACAATCCAATATTCCATGCAAGAAGCAAGCACATCGAGGTAGCACACCACTTTGTAAGGGAGAAAGTCATTGGGAGAGAGATCACCTTGGAGCATATTGGATCATCATCATGTATTGTAGGTTTTCTCACAAAACCATTTCTCAAGAATGCTTTTATCAAATTAAATCTTGGCTTGATTTTAAAATCCATGATAAAATAGATAGATATCTTTTAAGGAAGAGTGTGAAAAAATGTAGAAGCTATCTATCTAGGATCTTGAGTTTTGGTGGTGCTAGGCTACATACACTTCCATGTACACTTGTAAATATGCTAGTAGTCAAGATTCATTTAATGTTTTGAGCAAATTATGATCTAGATTAGCTCGAGTTATTGTAAGTTGCTTACACTTGGCATGATGGTAGAGACAACAAGGATGATGCACCTCATAATGTCATTTTCCCATGTGGATCAATAGGAGCACAAGATGTACCAAAAGTGGTCCAATCATTGAGCTTTGTTTCCACCTATCTTGGATCTCGAGCCACTCTATGAGAAAGGGAGAGCTTGTATTGACACTTAGTTTTTTGATGAGAGAGTAGCTCCAACACTTAAAAAAACATTTATGTTCTCTCTCTACTCGAGAGCAACAAGCTTTTTACTTAGTTTTTTTTGTCAAGTGTGATAATACTATGTGAATAATAGATTTTGGATTGTGGATGCATGCTTATGTGCCCTTGCCTTGACATTGTCTAGCTAGACTGCTTGCATCAATCAAGAGATAGATTCATGTGGAATCACACACACCTTAGAAGATCAATCACATCATTTTGGAAGTCTTCACACATGTGAGAATGTTGACAATTTCTAGGACTTAAAAAAACAATATATAAATATTTGTCCATTATTTGTTCTAGCTCCTCTTGAGTTAACTCTCCTTTAGAAGAAGAAACTTTTGAGAAAGGGGAGGAGAAGCCGACAAGGAATAAAATTCCATGTGAGAAGACTCTGAAGCGGTGGTCTAAACAATCCTCATACACTCAGCAAGAAATCAGGTACGAGTAGAAGCAATATGCTTGTGAACACGTAATTTGATAGGCTTCTACTACTTTCTTTCCTTTTAGAAATTTTGTGGAAATTAGTTTTGTCCAATGGGAGATCTACTAGCATTATCAACACAAAAATTAGAATAACGCTCCCTAAGATGTTTCAAAATCACAAAGTCTTTAGACATGATAGTAACACGCATACCATGCACGATTAGAATAAATGTATCCTTTAAAAACTATGCCAAATAATCCTCTACAACACCTTGCAAGGCCCACAAGGAAGTGGTGGTGAATCTATGTTGTGACCGAGGGATAAAGTCACATTTTTCACAGATTAGCTGAATGGATATTTCATTCAACTCAGTTGTCCTTTGTTGGTTTTTAGTCTTAGTGCTACGACGAACAATAGACTTTACCCAAGCTGTCATATTGGAAAGAGGAAGTAGAATAAAAAACAGAAAAAACAAACCTAGAATATCAATTTCAAGCACGAAATAAAGACGTCAACAAATTGTAGGTTATTTATGTGCTTGAAACCAATATTTGATGATCATTTTGGATTCTTTTGTAGATTAATTTGATAAAAGTCTACGAGCTTTGGATTCTCAATGTATGGATTATTTTTGTAATTATCTAAAAGCTTGTCATCATTTTTATTTTAACATGGCCTTTATGTATGACTAGTTTAGACAAAACATCTTCTTCAAAAATTCTAGGTTGAAATTGCCAATTCTAGGAACACTTAGTGGAATTCCCTCCATGTGATTTCTGATGATAGCATGATAAGATGTTTTATCAAATATTCATGACAGAATGTCATGGTCTTCTTTCAGCACCTATAAACAAAATCATGGGATTTAAATTTTTTTTTATACTTGTGCAAATGTTTCATTTATCATTCTTAAACATTGTGGCATATGCTTCTTTACTAATGCTAGAAAAACCACATGCACTTTAAACCATCTTCAGCAATCAATGCAACTTTGCACAGCAAATATGATGCTCACAAAATAGTAAAATCTACTCATTGTATTTTTATTCATCACACAGTTTTAATTGTGTCACCAAATAAAATTCGGTATGTTGCAATGATTGTAGATCAATAGGACACAATTGTCTTGATGACCATAAATCTAAATGCTTTAGCTTTTCCTCTTTACAATCGATCATATCAAAAGCTAATAATATCGATTTTTTTGAATTCCTTGTCCTAACTATAGTGAAAGATCCATATGATAAAGTTAAGTCATCAGTAAGAAATAGTAATAAACACTACGATGACACTAACAAATGAGTTTCAAAGTATAAAAAAACTCAAATATAGTAAACAGCTCACCTGAATATATGGATATCGCATATTCATATTCATTTGTGTTGCGATCAGAGATGCATTAAGAAATTACAAAAAAGGTATTTTGATTATTTTAATATTTTTGTTCTCTCCTACATGGCTTTTCTTATAGGGCCCTTTTTGGGCTCATCATTTCTCCAATGTGCCAAATGAGACAATAGGTTGAGCACCCAAAACAAGGATACAAAAATTAGTGCCAGGCAACAAGGACATTTGGGAGTCCCAAACACACCAAAACAACATAACATCAAGTCACAATTAATTGTGAGCCACATTCAAAGAACACCAACAAAATTCGTAAAGTGGTCGAGCAGGCTCAATTCCTATGGGTTGACCAAGGTTCCTACCCTCTTACATGCCTTGGCATGCAATATCATTTCTCATCTCGTGCAACAAAAAAGAAAAGCAAGTGGGGAGCCTGCGACATGAATAACTACGGAGAAGAGATGTCCATCTTATACGTCGCGTGAATGATTCTATTGATATTTCCAAGTACTTCATTGATTGCGGCTCTTGTAAAAGTTGTATTAAAAGACATTTCAAGGACAAATAAATAAAACTTGTCAAAACATTCCAAGTAAAGAAGTGATTTCATCACCTTCATGCAGATCAACTAGATCCAAAGAAGGCTAAACTGCATAGAAAGGATTTTTTATGCAAGAGTTTCAGGCACCTTCTTTCCCTTTCTTGGATGCGGTTTCTGTAATAATTAGCAAAATAAACTGCAAACATTAAGCTGAAAAAAACTTGCAAGCTAACCCTAAGATCAACATAAATCAAAGCACGGTTGGCTGACATCCAATATTCTAGGAAAGAAGAATGGCCCTGGCATAATTATGGCTGAAAATGAGCCAACTTCTGTAGCATATATTACCTTGACAATAACCTTCACTTATTAAAAAAAAAATTCCAACACTAACGCTTCTTCCAAATTTTACAAAAACTTCAACAAAATCTGCATAGGTTCATCACGGTTCATCTATGAAAATGATACCAAGGTCATTATCAATGAAAGATCTGAGAACAGAGAACCATGAGCTCTCAGCTAGCTATCTGCCACCCAAAACAATGTGGCCAAAATCAATCTTGTTTGAGTACCAAACAGTCAACCTCAATTTGTACCACAATTTTGTTGTCCCCAAAACTATATACAAATTTGGGTGTTCTGTGTTTTCTTGTCTTCATTTATGAACACTGCAGTGGGCAATACAGACTGCAAATTTGAAGGCCTATAGAATAATTTCTTCCTGCACACTTTGACTGAGAGTCTTATGGGATAGCACTACAGAATTAATGATCACAACTTCATCCTCCACTGTTACATCTTCACCTGCAAAAGACCACCATTTACTATAAAGAATGATGGATTTTCAAACCTGGAATCATCTAGAAAGAAGCCTATTTACCCATTTGATAATTACAAATAGCAAAGGAAAATAGAGCATAGAGCCATAGACACATGAATGAATGCTGACAAAAAGGAGATTAAAAAATATCTTCCTGACCAAGAATTGTAATCCCAAGTTTTGCCTTGTAGTCGCCTCCACCCTATGTGCAATAAAAGAAAGTGAGAAAAAAGTAATTTACCGGGATAAAAACTTTGACAATAAAACATGATTTAAATCACACAATATGCTCTGAAGCCAAATGACTATGCTCCTAGGAATCTGAAAAGATGCAAGTCATAAACTGAAGATCTTGACTGTACGTATGACATAGCCCAAGCACTCCACATTACGTGCATGCTTCCATATTACTAGGCAAATTTGCAAACAACCACAATCACAATCACATTCTCTACCTGCTATAGAACCCCCTATTTCACCTCCTTAGCCCTCCTAGTAGGTAAGATCATGTGTTATATGAGATGTCTTCAATAAGTGTACATGAAATAGTGAGCCGAAGCTTCATTGACACCAGGCGTAAGGGCTTTGAACAAAAACGTAAGATAAGCACAGAACTATCTGACATACTTTTTCATTTGAATAATAACTATGGTCAGGAGCCTCTATCTACAGCTGTAGAAAAACTAATTGAAGAAAAGAGCCACTCTGCAAACGATCCACTTTGAACTGCTAAAATAAACTAGACTCGTCCAAACAATAAACTTACACTTATAAGTTCCTGGAGAAGATCAATCAAAATGGAAAATGTAAAGCATGACATGGATCGCAGTAGAGCACATAGTTATTAAAAGGAGATTAGAACCTGAAAAGAGAGGAAACTTGTAGATCTATTTGCAAACACGAGTGAGTCGAGATTAGGGCACAATTACAACTTTAAAACTGGAACTACTGCTAAATATTATGCCCACACATAAAATTAAGCCCCAAGTCTCGCTTGAACTGTTGTATCTAGGAAAACTAAACATGCCTGAACTCGAGCCCATCTGCCCACAGAAGATTTCCATCCAACAATTGAGTTCATGATAATTGCATTTTCCTGTAGGACATCCCCAAAAGAAAATGAAAACTCATGCTAATTCCAATCCATAAACATCCTTAACTAGGATAAAGTTAAACATAAAACTAGCAAGATTGAAATGATGAAAGATTGCAATTCAATAAGCCAAAGACACCCAACCTTTACTTCCACGTCATCCAATATGATGCAATTGACAAGTCTAACTCCAGGACCAATCCGGGCATTTGCAGATATGGAAACGTTAGGACCAATCTGCACTTTCAGATTTGTCACAGGTAGAAATTTAGATGCTGCTATGAAGTCAAGATCGTTACTAAAACTACTCATATAAACAGTTTAGGCAACAGGTACAACTTCTCATTACCTTGGCAGTTGGATGCGTCTTTGCTGAAGGATGGACAAAGACATCACCGACAATGGTGGCACCTCTCTTTCCATCACCTTTGGCTAGAAGCTCAGACGATGTGCTTCGATACTGAGCAAGATAAAGAGATGAACATCTTATAGACATCCTACAGAATCGTGCATCAGTGTGAACCTCAGACCAAAAAGCACAATCCAAAATAAAATGAAACAAAAATAACCTTTGTCACCAAGCATTCCATACTGAAGCAAGACAGGCATTAGAACAGGCATTTGCAGTTCAGGATCACTAAAATTCAATAGCTATGAAAGGAGAATCTAGGTAATATTCACCCCGGAACTTTTATTTGTTCCCAAAAGTCTTTTGTTTCGAACGTGTACAGTTTCCTCTTGCCCGCTAATGGACTGAGAATGTCCTGATCCATCCTCACAAAATCGGTTTGAACAAACCTGCAACAAACGAGTAAAGCATCCCAAAAAAACAAGTCATAAGTACCAAAGTTTGCTTGATTGTGCTATGCGTTTCACTTTTCTTTTTTACTTAGTGACAAGCAATCTGTGTGCTTCTATTAATCTATAGCGTGATCTAGTTTGACTGCTTACAAACCATCACAAAATGCAGTAAGCCTAATCTTTTCAAGCTTTTGGCTGGGTTTTCCTAGTTTCTACATAGGTTTCTTGGCCCATATGTATTCCTCTATTTGATTCCAACATCACTTGCTGAGATACTTATGCAAAGCTATGTGACGAGGTTCTTAAGTGGCTGCCAACTGCAAACATATGATTTTCAACTAGTTATGGATGTGTTTAAAGTGAATCATCATCAAACTTTAACAACAAGATTAGCAGCTCTCATGTATTATTACATCAAATAATTTCTTTTGATGTAAGTTCTAAGAGACTGCAAATTTTTATCCCCAATGTTGGAATTTCTCCACTTACTTTGTTGCTGATTGTAGGGCCTCAAAGCTGGATAAGCGCCGCAGGGTTGCTGAAAACAAAAGAAAACATCATATCTTGCACATTTTATGGATAAACGACTTAAAAAGAGAAGAGAACTTCATGAAGTTTAACATAATACATTATTGTTGTTAACTTGCTCGGCAATTCAAGCTTTATGATGACTTACATATGTAAACTTACATGCACATGTCAAGCTTTGAAGTAGATAACAACTTTTTGATTTAGTAATTAGCTTGACGTTACCTAATAAAGGTATCAGATTTAGGAATGTGTTTTTTGCTTTAGCATTAGATAATACTAGGAGAATATTATATGAGACTAGCGCCCACCTCCACAACTGTTAATACGATTTGATCACTCCTATCTTAAATTCTTTCCATAGTTCTAAAAACAACCGACCTCTGTCCTTTCGAGCTGAGCAGACATCCTGTATCGCAAGAAAGATCTCTGGGGTGAAAATGTATACACCACAGTTGATGAAATCGCTTACCTGTCATTTTAACCACATGATGAACATTTGGATGTACTACCAACCAAATCACATCCACAGCAGGTGCAAGTGCCTGTGGAGAAGATTTGTTGACTAAAATGCACATTCAGATTTTGACCATAGTTAGTTGCTTACATTTTCACAAAAAACATACTATATCACACCTTGTGACTGACAGCTCCTGTAAGACATATTATATCATTTTACGTTAAGCATGAGTGACAGCCTTACAAAAGTCTCTGGCTTTTCAGCATAGTGGAGAAGTTCTCCAGTTTCAGAATCCGCAACAATTTCACCAAATTCGCGAGCCACCTCAGGTGAAACCTGGAAGTAAGACGCAAGGAACGCCTTTACCTTTGTTGCTTGATAGAAACATGTGGACCATTGACAACCTATGTGACCCAATCAATGAGCTAGTCTGGCTGTTACCAGGAGGACTGCAAAAATCTACACGTAAGAATGAGCAGCAACATGCTATGTAAGGACTAACGGATACATACCTTTTTCACTAATATGGTGCCCATCCCTTTATAACGGTGATGACTAGCTGAAATTTGATGAAAGAACAGCACATCACTAGGTGATTCACATATTCATATCAAAATAAATGTCCTGATTTAAAACAACATATCGTGATTGAAAATTGGATGGGATATATGTAACACATAGGAACTCGGTAAGTTTGCCATGTCAATAGACATTCAGTATGGGTTGACAAAACTTACCAAGCATCTCAGATAGAGGAAAGCTGCAGCAGATATCACAGTTGAGCACAAGGATATCTTTCTGAGTACACAAAAATCAACGGTGAAGCACATGAATGTAAACCATGCAACCAAAACTATATCAAGACACCCGTTTCTTATTAGATAGCAAAATCTGCTAGCCAATGACAATGCCATTCTAGTGCATCAATCATGACAGATGCTACAAAAACTTTGTGTTGATGACCTAGAGAATGCGCGGGCCATAGATTGTTAGGGCAGAATCACAAAGACGTTTATAGCACTTTCAAAGAAAGCCAGTACTCTTACTGGATCATCTTCTAGCAGTAGATTTTGAAAATGATAAAGACCACCTGCTGAGCCATGGGGTTTTTCCTCTCGTAAATACCTGGAAAGCAGAGAACATAATGAATTTAGTCTGGAAGATTCATTTACACTAACTATAATCAACAAACACAAGTTGAGAACAGAAGTTGTTGGCAGTTGGAAATCCAAGATTCTACTGTGACCCATGTTATAAACCAAAATCTGGATATTCTTGTATAAGACATTTGCGCGTAAATTGCACAGTGGCACTTACCTTACAGGAATCTTTAGCTCATTAGAGAGGGCCGAAGTGTATAAAGCGAATTCTCGCTCCTCATAATATCCTATCAAGTATATATGCGCTAGGTTTGGTATCTGTTGACACAAGTTTCTCTACAGTTAGGTGAGTTTCATTTTGAAATAAGGTAGAAAAAGAATGGATAGAACTCGCACGAGGCAATAAAGCTTCTACATCCAAACTCGATCTCATAAGTTCACCTTTCTGCAAGCAAGGATTGGATGGTGAACCATAGGCAGCCCAGCCAGTGGAAAAAGTGGCTTTGCAAGATTCAGTGAAAGTGGCCGAAACCTTGTTCCTGAAATGGGAGCCGTAACGCTCATCAGAGTCAAGGGGCAAGTCGCAAATCGAACTTGCTATAAAGGATCAAAGTAGTTTTAACTATTGTTACTAAAGCTTGCCAGGAATCCAAAACACCTTTTGTTGGTCCTCCAACTAAAATCACCGCAACCGTCTTGTCGTGGTTTTCGGCCATTCTTAAGCCACCCAGTCAGCGTCGATCTTACGAGCACTAAACTGCGAATTTCACTACCAATGTCATTCAAGTTCTTATCGTCAAACTCAAAAGAGTATAAGTCAAATTGCCACATGTGATGCTTTCTTGAACTAATAATATACATGCAACACGAAAAAACAATGCTTTCTTGAATGTAGATAGCTGCTAAGACTGCAGCACATGAGGAGATCTAATGTTTGACCTAAGTTTATGAACGTTGAGGCAACCGGTCGGCTAGATCTTGAAGTATATTATCATGCAGTCCTCAATAGAAAGGGCACAGAAAGCTGCCAAATCATTCTTCCCAGGGAACTCTATGGACTGTACTTAAACATTCAGCAGCAGAGCCCCAAAACAAAACGCAGAAGAATCGCCAAGGCAAGAAAGGTGAATGATAGAGGTGCCGCTTTCTATCTGAAGCTCCACCACTTGGTCGTCCCTCACAAACCTATCGTCTAACAATAACAAATTATAATAAACAAAGTTCTTTTAAAAGTCATACTATTTTCAAGACGCTGTGAAGGTGAGGAGATTCCGGCTTTCCAGATGTTACAAAAATTACATTAGAAAGATAGCGGGGTCAAATCTTTTGAGCAGAGTGTTTTCTTCGCATGCTTATGAGCGAAATTTCCAGAGCAAAAACAGAACAACAGAATGGCCAGATCAAAACCTGACAAGGAGTAGCCAACTAGCAGAAAGCAGAGGGACGTTTGGCTCATCCAAAGGGTCTGAGCCAAGAGATGATAGATGCCATCACCACGCAATTGTTCCCTACACCAAACTCCAGCGGAACGAAACCTTCAATCAATCATCAAATTCAAGGGTAAAGATTCGAAATGCCAACATCACGCACTGTATCATCCACACAATTATTGAATCGAAAATTCGCGGTACAAATCTTCAATCAACCATCAGATCTAAGCAAAAACATTATTCTTACCATTATCACTGTATGATCAACGTTCTAATTTAACTCCAATAAACCGAAACCTTAAATCAACCATAAGCAAAAACATTATACTTACCATTATCCCTGTATGATCCACGTTCTAATTCAACTCCAATAAACCGAAACCTAAATCAACAACAAGCAAAAACATTATACTTACCATTATCACTGTATGATCCATTCTAATTCAACTCCAATAAACCGAAACCTAAATCAACCATAAGCAAAAACATTATACTTACCATTATCACTGTATGATCCACGTTCTAATTCAACTCCAATATTCCGAAACCTTAAATCAACATAAGCAAAAACATTATACTTACCATTATCACTGTATGATCCACTCTAACTCAACTCCAATAAACCGAAACCTTAAATCAACCATAAGCAAAAACACTACACTTACCATTACCACTGTATGATCCACCTTCTAGTTTAACTCCAATAAACCGAAACTTTAAATCAACCATCAGATTCAAGGAAAACTAATATCATGAATGCCATCATCACATCATCCGCGCAATAATGAAGCTCCAGCAGAACATAGCCTCGAATCAAGCATCAGATCAAAGGCAAAACAAAACTATTATGAAAGCAATCAATAATAAATATCGTTGCTATGCAGATAATCGTCTGATTCTGACGAACTCCAGCAAGGCTGTCTGCTGCGATTGCGACAGACAAAAGGAACGTAGAAAAAAAAACCCAAGTGCTTTAACAATAATTATACTACCCAAGCCAAGTGTGCCTCTCCGGCGAGGTCGGACGATTTGGGTGACGTCCGATGATTAGGATGGCGGCCGATGGTTTAGGAAGAAAGTCGATGGTCGTTGACGGGGTGGCCGATGTATGTGTGTGTATGTACGTGGTCGAAATTTGTATGTATGTGGCCGAAGTGTGTCCGTTGATGGCGGGTGGCCGATGAGAGGTGTGTGTGTGCTCGCGCGTGATGCATAGAGAGAGAGAGAGAGAGACCTCACAGATCTCGCACATCTCGCCTCTCTAATATCTCACATATCTCGCACAACTCGCATATCTCGCATACTCAGAGAGAGAGTCCGGGTCAAAAAGAGGCCGAGAGAGACCTTCGGGACCTTCGCATATCTCGCGCATCTAGCAGTCAGAGAGAGGCCGAGAGAGACCTTCGATACCTTTGCATATCTCGCATATCTTGCATGATATGTTGTATCAAATTGGCCAACGATACGTTGTATCAAATTGCAACTACTCACATTTCCACTTGGTTAGACACTATCATTTTCTAGTCTAGATTCTTCACTAATTGTCAGGTCCCATTCCTATAACACCCAACGGGGTTGGCTCAGTTGGTTGGCTTGGCATCCAAAGTTTCTTTGGTCCCAGGTTCGAGCCTCCCCTTGGAAACCAAGAAGCATTCCTATAACACAAATAAACAAGTGGCATACACATTTATTAAGCCTTGTAGCAAAGACAAATTTTTGAGAATTATTAAGATTTATCTGGTGTCCGTGAGAACAAAATAGTCACTTAAGAGGTGTTTAAAAAATCCTATTTCGTACACTCAATTGAATCATATGTTTCATGTGCTTCTAATTATATTCATTAAATTCAAAGTAGCTCGATGTACGCTAATGGAAAACATTTTGTGCTAGCATAAAATGCTTTGGGGAGTTTGTAAATACAACAATTCTAATAGTTGTATGGTGCACTACAACCACCGTTGAGCTTCTAGTGAGGTGCTTGAAGGAGGCAAAAAATAGCCCCCACCTCTTCCATGACTTAGAAGCTTGAATTCTAGTGAGTCTACATATTGTGAGAATATCCAACAATCAAGGAAGGGGGTTATCATTGTGGTTTTGTACTTTGTATCGTGTTTTTACCCAGTTAAATATTGATTTATGGTGTGTGTCTCAATAAAAGAATTAGTCGAATACGAGTTGTCTATGGCTAATTTCAAGCACATGTCAAATACAAATTCCATAGAAATGAATCAGATCATTTGTCCATCTCGTGATTTCTAGATAATTGACAACTTATCTGTAAAGTAAGCCATCAAGTTGTCTTTCACAAGTTCATTATCCTCAGTCATCATTCATAGCATTAAGAGTGATAAGTACTTGCAATAGCTCGTGATTCCCAAAGGGCATCCCTCAGTATGCACTTGTTTAACAACCTACTGCTGATAAAGCAGCATACCTTCACCCTTTTACACATTATTCCTAAAAAAAGTTCAAGGATGGCTACATTTGTTTTCTTGCAGGAGGACCCATTTCATGGAATAGTAGGAAGCAGAAATGCATTTCATTATCCTTTACAAAATCAAAATATGTCACAGCTACGTCAATAGTAAAGGAGATTTTATGGCTTAGAAGACTACTACAAGACCTGAGATTCCCACAAATTGGTCCAACTATACTCCAGTGCGACAATCAAAGACATTGCACTAAGTTACTGTCACATCGACAGTATGTTGGCTGACATCCTGACAAAACCATTGTCAAGGGACAAATATTCTACTCTAGTAGAATTGTTAAATCTCAATTTGAGTCCAGATTCGTAGCAGCAAGCTTAAGGGGGAGTATTGGAATTCTAATCTTCTCCTACTCATTCCTTCGCCCTCCTTCTACTCTCAAGAATTCTATCTCTCTGAATCAGTCTGCAAAATACACGCAAAGTCGAATAAGGCAGAACCGCAAAACCATCACTAGATTACGGTCTGACCGAATGTTTACAGATAAGCACGACTCAAACCGCAAACCTCAAACCGCAAGGGAGTCATTAAAACCCGTAGGTTACTATCTACAAGCACTTGCAAAATCCCGTCGACCACCGCAAGTGACCTTCTTATGATCTCCTACGATGAAAGCTATGACCAGAGTCAACTTTCCTCAACCATTTTTAAACGTAAGCAACCTACTTACGATTATCAACGAAGTCGACCAGCAACGACGATTTACGAGTTCCTACGAAGTCACCTAACAGCGGTTGACCCATCTCATCGTTTAGCTCCATAAGTTATCATTTACAGTTGTCAACAAACGAAGCAAACAATCACCTACAAAGTAAACGATCAACAACCGATCGAACAACCAACGGTTGTTCAAACGATTGCGGACAGACTATGGCCATCACGGCCTACATTCTGGCACTACGACACATATGGAGGATACGTTACTCTGTACTTCTCCTTCTTCACGACACTCCAATAACGGATCTACGGATCTTGTTTAAATGGTAAACGGTTGTTAATCATCTTGTAGAGTAATTACAATAAATCAAGAGACCCTGACATCTATAAATATGTATATGAGCGAAGAGACTCGGGTGATAGGTGTTGTTGAATTGAACAATCCAGATACACAGAGTGATCAAAACGACCAAAAGGTCTTAAGTAACTAGCTCCTTAGAGTTAGTGATTCATACACATAGAGAGAGAGAGAGCCATAACTGTAGCTATTGTTTTAGAATCTGTAAGTAGGAATATGCGCTTATCAGTGCTACTGTATTGTGTTTCGATTCTCTCATTTACACAGATTTGCTACTGTTCAATTATGAAATTCTCTCTCACTCTCTTGCACACAAACACGATTATTAGAGACAAAGGATCGCATGGCTGTCCAAGATGCCTAATGCTTCGCAATCCTACTATTACGGCAGTCTCAGACTCCTACTTTGATAATCCAAAAGAATAACAAGCTTTTGATTCTGTTCCCTAGTCAATCCACGTTCCTGAACTCGTAGTTATTACTATGTTCATAGTCTTCATTGTTTTTCTTACTGTTGGTAGAGACATCCATTGTAATCGTCTCTTGTGTTCTTCTTTCATCATAGCTCCGCTGCAGTCGCAATCAATCGTAGACCAAGCATTTCACATCATACACCAACAACAAGTGTGATCTAAATTGCTTGCTTTCACTTAATACAACACATTGTAGATATGTTGTAGTGAGAATTTGGGCAAACTTGTGATGCAATGCAATTCATCTATCTAATAGTGTCTTTCCATGTCACCCTTCACATGTCACCCATTCACTTGTGAGCTGCATTGTGCATTCCATAGCTAAACAGGTGACTCATTCTCTCCAACACCTAATTTTTTTTAATCCTACAAACTAGTTCACCTCACCGTTCTCCTAAATTAGGTTACTTTCTATAGGTGAACATGTAACATGGAAAGGTGCTCTAAGGCTTTTGTATAGGGGAAGGCCTCTTTCGAGGGCCTTCTATGCTTGGAGGCGCCTGAGGGCTGCGGTAGCTCTTCATCTTTGATAGGATCAACTATGAATTCCTTCACTCTTAAGACAAAAGTATGTGCACTCTCTCCTTTCTTTTGATAGCATTTATAGATTTGATTTTTCAAAGCTAACATCCTAGTTTGGTTCTTGAATTCATAAACCTTTTGCAAAGTCTCCCAAGATTCTTGAGCCGAAGTGCAATCTCCTACCTCTCTTAAGAGTTCATTTGCAACATTCATTTTTATACAATGTAGTGCAATATTACACCTCTTCTTGTATTTGGTCTTCTCTTGAGGATGAATAGGTTCATCCTCCTCTCCATTCACAATATCCATTAGATGTTGCATGATCATGGTGGATTCCATTCTAACTTTCCATATGGAATAGTCGTTTGTTAAGCCTTTCATTAGTGTCCAAGAGGAATGCATTTATTGATGCCATTTCTTCTCCTAATCAAGGACTTGACACAAATAAAGGTAACTTCTATTGATTTGATTGAAGGTATACCTTATCCCACTTCTTATTGACGTGAAAAGATCAGTTATAGACTTACTATAAATATTCAAGAATGATCTTGAACAAAATCAAATCATGGAATACTAGAAACAATGCATATGCTTGATTGAAGTAGACAAAACTAGTGAAATTGCCCCTCTTTCCACAAAGAACATAAAAGCTTCCAAATGATCTGATAAAGAGTGAATTTCGGTAGCCTAATAACCTTCCAAAATCACTTACAAAAGATATAAATGGAACTTAATGAGGATGCAACACAATCTACTATCCAATCACAAGCAAATTTGATCAGAATAGATGAAAAATTGATCAATTTGATGCATAAGTCAAGCAATGGTTGGACTGAATCTAAATCACTTTAGGAGGTGTCCTTAACACCTTAGAATAGCCTTGAAGAGTCCCCAAATCTCTGATCTTCCCTCTCCTTGAATTCTAGTAAGCATCCTCTATGAAATCACCTCCAAAACTCGCCTAGAAATCAATGCTTGGAGCAAGCAAAACTTGCTATCTTGGTATTGTGGATTGAATTTGACTTTGCCTCTGGTTCTAGACACCTAAAAACCTGCAAATGAAGTCACACAACACCAATCTCCAATGGAATAGACTCACTTTGAGTTCTAGAATCACTGCTAGATGCTAAGATCCAATCTACACTAGATTTAGATAAAAAATGAGATCAAATTGAATGATGAACAAGGATTTAGCTCATTTCAACATTCAGGCTCTGATACCATGTGAAAATTAGCAAAAAGAGATCCTAAAACACTTGAAATGACGAGGGTAACAATATATTATGATTCCATAATGCTAGCACAAGGTGCCCATCAAAATCCATCAAAAATCTATGCTTGAACCTCACTAAATGGCCCAAATTTTTTAAGAAGCCTTCACACGTGTGAATGTACGGCCTCCCACAGTCTGAGCACTGTTCACCAGACTTATAAATAACAAGAAATCAAAGAATTATGAACATAGAGAGCAATTGCACCAATATGAGAGGAAAATCATGAAATTGCTTAATTGATTTTGGTGAGAGATCATCACCTATATGTACATGATCCATGATGGTTTTGGGCAGGTATGAGTAGCCCTAAACCTATCCCTAATTCTAATTTTGGTGTATCTTTCATCCCTACCAAGTTAGGGTTGGAATCTTGGAGATCCCTCAACAACGTAAACATTACCAAAAATAGCTCCTACTTTTTCTCTCTTGTATCTAAGCATGATTTGGACTCATTCCAAAGGTGATATCACTTAGGTCAACTTGAGAACATCCTTATGAATGGAATCCTAAGCTAGAATTGTGAATTTTTAACATATAGTAAAACTAGCAAGAAGCTCTTTGATCCTTTCTGAATGCAAGAACTCTCTGTTCTTCCTCAAAACAAGAATGCTCTCTCCTCCTTTCAACGATAGCTAGAATGAATGAATCGATGCTCTCTCACATCTACCAAATGAGAATCAAGCTCCTTTTCCTCTCCCTCAAGACTGCTCCTCATCCTATGCGTGAGAGAGTGGTAGTTTGCAACTCCTCACACTCCAAAGCACCGAAGAGTTTTCATCTATTATTGACACTTTTGAAAGCTAGAAACTCATGCCCTTCAAAGCTTTGTTACTAAAATAGTAAGGCCGATTATGGCATACTAAGCATCCTATTTTTTTGTTAAGAAACGGCAGCAACTGACCATAATGATCAAGACTTTCTAAAAATAGTAAGAGTACCTTACAGAGTGTAATGTGCTTTGTGATTGTCTAAAAATAATAAAAATACATTACACATCTATTACTTTATCAACCCTTGGAATACTAAGTTCAGGTGTATTCTTGTGCCTTTTAAGATTTCACCAAAATACACTCTGAAAAAATTTGTAGGTTGTTAGTAGTTACGTATAGGTTATTGTTCCAATGAGAAGTTGAAGACCATATGGATTTCTAAGTCTCACTAATTTCCATAATCCAAGATATAAAAGCTCAACTATGATGTGATGTAATGAAAGGCTAATCAAACTTTGAATTAGCAGAAATCCCATTTATGAAGACCGACTTTCCTTTTCAAATACAATAAGATCATGAGTTCTATTATTAAAATATTAGAGACATTATCCTAGGGCTCCATGTTGTACACTACTCTTACAAATTCAACTTGTTAAAAGGTATTTTGGTCAAACATTATTTGATTATTGTTTGCAATCTTTGAAAAGACTATTACATATTTCAAAATATACAAATACAATCAAAGTCAACAATAGATAGCTAAAAGTTTAATAACCTCTTGTCACAAGAGGGATGTAGACACTAGCAAAAAAGCAAGATGGACTTTAGGTCTTCATGCAAGGAGGGAGTCCAAACATCACATTAAGTAGCTTGCAAGATTCAAAGAGCAAATTGTAAATGTGTAGTAGTCAAATTGAAGTGTATGAACCATCAAAAACCTGCTAGTTGTGAGTCTTCCATGTATTCTAGAACATTAAAAGTCTGCACAAGTGCCCACAGATAAGAGATGAACACTCCACCATTTGCGAGTCACCTAAGTTATCAACAAGTATTTTTTTGTTATTGTTTGTCAGCATCTTTGTATCTACTAGTCCATGGCAACAATCTCATAAGTCCTTATTAGCATTGACCGATTGAAGTTTTTCTCATCATACTTAAATTGTGTGAGAGAAGCAACACATGAAGACGTCTTGTGGTATATCTTCTAATTTTTTAGTCTCAAGGACACGTGGAGATCAAGCAATTTTTATAGCCAAAGAACTATGAGAAAACATGTTAAATAAACAATTCGAAAGAGACTAACCTTGTCTACCAATCGATCAAAAGCTCATTACAATATTTGCTTAAAAAGCAGGAGCATTATTTGAAACTAATTGTGTTGATTTTCAATCACATGACACATGCACGCAAGATTTTTTTTCACTACATGGCATATTCTCCAGAGATTTCTACACCAAGGATATTGTTGAAGACAAGGCCATATACTGAAATGTTGGCCCAATTTTAGTCAACTTTGTAAGTGACTTGTTTTATAGATTATCTCATGATAAAACAACTTTTCAAAATTCTATATTTGGCAAGTTTCTATATATTTAGCAGTTTTTAGGAGCTATGCTAAGTTGCATGCCAATATAAGGGACGACAAGGTTTAGGAAATTCGATTTGGATAAAATCAACAAATCAGATGGGTAAGCCTTGGATATTTTGAAATAGCAATATGACATAGCAAATGCATTGAGACCTCATAAACAATCTTTAGACCTTGAGTAGGAGCCCTATGATATCAATTATAGAGAACTTGGCTTTGGTCAACGATATCAACAATTATGTTGGTGAAGGTATGTCTAGTTTTTATTTTTTTTAAAAAAAATTTACTTGTGTAGTATCAAGATTTTGTTATTAGTATATTGGTTCGTGAAAAGAAACTTGGATTTTAGAAACTTTGTGGTTTGTTGTGGCATGAGAAAACCATGAGACAAAACCTTGATATGCAGTATGCTCATATGGTATAGGGGATGAATAGGTTCTTATTGTATGCAAAAGAAAAGGAAACAAATGTTGGCCAAGGCAAAGCATTATGGAAGATGAGAAGACTTCATCAAGACTTTAGAAGGAAAGTAGTAATTTCTTCTATGATAAGTTTGGACAATTTAAGAAGCAAAGTTAAGAATTTAACAAAGTTTAGCATGATTATCTTAAGAATAAATAAATAATTAAGGACAATCAAAGCTAGTTTGTTGAAGTTTGTTGAGGTAGATGCATTATCCGTGTTAGTAACAAAGAATGATCCATAAAGCTCCAACTTTCGACAAGTGCTAAATAGATGGAAATAAAGTGCAACCATGGGTTGTGCTTATAGAATTGTAGATTTATTTATAAAACATGATATTATAATTATGACAAGAAATATGTTAGAGATGTTGGGAGCAACAAAGCTTGGAAACCATCCATAACTATCAAACGCTAGCTAGAAAGTAGAGAAAAAATAAAATAAAATAATATGTTGCTATAACAAAGCGTTTTATCAACAATATTAGTAGCTTTAGATAGATTTTTCTCATATATGATTTAGTGATACTCATCATACAATAGTAGATCAATATTACACATATAGAATTCTATAGATACAAGAATGATCACCTCATGTATGAATCCACAAGCATAATGGCTTAAAATTTTATTTTGAGAATGGTTCTTAATAAAACACAACCGATGAATCAGAAGGGTTGAGGAACAGGGCGTAGACACATTTTTCATATGTAGAGTCCACCAAAATTGAATCATAAATCACTAGTCTACAACTTTTGGGTGCTAGTGCACAAGAGGTCGTCTAGTCTCAATGAATTATATTTTTTCATTTGATGAGAAATTCAAAAAAAAAAATTCTAATTTTATACAATGGGAGGTTATTTTTTTTTCTTCCGGTGGTACACAGTTTTGTACAAGACATTTATTTGGTGTGTGTGTGTGTGTGTGTGTGTGTGTGTGTGTGTATTGCAAAACCATTTCCACATAAAATATTGCATGACAACAAAGCAACAGAGTGTAAGACCAAATAAAGTCAATCATTTAGTACACTTTATGAGATTTTTCGAAGAGGTACACAATATGTAGCCAAACATCCAAGTAAAAACCGAAGAAGATGGTATACTAACTTACATCCATCCACACGAAAAACACCATGTTAGCACAAGGTATATTTTGTGAGAACTACAGGCATCAATGCATACCATCAATTGTGTATTCAACCTGACAGACTTGAGAGAGAGAGAGCTAACTATTCAAATGCTTGATGAACTTCTTTTTCTGACTCATTGCAACTATATGAATATGAACAACTATTTATACTTAGAAATTAGGTCGTCAATTGCGATTGCCAGTTGGCTGGTATCCATTGGCATCCATCCGATTTTTTGTCATTGATTGTTGATAAGCGGTGGAAATTGGTCGTAAAGCGTCTGTCTGCATAAATAAACCAAACTGTCACTTTTGCAGAAATGAGCTAAAACAGCCACAGGCGACACTGTCACATTTTTTGCAAAAATGCGACAATGTCGAAATTTCGGGAAAAATCAAACAGTGTCTTAAAAATTGATTTAGGGTTGTCTCACATATTGCCAAAGCCATTTCCTTAACATTTGAAGCACTTTGAAAAAAACAAAAAAATGCAACTCTGCATATTTGCTCGCAAATCTTGACATGCAAAAAATGTGAAAAAGATGACTGCATTTTTACACGAGATTTCTGACAAACGACAGTTTCGCAAAAATGCGAAAAAGCCGAAGTGAGAGAAAATACGACATTGTTGTCAAATTTTGTGTATTTCTACAGACTGTGTAAAAACACTTGTAAAATTGTAGACTGTGTAAAGACACGGGAAAATTCGAAGAACTGGATAAACAACAAATGAAGATTAAAACTGATTAATCGATTAGTAAGAAGGAGACTAATCCAACAAATCGAACGTAGACGTTATATGAAATGAGTTATTGCAAGACGTAGAGAAAAAACACCATTGCGAGTCTAATGAGAAACTTTGCGACAAAAAAAGAAACTTTTGAAATATTCTCCTAGCCATCTGTACCCCTCGTGAACCACGAAGCAGATCTTGAAGATGTTGTAAAAATGGCTTTGTTGAGAATAGTGGGTCTCCGCCCATTTGGCTTGTTAAGCAGTCTAAAGAATGGGCATAAAAAAATACATTACCTATGCATTACATGTGATATATTCAAATATCTTTCTAAACGGTCACAACCTAGACAAGTGTAATGTTGCAGTGTTATGAAATCTCCATGTTATCTTTAATTACATAGAAATATAATTTTCTATTTCTCTTTGCCGCAAAAAGTTGTAGACGTGGGTTCACTCCTATTTTTCTTTGCCACAAAAAGTTGTAGAGGTGTGTTAAATAATTAGATTACTAGATAACAATAATTTGCAAAGAGGACATAACAAGATACAGTCTCATCTACAACCAATTTGTTGGCCTTCTTAACCAGAGTTTCTTGGAACATTATGTATAGCCATTAATAGATCCTTTGAGCTTTGATCATTAGTAAATGAAAACACTCCCTCTAGCTATAATTTGAACTTTTTAAGAAAACAATATGAATTGATACATTAATCAAAAGTAGCTTCAGTAGCTCAACCATTCCAAGTGCTAAAGCCATTAGAATGTAAACATGATACTAAATTGGTTGATATCTATGATAAAATGAATAGACTACCTAAAATATATTATAGAAACCATGAGAGAAGATGCTCCAACTAGATACAATGTATACAGTTGGTGCTTCAACTCGATATAATGTATCGGTTGAAACACCAACTCGATGCAGTGCATCGAGTAGGTGTGTCCACAACTCGATCAAGTGCATCAGATTTTATAGTAACTAAAAAAAAATTATTATACGGTGCATCATAATTCAAAAAAAAAATTCAATTTTTTTTACATTAAAAAAATATAAACTCTGATATGCCGTATCGAGTATCGCGTATTGGATTTTTTTTTTTTAAATATAAAAAGAAAATTTCGAATTCCGATGCATCGTATCCAGTTGGTGTATTCCGATGGAAAGATATTGACATAGTGTATCAAATTTTCTATTGAATTATTTTGGAATGACCTTAAATCAGAAATGTTGAACGACGTTTTGATATGGAATATCAAAAATTCAATTACACTTATCAATATATGAGAAGTATTTTTTATTTTGATTTGTTTCACACAAAATTTGATAAGCCGTATCGAATTTATGGTTAAAGCAATCGCTTTCACAATGAATTTGATACATAAAAAAAAAAGTTAATGAATTCAATAAGGTCTGATTTTCTCGTTAGTTATAATCTTATTTTTGATACTTTATATGGAAATCTGATAATCAAAGCAAATTTCTTTCCCTTGATTCATTAGGATATTCGATTTTTGCTACAAAATTTAAAATGGTTTGATATATTTGGATTTTTTCATATTTTTATGCTGAATTTGTAAATGCTATCTAGCTATTTTTTTTATAAAATTGTCATATTTTTGTGCTTAAAAGTCTCAATAAATTATAAAATTCTTATTCTTGGATGATTTTTTCATTTTTTTTAGGTTTTCAAAAGATAGAAGCCAACGTGATGCAAACGACAAAGCCAAAGCCTAAGTTGATTTTTAAATACTCTAAAATGTCGAGAAAGGATGAGACTACTCATCCTAGTGTACCAGCCCAAAAACTGCAGATGCTCCTCCCAATATAAACAGGCTGTCTAAATTCAAGTGCGTTTCTTACCAATGAGCACTTAGATATTTCCAAGGGAGTGGCCTTAAATTATTCGTTTGCACTAAACTAGACACCGAGCTTGTCATAAAAGATGTCAAATGCTGCAGAGTTGTAACATGTATAACCTTGACACTGTCATCATAATTGTCGAGGATCTGAACAATGAGAAGTTTCCAAAGAGGCTTATGGTCGTCAATGAAAAACTTTGTCGAAGCGATATTTGCTACCAGCTTTTACTATGAAAAAAGTTGGAACAATCAACAAATATAAATACATGTTTATTTTGTTTATACGCAACGAGATTGTCCTTGAAAAGAAAAGTACCTGTCAAAAGTCGAAGGCACCAGAGGTTGAGCTAACCAAGAAATTGCATGTCATACCCACAAAGAGAAGGTTGCATGATGAGGAGGAAAAGGAGTTTGATCCTAGCAAACTGAAAGTTGTCGTGACAACGGAAAATACAAAAACTTCAAAGGCAAAACCACCAAGAAGAAAAGTTTGTCACTCAAAAAATAAAAAGCCCATTGAGATTGAAGAAGAGTCATCATCTGAAGAAGAAGAGACAACTTTGTTGGGCTTCCAGTTAAGTTCTTGTGTATATTCTAGTGAGCAAAAACAGATAAGGGAGTTAATCTCAAAAGGAAAATTGGTTAGCCGTCGTATAAATCAGCTATTAGACGTATAAATATTCAAGTTAAAGAGATAATTACACTATGCAGTTAAAGTTCATCTGTGCAGAAACATTGATTTACAATATACTTATGTTTTGTAAATCTTGTGTCACTTGAATTTGTTAGAAAGCTTGTACTTGATTAAAGAAATCTTTGAAAGTGTGCTTCAGTTTTGAAAGTTATTTTTCTAGATAGAACTCGACAGTATTTATATTTTTTGGTATAGTTTTAGTTATTCGATTTGTTGAAATGTTTTTGGGATATTAAAGATTTTCAATGTCTTTTAAAAATATATATTCCATGTGAATTTTTGAAGTTTTGTGATATTAAATGAAAAATACTTTTATAAATTGCAGGAAGATGCTCACATAGCTCATTATTATCATTAAATTTAAATATATTTTGTATCTATTTGTTGACCAAGTTACAAGTATAGCTAAATTTGAATGTATCAATAAGATAGTTTGATATAAAAAGTATGTTTGCTTGATATTAAAAAGATATAATATATAATTATGTTATTAAAATTTGTTTTGTTGTTTTTGTAAATGTGAATATAATTAAAAATTAGACAACATTCCGTAATTAGCAAATTAAAAAGTTAGTACAAAGCGAAAAATTATATAGGTTTTTGGAAGATTTTGAACATACTTTTTTTGTTGACCTTTTTGATATACAAAAAAAAACAGACTTTTGTACGTTTATAATTTTTCACATGTTTGTATTTTTAAAATATAAGAAAAACACGTCATTTTTCATATTTGTATGCACAAAAATGACTTTTTTTTTGTCAATTTTGAAAGATTTTTTTAGGAGAACCTTGCAATATTTCTCATTCAATTCACAATGGTGTTAAAACCGATATTCCATCATCTACTACTATTCCAAGACAAGAGCACCATTTTATCTCAACTCCTACAACCTCAAATCTATATGTCTTTTCATTTTCTGACGAGATTTCCAACCACTGCATATAACAAACCAAAATTGAGAATCGAAGATCTAAAAGCAAATCATTTTATGAATTTCGTGATCCAAAGGATATTAATGGGAATAGTATCTTCTCCTTCCATGTATTTTAAACCATATCTTACAATATCTGTTATCAATGATGGTAGATTTAGTGTCACCAACTCTGTCTTGTTTTTTACGAGGGCGTGTCAGAGTTTTTCTCATTACTCTACAAGAACAATGGGATATTGCAATTTTCAAGGTGAATTATCAATGTTGATAAATGAAAGTTTTGTTCGTGACAAGTGCCATACAGTTCTCACTCTCTGTATCATTCGTTTATTTTCTTGTTTCTCTTCATCCCTTTTGTGTGATTGATTTTTGCATAAGAAATAACAACTACACGAGAGTCTTCCATAGAGTATCTCAAGAATACATTTTCATTCATCTATCCATATTAAGATCACCTTGTACAGAGTTTAAGATCTTTGAACATACTGTAACTTTCAGAAGTCCACAACATTTCAGAGTTGATTTTTGTCTTTCATAGAGATATTCATCTTTGAGTCAACTACAACAAGATCGAAATAGTATGATTGATGAATCATAAGATTCTAAATGTTTATGATTGACAAATTATAAAGTATGTAACCAATTGCCAGAAATGTCAAGTAAACAAAGCAGAGAGTTTAAAGGCAGGAGGGTTGTTGCATCCCTTAGAAATACCAGCTGGTAAATAGGAGAGTATCTCCATGGATTTTATAGTAGGCCTGCCTAAAACCCAAAAGGGTGATGACGCTATATGGGTCACAGTTGACCGTCTGACCAGAATGGCTCATTTTATTCCAACCAAAACAACCGTTAGAGCTCCAAAGTTAGCGAGGTTGTTTGTAGACGGGCTATTTAAATTGTACAGTCTACCTTCCGGCATAGTCAGCGACCGGGACAGTAAGTTTACTGGAAATTTTTGGAGGGCAGTATTCCATCATATCCATACTAAACTTAATATGAGTACCACCGACCATCCACAGACGGACGGTCAAACAGAGAGCGTAAATCAAGTGCTGGAGGATATGCTTTGTGCATACGTCAGCAAGAAGCAGACAAATTGGGAGGAGTATCTCTCGATATTAGAGTTTGCTTACAACAGTACAGAACATTCAGCTACAAGATACAACCCATTTATGCTGATGTACGGTTTTTAGCCACGCTCACCCACAGTTGTAGGGTTTAAACAAGAAAAAGTTGAAGCAGCCAGAAACTTTTAGAGGACCTAAACCAGATGATAGAACATGTTAAGCATAGCATTAGGCAGTCCCAGGATCGAGCTAGGCATTATGCAGATCCAAACAAACAGGATGTGCAGTTCTCCACTGGTGAGAAAGTCTACTTGAGAGTCCCAGTCGACTCTAAAACCCTCAAATCAGCAGTGTGTGCTATGTTGTCTCCAAGGTATTGTGGTCCCTTTACCATCAGTAGGAGACTAGGCGAGGTCACTTATGAACTAGAACTCCCACACAACAGTAAGATTTTTTCAGTCTTTCATGTAAGTCAGTTACGAAAAGCCTTTACCAGATCAGACAATCTGGTAGGGGACAATGTTCTAGTTCTCCCATTGGATCCTCAGCAACCTCCACATGAACTAGAGGAGATTCTTGATACTAGAGAGACGCAAACTCGTCATACTCTATATCGAGAATATCTGGTTAAGTGGAATGATCAGCCTGTTGAGAATGCCACTTGGGAAAGAGGCAGCGTCCTTCGCAAGATTTTTCCAGACTTTGTCTTAGAGGTCCAAGACGGTTTTTAAGGGGGAGGGAGTGTTATGAGCTCGTAACCAGTGCCGAACCCTAGAGAACACATATAGGTCAGATACCACAGTCAGGTTTGTGTCCAGCGTACATGGCCAATAGGGCAAGACAGTGTGAGTAGTGTGCCCCAGCATGGTCCATAGCCATGGCGGGCCTAACACAGCCTAAGGACTCTGTCAGCAGGATAGGGCCCCTAATTGGGTTCCGACGTGCAGTCGGCCATGTCAGTGCCACGTGGCCGACACTTGGCAGTTGCATGCTACCAGTCCTCACATTGGGCTAGGAGGGGCTTACTCTATATCAGGGAGTAGGCAAGGTTGGGTGGATCAGTTAGTGTTTGCCCTACTGTGGTGTTAGGATCTATTACACTTCCATCTCCGATTGTGCAGTCATATTAGAGATTAGGTAAGCTATGTGGGCAAGCGATGTGTTGAGTGGCCGAACAGATTTTGCAGACACACATCCTATGTCAAAATAGGATGAAATCGCCAAGCACATGTAGCCATCGGGTTCACATATTGCAAAGCACAATATAAAGAATGTAGAGCATTTGTTGTCATTCGGAACAAAGATTGCAGAGCCACAAACATTGCGAGAGAAATCAGATTCTGTTGAGAATATTGCAGGCACCGATCGAAAATCGGACATATCCAGAAGAGCAGTGGCGCAACAGTTCTACCCCCCATAGCTCGCGTCACATGAACAAGTCATGGCAGATGGAATGTTGTTTATAGAAACACTAACCAAATTTCATGAAGCCTTGGGGACTCATCTGAGGTAGCATTAGGTTGGGAGGCTGCAAGCCACAATACCACTCCCTTACAAAATTAGCAAAAGCTCCTGTGTAGGAGAGAGCCCACTTATGGAACGCCGGTGCAGCCAGATTTGTACTAGCAGCAGCACATGGAGCAAGCTTATTAAAAGTGATCACGATCATGCTCATGTTCATTCTTGCCTGGCGGACCCAATTTCTTCAAAATGCTTGGATATTCGGCACAAGTTTGGCGAGAAACAAGGGTTTGCGGATATCGAGTATGCATCTTTTGCAAAGAATTCATGCAGAAGTTGATGCTGGCAGGAATTTAGCCTTGGTGAAATATGATAAGGACACAAGATATGGACTAGGTATTTGTGATGCAGAGGTGGGCTATCGGCTGTAGCACTCCGAGCCGCTGGAGCGGCGAGGGTGACTACAGCCGATAGCCCACCGTTGGATCATGAATACCAGACATAGCAGTTGTGATCCAACGGTGCAGATTAAAAACGTGTTAAGATCTCTACTATGACTCATAACTTGCCCCTTCCTAGCCAACGAGATGATGTCATGTGTCCAATATAACTCCTCACAACTGCTATGGGATCAATGCGGTTGTCTCTCACGATGGCATTCAAATGCCTTGCACAACTGTCCCGGATTTTGCAACCTTGAAAAAGAAGTTAGGAAAGCTTTATAATGAGGTAAGGTTTCCTCTCTTAATTCACTAAAAACGATATATATGTGCCAATTTGACTTTTGACATGTGTGTCATTCTAACACCTGTGAGAAAGCAAGGGATACAAAGTTTTGTGAAATCTATCTTATTGTGAAATTTGTAGGACACACACACACACACACACTCTCTCTCTCTCTCAAACAAACACACACAAACAAACACACACAACCTAAGCCTAGAGACTAAAGCTATAGCCTAATCGTAATCCACAACCCACACACACACACACTCTGTAAAGACACGCACGCACGCATGCGCGCGCGCGCACACACACACACACACAAAATTGTATACTTTTGTGGCTAAAGAAGTACGAGCCTTTACGATGATTCTAATCCTGGATTTTTGTTGTGACACAGTGACCAACAAGAAAAGATGTCGTCCACAATTCGACTGTCATTTGGACTTCGAACTATAAGATCATCGTAGTGGTTAAATTTTTGGGACTGGATGACTAGTTCTGGTTATATTATGCTAATTACTCTCAAAAACTTTGCTAAAAATCTTTTTTCGCTCAAGCAGTTTATTCTGCTGATATATTATTTCAGAAGCAGAATGTGTTAAGGCTATTTCTAATAGTGCCGTTAGTCGGTCTGAGTACTGGTTGGACACCGGCCGATATATTTTGCCTTAGTATTTGCCAGGCTTCTTACTCTACGACTTTAAATGCTGGCATAACTTTTATCGGCTATACGACTTTATGGCTTGTCTTTGTACGTTTGTGGTTGTTGTAGTTCTCCTTCGTGTTGTTGTCCTGGTTGCTGATTTTTGGTTTTTCTACCTGTCTAACCTGGTTTTGCTTCCATCTCGTTGCTTTTTATGCGCTTTGTGCACTTGTTTTCTATTTTCATTTTGTCCCTAATGTAGACTTGCTCTCCCTGCTGCTTTTGTTCTTTACTTTTTTTAGTTGACTAGTTCTTTTGCCCTTGTCCAGATTTATAAAAGACAGTGTAGTTTAGTTGACCGTACTAAAGAACTTCTAATCTGATTACGCTTGTCATTTCAAAAGTTTTTGTTCTTGGTTAATTTCTTGATTGTTCTTTACTAGGATGATTCTCGACTCTTTTGTACTTTCTCTTTGACATGGCTACCTTTTCAAAAGACACAAGAAAAGGGGATTGACATCTTATTAAGCTGGCAAAACAATATGTAGGCTATTAAATGGTTGTCCCTTGCTTGTCCTGCATTAATTGACGGTAAAGTGTTGATGCTACTTATGGTATTTAGAGCAGATTCGCTTTGGCATAACAACGTTGATACTTAAAACATGTATTTTGACTAAAACGTCATCTTTGGGACTGGTTGTTTAACCCAGAGTAGTTATGTCATTTACGCAAAAAGCTACGTCACTGATGGTTTGTTCGAGTGCAAGCATATACTGTTCGTTCGTATTAACTCGCTATCTTGAAGCTTGTCATTGTGCAATTTGTTGGTTGATGCTTCGAGACGAATGTTACCTCCCCTTTGATGTTTTGGTATGAGTTGTATTACATATGATTGTACTAAAAATCTTACTTCTCATACTTTGTAGACCTTCGGGAGAAAAACTAACATTTTTGCCTCCCTGGTTTTTGAAGCTTTCTATTAGTGTCAAGTAGTCCTGTTTGTCATCCTTCATCCATGCTTTTTGACCAAGAAATTGTTAACGTTTTCATTTAAAATATACTACATATGAAACATGTGTTGTTATCAAGATTTTCTACTTCTGGTAGCAGCTTGCATTTCTGGACCAATTGAGTGTGCCAGTAGGATGATGATTACTTCTAAACTACTTTCCGTATAATTTGGTTGTTTATTTTTAAGAAATATGACTTAGCCTTATTATTTGCTAAAAAGAGGGAGTTGATAAAAATAATTGTCGGAGAGAAACAATGAACCTGTTTTCAGGTCAAGTGACAATTACTTTCATTTCAAAAAAAAATGCCATTTTGTTATTCCGCTATGAGAAGAAACAAAGAAGTGATGATACTTGCCCTGTATGCTTCTTAAACGAAAAACCTACTATACAACATGTTGACTGGAATGCAATATTGGCGGAAAAAATCTGCAACTTACCTGATTCACACTTGACCGTGGTACTGAATTAAAAATAGAACTGACCTTTGATTGAGTATGACAAAAACATGATGCATTTTTTGGCCAAAATAATTTGATATAACAAGGTTGAAAAATTGTTAAATTACCGGTCTACGTTAAGTAAATTTGGTAATTTTAGAAATGAAATTATAAGAACTCTGGTGCTACTGAAAAGAGTGTAGAATGTTTTTCCGAATATATATTCAGTGGTAGGACTATTTACTTTCCCAAACTGCTGAATCTTATGTATGATGGTGCTGGAGTAAAAAATTGAACTTATTCCCATTTTCAAGAGACAATTACTTACATATCACAAAAAATAGGCGACTTCAGTACTACACTATAAGAATAAACATAGAAATGATTATACTTGCCCTTGTACACATATTAACTGATAGACCTACTGTACATGTGACTGGGCTGAAATAGTAGAAGAAGAAGAATAAGAAAAAATTTGCAATTGTTCTGAGTCATACCTGGCTATGGTACTGAATTAAGAAGTAGAACTGGCCTTTGATTAGGTATGTCAAAAACATTTTGCATTGTTTAGGCCAAATAATTTGATGGAACAATGCTGAAAACTATTCAACATTAAGTAATTTTGGTACTATTGAAAGTAAAGAACTCTAGCACTACAAAAAAGAGTTTGTAAAAAACTTCTAGAGGGGGAGTTAGTCAACATTAAGGCCACTTACTTTCCTTAAACTGCTGAACTTCATCTATGACATTACTTGTAGGAAAAAGGTGAATTCTACTCTCCCCAAAATTGTTCTTTGGACCAAGATATTACGTTGGGGAAATGATGATAGTTGACTCAATTTTCAAAAAGAAAAATACTACCTATTATTTGATATTTTGACTAATATTGTTATAGGTAAAAGAAATTTTTATTTGAGTTTTAAAAGCTCTATGAGTTTGTGTTGACAAAAAACTATTGCGAAAAATGACGATTGACTTACTTCTCTTCGTAATAGTAATAATAATAATAAAATAGTGAAGTATGGTTTGTGTCTATTTGAACATTTCTTTGGCACTTGGCTTGGTAAAAAAATGAAATAAAACTTCCTCATTAACTGAAAAAACATTTATGTGACTTACTTTAATACTTCTAGTTGCGATATGGATAACAACTGAGATTATGCGTTGACACCTAGTAGTTCCCAAAATAATTCCCAAAGTTTTTACTTGGTTGTTGTTGTGGATGGATGCAGGTGAGCATTTCTCTTCAACCCGAAGCTGTTATGGCAGGTCCAGAAGACATCAACTACAATTTGTTATTTTTTGAAATGATCTTTAGCGAAATGTTTTGATTCGTTTAGTTTTGTTAGGTTCAAACACACACACACACACACACACACACAAAAAAAAAAAAAAACAAAGCCATTAGGGCATGCACACACACGCATGCACGCACGCGCAGACGTCCCATCTACGCACATCCGCCATTGACACGCGTGCGCCATCACACACACACACACACCCCCTCCATAAACACACACACGCATGCACACACAAAGTCATTAGGGCATGCACACACACGCATGCATGCATGCGCGCACGTCCCATCTACGCACGTCCGCCATTGCCCATCAACGACAGGCACAAGCAACTAGTATGTATGTATATATATATGTGTGTGTGTGTGTGTGTATGTATATGTGTGTATATATATATATATATATATATATATATATATATATATATATATATATATATATATATATATATATATATATATATATATATATATATATATATATATATATATATATATATATATATATATATATATATATAAAGATTTCATGTCTATACATAGGCTGAAATGGATGGAGAAGAATGTTGATTAGTCCATTGTTATATTGAAGATTATTCTATAGAATTCCTATCTTGATTTTGCTCTCATCTTTGCATCTGTTATGATTGTTTAGCTACTTCTGGATGCTATGGGTAGATGTCATAATGATGATTTAGCTGATGTATGGCTTGCTAACAACAGGTTAATGTTCAAATATGGGTGTTCTTCAATTGTCTTTTAATTCTTCTATTTTTATGTCTTATATAGTAGGAAATGTAAATATCATTGCATATTTTTATATCAAGCATCAAAGCACATTCCTATGTCAACCGCAGTTCTTACTTTGAATTAAAGCTTGTTCTTTGACATAAATTGATGTGCTTGACTTTAATGCATGATTCCTTTTGGCAGTAGAATTTATTGCCATGTCATTACAAATTATTAGACCATGATACTTTAGTTGAAGTGTTGGTTATTGTGTTTTGACATTTAGACCTTGTATAATCAAGCATCAATGAAGAATAACATATATGAACTATGCACATCAATATCAATTTTTTGGACTATAAAAGTTTCATCAACAACAAGAGAATGAGATACATAGGGATGGTGTTTATTTTGGCATGTTGTATTTAAAAAACATCGCTAATAGAGTTCTAGCTAATTTTGTCTACAAAGTACGCTCTACATTCATTTGTAGTTTCATAGGTTGCAAAATGTAACAATTATATGATATGAGAATGCACAAACATCTAGGAGTTGGTTTCCAACCTTCAATAACTCTATTTGGAAAAAAAAATGAGTCACATCCATAAGCTATTAGAGAAGTTGAATCATGTTTCATAACTTGTCCCTCTCTCAAGCCTTTGCAAAGCAAGCAACACTCTTGATTTAAACTTGAAAAAGCAAGCAACACTCTTGCTTTAAATTTGAAAATGGCGAAAATCACTTGCACTAAGTAGATGGAAGTATTTTGGGATACGTGTCCTACATGCTTATTGCAGAAACAAGTGTTAGCAACTTTTCAATTGTAAAAGGGAAAGAATGTCTCACAAACTCACTAGTGTATCTTAGACTACATTAAAGAAAACATACACACTCATTTTCCCTGATCAATGTTTTTATTACCTCATTCTTTGAGTACTATTTATCATTAGCTTCAAAATCATGCTCATATGTCAAATATCATCCCACAAATTTCAAATGAGCTTAGGGTGTAAGAATAAGTGCACTTACATCAACTAATTCCTTCCATGAGTTTGCAACAACCTTCTCTCAATCACAAATGTTAGTCCTATCATGGTTTTGCTTCCAAAAAGTATGAATCCAACCAAAAAACTTGCCTCTCCTTGACTTAGCTTCTTCAAGGCTCAAATGCATGATGCTTATCTGTTGTATCTTTGATGAACTTGTAAGACTTTCAAGGTTTTTTTGGAAACAATGGTATTGAGAGTGGACCTTGGACATGTCCCCAAGCGAAATTGAAACCCAATCTTGACCATTTCCTTTTTTCGTTATAGTACTACGCATCAATAACTACAAATACACAAAAGTGTACAACATTCAAAACAAGTGGTCGTTCACATAAGTAAGCAAAGAACAAATTAATTAAACACAAAAACAAGGGCACATAATGTAGGGAGGCCAGAATTATATAATTTCATATTATGCAATATATCTAATTAACTACTAGGTATAACAAACTCCTAAAATTCTTTTTGTTTAACCCCAATATGATTATTAAAAACTACCTTTGACCACCTTCAACACAAAATATTGCCTTTGTGGCAAGGCAACCTAGTTTAAAGGCTTGGTATTCGTTAAGGCACTATGCGACTTTGCTTGAACCTTGCATTGTAAAATGTACATTTTTTTTCTCTCTTGTATCTGAAGGGTACTTTTACATAAACTTATTTGAACTATGCCATGTAAAGTTTACATTTTGTGCATAATAAAGCTAATTGAATGGGCTATGGGTGTGATAAAAATAACAACACTAATAACATGAGTTTCTTGTAATGAAAAATAAAATATTCAAAAGTAGTATAACCTCAAACAAACTATATATTGTGATCAAGCTTGAACCCTACAAGGCTCCAAATATTCTCTCGGATAGATGCATGTATTCAAACTAGTGCCTGTGTGGGCACAATTAGGACTCTTATCCAAGTTGATGACTATTGAAAAGGACAATGGAGTTGAAGCTTGTGGGGAAGCCCAACCCAAGCAGTTACACCAAAACACCTCATTGCATTTGATTTTGGTATTGATTTGGAAAGTCATTGAAGTGTTAAATCAATCCATAGATGCACGACATTTCTAGAAACACGTTCAGAAACGCGTTTCTGGTTTGGGAATACGTTTCTCAGAAACATTTTTTTTTTCATTTTATTTTTTTGATTTTTGTGGGCAATATGGGTATCAAGTTACAGCTCTAATCAAGGGCATTGCATTTATGTAGGTTGCCGAGTGTTTCGGCTACAATATGGTCCAATTTAGGTGCAACAATCCTTGTTGGATTCTGTCAATCCCTATGAATTTCTAAAGACCTGTTTCTGATTTTTTTCCAGCGATTCTGGATCCAGAAACGCGTTTCTAGAAACGTTTTTCCTCCAAAAACGCATTTCTGGACAACTATGAATCAATCCAAGTGCCATGACTTCAATTTACTATTTTAAGAAGCCCTCGGCTTTTTTAAAATTCATATAATCTATTGATGCACTTTTTGACATGCCAACAAGTCAAAGTCAAACATTTGAAAATTTCAGACTTCAATGTTGAAGACCCATGAAATTTTAAATTTTAAGTTAAGAGGCTTTGATGTGCTTACATATGTCTAAATTTAATACTCATTGTTGGATGATAGTTCCCCATTAATATTCAAGTTTTGTTTATGGCATTTGATTTGTATAATGTAAGAAATGAAGAGGTGAAGTGCCAGCTTTAACAACTTGTGTGTTTGTATTTTGTTAATGTTATTGTGAGTTGTGTAGCAATCAAAAGAAAGAGGAGAGAGGGCCATGCACCAAAGTAGCTAGATCCTCTTTATCCCATAGGTGTTTCTTATTAATATTCTTATAGCTTCTCTTGAATATTGGTCTTTCAAATGCATACGAAGAATATCTTGTAGCTTGTGTGAGGAGATTCCATCAATCATATATGTGAATATCGGTTGTGCAAATCAACTTATTAGTTTTGAATCATTTGGAGAATGAAATTTGGCATTGTGCCATTGGTTCGAGGTTAATCCATGAAATTGGCCCATATCATCCTTTTGAGTGTATACCCATGTTGTTGTGTGATTATTGCAAGCATTAAACCTTTGACATTGACCCATATTGTGTCTTTGAATTCCTTTCATTGTGGGGTTTGGGCCAAAACATGACCAAGTGAGGGTGGTTTCATACTACATTGCCTTGCAAGTCCCAAATTTAAAATGGAGTCCTCCCATTGGTACAATGGAGGAAAATTGGGTCTCCCCCCCTTTTAGACTTAGCTTGAGTTGCCAATGAGGTGGCATGGGCCCCATGCCACGTAGGGGCAACTCAATCTCACTTTTTGGGCATGGGAACATACATGTTGAGTTGCTAGGGGCAACTTAACAAAAATGGACCAATTAGATCGTAGGGGTTCAAACTGCCAATCAAATTATGGCCCTTCATTTGGCACTTGCCAGACTAGTTTGAAAGAGGGGTGGTCCATTACTCATCAACTGACTTGCCAATATTCAAAAAATGAGTGACAAGTCAAAGGGCTAGGCAAAAGGACTTGCCCCTAGTCTAAAACCACCCTGAGTTGCTATTCGTAATCACATAATATAATTTCTTTGTCTCCATAGAAATTGCACGTCAGCTATAAGCTATCGATTGTCGATGACATGGCACCAAACATAAGAATTAGCTAAAGGCTATATATAACATAAGTTGTCGATGACATGCCACTGAACATGTATCATGTTGCTAATGTAGCATCCTCTAATGATAAAAAGAAACTTCACAAAATTACAGTGAAATCACGGCGGCGAGCTAACGTGGCACCCTCTATCGATTAAAACAGTTCAAAAATTTAAAGTCAAATCTCGAGGACACCCAAAAAAGAAAGAAAGATGTGGAGTGGAATTAGTGAAGGTTTCCACAACTTGAACTAGGGTCTGAATTGGCACCGGTTCCACCATAGCTCACCGGCACAGCAGGTAATCTATGAACAGCCAGGTGAACGACAGGACCCTGAAAGTCAAGTATACGTTACCGGCACAGCAGGTCAACATGAACTGTCTATGGCATTATTGTGGTGTATAATATTATTGTTGTTGCATCAAAGCGAGCAGGAGAGTACACGATCCTGTTTCTTTTTCTTCGTCGCTGTCGCCATAGCCATAGCCATAGCCACTATGACGTCTCCTTCCTCTTTCTTCTTCTCCGTCTGCTTCGCCTTTCTCTGGCGTTGAGCTGTGCCTCGTAGACCAGACGGAACACGACTCACGAGGCTTCACGACCAGGAAAGCTTTCAGTCTTCTTTATCAATGTTGTTGTATCTTGTGCGCTTTTGGATGTTTTCTACGATTTGTTTAATGGCTCCGTAACCCGTTTATGCTGTCATATTATCATGCTCAATCGTACTGCTCACGACCAGGAGCACTTTCAGTCTTCTATATTTGTTTTATCTTGTGCGCTTTTGGATGTTTTCTACGATTCGTTTGATGGCTCCGCTTTATGCTTTAATATTTTATCGTGCTCAATCCTACTGCTGACGACGAGGAGCACTTTCAGTCTTCTATATTTGTTATATCTTGTGCGCTTTCGGATTTCAAGAATTCTGCTTATGCTGTCATGTCATTAAGCTTCATGTGCGCCGTAGCTGAGGATGTTTCCTATCAGTAATGTGAATGCTTATTCTCTTGCTATCGTGTTATTAAGCTTTTCATACGCAATAGCCGAGGATGTTATCTTGAAAAGCCAAGGATATTCATCATCATTATCATCATTGTATTGTTATTCTCGTGGATGTTCATTCTTATGCTGTAATATGAAGCTTCATAGCTCATATGCGCCTTTCGGGAATAGGGAGCATTACATAATTCGAGGATGTTTTTCTCCACTATTATTCGTGTCGATGGTCATTCTTGCACATGATTCGGGAATTGTTTGTCAAAGCACGAACAAGTAGAGATTTTTCTCCTGCCTTTTAAGTTCAGGCTTTACGAAGAAGATTGCGTAGGAAGAAGTGGGGGACGATATAACGTGTTTGGCCGTATCCCTCAGTTACTGCAAATTTGTTCATGAGGTGGGTGTGTCTGTGTGTGTAGATCTGGAAGCTTCGTGCCAAATATTTTGAAGTTATTATACACCTATTCAAGGCTCACACATAGTGTAAATCTCCATGCATGCAAACTTCTTGCCCAATTACTGACAGTGTTGAAGGGTCCTTTTTGGCTATAAACATTCACTAGAGCTTTTCACCTTGCTTGCAAACAAGAAAACAGCCACGTCTTTCTTGTATGATTTCAAAGCTTTCCATCATCCTTGAAGCGGCAGGTCAGCTACTTTTAAGTTATTATACACCTATTCAAGGCTCACACATATTATAAATCTACATGCATTCAAACTTCTTGCCCAATGACTGACAGTGTTGAAGGGTCCTTTTCGGCCATAAACATTCACTACAGTGCTTGCAAACAAGAAAACAGCCACGTCATGTTACAGAAACTTTCTTGTATGATTTCAAAGCTTTTCATCATCCTTGAAGTGGCAGGTCAGCTACTTTTATGACGCGATAATGTTTCAAAAAGGTGGAGATTTGAAGAACCAAGCATTTTGTGCAAATCCTCTTTCCTACAGCTTCCTTGGAGTTGAGCACAAAAGTCTTTCTGTGAAAGTGCATAAGAAGAGAATAAGAACAAACTAAGAATCATAAAAGGTATAAATAAGAATCAGTAAAACTGGAATGGATTACAACCATGGCCTTGTTGATCAATTGCTTTTTAAGGAATTGATCTGGACTACATAAACGAGTCAAAAAGATTATTAAACATCTGCTTAGTTCTGACTATTTAGGACCTCTTTCAACGAGCTTAATCTCTGCAGCACTAGCACAGTGGATATTTGGAGAACCGAAATCAACAATGTAAAAAATCATGCATTTAATATGCTAGAACATGGAAATACATAAAAAACTCATTATAATCACTAAGATCCATTATAGTACTGTCCCTATCCGTACAACAACAATAGTACATCAGCCTTCACACGTGTGAACTCAAGAACAACAAGAAAATTAGCATTCTACATGTTAGAAATCAGGATATCTAGAGGAGAAGAGCTAGAAGACGACAATAGCATAGAAGATGAATGTTCTCCAAATGAAGAGAGAACTCTTGAATGCATTATGCTCGCTGGACCTGCTATTTATAGCAGAAAAGATGACATTTGGCCACTTGCCAAAAGTTATCCTAAATGGTGGCTTCTAGGCACTTCATCAAAAGCCTAGATTTTTGTGACTAGATTCAATGTATGTAAATCGACCAATAAGAAGAGGTCTAAATGTGATCTTATCAACTTGCCTAGCTGCTAAAAGTAGTTAAATCACTATTATTAGGCCTTATTAACATTATAAAATCTATCTCTAGTTTTAGCATAAGTTCAGATAGTACTCCAAGATGAGTTTTATGCTTCATAAACAAGTCCTTTCGCAATGCTTTGGTAAAGATATCAGCCACACACTCCCTTGATGAGACATGTTGAAGCTCCACCTCTTTTGCAATGACTTGTTCCCTCACAAAATGATAAGCCACTTCGATAGGTTTGCTCCTTGCAAAACATGATTGTTTGCCAAACTTTGAGCTAAAAGCCTTCGGTTGAAGATAATGAGATTGTTGCTTGCTTCTTTGACATCCATGAGATAGCTCCATCACCTATAAAAATAGCATTTGCAATTATGGATTTCCTATCCATTTGATCTCCTACAAATTCCGAATCTAAAATTTCATATAG
Source organism: Diphasiastrum complanatum (assembly GCA_029204225.1). Lineage (NCBI taxonomy): Eukaryota > Viridiplantae > Streptophyta > Lycopodiopsida > Lycopodiales > Lycopodiaceae > Diphasiastrum > Diphasiastrum complanatum. The sequence continues at coordinate 14,079,834 of CM055107.1, read as the reverse complement.
GTTAGGTTATGATCCGCTATAAACAATGCCAAAATCTTTAGAACCTGAAATGTACCTCAATACTCTCTTGCCTAGCTTCCAGTGCTCCACACTAGGATTATGCATGAATTGACCTAATCTACCAACACAATAGCTTAGATCTGGTCTTGTGATGATATATGAGTGAACAACTAGCTTCCCACCACCAAGGATCAATATCTCCATGATTTTCCAACAAACAAGAAGACATAAAAAGGAATCATTTGAGTTTTGTTCATCAACACCATCCTCATCTAGAGTTAGATTGCTTTGCTTCTTGCCTTATCTCTTTTCTTCTTGAAGCAATCACTTGCAAAATATCCTTTGACTCCACAATAGAAACATTTTAGCTTTGATCTATCTTTTTTTCTTTCCAACAAAAGTAGAAGGCTCACCTTGATCTTGCCCTTTAGACCACTTGCCTTTGCCCTTGCCCTTGAACTTGCCTCTTGAGAACATAGCTTCCTCCTCTCCAACTTGAGATGTGGAAGATGATCCTCCTCTTGCTTGGAGTCTGAACGCTTCAGCCACCAAGACCTCTCTTACCTCAATTGTTCTTGAGGTGCCAAAGGTCTCTCTTCCGCACCTACAACAATGTCCATCAACTCATTCATCTCTAGCAAGGACTTCATCCTCACCTTCCAAGTTGAATAGTTGCTTGGGGTAAGCCTATCATTGCTCTCCAACATGAAGCCTCCATTTGTAGCCATGCTGCAATGATTGATCTTCTTCTTTGAACCTGTTCCAATGCACTTAGCATTCTCTTGATACTCAACAAATGATATCAAAAAGAAATCACAAAGATATGGAGTCTATCTATCCTCTCTTTGTCTCCAAAAAACTAGCAAATCTAGCACATAGAATGGATTGGCTATTGATCACACTTGATCATACTACAATAGAATGATTTTTGAAATCTACCAAACTTGAAACACACTCTTGGAAAGATCAGATCCTTTTTCACAAGAGATACTATTCAACTTTTATGATTTCATCAAAAGAACATACTATTGAATGAATCACAAGCTATATGCAAAAGCTAGAAACTTGATACAAATTCTAATAGAATGCTACTACAACCACAATGGGCAATTTTTGTCTCCAAATTCCAGTAAGTGGATTAAAAAATCGGCTTATTCCAAGTGATTTGCCCTAAAATGTGTTTAGGATCATAAAGATCCACTTCTTACACTTGAAAATGCTTGATTTGAGATAGGAACCACTCCAACTCTACATAGAATTGATGGTGTCCTCAAATACTCCACTAGATTTGGCAAAACCTTCAAATTTAGCCTGCAACAAGCTCTGATACCATGTGAAAAAATCAGATCCAAAACATGCTTAATGGATCACTTGGATCTAGAGGTAAATTTGGTTGCACATCTAGTACATCAACTGTAGAAAATCATGCATTTAACATGCTAGAATATTGAAATACATAAAAAACACATTGTAATCACTAAGATCCAATATAGTATTGTCCCTGTCTGTACAACAGGAATAGTACATCAGCCTTCACATGTGTGAACCCAAGAACAGTAAGCAGTCTACTCATTAGGAATTCAGATATCAAGAGGAGAAGATCTAGAAGAAGACAATAGCATAGAAAATGAATGTTCTCCAAATGAAGAGAACTCTTGAATGCATTATGCTCGCTGGACCTACTATTTACAGCAAAAAACATGACATTTGGCCACTTGCCAAAAGTTATCCTAAATGGTAGTTTCTAGGCACTTCATCAAAAACTTAGATTTTTGTGACTAGATTCAATGTATGTAAATCAACCAATAAGAGGAGGTCTAAGTGTGACCTTACCAACTTGCCTAGCTGCTAAAAATAGTAAAATCACTACTTAGTCCTTATTAACATTATAAAATTTATCTCTAAGTTGAAATTTCATATTGGCCTCAAAATTGCCAATTTAACTCAACTTTAACTAGTTGAAATTTTCACATTTATGACCATTTTCAATGGGGTTGTTCTTTGCACGACTTTCTATTTGTAGAATGCCATTTCACACCTGAAGTCATGGTGAAGCTTTTGATAATGCCTTTCAAGAAGGTTTTGGTCCTTGGACTCCTACATTTTTCTATTCTTTGAACTTGAAGATTTCTCTACACTTATAAGAGCTTTCTTTGTGAAATTGCCATAAGGGCATGTCGTAAGTGGTGCATTTGTGATGATTTTGATGATGGGATATGATGCCACATTTTTCTCTCTATTGGGGATGAGTTCTTATGTGAAAGAATGTCTTTAGTGAAATTTGAAGATTGGAGAAAGTTTCATTAATTAGAAGTAGGCTAAGAGTTGAACCAAATGTATACTTCTTGCAATTTAAAACATATGCAGTATAGATTGGTCGCTTGATGGGCAATACATGCTTAATTACTCATAGGCATGAAGCAAATTGAGGTGATCAACAAGCTAATAGATGAAACATAATATCTCGGTCATAAAGTGTGATATCCAACTATTGGAAGCAAAAGAAGTGTTGAATGCTTTACACGCTTTAGAGAAAAATATTGATTTAAGTTGGAATGATGCAATAGGAGAGTAATTCTTTGGTTTTGAAATGTGATATGTGAAGACCTTATGCCACAAAATGCTATGTTGTGAGAATATGTGGATGATTTTCATCATGTCATGTTGTTTTGAGGATAATTTGGTACAATGTCTTTATTGGCTTGTGGTAGTGGCTCATTCAAGAGTTTAGCAACAAAGCACGTGACATGATGTTATTTTGCTGCAGGTTTTTGCTTGACTTGAGTATGGATGCGGTTGGTAGCACTTATTCAATGTACAAGTGTCAATTTTCTTGAACTTAGTGAAGGAATGTCTGGGGTTATTCAATCATTGCATTCTCAAGTCAGTTCCATATATTCTGGTAGTTAAGCCGTAGCAAAATGACCAACAATATACCACACCAACATTTCCCACTTGACAAATGTGACTCAAATGAGAGTGCTAGGTTAAGGGTCTTGTCTTCTTTCTACACATCGGATTGTAATGACTCCGATGGATACATGATGTCATCACCTATTATCATTAATAATCCTTGTACCAAAGATGTCCATTTGCAGAATGCAAGCACGTGTGATCTCTTGGATGATGAAAAGTATATCCTCATAAGGGAGAGAACATTTAGACGTGGCAAACAAGTTGGTGTAATCAAGAATGAACATGAGAGACAACAATTCCCATTGATAGCTATTTTGATTACAACACTTCGTCGCTCATTACTTGCTTGTAGAAGATCAGAAGAGAAAGCTTCATTGGATGTCGGTTGGCCTACAAATGTACGACATGTGACTCATGTCACATTTGATCGATTCAATGGCTTCTTGGGCTTGCCTATGGAGTTTGAGTTAGAGATACCCAGAAGGGTACCCAGCGCCAGGTCTGTTTCATTACCTTGGACTATATTAGAAGCATTGATGTAATCTTCTAGAGTATGCATGGGAGGAGGCTATACAAGGCATTCAAGTTGTGGTTGGTAGGTATTTCTTGAATCATTTTGCTATCATTATCAAATTTTTTGGCCATTACCCCATTAGCTATCTTGTTGCAATTTTTTTTGTGTATAGATTGATTGGCAATATTTAGTAAAGCTTCCTTGCAGTTGTGCTTTTTCATTGTGAAAATTAGAGCTTTATTTTAGGGGCTTTGCTCGATAGTGGTACTTAAATTAACTCAACTCTATTCCAATTTCTTTGTAGAAAGATAAGAATGACGTAAGTCTGTGTTTAAATGTAGGTATTGTTTGAAAGTAGGTATATCTTTCATGAATAAGGGGTGTATCATGGAAGTACCATATTGTGGCGATTGAATGGCACTAGAATAAAAAATGAAATAAAGTTTCTTGAATTTTTGATTTTGTGTTGATGGATGGATCTTTAGGAAGGTTAAGGTCGATTGATATCTCGTTCTAGTGATATCTAACACTTATCTAATACTTAAGTTAGGTCCTTCTAAGAGGTAGGACTCTTTCTTAGCAATCCACAATCAACTCCTGTATAAAATGTTCAAGAATAGAAAGTCAACACCTACTATAAAGGGTTAAATGATTATAGAGGCAACATTAAGCCAGGGTTGATTGTATGTAGCTGCCATTTCAGTATTGTAAATAAATCCGATTTGGGGTCTAATTTCACTAATAAATGTCACTAAATTAAGCTTTTAAATCATTAATGAGTCATCAATAGTATAAGCAGTTGAGCTACAAATAGTCGCAAGTAATCAATGCAATTTTTCTTGCAAATTGAGAGCTAACTCTGCAAGTTATGTTTGAGTTCTCATGGTGTGCCCAATTTATAAAAGGGCCTGCCAATCTTGGGGTGCTAGGTAAGTAGGAGCACTATGTGGAGTCCTTTCCCTCTACACATGAGTAAGATTTTGGACTCTCCCTCTATTATAGTTGATGAAGCTCTTGTGTGTGTGCATGCACACCTATATCTAAATGGTAAGGTTTTCAATGTAGTTGTCTTCAATGGTAGTGTTAATTTAGTGCAATTCAAGGATTATGGGATATTAGCATGTGCTACCTCGAGATCCTAATATGCAAGTAGAATTTTCCTACATTTGGGGGAGAAAGTTCCAAGCTTGTGGAGAATAGGGTTTTGTGCCTTGCTTGTGTGTGTTTTTGTTATGAATATACATGTTGATAGGACTATAGAGAGGCTTCTTATGGTTGTAGTCAATGCTTTATTGATGGTCCAATTAATCGATTTTTGGGCCCTAAGTATGTTTAGAAGGTTCTAAGAGTTTGGATAAGGTTGGGGGATCTTAGCCCTAATCTTAACGATAGCTTTTTGGAAGGTTTTCCTAAGCGCCTGAAGACTTGCATAAATAGGATCTCTACCAATCATTATAAAGCTTTTGATTTTGATGTCTCATTGTCCTGAAGGAGATGCTAAGTAGTGCTCCTTTGTAGGAAGACCTACACACGTGTGCCATGTTGGTTGTCTAGTGTTCATTGTTGGAAATTACTATTCGATCAACGTGTTAGTATCTATTGTTCATTTTGTTCTTCAATGTGATGCACATTTGGAACATGGTATCAACGCTCTTTCCCAAGCTGTCCTAGCCCACCACTTTTTTTTCTCATTTTTCTCTCACTTATGATCAACTAAGCTCACGATCTGCCATATCTTGATGTTGAGTTAGTGTCTTACAATTAGACAGACATTTCTTCTAGACAACGTCGATAACCTACACAAACGTACCATGCATCCACTCGTCCACTACATTGCACGCGTTATAGATGATCACCATGATGTACACCATCACTCTCAACTACCTCAGTTTCCATCATAAATTTCTTTCAACCTCTACCCCAGGATACCAATGGATAGGTTGAGCAAAGTTATGAGACATTGACATTGGCTAGCTAGCTGCACTATAGCTTCTTGTGAGTTTCTAGTTTTATACCACACTTATTAGTCCTAACTTAATTTTTTCTAGAGACGTTTATGCTTCCATGTTGTGAACCATGCTTGAAATGTACTCTGTCAGTCCTATGTATTATTGGGTTCTCAGAAGACATCAATATATGTCTCTTTTTTTCTCTTTGCTTACATATGCATGGTGCACTAGGGTTACAATATTTCATTGGACTAGTTTTTTGCGTCTTCAGGCCTCTATGTTGCGGATGTGCAACAAATCGTTTGTTCATTAGTAGATGATCATAGTTGAGATTGTTATGCTCCCCATGCACCTTTGATCATTTATATTTAGAAGAGTACTAGCGATGTGAGCCCGTTGATGCCAATGGTGTGTCTGTGTGCGTAAGGGGGCGTGCGAGAGAGAGAGAGAGAGAGAGAGAGAGAGAGAGAGAGAGAGAGAGAGAGAGAGAGAGAGAATTCAATCGTGTATTTTCATTGAAATTCAATAAAGGTGAGCTTCTAGTCTGATTAAGCGAATGGTAAAACTTTGCTTTCAAGCTACCCTGCTTAATTGTGAGTTGACAGAAAGAGGTAAAAACATGTTTGAAAGAAGGGCTTACCATGATACGAGAGAAGCGCTTATGTAAGTGCAGGTCAATAAAGCCTCATTGTAAAACGTTAAGTTCCTGACAGTTTGTGAACTGTCAAAGTAAAGAATGAAGTCCCGATACGTTGTGAAATTCCTGCATTTCGGTAAAGATTCAGTTTTCATCAATAGTGAATGTCATTTATTTCCAGACGTTTTGACATTTGATTGATAAAATTTGAAAATTTGCAAATACCTTTTTATTTGACATGGCTAAATGCAAGGAGGCACCAGCGACCTTTCCTCTCTTCTCTCTCTCTCTCTCTCACACACACACACACACACATACACACATTTTCTCTTTATCTCGTGTTTTTGTGAAGCAGTTGATGATCCAACGTGATGTCTCTGTGGCCATTGGCTCAATCCCCAAAGCTGCCTCAAGTTTCCAAAATAGGACCCAAGTGACCTCATCATTGTTTGAATAGTTTTTTTTTTTTGATAATTGGTGGATCTTTGGGAAGTGGGGCCCAGATCATAAGGTCTATCGTAATCAATCAATAAAATAACAATGCAGGTCCAATACAAACATGGGCCTCAAGGCTCATGATGTCTATAGTTCTCCCTCAAAGAATTTATCGTTAACAACTTTTGGAAAAGCACATAAGAAATCCGTCAAGTTTTGAAATGTAGAGTTTTGAAATTTGAACAATCAGGCAATTATACTTCTTTTATGACATTTTTTTCTACAAGATTCTTGCTCCAATATTAAGCTTGTTTGCTCTTCAGCTCTTCAAGCAAGTTATATTGACTATGATGTGAGTTGGGATGTTGTAGGATGAAGTCCTTGTTATGCATGGTAAAGCTGCTGTTTAACATTGTGGATGTATCATGTTAGAGAATTTTTTTTGGTATATGGATTAATTGCGCCAAATAGGAGTCAATTTGCTCTTAGGTTCTATAGCCTTTGTCGCAAATCTAGCTTTCCATTCATTGAGCATATTAGTTGGGAAAAGATGCACGGAGATAAATGACGTCTACTTTCTTTGGAGTTTCAATTTTTGCTTCTTGTTAAGTTCAGTCTTTGAAAACTTCGGAGTGGACATTGCAATTTGAAAGGTTACACATGTGTTATGTTTGGGCATTAACTATCATTGCTTTGAAGATGTATAAATCTCAAAGTTTATTTTCTGGTTACCAATCATATAATAAATTGTGTTGAAATCTCACAATCAACGCATTGTTTAGATATCATCTATGGATACTTAGACATTGAGGTGCATTAAGGCAAGATCATACCATAGTAAAGGTTGTATGCCAGCCTTTGACAAAGTGTTACTTCTGGGCAATCTTCAGTACCTTGTTAAGTTTTTTTGTGTTGTGCAAAAACTCCACCCATATAAAATGATACATTCTATTTATTTTTGGAAATGGAAAATTGCTTATTTTCCTTCCAAAGTAGCTTTTCTAAATTCTACTTTGTTATCATGACAGTGCAAGTGTGTTTGGAGTGTCTCCTGAATCAATGCAGTGTTCATTCGATTTGAAAGGAAATAGCGTGCCAACTATTTTGTTGCACATGCAAGAGAGATTGTACAGCCAAGGAGGTCTTCAGGTACTTCAATTGGTTCCAATAGGCAAACAATCAAACTTGTGTTCTTTGACTTAAGCTGGAAATCAATTTTCATGAACATCTTTCAATAGTACAATTCCTTTTATCACTTCTTTGAAAATGGTCCATATGTCCTTTAGTGTTTCCACCCAGTTCAGAATCGTAAGAATCGGCATGAATTGTGGTTTCAAACCGGGCCCCTCCTCAAAGAATCGGAAAGAATCAAATTTTTTTTTTGGATGTAATGCTAGAAAACATGTCAAGTAATATCTATAATGTCTAATATGTTTCTAAAATATTATGAATACTAGATTTTTCTACTGAATACATGCATTTGAAAGTTTTTTGCTGCTTGTAAAACATTGAAGCCTGAAAGTTGAAACTATATTAGTGTTCACTGTTCATAGAAAATCAAAATTAGAATCATTATACCACCATCGATGATCACACATCAGTAGCATGTACATACTATAGTATAGATAGTAATTACTAAGTTGTAAAGTAGTGCTAGTGAGCAGTTACTAGTAAGTAAGCTAAGTACATTGGATAAATGTTTGAACTTTGAATTGAAATTTAAAAGTTACAACTTACATAATACATTGAAAAGCAAATTCAAATAGCATTCGAGCAGAGAATGAAGTATGAACTATATAGTGAAAATCGAATAGCTGGTATCAAACTATGCACGTGTCACAAATAATACATATGATATCAAAATGAGTTGAACAGTTAATGGCAAATGCTGAATCCAAAGTCATGACTCATGAGTCAACTGTAGTCTACTGTGTGCCATAATGATATACTAGTAGAATCTAGGTAAACTGTGAAATATCGAGTGTTGACCTAGATTCTAGATATGAACTATAATATAAATCTAGAGACTAGGTCCTCCTAGTGGGGGTGGCGTCGTAGCCTCTTGCACATTCTTCTCCTCATCATCCCCAGCCTCTGAGGAGAAGACCCCTGGCTCTGATAGTCGCTCTCCTTAGTCTTTTCGGTAGAGCTATTGAAGTTGCCCTTTTAATGCTCGGTTGCCTGAGTCCGTCGTGATGCACCTCAAGTCACACGTCCTGCACCTAGAGATTTGTAGTTATTATAAAGTGCTCATTGCCCAAAATTGAACTTTGAAGACTCAAGACCCAGGAGATGACCTATATAGTAGATAGTAGATACTAGAATCCAAATAATACATACTACAATATTGGAACTTTTGATTGAAATACAAGATTCAAGTAATCAAATTTTGATTACCAAGCAAGGCTCAAGCCTCAAGCGTATTTGATTGTGCAACAGACTCGCGATGCAAGAGGGCACATATATCCTCCTCCTCCTCTAACGTAGGTGGTAAATCAGGAACCTTGGCGATGTCGGTCTCGTCAGGGTTTACCTAAAGGTTCACATATCCACGACTAGTCAGTCACTCATGTCACGACTCACATGTGACAAATTCACAAATTACAAATGGTTCATGAATCATCAAAGTTCAAACTAGTCAACTTTCAACTTTCAAGACTTCAAGTAGCATGATTCAAGTGATAAGCTTCAACACTAAGCACTCAAGACTCAAGTTCAAGTAGTTCAAGCTCAAGCCTCAAATACAAAGTTTAAACAATCATGGGTTATTTGGCCTATTTCATATTATCTAGAAGGCGTAGGTTTGAATGCAATTGATCTAACTTTTCCAATTGATCTGCGGAGAGCCTGTTTCTCTTCTTGGTAGTAGATGCTCTAGTTCCTCTCACAAGCTACTGTGGTCTCTCACAAGCTGCTGTGGTGTAGTCCTGTGAGAGGACTCTTAATGCAATGCGCTGTAGCCTAGGGGTGCAAGCTCCATACTTGTCCCACCAAGAAATTGGCTCAAGTGGCTGACTCTATCCTGTGTCACGGCCCTCTCATATGTGAGGCGGTCTCTCCGAAAAATCATGAGCTCATTGTTGCAAGCCTGCTACTCTGCAACGTTTGGTACGACCCTCTGGAGGTATTCAAACAACCTATCCTCAAGCTCATGGTCATGGAACTGCTCTGGACCAGATTTTTTCCATACAAGATGCAACACCTGGGAGACTGCATTAAAGGCCTATGAAACCAGTTCCATTTGCTCTCCCACTTGGCCTATATCTCTTGTACCCTGCAAATTAAAAAATGAATCTCATCGATTCAAATTGAGAAGTTTCTAACTTCAAACTTGAGACTAGATTTGTGAACTAGAAATGAAAGAAATTAGAATTTAGAAGGGCCAAGGGGTTATAGTATATACTTGGCAAAACTCAACTCGGTGCATTGATCAAGCTGCTCACCCAACCTATCCATAAACTCGTAGAGAAGGCCCATGGTGGACCCCTCTCTATTTGTGAGTCGTAGAACAAGGGGGAGTCTTCGCTAGATGGAAGGGGAGGTCATAACGGTAGAAGAGTCTTTTGATAGCCACATCTGCCCTATGCTTGTTGTCAATTGAAAATGACAGCACATAATATTCTCTACTAGTAACACCTCTGCGGGGGGTCTAGAAATAGAGGGACCAGCTACATCTACATGTGGCGTAGGTATGCCGACCTTTGGCTCTGTCTCATGCTAACCTGAGATGGATGCATGATGCCTAGCAGCTGATCCTATTGCAACAAAAGAAATCGAAAAACATTTAATCATTACAATATCTACAAGTGACAATTACATTCATCATGTACGTTGCAAAATTCAGAATTCAAAAGCAAAAGTTTAAAGAATCAGATAACAAGTCACAAGTGTATGTACTATGGTGCTCACATGCAGTGACCGTCGGAGGAATGATCTCCTCTCTCTGAATCGCTCTTGGTGTCACAATCATGCTTGATATCCCTGGAGGTGCCTGTGGGCATGCTCCGATCTCATAGCCACGCAAACAAAGGAGATGCGCTCACATATGTAGTAGACTGCCTTTGTAGCTCACCTGACAATAATTGCACGTCCATCATTTTGTGCTCGAGCTACTATATCCTGAAGCAATTGTGGCATGATCCCATCTAGGATCCCTAATTCGCACCATGACTCTCAACTTCTAACTCTCAAGTTTCAACTCCTAACTTCTAACTCTTAAGCTAACTCCTAACTCTCCTAACTTCTAACACTGCTCTCACATCTATTACCTAACTCTAAACTTTAACACTTCTAACAACTCTACGAGCTAAAACTAGATTCACAATTTCACACACACACACACACACACACACCCTTCTCTTATTCTCTCTCCAAGACTCTCCTAACTCCGAGCTCTAGCCTCTCTACTTCATTCACCTAATAGTAGTGGCTAATACTACTAAACTCCTAAGTTCTAACTTCTCCAAGTTCTCCTAACTCCTATTCCTAATTTGTCTCCTTCAAAGTGCATTCACAAATGAAGATTAACCTAAGTTTTAACACATTTCACCCTTACCATAATGCCACCTCTTTCCTCTCTCCTCTAGGCTCTCTATTCTCTCCTCTTCTCAAGTTTCTCCCTCTCTCCTGTTCTCTTTCCCCTGAAAGAGGCTCAAAAAAGAGGAAATAGTGAATCGCAATTGAATCGGGCCCGGGCTGTTACAAAAAAATTTCCAGTCCCGGTTCTTTCCAATTCGAATTGGGACTGTCCAATTCTTTGATGAATCACGATTCGTCAGCCAACGAATCGCAATTTGTGGAAACACTAATGTCCTTCACGCTAGTTCGTAGAAAAATGTTTTGAATTTAGCCATGTACTTTTGGGTCAGGATAAACTAACTCCATATAGCATTTGATCACTTGGTCCAGGAATTCATTTGCTGATCTGTTTAAATGAATGTGAATCCTTTATTTCATTTACATGTATGATTGCCTTGAGGTGGGTGCAGTCGGAAGGCATTTTCAGGATAGATGCCGAGAACAGTCATGAAGAGCACGTAAGAGGAGAATTAAATAAAGGCATCATACCTGATGACATTGATCTTCATTGTTTGGCAGGGCTTATAAAGGTGAGCTCTTGCTCTACTTGCCTTTTGCTGAGCTTGACCAAATCGTCATTTTCTTGGAATTTCTTTTTGACAATCTTCGAGTTAAGAATGACTATGATCCTTGATGCTCACCGTAATTATTGTGTGGTCTCTTTCTAATACTTTCAAATGGACATTTTTATGGTGTGATCTTATTTCACCATTTTCAAGAGTTTTTGGCGTGTCAGATGGCTTTCTATGTTGCATCAAGTTTGTTTATGAATGCTTTCAATGGATCCAATGGCAAGTTCTTAGTGAAAAGTTCTGCACGTGATGAGAAGATATTTAATTGTATTTTGATTTGGATCAAAAAAGACTTGATGCATGCAGCCTAGGCCCTATAATGAGGGGGATTACGACTCCACTCCATTATATCTGCTCCCCTTATGAATAGTGAAAGAGAATTCATTGATGTTATCGTCTGTGGGAAGTGTCTTCGTGATTAACATAATTAACTTGTGTTAGAGATACTTTTCCACATTTTTGTGATGGCTTGTGAATTCTGTAATGAATTTTACTTGTAATTTAAGAGAAAAGGTTGCATTTGAATGCTAGCCTGCCATTTTTCAGACAAATATTTCCATAGCTAGGTCTGGACTTTTGATCTAGGTCTAAATTATAGGTCCTAGTTGCTGGGAAGAGCTATTTTTGGACGATGTTCCAATCAAAGCTGAGGAAAATCCACTGCCCAAATGAAATGTGTTATTTTTTTGTCAATATATTCAAAAAAAAAAATTGAACAATGTTCATTGCTGAATGCTGTATATGTTTCAGTTATGGGTTCAGTACAAAATTGTTGCTCATGTTTGGAACTTAAAATTGCTGTAAAGAATACACCTTAAAAGAATGTTTGTTTCCAAATAAAGACCATATAGATTTGTGTATAATTCAACGAATCACTTCCAACTGTTTCAGTTGAAAAACGTTTTTTCCCGATTGTAGATTTGGTTTCCATTTGGTACATTCAGATCGTGAATAAAAAAGTAACAAAATTCATTCTTAAATGAGCTCCAAAAACCTGAGATGAAGAGAGAAATCAATAGGCTTGTAAGGGGAGATCTTCATACAGTAAGTGTGGACAGTTGTTTGCCATAAGTGATCAAGTCCTATTTTAGGTATCTGCTATCGATTATGAAGTGCATCTTTTTGTTCTTTTGTGTTTTTTTTGGGGCATCACCTTCCATTTGATAAACAAAAGGTATGTTTTTAACCGAGACCTTCGTCTCTATTGCTCAACTTTATTTGAGTTGCATTGTGTTTTCTGATGCATCGCTTCCATACACCAGGGGAATCGTCTTTCATTACAGAAAAAGAGTTTGTTTTCAATTTTTTGTGGACCTTTTCAAAAATCCTTTTCGCAACATGTTTGAAATGCGTTTGAAACGGGAAAGAATCGGCTCTGTCGGGAAAGAAACGACGAAACGTTTGTAGGGTTTTTTTTTTGCTTGGTTTATTCCTAGCCTTTTCTTAAAGGAAAACCAAGTGTTGTTTAAGTGTCTAGATATCGATTATAGCTCTATCCAATGACAATTTAACAATCGGTAATCAACACACTTAGATGATTGAGGACTCGATGAGATATTAAGATACATCACACAATGCACATGTACATGCACAAGATATTCACAATTCTACTATTCCCTACTAAGTTTTAAGTAAAGTTTTATATGCCAAACTTTCACACATACATTAGGAGGCTTTTATTGACTCTAATTTTAAAATCTGTTTTGAACGGTCCATTTGAAACGGACTTTTTGAAACGGAGTTTTATTGAATGAAATGCGTTTCAGTGAAACGTTGCTTGCCTTCATTTGTGTTGCATTGTGTTTTCTGATGCATTTTTTGACACTTCCATACATTCTGTATTCATGGTGCTCATAGGAGCTAGGATTTGCAGTGACGTTCAAATGATTGATGCTTAGATGGTATATCAGATGCATGATGGAGATGGCATTCCATTTACTGTAACCTATGATTTTTCAGTCAACTAACCAGGCTCAGTCTTCAGAGCCCACTTGTTTTACCATCACTGGTTGTTCAATCGGGATTTTAGCAAGTACATAGGTTTCAAACCAGGTTAGAGCACATTTCCTCGCTACATGCAGAAATGGAAGCATTTTTTAGATGATGGGCCAACATCAAAGTCACACATACAATAGCATGGCCCTCCAGGCCATTCAAATGAAGAAGGGCCCCTCATATCACCACATACATAGCTTTAGGGCCTTTGAGTAGTAGGCATGCAGCAGTAGAGGTCCCAACTGGCATATTTGATAGGGGTTCCCAACAGTTCCCAGCTGCCATGCTGTCCACCACCACTACACAAGATTTTTTCGATTTCCACCCTTAGTTGATGGTACACTATCTGGACATCAAACAACAATGTGAAGGAAGGTAAGGGTGCACTTTTACATATACAGTTGTACTTATGTCATATGATGGTAAACCCATAGTACCAGGGATTACAAGTTTTTTAATTTGCAACTCTAGTATGATTTTTATTATACATTAGGTTATTTTGCTGATATTTGAGGACTATTAACGTTACTCTTAGTTCTGCTAGTATTGAGGCATGAGGTTTTTCAATCTATGTTGTGCAATACAGATCCAGAAGAATCCACTTATCTGCATGAAAGTTCTTTCCAACAAGCAACTGGTAGAGACTAAGGAGGATCATAGATGTGAACATGATACCATTACTTGGAATTGATGGAATGGAATGTACTCAATCCTCAGGAGACTCCTTTGGAATATGTATGGTTACCTATCATTTATCTTATGACCATTATGTTGTGTGAAAAATTCAGAAACTGAACCAAAACTCGACCTACTGACTAGTGAACAATTCCTCAGAAATAGTTTTGAAAGTCAGAATGCTATAAAAAATTCACAAACCATCAAGACTTGTACAAGATTTAGAAAACTTACAAAATCTAATATATGACATTGCATCATAATCGAGTCTAAAACAAATCATGATTAATCCGCATTCATTGTACTATGCACATAATGCAGAATGTGGAAGAGCAAGATTAGACATGTATATATAAATCAGCTGATGCATTATCTCGTCTTCCAGCTTTGTTAAATACACTCGTTTCTACTATTCCTCCATGGTTTGATGCTCTACTTGCAGCATACCTTACATGTTCTGATTTTCGTGATGTTTATAGTTCTGACCCACCTGTTTCGTCCAGTCCTCATCAGGTTTACTCCATTATTGACAATCGTCTTTATCATTATGATTCTCTTTGTATCCCTAGTTCTTTGGGTATCCGTTCCCAGTTGTTGTCGGATGCTCATTCCTCTCCTGTTGGGGGTCACTTTGGTTTTCAGAAGTCTTATGCTCTTCTTAAAGACCATTTCTTTGGCCCTCTCTTCGATCTGAGCTTGCTGTACTTATTCGTACCTGCCCTTTCTGTCTTCGTAATAAGTACTCCCGTTCTAAATCTGCTGGTTTGCTCCAGAGTTGGCCTATTCCTCATCGCCAGTGGACTGATATATCTATGGACTTTATCCTTGGCCTTCCCCATACCCAGCGCGGTCACGATTCATGTATGGTGGTAGTTGACAGGTTCTCGAAACAGGCACATTTTATCCCAGTTCGCAGTACTATCACAGTAGAGCAGTGTGCACGTTTGTTCCTATCAGAGATTTTCCGCCTGCATGGATTTCCTCGTACTATCCTTTCTGATCGGGATAGTAAGTTTACATCTATATTCTGGACAGAGCTTATGCGTATTTTGGATGTTCAGCTTTTTATGGGTTCTGCTTATCATTCTACTTCTGATGGGCAGTCTGAGGTCCTTAACAGGATCCTTGAGGATTATTTGCGCCATTTTGTTACTTCTTCAGGGAAGGATTGGGATCAACATTTATGTTTAGCAGAGTATAGCTATAATAGCTTTGTTAGTACCAGCACAAGTGTCTCTCCATTTTTATTATCTCATGGCTATGCACCTCTTTTACCTGGCATTCCTCTTCCTCCTGAGGATACACCTGTTACACTTGCATCTTTTCTATCAGGTGCTCGAGAGCTTATTACTCGGGCCAGCTCTCATTTACAGCATGTTCAGCAGCGTTATCAGACCTCAGTTGATCGTCACCGCCGCCATGTTGAGTTTCAGCTTGGAGATATGGTTTATCTACGCTTACGGTTTGCACGTCATCATTTTGTCCAGGGCCATGCTTCTACTGAGAAGCTTGCACCACGTTATTATGGGCCTTATCGCATTGTGGAGGTTCTTAGTCCAGTTACATATCGCTTACAGCTTCCTGCTTCCACACGCGCCTGTGATGTATTCCATGTCAGTTTATTACGTGTTGCTATTGAGGATGACGCTCCTTGTGATGCTGAGTTTCCTACTGTTCCAGAGTTATTTCCATTTTTACCTGCTGCTATATTACAGGTCCGTCTATACCATAGTGGACGCCGCCGACAGATTCAGTTTTTGGTCCAGTGGGATGGTCGTCCTATTGAGGAGGCTACATGGGAGCCTATTGATGTGTTTTATCATACACCATTACTTGCGGATCAGGCTCGTGCTCTTGCTGCACTTGTTGATTCCTCTACATCAGATGTTCCTCTAGCTGTTGATGCACCAGGGCTTGCTGCTACTTGATCCGGTTATCTTTTCGGCAGTTGGGTCTTTTTTTTGTGTCGGGGAGAGTTATGGACTCGGCTCATTACATTCGCCGCGTCCATTTACATTTACAGTTACTTTACTTTATGCATAAGCAGGCGTTGGGCCCTTTTTTATTCATTAGTGACATTAAGACTATATGGTTGGCCTTTGGCCTTATTATTCATTATTAGGCCATTTGGACATATTACTGGAGAGTGGGGGCCTTCTGGGCGCACTATTATTCCTCCCAGTTGGGCCCTAGCCACTGGAAGCTTCCTTTTAGGGCTTCCTCTTGGCTATAAGTAGGGAAACTGTGTCATTTGTCATTCAGCTGATGATATTGATCTCTCTCTTTAGCCTCCTTAATCTCTCTCTTTCCTGCTTTCTAGGGTTAAGTCTTGCTTATGTGATGCTTTCATAGCTTAATTCTAGATCAGCTGTGGCTCTATTCGTAACTCACATGCTGCAGTCCGATTGGGTCCATAGTCTGCTCCTCCACAATGCCCATGTGACGGTGTACCTGTCCGGATGTATTGCTCCCCCACATGTTGCACTCCGATTGGGTCCATGGTCTGCTCCTCCACAGTGCCCATGTGCTACTGTACCTGCCCCATGTGCTGATCCCCCACATGCTCCACTCCGATTGGGTCCATGGTCTGCTCCTCCACAGTGCCCATGTGCTACTGTACCTGCCCCATGTATTGCTCCCCCACATGCTGCACTCCGATTGGGTCCGTGGTCTGCTCCCCCACAGTGCCCATGTGACGGTGTACCTGTCCGGATTTGCTGCCCCCCCACATGCTGCAATCCCATTGACCACCAGGTCTGCTCTCCCACAGTGTCCCCAGTACAGTCCCCCTGTACAGTAACATCTTTTTTCTAAACCGTACCCTTTTTTTTTCCTGAATTTTTTACCTACTTTTAGCCTGTTGAAAGGGTTTTTTTTTTTTAAAAATAAAAAATAAAAAATATTATTTTTGTGGTGCCGCCCTGGTACCGCTGGTCTGAGGGCGGCACCATAACCGCGGTACCACCATTATGGTACCACGGTACCATAATGGCGGTACCACGTGCCACTGATATATATATATATATATATATATATATATATATATATATATATATATATATATCATAGTACCCTGTGGTACCGCTGGTATGGTACCGCCGGTACCATAACAATGGTACCGCCCTGGGATCCGCGGTACCAGGGCGGTACCATAATATAAAAAAAAAAAAAAAAATTCTCGTGTTCTGATATCTCTGCCTGTCTGGAACTGGCATGGGCTGTGTGTCCGAGGAGGAGGACTCGTCACTAGCATCATCCCAATCTGCCGCATCAGTGTTACGAGCTCGTGATCAGTGCCGAACCCTAGAGAACACAGATAGGTCAGATACCACAGTCAGGGTCGTGTCTAGCGTACATGAACAACAGGGCAAGACAGTGTGAGTAGTGTGCCCCAGCACGGTCCATAGCCATGGCGGGCCTAACACAGCCTAGGGACCCTATCAGCAGGATAGGGCCTCCAATTGGGTTCCGACGTGCAGTCGGCCACGACAGTGACACGTGGCCGACACTTGGCAGTTGCATGCTACCAGTCCTCACACTGGGCTAGGAGGGGCTTACTCTATATCAGGGAGTAGGCAAGGTTGGGTGGATCAGTTAGTGTTTGCCCTATTGTGGTTTTAGGATCTATTACACTGGTATTAGAGCCATCTCCATCCTAGGGAGTTCAGGAGCAGCAGTAGAGAAAGCTATCAGAAGATAGGAAATGTTTCTCAATTTCTCAAGAAAGATTAGAGGAGGAGAATCGCTGTAGGTGCAGCCTTCAAACCCTTGAAAGTCACTGAGAATTTACAGTTGTAGGAAGTTTAATTCCTTCTGTAGGTAAATCGCTGGAAAGGTAGCAATCTATATCAGATTTCAGACATGTGATAGGAGATTTCAGAAAGGATTTAGAGTAGAAACCAGCGAGCAGGTCCATCGCCGTAGGATCAGACATCTACCTCTGAAATTTCAAAGAAATCCAAGGAAGTTTGAGGGGTTTTCAAGCAAATTTTCCTAGCAGGGCCAGCACTGGACAGGGAGGTGAAAAAGTGGAATTTCATCCTTGTTTTTCGAGATTTCTCAGAAGTTTGAACTTCAAACTTGATTGCCACAGACCAGCGACCTACCAGCTGAGGTCAACTCAGAGATTCAAGCGGATTTTTGAGTTGTAAATTGAACAAATTGGGCCAGACAGGTTGCTGTCCAGATAGCGAGGGCAGGGACTTCAAAAATTCCGGATTTTTCTTGCATATTTCCGGTTTTTACTCAGTTTGTTGGAGCCCCACACCTGAAATCAGATCAGTCAGCTACTCAACTCAAGAATCGGGAAATTTGACACCGTTTTGAAGCTTCAAACTAGGATTTTCCGGCACAGCAGATCTGAAATCTTGGGTAAAAGAGCTGAGAGGGTTCCTCTTCATCTTTTCTTTGGAAGTACAGTGCTCAGAAACAGCTAAGTCATCTTTCCTTTTCCTTGTATAGTTGTAAATTAGTCTTTTTGACTTTTTTTTCTTCAGAAGTTAAGGTACCCCCTTTTCAGTTTCCAAGATGACCACTCCTCAGGGACCTGATCAACCCCCAGAGAGAGGCATCGACGAACTTGAAACAGAAGCCTTGGCTTACAGTAAAGGGAAAGAACCTATGGAAATGGAAGAACAGGAACAGTTCGCCGAAGAACTTGACGAATGGGTTACCAAGGAGCAGTTTCCCCAGTTGGTAACAAAAGTGGATGAACTGAAGTTGGCATTAGCCAATTTCAAGTCCTGTGTGGATGACTCGTTCGCTGAACTCAAGAGCTTGATTTTGAGTTCCGCGAAAGGAAGCCTTCCCTCCACTTCTCAGTTGTCCCCTTCTCCACTTCCATCAGTTTCGGGAGAGACTTTACAGTCTCACCCTAGTGTTTTTAAAGATTTAAAGCCTCCTACTTTTAATGGGGAAGAGAAGGATAGAAATGCAGACATTCTACAAACCTTCCTCAACAAATGGAAGAACATTCATGCTCTTAAACAGACCCCTGACCATTTGCAAGCTATTGAGGCCAGTCTTTCCTTAGGGCCCATGGCCTATAAGTGGTGGTTAAATCTCCAGGAGACTGGGCAGACCGAGAAGCAATTTTAAAAATTAAAAATATGGATGATTATCAGAAAATCAGAGGGTTTGTCCGTGGCCTCAAAGATGAATATAAAGTATCCATGATAGTGCCTCTTTGAGGTTGACTTCTTTGATGCACTTAAGAGCTTTGCACCATCCTCTGGCTCAGAATCGGTGATGGCAAAAGGTAGATTCAGCTCGTAAATCAAACTGGCCACGGCCTGTGTGGCCTCTCTGTCCATGTGCGGCTGATGCGCGCCGCGAATGGTCTGCTGTACAAGGGCTCTACCTGGTGGGCGACGGGTGGTGGACCTCCAACACGGTGCACCAACCGTGACGGGAATGGACGATGACGCGACAGGATGGGCACTAGTGGATGCATCGGCTGTAGATGTGAAATGGGGAGAGTGGGATGCACTGGCAGGGATGGGTGCAGCAGCATAGGTGGGGTGCACTGGTGGAGGGGCAACATCTGGCATGGGGCACGAAAACTGCTGGCTGAGAAGGTCATCAGGATGGGAAGGGAAGGAAGAAGGGATCTCATCCACATCCTCGAAGGCCTCGTCAGTAGCATCCTAGGCCTGCTCGGGTGGCGGAGAATCCATGAGAAAATCGTAAACTGGGGGCGTGCGAGCAACAGGACGTGGTGTTGGAACCGCAGTGGCAACTGGCGGACGTGATGGGACGGGATCCACCGGAATGGGTGCAGATGGGGGTGCGTGTGGCGGAACTGTCTGAGGGGGATGAGGGGCAATGGGACGGGACGAGGATGGACTCCCTCTCCTCATGCGTGCCAGCCAAGTAGGCAGCAACTCTGGGTTAGCCACATAAGGAGCGGTGCAAAACCAGAGAACGCCCTCCGAAATGGTGTTCTCCCCCGCCACGAGCCGCGACCCGTAGGTGTCCAGTAGTTGCTGCCTGTCGGGGACGGACATGCTGCCACAAGGGGCAGCATTTAAGGTGGCAGTATTTTTGTTGCATGCACCGAGCAGATGGCCTTTAAGGCGAGTGAGGGACACAGCAAATTCGACGAGACAGTATCGGCAACGCACGATCTTCTGACCGGTCTTGTTGGTCTTGTCGACAACCCGCATGACAATGTCTACCTCGTCCCATAGACCGGAAAGGTCGGATTGCGCCATTGCGATGGAGAAAACTAGGGAAAAAATGCAGATGAAGCTAAAACTGGAAGGATGGATTGCTGCAAAAAAAACAGCAGGGTTCACTGTTGGAGAGACGCTGAAAATGGGCGAAGGCAGGGCGAAGCAAGTCAGATGCAAGGCAGGGCGTTGCGTGGGCGAAGGGCGATGCAAGGAATCGAAGGCAGGCAGGCGGAAACAGCAGCGACAGCAGGGCACAGGAGGGCGCAAAAAAATTTCGGAGAAAATGCGAGGGGGGCGGGTAGGTATTTAGGTAAAAAAAATTAAAAATATATTATATATTAAATAATATTTATATTGTGGTACCGCGGTACCAACATGGTACCGCGGTACCCAGTACCACGGGACCTATGATATATATATATATATATATATATATATATTGAGTTTATAAAATACCACAAAACTAGCAATGACGAGAAGCATATGTAAGGTAAGCAAGGGTAGGGCAAACAAACCTCCAGTAGGCCTCCCCCTTCGCCGTATCGTCGTAGCATCCGTGCATTGCTGGACACATAGACGAGTTGCCTGCATTGCTCAATCGATAGCCGGTTTCTCTTCTTCGCGTGTTGCATGGACCAGCTGCTCCAGTTCCGCTCACAAGCGAAAGTTGAACAGTCTTTCAACAACACTCTCTTCGCCAACCGCTGGAGCTCTGGCATGGAGCGGCGCTGACAACCCCACCATGTCACTGGACATAGCTGGTCCTCTCTCTGCTGGCACCAAACCATCCCGAAGTGCCCGATCCCTCTCTCGAACTTCAGCAAATCTGCCTTGGCCCTTGATGATGCTGAGGTGCTCAGCCCCACATGAGTCAATGTCTATACAAGCAAGATTGTACGGGCATGAACCATACAAATAATCTGAAATCAAATTGAAAATGGTATGTAATACCTAGCCTTGAATAGACTCACTCTGTATACTCCAGCCATCCTCTGTGGAGCTCCTGGTCGTCCTCTTGTCTGGTGGTGCGCCACAAGGGGTGCAACATGTGGGCTACCGTGTGGATGGGCCTGTGAAAATATTCCCACCTCTGCTGCCAAATGTCTAGCATCTCCTGCCTCCTGAGACACATGACAACATAAGACACATTACAATCATTAGTCATTTCTCATGCGAAGTGTAATAGTTCCTAACACCACAGTAGGGCAAACACTAACCGATCCACCCAACCTTGCCTACTCCCTGATATAGAGTAAGCCCCTCCTAGCCCAGTGTGAGGACTGGTAGCATGCGGCTGCCAAGTGTCGGCCACGTGTCACTGACGTGGCCGACTACACGTCGGGACCCAACTGGGGGCCCTGTCCTGCTGATAGGGTTCCTAGACTGTGTTACGCCCGCCATGGCTATGGACCGTGCTGGGGCACACTACTCACACTGTCTTGCCCTGTTGGTCGTGTACATTGGACACGACCCTGACTGTGGTATCTAACCTATCTGTGTTCTCTAGGGTTCGGCACTGGTCACGAGCTCGTAACACTCCCTCCCCCTTAAGAACCGTCTTGGTCCTCTAAGACAAAGTCTGAAAAAATCTTGCGAAGGACGCTGCCTCTTTTCCAAGTGGCATTCTCAACAGGCTGATCATTCCACTTGACCAGATATTCTCGGTATAGAGTATGACGAGTCTGCGTCTCTCTACTATCAAGAATCTCCTCTGGTTCATGTGGAGGTTGTTGAGGATCCAATGGGAGAACTAGAACACTGTCCCGTACCAGATTTTTTAGATCTGGTTAAGGCTTTTCGTAACTGACTTACATGAAAGACTGGAAAAACCTTACTACTGTGTGGGAGTTCTAGTTCATAAGTGACCTCGCCTAGTCTTGTACTGATGGTAAAGGGACCACAATACCTTGGAGACAACTTAGGACACACTCCTGATTTGAGGGTTTTAGAGTCAACTGGGACTCTCAAGTAGACTTTCTCACCAGTGGAGAACTGCACATCCCGTCTGTGTGGATCTGCATAATGCCTGGCTCGATCCTGGGACTGTCTGATGCTACGCTTAGCATGTTCTATCATCTGGTTTAGGTCCTCTAAAAAGTTTTTGGCTGCTTCAACTTTTTCTTGTTTAAACCCTACGGCTGTGGGTGAGCGTGGCTGAAAACCGTACATCAGCATAAATGGGCTGTATCTCGTAGCTGAATGTTTCGTACTGTTGTAAGCAAACTCTAATATCGAGAGATACTCCTCCCAATTAGTCTGCTTCTTGCTGATGTATGCACGAAGCATATCCTCCAGCACCTGATTTACCCTCTCTGTTTGACCGTCCGTCTGTGGATGGTCGGTGGTACTCATATTAAGTTTAGTATGGAAATGATGGAATACTGCCCTTTAAAAATTTCCAGTAAACTTACTGTCCTGGTCGCTGACTATGCCGGAAGGCAAACCGTACAATTTAAATAGCCCGTCTACAAACAACCTCGCTAACTCTGGAGCTCTAACGATTGTTTTGGTCGGATTAAAATGAGCCATTTTGGTCAGACGGTCAACTGTGACCCATATAGCGTCATTACCCTTTTGGGTTTTAGGCAGGCCTACTATAAAATCCATGGAGATACTCTCCCATTTACCAGCTGGTATTTCTAAGGGCTGCAACAACCCTCCTGCCTTTAAACGCTATGCTTTGTTTACTTGACATTTCTGGCAACTGGTTACATACTGTTGGACGTCCTTTTTCATATTGGGCCAGAAAAATTGCCTACGAAGAAGCTCATAGGTCTTCTGTATGCCTGGGTGTCCCGCACTAGGATTGTCATGACATTCATATAGGACCTGTTGCCTATAATCCTCTGAATTGAGAACACATACTCTATCTCTATAGAGCAAGTACTCATCCTGAATGGAATACTGTTTCCATTTGAATCCTTGAGTCAACTGACCCTCAACCACTGGGGTTTGCTTGGGTAATACAGGCTCAGAATCCTCAACGTCATCTGACGACGTATACTCGGACTCATCATCATCCTCAACGGAAGCTGCCGTATTCTTGGATAACTTGCACCAGCCCCATGAACTGGTTCTGGAGTCTGTAACTGTCTGCTATGGACTGAGTTCCAGATAGTAGAGAAGAATGCATCATGCTGGCACTTCCCTCTCAAGGACTCGAGTAACTCATTACAAATCTGAGTAAAACTCAGCTCGTTTATCATAGGCATTCTGCTAAGGGCATCTGCTACTGTATTGAATTTTCCCCGTCTATATCTGATAGACATATCAAACTCTTGCATCAACTCTGCCCAACGAGCTTTCCGACCTCTAAGCTCAGGTTGATTGCGAAGGTATCTGAGACTTTCATGGTCTGTCAGGGCCTCAAAGTTGGCACCATACAAATAATGCCTCCAAGTCTTAAGGGCATGGACTATAGAAAAGAGTTCCTTTTCATAAGCACTATACCTAGTCTGAGTTGGCTCGAGTTTGTTACTCTTTGGAGTTGTGTTTTTCATTTCATTTTTTATCTTCTATGTTTTTTAAGCTTTAACTTTTTGACGATCTAGTTACCCTCGTTGTTTTTTTTACCGTAGTCTTTAGCTCAAAAAAAAAAAAAAACAAACTTTTGTAGAGGCCTCTAAAGTTCCATCTCGTTGAGACCAGGACACAGAGAAATCTGCAAGGGTTTATTTAAAAAAAAAAAACAAACTTTTGTAGAGGCCTCTGAAGTTCCATCTCGTTGAGACCAGGACACAGAGAAATCTGCAAGGGCTTATTTTCAAAAAAAAAAAAAGAAGGAATTGGGCCATTGGCCTCGTTGGGAAGCGACCCTATCTTTGATAGCTCCTCCCACGACTGTCGAGGGCCCTTTTCTATAAAAAAATATTATCATAATTTTAGCCCAAGCCTGTTTGGTGAGTGACTTTGTCTTTGATAGACTCCTCCCAAGACCGTCATGTCTAAAACGAGTTATAGTTGGTATTGAAAAATCCTTCTATCAACTTGCGGAGAGGTGCCGAAAAGTAGTTTTTTGAAGCAAAACTAACCCTTTGCGAAAAAACCTACATAAGTGCTTTTCCAATTATCATCCCTCATCATAAGCCTTTCGCTGGAAGGGCATAATTAAAATTATTTATAAAATCTACCCTTGTCCAAACCGTGAATGCTCTAGACGAAGGAATATTTTTGCTTTGTTCATCGTGTCTTTTCCTCTTCCATCTCCTCATCATCAATTCCCTCATAGACATTCAAAAAACTACATCTCCCAATCTCTCTCTCGTACATCACCACACCACTCCATATCATCTTCATCTTGCACACAATAGGCCATGGCAATGTATGAGCAGCTTGCCCAAATCTTGATGCTTTCCGGAGAAACTCTCAAGGGCTACACTGCATGATTTGCCAAGATGACGGCAGATTGGAATTCCGGTCTTCCTAGTCACCACAAAATGGCATTTTTCTATGCCGGATTACCGCATGAGATCAAGATTGGTATGCCACCCTTTACATCATATACCAGTCCAAAAGAACTCTGTAAGGCAGTCGCTATTGCAGAAGCACAGATCTTGCACACACCATCACAGCCCATATCCAACATTCAAACAATCAGGGATGATAGGGCATCTAGTCCACAAGATGCCACAGACAACGCTAGCCAAAGTACTGGCAGTACGGACGATCAGATGCAAGTTGTCAGTGACACATATGAGATGTGTAGTCAATCTAATTACCTCCCTGAACCACGAAATGTCGATCGGAAGATCCGACCATTGGACCAGTGCCATTATTGTTTTGGAAAACATCCAACCCCTCAATGTCCAGTTCGGAATCCGTGATTACGAAATCAAGCTAATAAGGGAATTCTGGAGATTGGAAATCAATCAACAAAATCCTCATCCATGCCATCTAGCTTGCCAGATCGCTCCTCCAAAG
Source organism: Diphasiastrum complanatum (assembly GCA_029204225.1). Lineage (NCBI taxonomy): Eukaryota > Viridiplantae > Streptophyta > Lycopodiopsida > Lycopodiales > Lycopodiaceae > Diphasiastrum > Diphasiastrum complanatum. The sequence continues at coordinate 14,054,470 of CM055107.1, read as the reverse complement.
AAAGTGGACTGCTATCTGAGCATATTCCTTGACAAATCGTCTGTAGTATCCCGCCAAACCAAGAAAGATTTGAAGTTCTGAGGTCTCAACCAACTGAGTATGGCTTTAACCTTATTTGGGTCCATCTTAATCCCATCTGACGAGATAATGTGACCCAAATATGTTACTTCTTCAACGAAGAATTCACACTTGGATTGTTTAGCATAAAGCTTATGCTTTCTGAGCAGTCGAAACACCTTTCTGAGGTGTTTTAGATGCTCCTTCCTCGTTTTACTGTAGACGAGGATGTCATCTAAAAATACGACTACAAGCTTACCCAAGTATGGTCTGAGGACACTGTTCATCAAGGTCATAAAGGTAGCTGGAGCATTTGTGAGCCCAAATGGCATCACCTTAAACTCATAATGACCGTGACGAGTCCTAAAGCTGTTTTCGAGACATCTTCCGATTTTATACGGACTTGATGATATCCCGATATGAGGTCTATTTTATTGAAAAATTTAGCCCCGTCGAGCTCGTCTGCCCGAGGCATAGGGTATTTATTCCTTATTGTGACTTTATTGAGGGCTCTGTAATCTACGCAAAGACGCATAGACCCCTCTTTCTTTTTCACCAAAAGGACTGGTGAGGCCCATGGTGAACTACTGGTCTGAATTTGGCCTTTCCCAAGATACTCTGTTAACTGCCTAGTTATTTCTTCGTCCGTTGTTTGGCTGACCCGATACGGAGGTTTAGAAACAGATGCTGTACCTGGTACTAGGTTTATTACATGATCTACCTCTCTGCTAGGTGTCAAACCATGTGGCAAATCTTCAAGAAAAACATCTTTAAATTTAGACAATAAAGTTTTTAATTTACTGATTTTCTGCTGTATAGAACTAGAAATAGAACTTCAGGAATAAACTGAAAGTCACATAAGAATACCTGATGGTCGTCGTCTCCGATTAGCTGATAGAGCTCTGAACTGCAGACCATAGGACTGTTGGGAACATCATGCTCCCCATGCAACTGGATCTCTCGGCCTTTATGCTGAAAGCTGAGGGTGTTTTCCTGATAGTTTCTGTGGAGGGAAGGTCCTAAACTGTAGAGCCAATCTCTCCCGAGAACAATGTTTGTGCGATCCAGGTGCATTATTTGAAAATTTATTTCATCTTGGTACCCCTGAATACCAAGATTTAAGTTACTTACCATAGTTTTCCAGATTTTTTTATCTTCACCCTTAGCTAAGTTGCCCCATCATCAACCATAACTCTTACTGACTGGTTACCAACTTTCCCATGCATACGTACTAGTTCATGCGGCCCAAAGCTGAAGGATCTCGCTAGCATTGTAGAGGTCAGCTGGCAACAGTGTTCATGATCTTCATGATACACTTTGATCTCGGAAGCTGCCGAGTCACTGGGGAAACTTACAGTCTGAACAAGATGAACTTGTTTCTTATCTTTTTTATCTTTTTTAGTGAAAGGCCCCTTGGGACACTGTCTGACTGTGTGTCCCTTGCCCATACACACAGAGCACAAACGTTCTTGTTTGGCTTTCTCAAAATCTTCTGGTTTTAAGGGCTGTATGAGTGAAGGGCGTTTCTGAGGAGCTTCACTTTTAAATTTATGTTCTTTCTTTCTTTTTAAAAATTCTTTTTAAATTGAAAGTCTTTCTGAGGAGGCTGCTCAGAAAGGGGCTGCTGTTTCGCCCTCTTCCTACCCACTGAATCATCATAGATTTGAGCATATTTGAGAGCTTGCTCAAGGGTAGTAGGCGAGTTTCTCTGGACCTCTACTTTATATTCATCTTTGAGGCCACGGACAAATCCCCTGATTTTCTGATAATCATCCATATTTTTAATCTTTAAAATTGCTTCTCGGTACTATGAGATATATTGGATTAGGGACTTGTCCATCACTGTTCTTTCCCAGGCTTCCCAGGCTTTATCAAGTTCATTTTCTGGTAGGAATTCTCTTAGGAAAGCTTCTTCAAAAGCTTTCCATGACCGAGGAGTCTGCCCAGTCTCCTGGAGATTTAACCACCACCTATAGGCCATGGGCCCTAAGGAAAGAGTGGCCTCAATTGCTTGCAAATGGTCAGGGGTCTGTTTAAGAGCATGAATGTTCTTCCATTTGCTGAGGAAGGTTGTAGAATATCTGCGTTTCTATCCTTCTCTTCCCCAATAAAAGTAGGAGGCTTTAAATCTTTAAAAACACTGGGGTGAGACCGCAAAGTCTCACCCGAAACTGATGGAAGTGGAGAAGGGGATAACTGAGAAGTGGAGGGAAGGCTTCCTTTCGCGGAACTCAAAATCAAACCTTTGAGTTCAGCGAACGAGTCGTCCACACTGGACTTGAAATTGGCTAATGCCAACTTTAGTTCATCCACTTCTGTTACCAAGTGGAGAAACTGCTCCTTGGTAACCAATTCGTCGAGTTCTTCGGCAAACTGTTCCTGTTCTTCCATTTCCATAGGTTCTTTCCCTTTACTGTAAGCCAAGGCTTTTGTTTCAAGTTCGTCGATGCCTCTCTCCAGGGGTTGATCAGGTCCCTGAGGAGTGGTCATTTTCAGAGCTGAAAGAGAGGTACCTTAACTTCTGAAAAAAAAGTCAGAAAGACTAATTTACAACTGTACGAAGAGGGAAAGATGACTTAGCTGTTTTTGAGGACTGTACTTCCAAAGAAAATACGAAGAGGAACCCTCTCAGCTCTTTTATGCAAAATTTCAGACCTGCTGTCCGCAAAATCCCAGTTTGAAGCTCCAAAATGGTACCAAATTTCCGGTTACTTGACTAGAATAGCTCGCTGGCTTGCTAGCAGACCTGTGGCTCTGAGAAATCTGAATAGGAGGCGGAAAAAATGCAAAAGATCTGAATTATTTTTGCTCTCCCCCCCTCGCTGATGTGACAGCTTCTGTGCTGGTTCTGAAAAATACCCGAAAAATCTCTGAAAAGAAGGGCAAAACTTCACCCTCCCTCTTCTCTGTCCAGCGCTGGCCCTGTTGGGAAATATCAGCTTAAAATCCGCTCAAATCTACTGAAATTCCACTTTGAAAACAGAGGTAGGTCCCTGTATGTACAGCGATGGATGTACTCGCTATATCCTACTCTATTTCCGCTGGGAAATCTGTAGAGAACCCTCTGAACTCAGTGATGAACAACTGCCTTTCCAGCGAGTTACCTCTACAAGGAATCTGACTCCTTAACACTATAATTTCTCAGTGAAATTCAAAGGTTTGAAGGCTGCATCTACAGCGATTCTCCTCTTCTAATTCGTTCTGAGAAATTGAGAGAGTTTTCCTATCCTCTGATAGCTTTCTCCACTGCTGCCACTAAGCTCCCAAAGATGGGGATGGCTCTGATACCAGTGTAATAGTTCCTAACACCATAGTAGGGCAAACACTAACTGATCCACCCAACCTTGCCTACTCCCTGATATAGAGTAAGCCCCTCCTAGCCCAATGTGAGGACTGGTAGCATGTGGCTGCCAAGTGTCAGCCCCGTGTCACTGACGTGGCCGACTGCACATCGGGACCCAACTGGGGGCCCTGTCCTGCTGACAGGGTCCCTAGACTGTGTTAGGCCTGCCATGGCTATGGACCGTGCTGGGGCACACTACTCACACTGTCTTGCCCTGTTGGTCGTGTACACTGGACACGACCCTGACTGTGGTATCTAACCTATCTGTGTTATCTAGGGTTCAGCACTGGTCACGAGCTCGTAACACGAAGTTACAAGATGAAATGTGCAGACGTATAGCCAGTGCATCACTGCCATCAGCCTCATCATCAAAGAGGGTGTCCTTGTATCATACTAGCACAGAGTCAGATGACTCTGACTACCAGTCGGAGGAGACAATATCTAGATAATCTTGTATATATACTGCTATCATCTGAGAGAGAGAGAGAGAGAGAGAGAGAGAGAGAGAGAGAGAGAGAGAGAGAGAGAGAGAGAGAGAGAGAGAGAGAGAGAGAGAGAGAGAGAGAGAGAGAGAGAGAGAGAGAGAGAGAGAGCTTTATTAATGTCTTTCATAAAAGACTAGTAAAAGTAAAGGATAACACTATCATCAGGTCCTGCTGGTGTTGATTCTATAAAAGGATGTGATGCGAGCTGCAGCATGGGGGAGCTCTGGTAGCTTTTGATGTCGTCTAGCATGTCTCCTCACAGGAGGTCTGATTGCTCAGGCAGCAACATGACTATAAATAATGCGCTGTCTCTGATCTTTGTGAGCATGTATGTTATAACGTCCCCCAAGACCTCCAATAGAGAATGAGCGTTAAGAACACAATAAGGGAGTGCAGTGGACGAAACCGACCCAACCAGTCCTAGACCGTCCGATCTAGCCCTCGAGCACTAGGGAGTATGACAAATCACTATGATAGGAAGCGCTTACCAATCCGACAGCATAACGGCCGCAAACTCTCAATGAATCAAATGGACACAGGCGTGGGTATATATAGAGAGAAGCCCCTCCCCTGCCTGTTCATGAAATGAATCCACATGTAAGCGTGCTATCAACTCATGCCTAACTCCCATGCATGTCCACTGCATGTAGGCACCCCTAACTCACAATAGCAAAGACCCATGCATAGACAGTGTGCACGTAAATCCTATCCCATACTAGGATGCAACACACATGTCTATATTGCATGCAGGCATAGCCTAAGGTCCTACTTAGCTAGTGTCCAAATTAGGCCTGGCCCCTATATCTAAGGCAGCCCCCCAATGGTTCAAAGCCCCCATCAGGGCCGTAACATACCTCCCCCCTTATTTTAGTTTTGTCCTCAGAACTCAAAGTCCGGGAAACTCTTCCTTAGATTACCTTCTAGTTCCCATGAATCCTCATCATCAGAATATCCTTTTCAACGAACCAGATGCTCAATAGCATTCCGATTTCGCAATCGCTTGGATCTAGTATCAAGAATCTTTTCAGGTTCTAAAGGAATCCTCTCAGATAAGTACTAGAACCAACATGATCTCCCTCATGTAAACTCATCTTCAGACGACTTACATGAAACACAGGATGAGCCTTGGTTCCCTCTAGTAACTCTAATCGGTAAGCTAAAGATCCAATCTTTTTCAAGATTCTATAAGGTCCACTGTACCCAACAGACAGTTTGTAATGCTTCCCAGTGCGCATTACCTTAGAATCCTTCGGAATTCTAAGATACACCCAATTTCCAACTTAAAACTTTCGAGGCGATCTTTTCAGATTAGCATAATGTCTTACCCGATCCTGGGCACTTAGAACATTTTCACGTGCTAACTGTAACATTTCTTGCATTTCACCCAAGAAATCTGCTACTTTTTGAACTTTAATCGACTCAGTTTCAACTGTTATCGAAGATCTAGGCTGAAATTCATACATAAGCATAAACGGACTATAGCCAGTAGCCGAATGCTTACTACTGTTATAAGCAAACTCAATCAATGGAAGATACTTTTCCCACTGAGATTGCCTAAGTGAAACGTATGCATGAAGCATTTGTTCCATCGTCTGATTAGTCCTCTCAGTCTGACCATCGGATTCCGGATGATCAGTAGAACCCATGCTCAAAGATGTCTCAAGCTTTTCAAATACTGTTGTCCAAAATCGGCCTGTAAACTTAGGATCACGATCACTAACAATGTTAGATGGCAAGCCATATAGCCTGAACAAACTTTCAACAAACACTTGAGCTAAATCAGACGCTTTAATTGTAGTCTTTACCGGAATGAACGTAGCCAATTTTGTTAACCGATCAACTATGACCCAAATCGCATCATTCTGTTTATTCATCCTCGGTAAACCAACTACAAAGTCCATCGAAATACTATTCCAACGTTTAGAAGGAATATCCAATGGATGTAATAGTCCACCAGCCTTTAAGCGCTCTGCTTTATTCTGCTGGCATTGATCACAGTTCAACACATAAGATTCTACGAAAGGTTTCAGCTTTGGCCAAAAAAAGTCCCTTCGTACCAAATCTAACGTACGTTGTATACCTGGCTGGATGCCCAGCACAAGGTGCGTCATGACATTCAAATAAAATTTCCTTTTTTAATGCATCCACTCCTGGTACACACACTTTTCCCCTTAGGAACAAAATCCCATTCCGAATGGAAAAATCATCCACTACCTTCTTATCTTTCACAACCAACTGATCACCTTGCAAATCAGTTCGCGATTGAGAGCCATTCGGAACTCTTTGCCATATAGGTCCAACTGAGAATCTTGTTCATAAAGACCTCGAAATGAAAGATAGAAATCAGTAGTGATCTCTGTGAACGACAACTCATTCACCTCTGCAATCCGACTTAAGGCATACGCCACTTGATTTGACGATCCTTTAATATATCTCAAATCAAAGTCGAATTCTTTCATTAGCTTATCCCATCGAGCCTTTCGACCCCTAAGGTCTTTCTGATTACAGAAATACTTTAATGGTTGGTGATCTGAGCATACTATAAATTGATTACCATATAAATAGTGTCTCCATGTTTTCAACGCATGCACCACCGCAAACAGTTCTTTTTCTTGAGTTGTATATCTAGTCTGTGCATCAGACAATTTCTTACTCTCAAAAGCAACTGGCCTCCCCTCTTGTAACATAACTGCACCAACCGCATAATCACTAGCATCCACTTTAACCAGAAAAGGTTTATCCAGATTTGCTATGATCAATATTGGTGCTGAGACAATTAGTTCTTTGAGTTTATTAAAACTTGCATCCAATGTCTCATTCCACACGAGAGGTGGACTCGGCCTACCCTTTCGAGTAATTATCCCCTTCAACGCATTGTTGAGAAGTGCAACAATCAACGAATAATCCAAGATGAATCTACGGAAGAAAACTGTAAACCCCAAAAAAGATTTAAGTTCTCTCACTGTTTTAGAAATTGGCCATTCCAGAATTGTTTTAATCTTTTCCCGATCTATCATAATTCCCTTCAAGGATATAACATGACCCAGATATAACAATTCTTTCTTAAAGAATTCACACTTCGACTCTTTAGCATAAAGCTTCTCCTGTCTTAAAATCCTCAAGATAATCCTAAGATGCTTCTTATGCTCTTTGAGTGTTTTACTAAAGATGAGTATATTATCTAAAACCACTACAACAAACTTTCCAGAATATGGACGAAACAAGTCGTTCATCATTTGCTGGAAAGTGGCCGGATCTTAGACACATCTCTTGGATGAATTTGAATCAAATGATAACCAGTTCGCAAGTCAATTTTAGAAAAATATCTAGCTCCACCCAAACGATCAACCAAATCGTCCTTCCTAGGTAGAGGATACTTATTCTTAATGGTAACTTTATTCAACCCCTTGTAATTCACGCACATAAACGAAATTTCGACTTAGGAACAAAAAAAATGCCCTAAGAACCCATAATTTCACAAACCCAATTTTTGTCCAACTCAATCCAGAAACCGAATCTCTAAATTCCCACATGGGTGCCCCTAAAATCCAACATGCAACCCACCACAAATTTGGCATTCCACAAAAAAATGATTTGCATGTTTTTTTTTTTTTAAAAAGGCCCCCCCCCCTCATCTTCACCTAACTCGCGCCCTCCAGCCCGAGAGCCAGATCGCGAGCAGAGGGTCGGATCCACCGCCGAGAGAGAGAGAGAGGGAGAGCGAGAGAGAGAGCGAGTGAGAGAGTCAGCGCGCCCGAACAGAGGCTAACGCGCCTCTCCCTCCCCGGACCTGCAGCTGCTCCCATCCTGGAATTACAGCGCTCCTCTTGAGACGCTCGATAGCGCCCACAGCCATGCGGTTTTTGTGGATTCATTGGTTTAGAATCAGGGTTTCTACTTCTTTGCAGGTTAAAGAAAGAAGAACGGGGTTTAATGGCACCATGGCCGCCCACCAATAGCCCTACTACCGACAGATCTCTTGCAGCGCAGCAGGGGTTTACGCTTCAGAAGCTAGTTCTCTTCATATCTTCTACATGCAACAGGGTTTACACCAAAGACAGGCTTCAAATATAAAGCAGTCCTCAGACTCTTTTGCATGCATAGAGAATAAAAGAATAGATTCATTGGTAGACAGCTTCATGAAGCTTTGGTAGATTAGACTGTTTCTTTTCTTTTTCCATACTGTTCCACAGTTCTTATTGGTTTCATAAGAAAGCTTTCTAGTAAATTGCAGTTCAACACACAATCTACTGAATTTAGAGCATAAATCCAGTGCATGCTATGCATGATTTAAAACTACCCTTCTAAACCACACACCAACACCTTGCTCATTAAACAATCTGCAGCAAGCTTCATCAAACATCCTAATCCGGGAAGTAGATTCCGAAGCCCCATGCAACCACTGTTTTGCTTTCAAACCAAGAACCGAAACAGGAAAAAACAGCAGTCACCACTCCATGTACAATCCAGAAACTGAAATCATGTCAACAATCCTAAAAATCTTAACAAATCGATTCAACCAAAATAAGGCAAAACACCTACTTGGGAGACCACCGATTTACCAAATTTTCACGAATTTCTGATGACACAATTCCACACACTTTGGTCCATATCGAGCTGCTCAAAAGCTCCAATTGGCTGCTCTGATACCAATATAACGTCCCCCAAGACCTCCAATAGAGAATGAGCGTTAAAAACACAATAAGGGATGCAGTGGACGAAACCGACCCAACCAATCCTAGACTATCCGATCTAGCCCCCGAGCACTAGGGAGTATGGCAAATCACTATGATAGAAAGCGCTTACCAATTCGACAGCATAACAGCCGCAAACTCTCAATGAATCAAATGGACACAGGAGTGGGTATATATAGAGAGAAGCCCCTCCCCTGCCTGTCCATGCAATGAATCCACATGTAAGCGTGCTATCAACTCATGCCTAACTCCCATGCATGTCCACTGCATGTAAGCACCCCTAACTCACAATAGCAAAGACCCATGCATAGACATAGTGCATGTACATCCTATCCCATACTAGGATGCAACACACATGCCTATACTGCATGCAGGCATAACCTAAGGTCCTACTTAGCTATTGTCCAAATTAGGCCTGGCCCCTATATCTAAGGCAGCCCCCCAATGGTGCAAACTCCCCATTAGGGCCGTAACATATGTCGTCCTCATCAGCATCATCATCAACAAGCTCTGGGTAGTGTCGTGATCTCCTAGAAAAGAAGGAAGTAATCATAGGTTGAGGAATAGTATGCTGACATGTCTGACATAGATCCCTTCGCACTAAAAACTCCGGTAGCGTAAGTGCGACACATCGAGAGTCCTCATATGATATGAAAGATCGTAGTGCGGTGGGCATGTCGCGAAATAGACAGTAGTATCTCCCTCTAATCTCATAATAAGTAGGGCATCTCAAAATAAAATGCTCTTCAAACTCCACCTCGCCCAAAGAGCATATATGGCAAATCCACTCCTCCCTAGGAGTACCATGGAATCATCCAGTCTCAATAGCTAGACACACAAAGATGGCCCAATGTAAATACGAGGCTGTGTGGTAAAGTTGAATCCAGATAATGTGGCAGGACTGGGACCCTTGCTATGTCTAGCTCAATGAAGTGAGTCCGGTAGAAGTTAGGCTTAACTCCTAACTGTTGGCTCCAAGTACAAACAAGATATGCTCGATATAAAAAGCGTCTGATTTGATGAGTACCCGAGGGAAGCTTTGTAATGGAAACATCAAAGGACTCAATGAGGAAGTGGGATGCCTGAGAAAACCATGACAATCTCTAGCCTTGATCATGAAGACAAAGTGATGAAGCAAGTGCTATCTACGTATATCTCCTATCTGCATCTGGAGGCCAGAAAAAAGTATCCCTAAATATGTGTATGATGAAACCACCTCTGTCCATCAAAAGTGAGCTCTTGTCTCTGCATGAAGGCTCGAGAAGTGTTGAAGACCATAACCTTGGTCTTCCCAATGTTCACCCCCAGGCCCTATCTGGTACAAAAATCATGCAAGCAATCCAACTGCCACTGTAACCCCTCTCTGGTCGAGGAGACCAATTATCAATACCACATCATCAACATAAAGAAGAATGGTGATCAGAATGTCACCAAGTCTGCAACCGGAATCACCACACTATGAGCTGACTCGCTCTAGCTTATCAATATCTAATCCTTAAAGAACAGCTGAAAGAGAACAAACCCTGTTTCACTCCAATGGTGCTTCGTATGTGCTCAGAAATACCACTGCCACGTCAAAAACATCTCAAAACTCGCTCATAAAGAGCCATTATAGACAGAATGATGTCAGTGGAGAAGCTAAGATCACGTAGTCAAGGAGCGAGGGACATAGTCAAAGGCTTTCCTGAAGTCTACGAAACATCAGTAAACCCTCTCTTTCCTGTGCTTGGCTTCCTCAATCAAAGCCCGGAGAGTGAAGATATGATCAGTAGTGGAATAATGGGCTCAGAATCATGCCTGGCCCAAAGCATGTAATCTCCTGGTTTCCACCTTTGAACTCACAGCAGACTGAAGTATAGTACCATATAGCTTCGCGAGAACATGCCCAATCATGATAGTATGATAGTTACTAGGAACCATGGGGTCAATGTTTGTGTGGCATATATTGTGTGAGTATCATGCATGACAATATAAACTATAGTAAAATAATTTGCTCTCATTTTATGTGATCAAGATCTTCCATGACAGGTGCTTGATCAAGTGGGGGTGCTAGAAGGCTATTGTCAACTGTAGGTAATATGTTAGTAGAGACTGGTCCTACAGGTGTAACAGTTAAGAGTGGTTTCTATTTGTGTGCTGTTTCAGATCATCCTGTTGTTCTTCTTATCGGCAGTTTGCCCCTCATTCATTGAGTACATTATTGTACTTAGATAGCTTTTGTTTTTTTACTATCTCTATGAATGCAATATTCATCTCTAAAATTTTTGCTTCGTCAAATGCTTGCATCTCAACAGTCTGTAAAAGGTTTGAATACTATTGGATTCAGGGTGATTTCGTGTGAGAGGGTTTATCTACGAAGCTAAGCAGAGAAAATATTTTTACTGTTATGTTTAACACGCTTTGCTATAGAATGATCCATTTAATTTAATGCTGCAAGTTGGAGGATGCTAATCGAGTCTAGATTTAAGTCAAACTATTGGCTTACTAACGTCTGTCTATCACTTCTCCTTGGACACAGGCTTGGTTCCGTGAATTACCAAAAGGTGTGCTAGATACTTTCACACCAGAGCAAGTCATGCAGTGTCATACCGAAAATGAGTGTGTTGAGCTTGTGAAGCTGCTGCCACCGACACCAGCTGCGTTGTTAGATTGGGCTGTAAATTTAATGGCTGACGTTTCTCAAGAGGAAGCTTATAATAAGATGAATGCAAGGAATATAGCCATGGTCTTTGCTCCAAACATGACCAAGGTTTACTTATTTGAAATTTAGAGTCATGAAAATTTTCTTGTAGAGCTTGATGTGTTGTAGAGTATGATAGAGGTTTTGAAATCATTTATATTCTGCAATTGTATGGGAGTTGTGTAAGATGTATAGTTGTGGTGTCTTATATTTTTTATTGCATGATGGTTGTCATGGAATGTTGAGCGTTTACTTGTGTTTCTTTATGACCATCTGTTGATTCTTCATGCTTACGGTGCTTATTACTGACATTCTCTGCTTTTAACTGTTGTCAGATGGCTGATCCGTTAACAGCTCTCATGCATGCAGTTCAAGTTATGAATTTTCTTAAAACTCTTATTCTCAGAACATTGAAAGACCGACAGGAAGCGGTATTAGATCCAGGGCCTGCTTTGTCTTTCTCTGAAACACATGATGGAGACAATGGTGATTGTGGAGCCATTATTAGTCATGGAGTCGAGATTGATAGCTCAGAAGATTTGAAAGGTAACTATGACGAGTATATTCTGTGCTCCATTGCTCATTCAAAACTTGACCTAGTCAATGGAGTTCGACAAATCAATAGAATTGATCAACAAAGCGAGAGGGTAGAAGCTTGGTAACAAGACATGCCATGAATGAAATTAAATATTTGAGCTCACTTTACACTATAATCAATTCTGGAGTAATTTATACGTTTGAAATTTCTGGTTTGCTTTAGCCTAAGTGACATTTTGGGTCCTTGGGCATGCGAGTCTAACTCAAGCTGGCATATTAAAGGCTCAAAGGATACAAAGCATTATGGAATTGTAGAACATGGTTGTCATGTTATCCTGTAATTTAAAGGAAAGTTCTGTATTCATTCCATACCAGTTTTAAGGTAACCCTGGGAATTTTTATTAACAAGTGTTATATTTGCATTCAATTTGGTCCCTTAACATTATACCTGAAATTTGTTAGGATGCCTTGGAATTTGTGTTGACGATGTGTATGTAAAATGGACTTTGATTGAAGTTGTGCTAGAAACTACTGACGTTCGGGCATACATTAAGATATGGACCACTCAGTGCCACTCGACTTTCAGCAGAACTATGGTTTTCAGGCAGCAAAATTGGTGTATTTGGTTCTCATGCAATTCAATTGTCAAGTTTTTGGGCAGTTTTCCTCTTTTGACGTTGTAATTGGTGTTGAATTGGATAGATCAGCCTGGGCTTGGCCTTAATGCACAATTTTGCAGAAGATTTGGAAGTTATATGCTGTCCAAGCTCAACAAAGTAGCTAGTAGGCCAAAATAAAAGAATGATGTCTCAAATTTTGAGAATATGCTCTCTTTATTTTTTTGCAAGAACACGTATTTATATGGACAAAATTTACCTAGGTATACAAAATCAGAGGTGAAAATTCTCACCAGCTGACATAACTTAAGAAAATGGGCTGGGCTGCACAGCAGCAAGTAATGCTAGTCAAACTGGATGGGTGTATAATGAACTCGACCCTCCATCATATGTAATTTACTTTTACTAAAAATTATGAAGCTCACTAAGTATAAGTAATATATCAAGGAACATGAAAAGCTACTGGTCTACCGAGAAAACCATATATTATTATTGACCATAATATCCAAATCCTGCAAATATGCCAAAGAGAAGTGAGCTCGTGGTTATTTCCAAAGGCATCTCCAGAAAGAATCACCTCTGTAGTTAGCTGAGGGGATTGCAAAGTTAGAAAAACGTGGACCAAGTTTCCTCCCAAACATGTAATTGACATCAAAAAAATAAAGTGTGCTACGTCCTTGGCATTACGTCCCGTAATGAATTGCTTGTTTGGCACCTAGAAACCATGTGGCAGTGATATGGAACTGTCTTTTGCTAATAAAAGGACATTTAAATTTCTGGCCATGTTGCACAGCAAACATAGCAAAAAATGAGTACCAGTTGCTCTGATGATGTGGTTTTTGTCATTAGGAGGGGCAGAGCAGGATTTAGCAGTAGCAAAAGAGACTTAGAATCTGTTACAAGAGCAAACATATGGGAGAGGAAGTGTTGAATGGCAATGCATGTATTAGTTGGTGCAAATGATTCCTTGTTGGACATGGAGATGACCAACCATGTAGATTTGAAATGCTATATATACTTGGCGCCAATGTTTCATAGAATCGCGGTTCGAATCGCTGCTGATGAAAATCCTTTTTTATATCAAGAGTACGACCATCATCCATGCATGTAGGTAATGGACAAACGAATCTTCTCAAAACCATCACTAATGTGCACTGCGTCGTGATCTAAAATTCAAGTACCGAATTGCTGAAGTAATACGTTGATAGGTCACAATTGTACAAGTTTATGTGCTTGTCTGAGGTCTCCTGTCTAGATTTTAGATGCAATCTAAAAGTGGAGGAAGGATAACTTGACATAAAATTTTAGCATGCCTCGGCTCTCTTGTATCTAGATTCTGTGAGCTTAAGTTGCTTGGTATAGGATTTTGCCCGAGGCCTTCTCATTACACATGTAAACTTAGTATCATAGGAATAACTATTAGATCATGATTCACATGTGTCTTCGTATTTGGGCTTTGGCATTTTGCGAGTAAATCATTTGCGAGTTTTGGATTTTGTAAGTTACATAAAATTGATAGCACATGGGGTGCTACCATTTTTTGTGGTTTGTGGTCATTTGTTCTTGCCATATCTAATTTTTCTCTAGCTAAAATCTATTTACCTGATTGATTACCATGATGTGTATTTTTTTCAAGATAAATTTTTTAATCTCAGTCATTACCGTCCTTGGCACTTTAAATTTCAAGCATGCCGACCTGCTCTCAATTTCAGCTACAATAAAAAAAAATATTCTAAGTTCGATAGAACCAATGGATTCTATATACAAAATGAAACAATGTTCTCCTTTTTGGATATCTCAATCCGGAATTTATTGCCGTTCAATGTTTTCAAAATTAAGAAAAAAAATTGTCCTCGACACTTGAACTCCTGAGCACGCCGGCATGTTCAGGATTTCAGTTGCAAAGATAAAATAAAATCTAAACTTGTTTGAACCAATGGATTCTACATATAAAATGGAACATTTTTGCTTTTTGGATCATCTCAATCCGAGCTATAATAAGGAATTTATGGCCATTCAAAGTTTAAAAGTTAGATTTTTTTGGTCCTTGGTACCTGAAATCTTGAGCACGCCGGTGTGCTCAGGATTTCAACTGCAAAGATAAAATAGAAACCTAAATTTGATTGAACCAATGGATTCTACATACAAAACGGAACATTTTTGCTTTTTGGATCATCTCAATCCGAGCTATAATAAGGAAGTTATAGTCATTCAATGTCATTCAAAAAAATTTGTCCTTGGCACTTGAAATCTTGAGCACGCCGGTGTGCTCAATATTTCAGCTGCAAAGATAAAATAAAAACCTAAATTTGATTGAACCAATGGATATTACATATCAAAAAAAACATTTTCGCTTTTTGGATAATCTCAATCCGAGCTATAATAAGAAAGTTATAATCATTCAAAGTTTTCAAAGTTAAAAACAAAAATTTGTCTTTGGCACTTGAAATCTTGAGCACGTCGGCGTGCTCAGGATTTCAGCTACAAAGATAAAAATCTAAATTTGATTGAACCAATGGATTTTACATACAAAATGGAACATTTTTGCTTTTTGGATCATCTCAATTCGAGCTATAATAAGGAAGTTATAGTCATTCAAAGTTTTCAAAGTTAAAAACAAAAGTTTGTCCTTGGCACTTGAAATCTTGAGCACGCCGGTGTGCTCAAGATTTCTGCAAAGATAAAATACAAACCTAAATTTGATTGAACCAATGGATTCTACATACAAAATGGAACATTTTTGCTTTTTGGATCATTTCAATCCGAGCTATAATAAGGAAGTTAGCTATTCAAAGTTTTCAAGGCTACAATAGAAAATTTGCCCTTGGCAGCTGGAATTGAGAGCACGGCGTCGTGCTATCAATTTCACTTGCAAGGCTTACAGTTGAAATTGGTAGCACACTGGCTCTCAGTTCTAGGTGCCAAGGGCAAATTTTCTTTTCTAGCCTTGAAAACTTTGAACGGTTGTAACTTTCTTATTACAGCTCGGATTGAGATTATCCAAAAAGAAAAAATATTCCATTTTTTTTATGTAGAATCAATTAGTGTAATCAAATTGTTATTTTATTTGACTACAAGTTGAGGCTGGTCTACAAAGGATATTAAAATATATCCATGGCTTCCTAATGAACCCTACACTACATGTGAAAGATAACAAAGCCTATATTTGATACCATGCCATGTGCCATGAAAGTTTAAAAGCTAGAAAAACTCACAAAACTTGTAGATAATTTACTCACAAATTGTCAAAATGCTTCGTATCCCAAATTGACACTTTCCCTTTTGTGTTGTTGAAGCCTTTGAGACCAACCTCTTGATCTTCCTCTTGAACATCAAAGATATGAATATATTCAGACTTTAACCTCTGAAAATACTCCCTCTCAAACATATGGTCTAGATCCAACAAGATCTCATCATTGCTTGATATCGACTTTCCACAAAAACTAGTGAAAACAATGCCACCATCATAAAGCAAAAAATAGATTCCAAACTTTCCATCCAACATTAACTGCATGAATATGTTTTGAGTTTAATGAAACTCCTTAAAAGACTACCAACAGATGGATCATGATTTCAAGAGGGATAATGGTTGGCAAGCCAAGTCTAAGAAGGAAAATCACCAAAAGCAGAATATTTGTTGTGCTTGTTACGATTGAGGAAGAATAGTAACAAACTTTTCCACAAAATTGACTCTACTTTAGAACTGAGTTTTTGTCAAGGGGGAAGCAAAGGATGAGATCATATGCAATATTTATGTTCAATGAAAAAGTTGTCATGACAAGTAGACTCTGGAGGCTACTGCGCAGTTGCCACCTTTCCTATTCCTCACATAACCCATGGGGAGGAGTACATATCAAAGCATAAGACATATAGATTTGGATCAGAATGTGTTCTCACCATCCCCTTTGAACGAAAGTAGGCATCAATCCTGCTATACCACGCACGTGGTGCTTGTTTAAGACCATAAAGCGCTTTCTTCAAGCGACATACTTTATTTTCCTGTCCTTTCGTTACAAAGCCTTCAGGTTGATCCATGAACACTTCTTCTTCTAACTCACCATTAAAAAAAGCAGATTTCACATCCATTTGATGCAAAGGCCAACCAAAATGTGAAGCTAAAGCAATAAGTAGACGTAGAGTATTCCACTTACACACCGGTGCAAAGGTCTCCTCATAGTCAATGCCTTTATTGTGTGCGTACCCTTTGATTACCAATCTTGCTTTGTGCTTTGCTATGCGTCCATCTGCATGGTACTTAGTTCTATATACCCATTTACAACCAATGGGTTTCTTGCCAACTGGTGGTTCTACTAATTCCCATGTGCTATGCTTAGCAATTGACTCCATCTCCTCTCCCATGGCCTTGATCCAAATGTCATCATCCTTCGCTTCACCATAAGTCAAAGGTTCTTTGCTTTGAATAATACTGGATAACAGAGCATAATTTGCTTCATACCTTTCAAGTAGTATCTTCTCTCTTGTTGATCTTCGTAGCTCTCCCTGGTTAGATGATCCTGGAAAGTCATCTATATCGCGGCTCTCCATCAATCTCTCAAACCACTTAAGGAGCTTTCTGTCAGGTGATCGGCTTCCTGGTGAAAATGTATCCCACGGTAAATCCTTCTCCTTGCGTTTGTCACCTGCAATTTCAATCCTTCTTGCACCAAAAGGTTTGTCCCTACCTCTCCAACCTGTTTCTTGAGATTGAGTAGTAGTATCTTGAGATGTATCCTCATGTTCATCACTCGGAAGGTCAATGGATGGATCATCATCAGGTGGTATCCTCACTATGCCATTTTTCCTACTGGATGTGTCTATCTTCTCAGCATCTTCGTCTTCATACATCTTGGATTCATCAAAGATAACATCTCGGCTTATATAATACTTGACTTAACTGGTATGAATGCAACTAACCTAGTTAACATGTCCACTACAATCCAAATAGAATCATTTTGTCATTGGGTCTTTGGAAGTCCAACTACAAAGTCCATCGATATACTCTCATATCTCTTATAAGAGATATCCAATGGATGCAACAAACCACCAGCCTTAGCTAGTTGACGTGGCTTGCATTTAATCACAAATGACTCGACATATAACTTGAGTTTTGGCCAATAAAACTTTTGTAGAAACTAAGAGTTTCCATTGTTCAAAGCCTTAGCATTTTTCTTAGTTTTTCCTTGTTGTTTTTTTCTTGACTGTTGTATTTTGAACTATGTTTCGCACAGTTTGCATTTTTTAACTGTTTCGTCGCACAGTTTGCAATTTTTGGTCATGAGTAAAATGCATCACTAAGTCAAAAACACTTTAAAAATGATTCTGGCCAACTCTCCCAACACTGTCGCATTTTTCGCATTTCGGAAAAAAACGACACTCTCCTTCAAATGCCTTGGAAATATTTTCTGGCCCATTGTCGGGTTTTTCGCTTTTTTCGCCTTTCAGAAAAAAGTGACACTGCCCTTAAAATCACAAAGGTGTCTCTATTTTAAAGCCGAAGGTCTGCAGCATGAAGCAACGGCCAGAGAGCGGCTGATGCACACAGAGGACAACGACATGAAACCAAAATCAATTTTTGATTAAGCCTAATGCATTTCTTTTAATTAGAGCTTTAACTTAATTAGTTCTATGGATTGATCGCATAAAAGGATCAAAGATCTGATAGATCGCGTATATAGATACAAACTGATACAGTCATGGAATCAGACACAGAGAACTATAAGAGTAATAGCTCGATAGTAAGCTTTACAGATTAGCAATAGCTAGTGACATTAGTCGTGAGAGAGAACATCTCTCTTGCACCAACGCGTTGATTTGGGAAATAGACAACGCTCAAGAAAACACTGTAAATTCAGTCCTGACAATAGAATCAAATTTTGCAATACTCTATTTTGTAATGTGTATGATCTATAATATTTGAATGTATGCTAGCAATATATATATTTCCTCACATTATCTGCTGTTTTATAAGTTTAATTTTTATAATAGATCATCGGAGATGATCTGGGGCTTGGAAGAGAATTACACCGCAGCCATTGTCACATCAGTGGTATCAGAGCCATCAGCTCTATCAAAGCTCTGCCTGATCCCTTCAGGCTATGGCATTCATTAGCAGCATTCAATCAAAGATTTGCATGATCCTTGACTTCTCAAGATCAAATTTTCTAGCATGGAAGGTGAAGAGTTCTCCCATACTAAAAGGAGAAGGTCTATGGCCCTGGGTTGATGGCATAGAAGAGATGACCACAACCATTGACAAAGAGCTATGGGAATGGAGAGAAAGAAACGACAAGGCAGTAGCCGTCCTATCTTCCTCTATCGAAGATAGCTTGACACTTGATCTAGCCACACTCTCCAATGCAAGAAAAATGTGGGATATCTTCCTGACCAGATTTCAAACAAAAACACGAAGCCAAATTATGCTTCTTGAAGATTAGCTGACCAATTTGAGATGGGATGGTAAAGACCTCACGTCCTTCATCAGAAGAATGAAGGACTTGTTCCTTTCACTACACAACCCCGAAACAGGGAATGCAGTCTCAGTAGAGAAGCAACTCACATACCTGCTACGAGTTCTACCAAGATCATTTCAAAGGACCCTAACATTGCTTGCTAAAGATCCACAAATGACCCTTGAGAAGGCTATAATCGAGATCAGAGAAGAGGTGGAAGCGCGTGAACACCTTGATGACAAGGATGACTTTGATCAAGCTCTCTACAACAACAAAGAGAAGCAGAAGAAGAATTTCAAGCCTAAGAGGGAGTCAAACCATGACCAGATCGAAAGTAGTAGTCAGAGGGAGCTAAAGAAAACGAATGGAAGAGCATAAATAAGCCGAGACAACAAGATGGTGAGAATAAGACCTGCATGAGATGCACACGAGAAGGCCACACTGTAGATAAGTGTTGGTTCAATCCAAAGATAGAATGCATCCACTGTCATAAGAAAGGTCACGCAATCGTTGACTGTAACCAAAATCCCAGAAAAAAGAAAGCTCAGAGCAAACGGGAGAGCGACAATAGCTCATCCTATGTGGAGGATCCCGAGTCCTCCAAGATGGCCAAAGACAGAGCCAATGATGGCAAGAACCCATCAGCTTACTTGTGTATTGATGTCTGTGCGACATCAACTTCAGATACACAAGAAATAGTCCTTGATTCAAGTACAACGTCACATTTTGTGGCAACAAGACACATGATCATTGATTATCAAGAATCATAATCTTCCAGATATATAATCTTGGGAGATGATTTCAGACACAAAGTCAGCGGAATTGAAGTGTTGTGGTTAATAAGCACCAAAGGAAGAGACATAAGGCTCGATGACACTCTATACATGCCCACTCTTTGCCAAGATGGTAGATGCAGGATTGACAATCATGTGAAAGATTCGACTAGTTTGATCATATTTGTTATAT
This sequence comes from Diphasiastrum complanatum, assembly GCA_029204225.1. NCBI lineage: Eukaryota > Viridiplantae > Streptophyta > Lycopodiopsida > Lycopodiales > Lycopodiaceae > Diphasiastrum > Diphasiastrum complanatum. The sequence goes on along the minus strand of CM055107.1, from coordinate 14,034,642 downwards.
TTCCATATTTGGCATATTGAGGCCAACTTTGTTTTTAGATTTAGAGATTGACTTTTCAAAGTTCATTAGTCTAAATGTCATTTAAATAAACACTTTTTGAAAGTGTGGGAAGGTTAGAAGGCGAGTTTAAGTAGATTCAAATTTGATTATTGGGCACTTTGAATCTAGACCCAAAAATAGTAGGGCTAGCATTTTGGAGGGAAAGCCAAGTGGCCAAATAGGTTTTGGACCTGTTATAAAAGGAGAAAAATCATGGAGAGACACATCTTCTCTCTTCTCTATCTCCTTTCATGCTTGTACATGGTTCTCTTGGGTTCTACTATCCATTGGTGCACTATACTTGTGATTGCATACAATTCTATGTGTAGAATGATCTATATTTGTTATTTCTAGATCCACACATGTGAAATACAATAGCTTGCTGGTTTTGTACGGACAACAATAGTACTTTATCATTTGATTCATGTTTGATCAAGTTCTATTAGAGTTTGCATCTCATGTTGTGTGTAGATGCTGATTTTTCTACATTGGTGAGATTGGTAGAGTATTTCTCTTTGTAACCCAAGATCTTTCAAGTGGATTGGATCATAATGGTCTGAAATTTTTCACATGGTATCAGAGCTTGTGTTTCAGGTTTTGAAGGAGGAAATAAGATCTATCAATGATTTGGTGAAGATATCAAGACTAGAGCATGCTAAAGAGGATTCTACACCAAAATCGAATTCTTTGATTTTCTAGATTGGATCTTTTGTAGATCAAACCCCTAAATAGGTTCACAAACTTGATCAATTCCAATTTTTGATTTCACATACTAGATTTGGCCAATTTTTGGATCATTGGATCAGCTTAAGTGGTGGCTAATAGATTGCATATCAAATTTTCAGCATTTTCATGTAGATTTGGAATAGTTAATTTTTTTTTTGTGATTTTGTCAAAACCCTAATTTCGGTTGGATATCTAAATAGTGAGGTTGTTGGAAGTCATTTGAGTGTGTTTCAATCTTAGGAAGTGGAAAAAGTCATTGGATTGAGGATAGATCATAGGCTGATCAAGATTCCATGATTCTTTGTGTTGATTGCTTGGTATAAGTGCTAGAAGAGAATTTGATAGTTTCAGATCCTGGTGATTTCTTTTGAAAGCATTTGTTGTTGTTCAAAGGAGTGCTTTGTGCATTCAAACATAATATTGGGTCATTGCTACATGGCAACCTCAATTGGAGTCACATTGGAAGCCAATGATAGGCTTACCTCAAGTAACTATTCATTGTGGAAAGTGAGGATGGAATCCCTTCTTGAGATGAATGATGTTTTGGATATTGTTGTAGGTTTGGAGGAGAGACCAGCAACAAAACAAGATCAAGTGAGGTATGATAAGAGGGCCAAGAAGGCTCTACACATGATAAAGATGAATGTTACCAACAAAGAGCTTCTCAAGGAAGTTGGTAAGTGCACATTATCTTTGGAAGCTTGGGATTAATTGAAGAAGCTTTAGGAATCCAAGTCTACTTCTAGAGTGTTGACTCTAAAAAGGAAAGTCTTTTCTTGTTTGTAAGTAAAATATTAAAGGTAGGTAGAAGTAGAAACTCGAGCTACCATAGGTTAAGTGCTAATCTTGACAAACCATTTTGGGATCAAGCTTTGTTGTGTGCCAATTTCTTGTGCAATAGGTGGCCGAGTGCTATTTTGGATGGAAGGACACCTTTTGAGATGCTATTCAAGAGGAGGTCGAGTGTCAACTTTCTCAGAACCTTTGGATGCACATGCTATGTCAACGTTACTCTTGATGATAGGACCAAGGGGGATCCATCTTTAAGAAGAGGTATTTTTGTTGGATATAGTGAGGTGAGTAAAGCCTATAAGGTTTACATTCCTTCTACTAACAAAGTGATTGTTGATAGAGATGTCTTCTTTGATGAGCAGAACATTCCAAAAGTGTGTCCAAGCATGATTGATGGTGATGTGGATGGATCTAACATTCTTGATGTTGATGAAAAGGATCCTACTTTGGATGGTAATGATGATGGACCTTCATCAAGTCAAAAGCCAAGGAGAACATCAAGGGAAAGGCAAGTACCTTCAAGGCTCACATATGATCAAAAGGGTAAGCAAGTAGTTTTTGGGAATTATATTGTGGATGTGTGCAAATTGTCAAGATATGGTAAAACTAGCTACATTGTTGAGCAATGATTTTGATGTTAGATTTGCTGATGGAAATGAATCTATTGGAGGGTCATTATGTCACTCATTCATGGCCAAGTCATCAAATGATGATGACATCTTATGGCAAGATGGAGATGGAGGTCATTGATGGAGTTTGATGATGGATACAAGGCAACAAAGGACAAAGAAGGAGGAGACATGCAAGCAAATGTTGATCACTCACATTTATTGGCTATTTTTCTGTATTCAGAGTTGGGTGGAATCATTTCATTTACATTCTATTTGATTCTTCATGGCTCATTGGAATGGTATTGCAACATTTTGTGAGGGAGCAAGTCATTGCAAAGGAGTCGGAGCTTCAACATGTTGTGTCGTCGATGTAGCATAGGGGTCCGTCGCTGGGAGCGGCAACCTCACCTTCACCTGCATAGCAAGAAGAGAGAGGGAGAGGAGAGAGAGGAGAAAGAGAGTGGAGAGAGAGCACCTAGGTTGAGAAAGGCTTTGGGGGCTCCAGCGCCTACCCAAAGCTATTATATCCCAACATAGGGAGAGAGGGAGAAGAGAGAGGGAGAAGAGAGAAGAGAGAGAGAGCGAGGAGAGAGAAAAAGATAGAGATGGAGAAACCAAGAGAGTTTTATTAGAATGAGAATGGAAGATGATGCAATACAAAGAAAATGGCTCCCTCTTATAGATTTTAGAGGAAGCCTCCTTCACTCTCATTGGCCACTTCATTGGGGCAAGGATTTTAATTCAAGCCTTTAAAATAAACACATCAATCTATTGGTGCTAAGAAAGCACAAGGGCACTCACATGATTCATGTGAGTTCTAAGTTGGGCCCTTTTAGCTTTTTTATTTGCAACTTGACTTAGGGCCTCTAATGTCATTTTAGAGTTTTAAGCCCCTAGACTCTTATTCCTAGGAATTACAACTTGCTACTTGTGCTGATTGGGTTGGGCTTACACGCGCAGGATGCCAGTGTCCTCGCACTTATTACCCTACTTACAATGTATTGTGGTGGGGCCCACTAGGTAAGGCTTGGCCAACATCATTTTAAGTGGTGGGACCCACTTGTTTATTATTGTGCAGGAAATACCCACATCAGGGTCCATGATCCAAAGTAGTGCCGGTCCCTCGGCACTAGGCTGCAACTATCGTGAAGAGACGCTGTTGTCGGTTCTTTTATTGTTGGGACATGGCTGCTTCAGGAAAAGCATGGATAGAATTCGCTTACGTAAAACCTGAGGCTTTATTAGTGGATAATCAGCAAGAACCGAGATTTGCCAAATTTTCAATAATACCCATAAAGGTCTGGTGGCCATTCCGGATAACCTTGTTCATCAACAATCGGGTAGTTGAGGCATTCCATTAGAGTATCCCAAGATAAAACTGGATCCTCACAGATTGGCGCAACTAGTCCCAACATCAGAGGCTCTCCCAATTTGTAATGTGGATACGATGTACTCATTTGACTACTTTGTCGATCCAGGTACTGGTATGCTTGAACCTAACGACTTTCCTCTGCAGTCAATCTTACAAATTGAGAACAAGATTTTGTCATTGTGAGCATTGGTGCTTGCTGGATTGGAGGCCTATTTGGGCTTGGATTCCCTGGATTTGGCCTTTTGAGATTGGATATACTCGGGTTTGGCGTTGGTTTGGGCTGCTGCATTGTGGAACAATGAGACTTTGGTTGAATCTTGCTCGTTGAGGGACAATCATCAACTTTAGTCCTAGGTCATTGCACTTCTCCATTGAAGGCTGTGTGATGGCACTGTTCCTTGGATCTTGTGCTAAATTGCCCTCAAGTTGCCCTATTGACACTAGTCCCCTTGGTAATTCATCACTAAAATTTTTTTGCAGTGATTGCACCAAGAGACTTGGTAAAATTCGTTGGACTTCATCAGATGCCGATTTCTTGATTTCCTTAGTTACCATTGGCGTGATGGATTCTACCATCTCTGTCTTCTATGATGGTTTTATTTGTTTGCCCGAGGGTATCTTTGCGTACTTTGGAACTTTTGCCAGATTATCCTCTTCGTCACTCGTTTCATAACCTGATGGCACCAAGATTTTTCTTTTATAGTGCGTTGGAGGTGGAAGGGTCACCACAGGTGCATGTCGGTCTACATAGGCCAAATGCCTCTTGGCTATTTGTGACGGCATGGATGATTAACTCCGCATTGTCAACATGAGGGATCAAATGCTGATGGATCCCCACGATGTGGACATTTAGCACGACGGTGTTTCCCTCCGCATCCATATCATCTTACCGAGTGCAATACACCATCGCCTCTAAGTTGATAGGCATACACTGGTAATAGATTTCCCTTAAGATCTTCCACAAAGTAGACTAGTAGGCTGTTATGGTCCTCCATTGAGTTTGGTGACATGCAAGAGGATATAACCAAAACTTCTACCTTGCCACTGGTTGTTGAAGAAGCTCATGATTTAGGTGGGTTTATCTGACATCCATCCTTTGGATGGGCTCCTTGTTGGCTTGATTATGCTTCTGACCATTGAACTGTTGGATCTTGTCATCGATGAACTTATTGATCTGTATTCTGTCCTTTTAATAAGCGCAGATTCTTGATTGGACACTTGGTACTTGGATGATCTCCAAACCAGAAGGTACATTCGTCCTTTTCAAGAAAATTGACTATGCAAGCATAAGCTTGATGATGGCCTGAACTTGAAGTGCAAGGTTCTTGGTCTTCTGCTGCACTTGGTCTGCTTGACTTTGCTGCACTTTGTTGCCTCCCACAGGTTCCCATTCTTGTTGGATCATCATTCGTTGTTGACCTTTGTTCCTTTGATTCCCCATCTGATGATTCATCAGAGCGATAGGGAAAATCCCTCATCCCTTGTGAGATTTCCATCATGGCAGCATCCTTACAAACTTGTACAGGTGACGCATAGGAGGATGCTAATTCTGCCATACCAAATCTGATCCTTTTGGGCAATCCAAATGTGATAAAAAAATTGAAATTAAGTATTATATCAGAGAGATTTTTGGCGCCCAAAGCTTTGAAAATAGCAATGGCAAGGAGACCCAAATCTACAGTTGAGTCTGTGATTTTTTACAATGAGAAAGATGAAGCTGATAACTGGAAGCCAACAAAATATATGAAGAATTCGTGGATGTTGTTGCATCCATCATCAAAGAGCAATTTTCGACAAAAGAAAAGGGCAAAAATGACATACAAATCTTATTGTAAAGCAAAAGTTCTAGAGATTAGGACTACTCTGGGAGGTCAGTCGATATTAGAAGTTTTAGTACAACACGTATATATGCATTAAGAAATAAAAGTACAAGATATCAATCCTCATGATCATAAAAAATGTAACTGTAAGTATATCAAAATGTATGCACTCTATCGCAATCATAGGTGATTTTTTTATTGATGCTCTTCAGATTACGATTTAAATGCCTCAACATTTTTTTTTTCTTTCAGATTTATATCCATCATGCATAAGTAAATGGGAGCCAGCACAATCACTTGTAGGAATATTGGACATGATTCACTCTGATGTTGGAAAGCTACAATATAGAGGAAGAAGTCCAAAGGAACTTGTAGATTGTGGTATATATTTTTATGAATCTTTATATACACCACAAACGGAATATGGAGGCTTTGGCATGCTCAAAGTAATTCCATTGCCTAGTTTTCATAGTGATGAGTGGCCTACTCTTGACAGTATTTTTCTAAATCCTTCAGATGCAAGCTACTCATTGATGTTAGAAATGTTATGAAGATAAGTACGAGCTCGAAAATTGTTCACCTAAGTTGGTTTATCTCATTGCATATATTTGATTTTTTCTCAAGTGCTAGTGTTCGTAGGACACCACCTTTATTTGTTTGCAAGGATTTATCAGATGAGACTTTGTTAGATCTCATGGATCGAGGCTAGGATAATAAAACAAATAATGACATAGAATGCAGGATTAAAAAGTCATCAATGATCTTCCATTATCATATCAAAAAACAAATGCTGAGTCTCACATTTAGCTATCAAAGATACAAGAAAATTGAAGGTACATGGCTACCACTGGATCAAGACTTTGAACTAATTGGTCACTCAAACCGAATGGAGATAAGCATTATCTACAATGAGGAATATTTGACTATGGTTGAGGTGGAAGAGCATTGGAAGGTTGACTTTATCGGAACAGATTTCATGCTATTACAAACCAATCTACCAACATATTGTGAAAAATACAGATCCTAAGTGGATCTAAACTCCAAGATCATTGGCTTGAATGCTTGCACTCCAAACTACATAAGCTAGGAATTGGCAACACATTCTATGCTACCTAGAATGCAAAGAACTTGATCAAAAAGCATTTATCACAAATGGAAACTTCCATAAACATCAAGTGCGGCCCAAAATAGCATTATACAGTCCATAATACATCAGCCTATCACTTTTGGAAAGCACCTAAGATCATACACAATAGCTTGAAGACAATACACACAACAATGCTCTCAATGGAGGAAGAAACAATGACAATGATCTATTGATCTCAATGAAGCATACAAAAGGTTTCTCCAACCTGTTCTCCACGACTTCCCTACTATTTATGGATGAGGAAGATGACTCTCTCTCCTCTCTCTAGAAGGTACTTGACCCTAGATATTCCCTATATAGGAAAAATAGCTAAAAATGGCTTATATGACCAAAATACATCAAAATGGTCTCATTTTGAAGGGTATGAAGTTTGACACTTCATCATACTGAAAAAATACAGTAAATAAAAACATTGTGGCCTGGTTCACACGTGCAAAACTCCAGAACCAAAACTATTTACAATTTTAGCCAATTTAGGTCTCAAACTAGCTAGGAAATGTTGACAATTTTCACACTCCCTCTTCAACATTGGATGCTAGTTTCAACATAGTCTTTGAGCACATTCCAAGATTAGATCTATGCATTAAATATAGGTCCTTTCCCAATGGTTTGGTGAAGATATCAGCCACACACTCCTTTGAAGAGACATGTTGAAGCTCCACCTCTTTGGCAATGACTTGATCTCTCACAAAATGGTGAGCAATCTCAATGTGCTTGCTCCTTGCATGAAAAACAGGATTGCTTGCCAAGCTTTGGGCTGAAAGGTTATCACAAAGTATGATTGGAGTCTTCTCTGGTTCCAGCAAGTGAAGATCCAATAACATCCTCTTGATCCAAAGAATCTCCTTGGTGCATGTTGTTAATGCCTTGTACTCGGCTTCGGTGGAAGATAGAGAGATAGTTGGTTGCTTCTTTGATAGCCATGAGACCACTCCATCTCCAAGATAGATTGCAAAGGCACTTGTTGACTTCCTATCCATTTGATCACCTGCAAAATCTGAATCTGAAAATCCACAAAGGTTAGGTGTAGTACCTCCATACAAGATGCCAAAATCTCTAGATCCCGAGATGTATCTAAGTACTCTCTTTCCTAGCTTCCAATGAGCCTCACTAGGATCTTGCATAAATTGACTTAGTTTACCAACCACAAAGCTTAGATCAGGTCTTGTGATGGTTAACCATATAAGAGATCCTATTAGCTTTCTATAGAGAGTAATGTCCTTGAAGGATCTTTCATTACTTCTTGTAGTTAGCTTTACATTTGATTCCATAGGAGTAGAAACAACTTTACAATCTTCCATATGAAACCTTTTTAGAATAGAGTTAACATACTTTTCTTGACATATGAATGTAGATTTAGAAGTTCTAATAATCTCTATTCCTAAGATATAATGAAGTTTACCAAGATCTTGAATTTCAAACTCTCTTTTGAGTGCCATCTTGATTTCATCTATATCTAGATTGTTACCACCACTTAAGATAATGTCATCAACATAGATCAAAAGTAAAGTGATATCATTTTCATTCAATCTAAAGTAGAGAGAATGATCATACTCACTCATAACAAAGTTTTGAGAAAGTAAGAAGGAATTGAGCTTAGCATACCAACTCCTTGGTGCTTGCTTTAGCCCATACAAACTCTTTTGGAGATAGCACACATGATTAGGCTCATCATGTGAAACATAGCCCTCGGGTTGCTCCATGTAAATATCTTCTTCAAGATCACCATTCAAGAAGGCATTAGTAACATCCATTTGCCACATATCCCAATCATAAAGAGTTGCAAGAGAGATTAGGATTCGAATAGTTACCATCTTTGCCACGGGTGCAAAGGTCTCATCATAGTCAATACCATATTCTTGAGCATACCCCTTTGCCACCAACCTTGCCTTGTACTTGTTGATTGATCCATCTTGATTTGTCTTGATCTTGAAGATCCACTTACAACCAATTGCCTTCTTGTCCTTTGGAAGCTTTACCAACCTCCATGTGTTGCTTTTGATGAGTGCTTGATGCTCAGGATCCATGGCTTGGATCCATTCCTTCTTTTGAATTGCTTCACCTACACAAGTTGGTTCATCAAAAGAGGTAAGAAAAGCAAGGTTAGAGTTGTCCACCACTTGCTTTCCTTTTTCATCATAGGTTAGCCTTGATGGCTTAGCCCTTTGCCTTTGAGTCTTCCTTGAAGTTTGCTTTGGAGTGGCATCTCCATCTTCATCCAAGACATCTTGCACATCATGATGATTAGTAGGCACATCAACATCAACATCAAGAAGATAGATCCAAGTATACCTACTAAAGTCATCAATGAAAGTTGCATACATCTTTGCCCCACCATTGCTTGTTGTACTAGAAGAATGAATATCAGAATGCACAAGTTGAAAAGCTTCTTTAGATCTAGAAGTAGATCTAGAATAAGCAAGTCTATGAGATTTGGACAAGGCACAATGTTCACAAACACTATTGTTTGCAACAAGACTTTTAGGGAGACCAAGAACAAGCTCTTTCTTTGCCATTACCTCCAAAGATTTGAAGTTGGGATGGCCCAACCTCTTGTGCCAAACTTCTTGGTTTGTCAATTGCTCCCTAGCCATACATCCTTCATGATTAGAGATCACACATGCATCAAGCTTGAAAAGTTTACCATGCCTCCTACCTTGAGCAATCAAGGATCCACATTTACTTATCAAACATGCATCTCCAATGAACTCCACATCGAGTCCTTTGTCAATCATTTGACTTACACTAAGCAAATTCTTAGTGATTGAAGGAATGTACAAAACATTTTCAAGATTTGCTTTCCTATTTGTTGAAAGAATAGGAATAGTGCCTATGCCTTTGATGTCACATTGACCATCATTTGCAGTGTAGATGATGTTACCTTCTCCCTCATAAGACAATAAGGATGTAAAGTATTCCTTATGTCTTGTCATGTGAGATGAGGCTCCACTATCAATCCACCAAGGATCATTATCATCTATGTTGGCTAACAAACTTGAAGTCATAACAAGTGATTCACATGTGTTATGTTCTTCCTCATCTATTGTAAGATTTCCTTGCCTCTCTCCTTGCTCTCTTTTCTTCTTATAACATTCATTTGCAAAATGACCTTTTATCCCACAATAAAAGCACTTGAACTTTGACTTATTGTTCTTAGTAGAAGAGGAAGAGGAAGAGTGATCATCATGATCAAAGTTACCACCTTTGGACCATTTCCCTTTGCCTTTACCTTTGCCCTTGAATTTGCCTTTTGTGAAGAAAGCCTCTTCACCTCCACCTTGCAAGGATGCACCATCAAGCTTTGATTGCAACCTATGTTCTTCAGCCAATAAGATTTCTTGCAAGTCAACCACACTTGGCAAGACTCTTTGAATGGCAAAACTTTGCACAAGGTTAGCATGTTCATTTAGCAAACCATTCAACATAACTTGGACTATTTCACCATCTTTTATGTTCTCATCAATGCATGCTAAATCATCACTTAGGGACTTAACTCTCAAGATAAATGCATGAGCACTTTCACCCTCTCTTTGCCTACTAGAAAATATTTGTCTCCTTAGGGTCAATACCCTAGATGTGGACTTTGATTCAAAGAGCTTCTTTAAGGCATTCCATGCCTCACTTGCACTTTGACACTTTCCAACTTCCTTGAGAAGTTCATTTGTAACATTCATTTTAATGATATGAAGAGCCCTTTTGGCCTTCTTATCAAACCTTTGTTGCTCTTGAAGTGTGAGAGGTCTCTCTTCAATTTCTGCAACTATGTCCATGAGTTCATTCAACTCAAGTAAGGACTCCATCCTCACTTTCCAAGTAGAGTAGTTTGATGAACTCAACCTTTCACTAGACTCTAGCATGATCCCACCATTGGAAGCCATGATTCTAATGTTTCTTCAACTTTTAGGTTCTGTCCTAAAGCACTTAGCACTCACTTTTCTCTCAACAAATGATAGATAAAGAGATCTATGAAGATTTAGGACCCTAAAACACTTCTATCTTGAACCTAGATGGTTTCCAAGCATAGAAAGGAAGATTGAAACACATGCAACACTTTGCACACACTAAGAATGGATTACAAAATCAAACCAACCTGAACACACTCTTGCTTAAGCTCTCAAACTTTCCAGCAAGTGACCAAATCAAGTTATGGTGTGAAGAGTTACTTGCATTCTTAGAAAATACCCAAAACTAGGATGCCAAGATTACCTAGTAATGAACAAACTTGATCAACATATGATCAACACACTAAGATATTGATTCAACCTGTAAAACCACATGTAAACCACACTTCTAAAAGTTTATAAACTCCAGCAAGTGATAAATACAAGATTTAGAGGTGAATCAATGAGCACACTTAGTGAATCACAAGACTAGCTTCACTATCTTGTCAAATCTTGGTGTTTAGATGTAGATCTAAGATCACTTCACATGAGAATGTTCCTCAACCTGTTAAGAACCTGAAAACACACTTGCATAATGGTTAACACCTTCCAGCAAATGCTCCAATCAAATTACATAAGGAGAGTTACTTACATGCTCAACAAAGTACATCAAAATTTATGCCAAAATTGATGACAATCTTTACAATATGCTCTTCACAATGGAGCTTACAATATGTTCACCCAAAAAAGGGGATCTTTCATCCAAATGGGAGCTTTGCTCAGCCTTTAGGAGAATTACAACTCACTCAAAAGAGCATTTGTCATCCACTTAAGGAGAAGTTTCATCCACTTAAGGAGAGTGTTCATCCAAGAATGGAGATTGTCAACAATAGGATTGAAAAGAACATTGTTAGTATTGAATATGCACAAGCCTCACAATCACAAATGATTAGGTGTTATGATCTGATCCAAAATAGTTTCTTTTCAGCCTCTGATCTTCAATAGACCTGAAATATGCTTTTGATCCACAAGTTCAACTCACAAAACAAAGGTTAGTAAGATTTGATCAACAAAGCAATGCAAAATCATGCTAGAACTTGATCAAACATCCAAATATCACCAAAAATGGAATACTTACTGTAAATAGAAGCCAACCAGCTCTGATACCATGTGAAAAATACAGATCCTAAGTGGATCTAAACTCCAAGATCATTGGCTTGAATGCTTGCACTCCAAACTACATAAGCTAGGAATTGGCAACACATTCTATGCTACCTAGAATGCAAAGAACTTGATCAAAAAGCATTTATCACAAATGGAAACTTCCATAAACATCAAGTGCGGCCCAAAATAGCATTATACAGTCCATAATACATCAGCCTATCACTTTTGGAAAGCACCTAAGATCATACACAATAGCTTGAAGACAATACACACAACAATGCTCTCAATGGAGGAAGAAACAATGACAATGATCTATTGATCTCAATGAAGCATACAAAAGGTTTCTCCAACCTGTTCTCCATGACTTCCCTACTATTTATGGATGAGGAAGATGACTCTCTCTCCTCTCTCTAGAAGGTACTTGACCCTAGATATTCCCTATATAGGAAAAATAGCTAAAAATGGCTTATATGACCAAAATACATCAAAATGGTCTCATTTTGAAGGGTATGAAGTTTGACACTTCATCATACTGAAAAAATACAGTAAATAAAAACATTGTGGCCTGGTTCACACGTGCAAAACTCCAGAACCAAAACTATTTACAATTTTAGCCAATTTAGGTCTCAAACTAGCTAGGAAATGTTGACAATTTTCACACATATTTCATATTTATCATCAACAAAAGACTCGTAAGTACTCTATGTTTATTGCCATTTCAAAATAGTACAAAATTATGGAAAATGATACAATTGCACATTCACTAATAAAGACTGGAGCTGATAACGTGCTGCAAAGATCTACCTACAACAATCACCATTGTGGAAGAACAATAGCTTCAAATAAAGTTTAGTAAAAATCTGTGTATGGACTCTTTCATTCAATAAATGAAAGCCCAAGTTCGCATCAGTACATGTATTTCGTGCTCCCAAATTCATAAAATGGAGCAACATTTGATATACCAATGTATATTTCTCTATAAATTCTATACATGTGCAATCTATATCTGTTCTATGCTATCTATATTTTTCTAATCTTTATTTAATATGATAACATCATCCTTAGCACCATCATCAACAATGGGAGGCTGAAGCCTTGCCCTCGCCAGTATGTTTAGGATAATTTCTTGTCTAAATTTGTACACCTGGCTTGATGTGTATACAAGAAGTGTAAACTGCAAGATTGAGCATTCATGTATTAGTAACGGCTAAATAAAATCAACAGAATAGAAAAACTAATCACGATTCCAAAACCAAGAATAAATTACCTTTGAAATATCAACATCCTCCTGAAGGTTGGACCACTCAAAAAATAACTTTGCATTATATTAAGTATACCACACACACAACTGAATGAATCATTTTTTTGGGGTAACTACAAAAAAAATTCAGCACATAAGATATCAATTAAGGAACAGAATGAATTAGAATGAAACAAATACATTAGAATACTGATTTCAAAATCATGTTAAGAAAGACAAAATTTACCTCTAATAAACTGACGATTTGTCAATCAATTGACTGAGGAACATTTGTTGAAATATATTTACTTAAATATGGCAAGTACATATCTAAATCCTTAAGTGTATTGCTAGCCGAGTTCATCTTGACACAAAATACTTTAACAGTATTATCTATAGATCTCTTAATAGAGACTAGGTTTAAACTCTAGTGCTCACTGCAAAATAAGATAGAGAGTCCATTACCTGCAATTCTAAAAACTATTTCCATAGCAAGAAGCATTTAACATATCTTGCTTGGTATGATATGTTAAAGCACGGGCAGGTATTTTGTTGTTGGTGTGAATCCACTGGTCAGACACTGTGACAAATTGTCATTATTCTCCTTGAAGGCCTGAAGCAAAAAGTTACTGATTGGATGAATCTCTTGCAATGTCATATTGCAAGTGTGCAATCCCAGACTCTATCACAGGATCACTATTAGAAGCCTGTCTATTTTTGAGATCCAAACAATCAATAACTCTATGGTTTATACTGAAGTCAAGTTCCTCTAATCTAAAACAAAATAAAACTCCAGTTCTATCTACAACATTGGCTATGTCACTCTCAAATTTAAGATAATCATTCTGTGAAGTTTTTAGCACGTGTGAACTTCACCACACACCCTACAAGATCTTACTGAGGTGTTGTGATTGCACAAGATTGATCAAAGAACAGTATACTTGAAAAATCTAAGGCAAGAGCACAATGGCATACATCTGATGAAAAAATCTAACTCTTCACTATGAGAAATGAATGTCTAAAAAAATTCTAAGTGTTCAGTATGGGAAGAAAAGGCTGCTCTCGAGTAGAGAGAGAAAATCATACATAGAAAACTCGAGTAGAGAGAGAATGAGTCCAAAACACCAAAATCTCAATATTCACAATATGGCAAAACATGCCCAGCTTTCCCTACATGAGAGAGACTCGAATTCCTATAGTGGAGTTGCATGGAAAGTCCACTTAACTGAACTAATTCACCTATCAGAGATCCACATGTGTAACTGCATGCATGTACTGCATGTCAACTCATAAAATTGCCTAGACATGTGTAGATCACAGAAACTACTTTGCATGTTGCATGCACTGATTGCATGTGGCTTGCATGCATACAATAAGACTTTGCATGCTATCAAAACATCTGCATGTCATTACAATTGAACCTATCTAACTCAAATCCGAGCTACACTAGAAGGATATGTGCTCAATTCACACTCCTTATATGTACAACATAAAATCTAGTGGAAATTATCATGGACATGACCCCAAACTCGAGATAGGAAGATAATATTTTAATAATCTTCACACTCCTCCTTAAAATTTATGTTCCTATCAACATAGATTTCGGCCAAGGTTTGACCTCATCTTCATAAAGACATTCTTGAGTAGAGGCTTGGTGAGAAGATCTGCAACACAATCTGAAGATGAAACATGCTCCAATGAGATCTCTCCTCCAATGACTTTTTCTCTTACAAAATGATGAGCCACTTCAATGTGCTTGCTCCTTGCATGAAAGACTGGATTATTTGCAAGAGCCTGAGCAGAAATGTTATCATTCTTGATAATTGGTAAATCTTCATCTGCATAACACTTAAGCTCCAAAAGTAGCCTTTTGATCCATAAAACCTCCTTTGTTGTGGTTGTAAGAGATTTGTATTCAGCTTTACAAGATGATAAGGAAATAGTTGCCTGCTTCTTTGACAACCAAGAAACCAAATTTTCTCCAAGAAATATAGTGTAAGCACTTGTGGATTTCCTATCCAACCTATCTCCTGCAAAATCTGAATCTGAAAAAGCAATAAAAGTCAGATCTTCTCCTTCATATAGTCCATAATCCAAGGTAGAAGATATATACCTCAAGACTCTTTTAGCCAACTTCCAATGATATAACTTTGGATCCTGCATGTGTTGACTCAGCTTATGAACACAAAAGCTTAGATCAGGCCTAGTCACTGTTAACCAAATAAGTGAGCCAATAAGACTCCTATAAAGAGTGACGTCCTCAAAGGATTTTTCATCATCTTTACAGTGTGCTCCATAGGTGTATCTATGCCTTTATAGTTCTCCATATGAAATTTCCTGGGCATAGAAAGTGCATATGTACGTTGGCTCATAAATGCATGACCTTTCCAAAAATCTATTTCAAGGCCTAGAATATAGTGAAGAACTCCTAAGTCCTGCATTTTAAACTCAATACCAAGTGCATGCTTAGTTTCTTCAACTAACTTCTCACTATTTCCACAAAGAATGATATCATCTACATAGATGAGAAGAATAATTAAAAAGTTATCTACAAACTTATAATACAGAGAAGGGTCATATTCACTTAGACAAAATCCAAGTGATATGAGATAAGAATTGAGCCTTGCATACCAAGACATTGGTGCCTATTTCAGTCCATACAGACTTTTGAACAAAAGACAAACTTTTGATTCATCACCTTCCTTCACAAAACCTGGAGGTTGCTCCATATAAATCTCCTCTGGCAAGGTAACCATTGAGAAATGCATTAGAAACATCAAACTGGAACATACTCCATTTGTGAAAACATGCAGGAGAGATGAGTATTTGAATTGTTACCATCTTTGCAACTGGTGCAAAGGTATCTTCATAATCAAGGCCTTTAATCTGAGAGTAGCCTTTAGCACAAAGTCTTGCTTTATACTTATTGATAGATCCATCATGATTATACTTGATTCTGAATACCCACTTACATCCGATCACATGCATGTTGTTTGGTGGCTCCACAAGCTCCCATGTGTTGTTTGACATCAAAGCTTCAATTTCTTGGGTCATTGCTTCAACCCACTTCTTGGATTGAAAAGCTTCTTGGACATCCTTAGTTTCTTCATCTGATATAAAAAGTGCATGATAGGAAGTTTCACCTTCCACTTGCCTTCCTTCTTCATCATATGTGAGCTTCCTTGGCTCATATCTTGCTCGTGTAGATCTTCTTGGTGTGATAGCTTGAATCTGCTCCTCCTCAAGCCTCAGCTTCACCTCTTCTTGAACAACATCAAGGTTGATGATTGATCTTGCATGAGTCTCTTTGATCTGAATATCATCCAAGTTAAATTTCTGATCTTCATGGAAGACCACATCTCTACTAACAACATTTTTGTCAATAGAGGGCAAATAAATCTTGTATGTTTTTTTAGTAGATGCATAACCTACAAAAATTCCTTTCACTGCACTAGGATCTTCCTTCTTCCTAGTTTCTATAGGTACATGCACAAAGCATACAGAACCAAAAATCCTAAGATGATCCACCTTAGGCTTTTTCTTATACGACATCTCAAATGGTGTCTTTCCTCCTATTGCAAGATTTCGAAGCCTATTACAAAGATAGTTTGCACATGCAACTGCCTCTCCCCGAAATTCTTTAGGTAGAGAAGCTTCCAGCCTAATGGCTTTTGCACATTCACACAAAGTTCTATTTTTTCTCTCAGCAATTCCATTTTGCTGAGGAGTATATGAACAAGAAAACTCTCTTTGAATACCCTCTCTCTCACAAAAGTCTTTAAGCTTATTGGAAGTGTATTCCCCTCCACTATCACTTCTTAAAGCTTTTATCTTGAAAGGAAACTGCTTCTCTACATAAGCTTTAAAAGTAAGAAAAACATCATAAACCATGGCTTTTGAAGACAACATATAGATCCAAGAATTTCTTTATAATCATCTACAAAAGAGACAAAGCAGTTGGCTCTTCCTTTGCTCTTAGTTGATGAGAAATGAACATCTGAGTGTACAAGTTCAAATGGTTGCTTTGTCTTGATACTTGATCTAGGAAAAGGCCTTCTGTGTGACTTTGCCAGCAACAAGCTTCACAAGGTAGAATCTCCTTTGACAGTGTCTTTGGTAGACCAAGAACTTTTCCTTCTTTGACCATAGATTGCATGGCTTTGAAATTGGGATGACCCAATCTCTTATGCCACAGATCCTCTTGTAGAACCTTGGTCTCATAAGCAATATCTGAAATGTTAGCACTCTCCCTAGAATCTAGTTTGTACAACTTACCAATTCTAGATCCTCTAGCAATAACTTCATTTTCTCTTGAGATTATACAATTGTCAACTTGAAACTTGACATCCAATCCACTATCAAACAACTGTCCTACAGTAATGAGATTCCTAGTCAATCTAGGTACATATAGTACATCATGTAAGCAAAAAGATTTTGATGATGATGCATGTAATGGAATACTACCTATTCCTTCAATTCTACACTCTACATCATTAGCAGTATAGATTGACCCTTTTGCACCTAAATATGGCATGAGATTAGTGAAAGAGTTCCTAGAATTAGACATGTGGAAACTAGCCCCACTATCTATCCACCAGACTTCTTCATTCTTAAAAGGGAAAGATGAAAAAGTAGACATCATTAATGAATCCTCTCTTTCACTCTCTACACCCTCACACTCATCCTCATTAGTAAGGTTAGCTTGCTTAGATTGGTTCTTCTTCTTGAAACAATTTGATGCATAATATCCTTTCTTTCCACAGAAAAAACACTTGATCTTTGACAACTTTTTCTTGCCATTGGATGTTGCACCTTGTGAGGACTGATTCTCACCACCTTCTTTGGCTTTGTCCTTCTTGAAGTGTTGTTGTCCTTTGCCCTTGCCTCTTGACTTGTCTCTGATGAAGAGTGCTTTGTCATCTCCACCATATTTCAATGAAAGTCTGTTGATCCTCAGCATCTTGTTCTCTTGCCTGCTTTCTTCAGCAATGAGAAAACCTTGCAGTGTCTCCAAGGATGGAAGATCCTCTCTGATAGCATAAGTCTACACAATATTGTCATACTCATCTCTAAGTCCAATCGCAAGCACCCTGAACTATAGTCTTATCTAAATTTTTTTGAATGTCCACCATCAAAGACTCTATTATTTTACACTTTACATTTGATCATGATACGCTCAGTGGATTTGCCTGTGAATAGTGAGCCCAATGACATTCCTAGTGAAGCATTGTCCTTAATATTCCGAGCTACTAATGCAAATCTGCAAAAAAAATAGATAGTTAGCAGAATATCACCATAGCTGAAATTAAATTCAAATGTCATTGATCAACTTACAAAAATCAAAATATGCTTACTTGAATGCATGAATCCTTCTATTTTGATAATCTCCTTTTGAAAGCATTTGAATATCCTTGTAACTTTGTTGCTTTCGCTTCTTACTGCTAGCCTTCTTCTTAGCCAATTCCACATCCATCAATAATTGTAAGTTTTCAATTCGAATAGATTGTAAGATTGATTGCATTTGCTCTAGTTCTAATTTGATATTGATTGTTATCTTCTGTAATGATTCATTATTTTTTTTAAGTTGTTCATTTTCCTCTAACGTCTTTTGGAGAAGACAATCTCTATTCTGATAATAAAGGATATCCGTACTAACTCACCTTCTAAAAAGTGAATTTTATTCATATAAAGTTGTTTTCCATGGTTTTGCAGGTGCCCATATTTTCATTCTCATGGAAGGAATGCATATGCATACATTTTGCTATTTTTCCTGATTCGAATTTGGGGATGGCGGTCATATTCTAGATCTAGTGAAAAGATTGCCCTCTTCATAAGCAATGGAGAGAATATTTTGAATTTAGTCAAGTTAAACTGTGAACAATTTACAGTTCTTAACTGTGACTATAGACACTGTGGTTAGATCATTGGGAGTTGGGGAGGCCTCAGGAGTGGTGGGGGCAAGCAAATAAGCAATATTGTTTTTTTTTTTTAATTTTTTAATTTTGATATTTTTCTATATCCTACATGGCATTCCTTAAAGGGTGTTTTTGATATTGAGAACTCCTCTAATGTCTCCTTGGGAGGTTCAAAGTACTACATCACTTTTATTGATGACTTCAACAAGTTTGCAGTCGTGTACTTTATCCACAACAAGTTAGAGGCCCTGGACAATATCACAGAGTTCGTGAATTGGGCTGAGAAATGGACTGACAAGAAGGTGAAACAGCTAAGAACGGACAGAGGAGGAGAATATGTCTCCAAACATTTTGCAGAGTTTTGTACCAGCAAAGGCATACTTCACTTAAAGACTGCAGCCTACACACCACAACACAATGGTGTGGTAGAAAGGAGAAATCGGACTCTCATGGAAGCTGCGAGATCCACGATGGCCTATTCAAGAACATCAAAATTTTCGTGGGCTGAAGCAATAGCTACAGCCAATTACTTGCAAAACAGGACAGGAAGATCCAGTGTTGCCCACACAACGCCACACAAAGTATGGTGGGGCAACAAACCCAGCCTGGCTCATGGGCGCATTTTTGGATGCGTCGCATATGCCCACATTCCAGATTAAAAAAGAAAGAAGCTAGATGAGAAGTGGAGCAGGGATTCTCTGTAGGATATGATGTTCATTCATCATACTACATGATCTACATGCTTGCTGACAACAGATAGATCAAGACTATCATAGACATCGGATTTGATGAGTCAAAGACAATGGCTGACAGAGTTCTAGTCGGCTACAAAATCTTGACCAGAGGCTACTATGACATGCCAACATCAACAGAGGGAGCAAACCCTGAGCATCTGAAGCAAGATGTTCAAATTCTAGATGAATAGAGTGACTGTTCAGACGATGAGTAGCAAGACATGCAACTTGCACCCAAGACACTTGCTACTCACCAGTAGTCAACAAAGGCAAGAAACTTGAAAAAGACAAGGCTATCAATCTGACTGTAGACTCTCCAAGAAGATCCATGCGAGAAAGAAGAACACCAGTCAGATTTGTCCCTGACAGCTCATCTTCTATATCAGAAGAATTATGTGGATTTGACGGAGAATCTCAAACATATGAGAAAGTTATCAGCCGTCCAGATAATGACAAGTGGATTAAAGCAATGGAAGACAAAATAAATTCCATGGAGCAAAACAATGTCTGAAATTTGGAGCCATTACCAATAGACAGGAAAATTGTAAAATGCAAGTGGGTTTATAAATACAAGTATGGACCTAATGGCAACGTATCAAAGTACAAGGCCAGATTGGTAGCAAAAGGTTTCTCTCAAAAGTATGGTCTTGACTATATTGAAACCTTTTCTCCAGTCATAAATCGTTCGTCCTTACGCCTACTATTTGCATATGCAGCAGCATACAGTCTCAAGATCCACATAGTGGATGAAAAGACCGCCTTATAACACGACGAGCTGAATGAAGAGGTCTACATGGACCAACCACTGGGATTCATCTACTCATGCTTTGCCAATTATGCCTACTGAATGCAAAGAAACATATCTGGACTGAAGCAGTCTTTTAGGCAGTGGTATAAGAAGAGGATCACACCCTCAGATCCTTAGGATCTCAACCATTGATGGTCGACTACAATGTCTATACAAAGGTCACAGATGGAGAAATCATAATCATTTCTATCTACGTTGATGACACTTTGATTCTGTCTAGAAGGGACCACCTGATTGCTCAGATGAAGCATGATATTTCACAACATTTTGAAATATCAGGCCTAGGGGAAGATGCTACCTAGGATTGGAGATTGACAGAGATCTTGTCGAAGGGAAGTTGTATCTTCACCAGTCAAGATACATCCAGAAAGTCATTGACAATTTTCAAATGACAGCAAACTACAAGGAAGCTAATTCCCCCATGGTAGCTAGAACAGTTCTGACGAAACAGGACTGTCCGCATAATGCACAAGAGCATGAAGCCATGTAGAACGTGCCCTATAGGAGGCTGATCGGATCACTCATGTACTTGGCAGATAATACACATCCTGACATTGTCTACGAAGTTTTCAAGATGAGCCAATTCAACATTAATCCAGGCCCTATGCATTGGAAGCTCTCCAAAAGAATTCTACAATACCTTCAATAGACAAAGGATTATGGGTTGTGTTTCTCTCAGCATGAAGAATTCCAGATCAAATTCTACAGCGATGCAAACTGGGCATCCCTAAAAGATAACTACAAGAAGGTCTCAAGAGAATGCACAATAGCAGCTGGTGCAGCTGTGATATGGATCAGCAGGAAGCAGACTCTAACTGCACAACCATCCTACGAGGCAGAGTATGTTGTAGTGGCCAAGATGGCGAACGAGCTTACATGGCTCACACAATTTGTTGACGGACTAGGAGAGAACTCCAATGAGCCGCTGCTACTATTCATGAATAACACATCCACCATTCATCTGACGAAGGATCCAGTGTTTCATTCCAGGTTGAAACATATTGCTATCAGATATCACCTAGTAAGAGATCTAGTTGAGAAAGATAGGCTGAAGACCGAGTTTGTTCCAATGAAGTAGATGGTGGCTGATATCTTCACAAAGCCTCTTGACAAGGCAAATTTTGAAAAGCAGTGTGCAAGCCTGGGAATCAGAAAAATACTAGCTTTGAGAGGGAGCTGTAGAAACTAAGAGTTTCCATTGTTCAAAGCTTTAGCATTTTTTTTTTCTTGACTATTGCATTTTGAACTATGTTTCACACAGTCTGCATTTTTGAACTGTTTCATCGCACAGTTTGCAATTTTTGGTCATAAAAAAAATGCATCACTAAGTCAAAAACACTTAGAAAATGATTCTGGCAAACTTTCCCGACATTGTCGCATTATTCGCATTTCGAGAAAAAGCAACACTGTCCTTCAAATGTCTTAAAAGTATTTTCTGGCCCACTATCAGAATTTTCACTTTTTGCCTTTTAGGAAGATGCGACACTGTCCTTGAAAAAGCGACATTGCCCTTAAAATTGCAAAGGTGTCTCTATCTTAAAGGCAAAGGTCTGCAACATGAAGCAACAGGCAGAGAGCGGCTGATGCACGGAGGACAGCGACAAAATCCAAAATCAGTTTTTGATTAAGTTTACTACATTTCTTTTGATTAGAGCTTTAACTTAATTAGTTCTCTGGATTGATCACATAAAAGGATCAAAGATATGATAGATCACATATACAAATACAGACTGATACAATCACAGATACAGACACAGGCAGAACTGTAAGAGCCTGATATAGCTCGATAGTAAGCTTTACAGATTAGCAGTAGCTAGTGACATTAGTTGCGAGAGTGAACACCTCTCTTGCGCCAATGTGCTGATCTGAGAAACAGACAACGCTTGAGAAAATTCAATTCTGACGATAGAAGCAAATTTCGCAATACTCTGTTTTGTAATGTGTATGATATATAATGTTTGAATGCATGCTAGCAGTAGATGTATTTCTGCTGTTGCTTTACTCAACATTATCTGCTGTTTTATAAGTTTAATTTTTATAACAGATCATCGGAGATGATCTGGGGCTTGGCAGCACATTGAGTAACACAAGTCTCTATGGTCCCTAGTCGTACTATCAAATTCAATTATGCATGTACTGCTTACATACTTTGGAATCTACCTTCAATCAACTTTCTTGCTCCCATACCAGTTGAACTTTGGATTATACTTTCACATCTTACTAAAAAAGAGGTGCATACTTGTAAACTTGCTAGCTTAAACAAAAGTTCTACCCTTGAAACACCCATTGCCTTTGACAATATTATACGCATGAATAAATTTGAGCCTTTTTGATGTCCTTCTAAGCAGACCTAAGCTCAAGTGTGAGAAATTGCCAAAAATTGGCAAATCTAGCTTGATAAAAACCATGTAAAAAGTGGGTCAAGTCTATTTGGTAGTGATTCCTGCTTTGAAGGACCTAAATCCAAGATTTATGGTGAAATTGAGTAACTAGCCACCTACTTGGCAAGACTCTAGGAATGAGGCTAGAAGAAAATTTAGGGCAAGAATGCTCAATCACCTTCCTTATTACATGCTAGAAATTCACCTAACTCATGAAGAGAAGAGGCTTTTCTATGTAGTGAATCCTCCATAGTGAACACTTAGATTATTTTTGAGAGCTCATTGGCAAAACTCAAGTTCTACACTATGTACTTGATTGTTTTTTGGATCTAAGCAGTATCAAAATGATTTTCACTTCATTCTCAGTCTACAGGTTGTACTAAGTACTATTTCACACATTTGTGGGTTGTACTTTGCTTTGATTATTGATTATAGATTGCTCTTTATTGATACATGCTAAACTATTAATCTAGATCTCAAATTCTTGTGTCTGGTTTGTATTTGTTTTATGATCAATCAATCAATCACTCTTGTAAGGCATTAATGCACTCATTTAAGGTCCAAAGTACTGTACTTTGACATGGTATCAGAGCGAGGTACAAGTTTCAATCATTAATCTTGTGTACAATCCCAAATTAGCAAGTTTTTTAAATCTAAAAAGCTAGTATTGGAGGGCCAAGTTGAAATCAGATGTTTGGATGGAAATTCATGGATCGAAAGTGATCAGGGGCTGATTCCGTACTACCCACATGTGTGGACAGGCCTGCACCCAAAGATAATTTTCATTTTTGCTTAGATCCATAAAAATTCATTGTTAGAGATCTTGATGAGTTTTTTCATGCTAGATCTAGGAGAAAGCATCAACGTTTGCATGTCATTGATTGGATTTGACTTTGTGTCATTAAATATATTTGATTGAGGTTGGGTTCAAGCCCTTTAAATGTGTTTTACAGGTCTTGAGAAACCATCAAAAAGAAGAGCAATGTTTTAGCCATTTTTTGTCCAAAAAAAGTCAAAATTGACTTGATTTGATAGTTGATTGATATAATCTCATCTCATCTACATTTCATTCTTGTGAGGGAGTGTTAAAACCATGGCTAGAAGTCCATTGAGAGGGCTAGAAGTTAGATTTGAGACAATCAAGTAGAGAGAGACCTTTGTGAGTTTCTAGGTTCAAATCAAACCCAATTTTCTTGAGCATTGCCATTGTAGAATTCTTCCTAAGTGTTTTTATCTAATCAAGATCAAGGGGATCTTTCCAGTTGTGTCTTTGTGAACATCAAGTGAGGAAAATATTGGAAAAAAATTTAGGGAGAGCCAAACAGTACAATCTAGTACAAGTCATTAGAAAGATGGGAACCATTGGTGGATTCCTTCTTGGATCTAGTGAGAGGTTAAATTCTACAAACTACTCAATTTGGAAAGTGAGAATGGAGTCACTCTTAGTGCTCCAAGATCTCTTTGATATTGTGCTAGATGAAGAGGATGAGCCTCTTGGAGGACAAGAGTTGGTTAGATACAAGAAGAAGGCAAGACTAGCACTTCATTGCATCAAAATGAATGCCAATGATGACCTCTTGAAGAAACCACATCTTACAAAGCATGAGAAGAAGTGATGAAAGTGCACAAGGGTATGTGCTTAGGATCAAGTCTCTCAACAAAGAGTTGGCTTCTATAGGAGGAAAGTTTCTTGATAATGAACTTGTACAAGTGATCCTCAATGGCTTAAGAGATGACTTCTCTAATTTGGTTCAAAGTTTTGCCATCCAAGACACTTTGCCATTAATTGATAAGCTCCATGGTGTGCTAGTGGCTGAAAAGTGCATGATGCTCCATGCAAAAACAAGGATGGGTTCCTTATCATTGCAAAATGGAGGTGAGAAAGTGAATTTCTCATTAAAGGGCAGCAAGAAGACCAAGGGATCCAAGAAGGATCAAGCAAAGGAGGCCAAGGAGGAGGATCAAGCATCAAGTTCAAAGGCAAATTACAAGCCAAAGCAAAAATGCTTTTTTTTGTGGAAAGAAGGGGCATTTTGCATCCGAATGCTACAAAGGAAAAGAGCACAAGACGAGAAGAACAAACAAGGAAATATTGCACATGAAGAAGAGGAGGATGAAGGAGATCTATTCTTTATGGCATCTACATCCTCACCAACAATCAATGGCAATTTAAGAGACACTTGGTGGATTGATAGTGGGGTAAGTTCTCACATGACTTATGAAGATGACTTTTTCTCAACTTTACACTCTTTCAATGATGCTAAAAAGTTTGTATTTAGTGCAAGTGATGAAGAGTGTAGGATAGATGGTGTTGGCACCATCTCTTTGTGTCTAGAATCCTCAAAAGGTTTGGATATAGAAAATGTCCTTTATGTACCATCAATCACCAAAAACATGCTAAGTGTTGGTCAACTTATGGATAGTGGTTTGGATATCCACTTCAAGCATGGTGTTTGTTCCATTTTTAAGAGTGATGTTTGCATAGCCAAGGGATTTAAACATGGACGATTGTTTAAATTGTAAGCTAATGTTGCCTTTGAGAGTGTGAACTTTGCAAAGGAGGAGATCACTCAAGTGGGGACCTTGTCAAAGTGTGATCTTGCTAGCATTGAGGAAGGGCATCAAAGAGAGGAAGATTTTGAGGATCAGCCTCAAAACATGAGAGTTTCAAGGAGGTCCTCAATGAAAAAGGACGAGTCATCAAACTGCATGCAAGTAAATAGATCAAGCTAAATTTGAGGAGGAGTGTGAGAAATTGCCAAACATTGGCAAATCTAGCTTGATCAAAACCATGTAAAATGTACGTAAGTGGGTCCCACATGTGAAAAATACAGATCCTAAGTGGATCTAAACTCCAAGATCATTGGCTTGAATGCTTGCACTCCAAACTACATAAGCTAGGAATTGGCAACACATTCTATGCTACCTAGAATGCAAAGAACTTGATCAAAAAGCATTTATCACAAATGGAAACTTCCATAAACATCAAGTGCGGCCCAAAATAGCATTATACAGTCCATAATACATCAGCCTACCACTTTTGGAAAGCACCTAAGATCATACACAATAGCTTGAAGACAATACACACAACAATGCTCTCAATGGAGGAAGAAACAATGACAATGATCTATTGATCTCAATGAAGCATACAAAAGGTTTCTCCAACCTGTTCTCCACGACTTCCCTACTATTTATGGATGAGGAAGATGACTCTCTCTCCTCTCTCTAGAAGGTACTTGACCCTAGATATTCCCTATATAGGAAAAATAGCTAAAAATGGCTTATATGACCAAAATACATCAAAATGGTCTCATTTTGAAGGGTATGAAGTTTGACACTTCATCATACTGAAAAAAATACAGTAAATAAAAACATTGTGGCCTGGTTCACACGTGTGAAACTCCAGAACCAAAACTATTTACAATTTTAGCCAATTTAGGCCTCAAACTAGCTAGGAAATGTTGACAATTTTCACACTCCCTCTTCAACATTGGATGCTAGTTTCAACATAGTCTTTGAGCACATTCCAAGATTAGATCTATGCATTAAATATAGGTCCTTTCCCAATGGTTTGGTGAAGATATCAGCCACACACTCCTTTGAAGAGACATGTTGAAGCTCCACCTCTTTGGCAATGACTTGATCTCTCACAAAATGGTGAGCAATCTCAATGTGCTTGCTCCTTGCATGAAAAACAGGATTGCTTGCCAAGCTTTGGGCTGAAAGGTTATCACAAAGTATGATTGGAGTCTTCTCTGGTTCCAGCAAGTGAAGATCCAATAACATCCTCTTGATCCAAAGAATCTCCTTGGTGCATGTTGTTAATGCCTTGTACTCGGCTTCGGTGGAAGATAGAGAGATAGTTGGTTGCTTCTTTGATAGCCATGAGACCACTCCATCTCCAAGATAGATTGCAAAGGCACTTGTTGACTTCCTATCCATTTGATCACCTGCAAAATCTGAATCTGAAAATCCACAAAGGTTAGGTGTAGTACCTCCATACAAGATGCCAAAATCTCTAGATCCCGAGATGTATCTAAGTACTCTCTTTCCTAGCTTCCAATGAGCCTCACTAGGATCTTGCATAAATTGACTTAGTTTACCAACCACAAAGCTTAGATCAGGTCTTGTGATGGTTAACCATATAAGAGATCCTATTAGCTTTCTATAGAGAGTAATGTCCTTGAAGGATCTTTCATTACTTCTTGTAGTTAGCTTTACATTTGATTCCATAGGAGTAGAAACAACTTTACAATCTTCCATATGAAACCTTTTTAGAATAGAGTTAACATACTTTTCTTGACATATGAATGTAGATTTAGAAGTTCTAATAATCTCTATTCCTAAGATATAATGAAGTTTACCAAGATCTTGAATTTCAAACTCTCTTTTGAGTGCCATCTTCATTTCATCTATATCTAGATTGTTACCACCACTTAAGATAATGTCATCAACATAGATCAAAAGTAAAGTGATATCATTTTCATTCAATCTAAAGTAGAGAGAATGATCATACTCACTCATAACAAAGTTTTGAGAAAGTAAGAAGGAATTGAGCTTAGCATACCAACTCCTTGGTGCTTGCTTTAGCCCATACAAACTCTTTTGGAGATAGCACACATGATTAGGCTCATCATGTGAAACATAGCCCTCGGGTTGCTCCATGCAAATATCTTCTTCAAGATCACCATTCAAGAAGGCATTAGTAACATCCATTTGCCACATATCCCAATCATAAAGAGTTGCAAGAGAGATTAGGATTCGAATAGTTACCATCTTTGCCACGGGTGCAAAGGTCTCATCATAGTCAATACCATATTCTTGAGCATACCCCTTTGCCACCAACCTTGCCTTGTACTTGTTGATTGATCCATCTTGATTTGTCTTGATCTTGAAGATCCACTTACAACCAATTGCCTTCTTGTCCTTTGGAAGCTTTACCAACCTCCATGTGTTGCTTTTGATGAGTGCTTGATGCTCATGATCCATGGCTTGGATCCATTCCTTCTTTTGAATTGCTTCACCTACACAAGTTGGTTCATCAAAAGAGGTAAGAAAAGCAAAGTTAGAGTTGTCCACCACTTGCTTTCCTTTTTCATCATAGGTTAGCCTTGATGGCTTAGCCCTTTGCCTTTGAGTCTTCCTTGAAGTTTGCTTTGGAGTGGCATCTCCATCTTCATCCAAGACATCTTGCACATCATGATGATTAGTAGGCACATCAATATCAACATCAACAACATTGGAAACATTCTCTTCATGAAAGATGACATCCCTACTTATGACAACTTTCTTTGTAGAAGGAATGTACACTTTGTAAGCCTTGCTTACTTCACTATAGCCAACAAACACACCCTTCTTTGATGAAGGATCTTCTTTAGTTCTATCATCAAGTGTGATATTGACTAAACATGTACATCCAAAGATCCTACAATGCTTGACACTCGGCCTTCTACCATAAAGAACCTCATGAGGAGTTTTACCATCCAAGGAAGCACTTGTCCATCTATTACATAGATAGTTAGCACATGCTAAAGCTTCCCCCCAAAAAGACTTAGCAAGATTAGCATGTAGTCTCATTGCCTTGGCACATTCACAAAGGGTTCTATTCTTCCTCTCGGCCACTCCATTCTGTTGTGGAGTCCTAGGACTAGACATCTCCCTCTTAATCCCATGTGCTATACAAAAGTCTTTGAACCTATTTGAGGTGTATTCCCCTCCATTATCAGATCTTAAGCATTTGATCTTTGTATTGAATTGGTTTTCCATTTCATTCTTGAACTTGACAAATGCAGCAAACACTTCATCCTTACTTTTAAGAAGATAGATCCAAGTATACCTACTAAAGTCATCAATGAAAGTTGCATACATCTTTGCCCCACCATTGCTAGTTGTACTAGAAGAATGAATATCAGAATGCACAAGTTGAAAAGCTTCTTTAGATCTAGAAGTAGATCTAGAATAAGCAAGTCTATGAGATTTGGACAAGGCACAATGTTCACAAACACTATTGTTTGCAACAAGACTTTTAGGGAGACCAAGAACAAGCTCTTTCTTTGCCATTACCTCCAAAGATTTGAAGTTGGGATGGCCCAACCTCTTGTGCCAAACTTCTTGGTTTGTCAATTGCTCCCTAGCCATACATCCTTCATGATTAGAGATCACACATGCATCAAGCTTGAAAAGTTTACCATGCCTCCTACCTTGAGCAATCAAGGATCCACATTTACTTATCAAACATGCATCTCCAATGAACTCCACATCAAGTCCTTTGTCAATCATTTGACTTACACTAAGCAAATTCTTAGTGATTGAAGGAATGTACAAAACATTTTCAAGATTTGCTTTCCTATTTGTTGAAAGGGAAATAGGAATAGTGCCTATGCCTTTGATGTCACATTGACCATCATTTGCAGTGTAGATGATGTTACCTTCTCCCTCATAAGACAATAAGGATGTAAAGTATTCCTTATGTCTTGTCATGTGAGATGAGGCTCCACTATCAATCCACCAAGGATCATTATCATCTATGTTGGCTAACAAACTTGAAGTCATAACAAGTGATTCACATGACCTTTTATCCCACAATAAAAGCACTTGAACTTTGACTTATTGTTCTTAGTAGAAGAGGAAGAGGAAGAGTGATCATCATGATCAAAGTTACCACCTTTGGACCATTTCCCTTTGCCTTTACCTTTGCCCTTGAATTTGCCTTTTGTGAAGAAAGCCTCTTCACCTCCACCTTGCAAGGATGCACCATCAAGCTTTGATTGCAACCTATGTTCTTCAGCCAATAAGATTTCTTGCAAGTCAACCACACTTGGCAAGACTCTTTGAATGGCAAAACTTTGCACAAGGTTAGCATGTTCATTTAGCAAACCATTCAACATAACTTGGACTATTTCACCATCTTTTATGTTCTCATCAATGCATGCTAAATCATCACTTAGGGACTTAACTCTCAAGATAAATGCATGAGCACTTTCACCCTCTCTTTGCCTACTAGAAAATATTTGTCTCCTTAGGGTCAATACCCTAGATGTGGACTTTGATTCAAAGAGCTTCTTTAAGGCATTCCATGCCTCACTTGCACTTTGACACTTTCCAACTTCCTTGAGAAGTTCATTTGTAACATTCATTTTAATGATATGAAGAGCCCTTTTGGCCTTCTTATCAAACCTTTGTTGCTCTTGAAGTGTGAGAGGTCTCTCTTCAATTTCTGCAACTATGTCCATGAGTTCATTCAACTCAAGTAAGGACTCCATCCTCACTTTCCAAGTAGAGTAGTTTGATGAACTCAACCTTTCACTAGACTCTAGCATGATCCCACCATTGGAAGCCATGATTCTAATGTTTCTTCAACTTTTAGGTTCTGTCCTAAAGCACTTAGCACTCACTTTTCTCTCAACAAATGATAGATAAAGAGATCTATGAAGATTTAGGACCCTAAAACACTTCTATCTTGAACCTAGATGGTTTCCAAGCATAGAAAGGAAGATTGAAACACATGCAACACTTTGCACACACTAAGAATGGATTACAAAATCAAACCAACCTGAACACACTCTTGCTTAAGCTCTCAAACTTTCCAGCAAGTGACCAAATCAAGTTATGGTGTGAAGAGTTACTTGCATTCTTAGAAAATACCCAAAACTAGGATGCCAAGATTACCTAGTAATGAACAAACTTGATCAACATATGATCAACACACTAAGATATTGATTCAACCTGTAAAACCACATGTAAACCACACTTCTAAAAGTTTATAAACTCCAGCAAGTGATAAATACAAGATTTAGAGGTGAATGAATGAGCACACTTAGTGAATCACAAGACTAGCTTCACTATCTTGTCAAATCTTGGTGTTTAGATGTAGATCTAAGATCACTTCACATGAGAATGTTCCTCAACCTGTTAAGAACCTGAAAACACACTTGCATAATGGTTAACACCTTCCAGCAAATGCTCCAATCAAATTACATAAGGAGAGTTACTTACATGCTCAACAAAGTACATCAAAATTTATGCCAAAATTGATGACAATCTTTACAATATGCTCTTCACAATGGAGCTTACAATATGTTCACCCAAAAAAGGGGATCTTTCATCCAAATGGGAGCTTTGCTCAGCCTTTAGGAGAATTACAACTCACTCAAAAGAGCATTTGTCATCCACTTAAGGAGAAGTTTCATCCACTTAAGGAGAGTGTTCATCCAAGAATGGAGATTGTCAACAATAGGATTGAAAAGAACATTGTTAGTATTGAATATGCACAAGCCTCACAATCACAAATGATTAGGTGTTATGATCTGATCCAAAATAGTTTCTTTTCAGCCTCTGATCTTCAATAGACCTGAAATATGCTTTTGATCCACAAGTTCAACTCACAAAACAAAGGTTAGTAAGATTTGATCAACAAAGCAATGCAAAATCATGCTAGAACTTGATCAAACATCCAAATATCACCAAAAATGGAATACTTACTGTAAATAGAAGCCAACCAGCTCTGATACCATGTGAAAAATACAGATCCTAAG
Source organism: Diphasiastrum complanatum (assembly GCA_029204225.1). NCBI lineage: Eukaryota > Viridiplantae > Streptophyta > Lycopodiopsida > Lycopodiales > Lycopodiaceae > Diphasiastrum > Diphasiastrum complanatum. The sequence goes on along the minus strand of CM055107.1, from coordinate 14,003,478 downwards.
TGGATCTAAACTCCAAGATCATTGGCTTGAATGCTTGCACTCCAAACTACATAAGCTAGGAATTGGCAACACATTCTATGCTACCTAGAATGCAAAGAACTTGATCAAAAAGCATTTATCACAAATGGAAACTTCCATAAACATCAAGTGCGGCCCAAAATAGCATTATACAGTCCATAATACATCAGCCTACCACTTTTGGAAAGCACCTAAGATCATACACAATAGCTTGAAGACAATACACACAACAATGCTCTCAATGGAGGAAGAAACAATGACAATGATCTATTGATCTCAATGAAGCATACAAAAGGTTTCTCCAACCTGTTCTCCACGACTTCCCTACTATTTATGGATGAGGAAGATGACTCTCTCTCCTCTCTCTAGAAGGTACTTGACCCTAGATATTCCCTATATAGGAAAAATAGCTAAAAATGGCTTATATGACCAAAATACATCAAAATGGTCTCATTTTGAAGGGTATGAAGTTTGACACTTCATCATACTGAAAAAAATACAGTAAATAAAAACATTGTGGCCTGGTTCACACGTGTGAAACTCCAGAACCAAAACTATTTACAATTTTAGCCAATTTAGGCCTCAAACTAGCTAGGAAATGTTGACAATTTTCACACCACATGTGTGAGGCCAGGGAGCCACGTGAGAAACCAATTCTAGACTAGGCTAGATCAAGTCTAAAAATTGGGTCAAGTCTATTTGGTAGTGATTCCTACTTTATAGGACCAGTTGTGCAACAATGTAAGTAAATATGTAACAATGAATGGAACTAGATTAACATGGGATTTAGGAGAGTAGAGGAGATAAATCCAACATCCCCCCTTAATCTGGATCTGTGAATGCTTTGATCTTCAGACTAAGCAGTGCACAAAATTTGTTGTGTGCATCAAAGCTCAATGCCTTGGTAAACAAATCTGCAACCATGTCCTGCATTCGATAGTACGTTAAGCTCTTGTCGAGAATCTTGCCCCTGACATAGTGATATTGGATCTCAATGTGCTTACTCCTAGAGTGCTGGACTGAAAGTCTCATTGAAGTTAATGTTAGAAAAATCTGAGCGAATCCTTGTGCTACTAGTCTTGTCTTCCTTTGATCAATCGCTCCATTGGTATTGTATTTGATCTTGAAGACCCATTTGCAATTGATGAGATTGCAGCCAACATGAGCTTCAACTAGTGACCATGTCTGGTTCTTGATCAGAGAGGGATACTCTCTGTCCATTGCTTCTCTCCAAAGATCGGAGTCTGGTTGACTAAGTGCCTCATCGACTATGTAGGTTCCAGTATTAAAAGACAGGTGGACTCAGGAGTATACCTTCTGGGTTGTGTGCGCACTCGGCTTAATCTTCTTGGAGGAAGTGTCGGCTGATGATTCAATCCTTGGATTTGTCGCTGATGATTAGCAACAACATCTTCATCTGACTCGTTGTCGGGTAGTTGATCAACTATAGGCATGCTTGAGCCAGTGGCTCGAATAGTCATGTCAATGGAAGGCATTGAAGGTTCACTTGGAACAATGCCTTTTCCTTTGAAGTTGATGAACAGATCCTTGATAAAGATTGTATCCCAACTGAATAATATCTACTGGGTAGTGGGATTGTATAGCTTGTAAGTGTTGTCAGATGAAGTATATTCTATGAAGATTGTCTTGAGTCCTTGGAAGTCAAATTTATTTCTCGTCTCTTTTCGGATCTGCGCATAGGCAATGCATCCAAATACTTGAAGGTTCTTCAATGAAGGCTTTGAGCCTGTCCGCACCTCATAGGGTGTTCTTCCTGAGAGGGCCTTTGTAGTGACCCCAAAGGATTTACCCCTAAGATGAGGATAGGGGAACACAATAGAAAAGACTATGGAGCCAAACCGCCCAACCAAACCTAGATCAAAACTGGATCTAGCCCCCAAGCCATGCCATGTGAAGCAAGAGGAGAAGAGAGAAACTGGTGACCTAAACCCAATATGTCGACAGGAGAATCCCCACCTCATTATATAGAGAGTAGAGTCATGTGCATGAAACAATGCAACCCCCATGCAGTTCAACTATAAATAGATCACACCTCTTCATGCAGTCCTCCTGCCTATATCCTTCAGCAAAGGGCCACAAATATTTGAATTTACAACATCTAGCAATCCTCTAGCAATATGCTGATGGCTTGATTTAAATGGTTTCCTAGTCCGCTTACCAACTAGACAGTCTTGACAGACAGGTAACTCAGCTTTTTTGCGAGGATAGTCGAGATAAAAAACAATAGATTGTCTAGACATTCATTGTACAACATCATGATTTAAATGACCAAGTCTATAATGCCAAAGTAAACCTTTATTTGAATGAATAGAAGTACTGAGAACTCGACTAGAGGCAAAAAAACAATGACATAATTTGTACAAGTATCCATGCCTCTTTTCGAGTGCTAGAATCTTGCTTGTCCTATCAACCACTTTACACTGATCACATTCGAATTCTACTCTGTGTCCTAGATTTGTGATTCTGCTTATAGAGAGCAGATTTGTAGATAAATTTGGTACATAAAGGACTTTGGAGAGTAGCTTAGATGGATCATTAGCAAAGCTTAATCTTAAAGTGCCTTCACCTTTAATAGCTTGTGTGCTATTGTCACCAAGGTGAACACATTTTTGGGTAATGTGAGGGGTATAGGACTCGAAATAGCCAATTATAAGACTAGTCATATGCTGAGTGGCTCCGGAATTCAGGAATCAAGAACTGTCGCCAGATGCTCCTTGATGGCTAGTCATGAACGCATCATTATCCGCTTCTTGAATAGGTTGTGGAGCTTCTGCAATTGCATTTGCCACTTGATTTGACTGCCCCTTGCTGTTGTTCTTCACTTGAGGTATCCGACACTCTTGTATTTCATGGTTGTTTCGCTTGCAGTATTTCCAGAACAACTTCTTCTTTGTCTACGGATTCGATTGTTTCTTGTGTTGAGCTGGTTTCTGGTCTGGCTTTGATTGCTTTGGGCCTTTCTTCTTCTTCTGCTTTGTCATGCTCTTGTTGGTGTACAAGACATGAGAATCAGCTGAGGAACTTGAGGCTTCATTCCTCCGCGTGTCTTCCTGCAACAACATAGTAATGACTCTCGAAAGAGTCAATTCTGGATGAGTCGTGATGATCATCACCCAGTTGTCATAAGAGCTTGGCAAGCTTATAAGCAGTTGCATCACTACATCTTGATCGTCTATGATAGATCCGACAGCGGCCATTTGTCTTAGCAGGTTCTTGAATTGATTAATGTGATTCTGCAGAGAATCACCATTCGTCATCTTGAGGGAGTAGAATTTCTTCCTGAGATGTAGCTTGGAAGCTATATCTTGCACTTCGTATAGTGTGCTCAAGATGTCTCATACTTTTTCTGATGTCTGAGCCTCAGATACTTGGCCGATCTGGGTATCCGTTATGTTGAGGATGATCAATGCAAAAGCCTTTCCATCCTTTAGCTTCCATCTGGCAATTGCTGCGTCGTCTGCATCGGGTTTCCCTTCTGCACCTGTAACAACGTCATACAATTCTTTAGCCATTAGTAAATTTCCATAGATGGTAATTGGCTCCATCAAGCTTGTCCATAATAGGACTGGCTTTTCCTTGGGAATCCATGTGGAAGAATTAGTCTAAATGATAGGAGAAATATCAGTGACCTAAGTATGAAAATATGATACTAGAAATATAGAACAAGAAAACAATTACTCTATCGGCTAGTAGAGTCTTGTACTGTGGAAGCTTATCAAGCTATGAAAGTAGCTCTGATACCATGTTGGAGAGAGGGAGAAAAGATGAGAGGGAGTAAGGTGTCATATGTGAGAAACAAAAAATTAGCTCAAAAAGGGGTAAGACGAACACGAACGAGAAACGAAACATGAACGAGAAATGAACTCGAACAGAAAGTGTTCGTGTGCAACGGAATGAGCTATATGACTCTCTCCGTAAGCATGACTACGCCTATTAGAATGAGCAGAATGTTAGTGATGGAAATCACGATCATTCTTGATTACGCAGCCAAACCTTAATAAATGAAGTGCCAGAAGAATAATTTATCACAAATAGCAGACAAATTATGTGTCGCAAATGATTCGCGAAGAGCTAGACTGTGCTCGACTGATAATTAGTCGTAAAAGATTTGCGAAAGACAAGACGTCTCATCTACTAAATACGCAAATGATATTCAATATATATACATATCATATTACAGGTGTGAAGATGAAGAAAGTATAGGGTGGATGTGCTGTCTGTAGGATATCATGGGTGGCTGCAGTCGTTGTCCAGTCTGTTAGCCCAGCTGCATGGGGTGAGCATGAAAAGGACACGACATCAGGCTTTGTTGAGGTGAACGTTGGTTGTCACCTGAACACGTGCAAAAACACAGTGTTGTGATTCCTTCGTCTTGTCTTCGCCTGTGTGAATTTGCATGTTAATATGCAAATTGCACGACAACATGAGTAAATATGCAGCATGAATGGAGGCAGACTAAAATGGGATCTAGGAGAGTAGAGGAAATAAATCCAATAGCACTGGGACATGAAAATGTTGTTTTTCTAGTGGCATCCCTTCTGGGACTGCTATAAGGTATATTGTGATTAGATTCAAGAGTGCACTCATTTCAAGTCTTAATGGAAAATTTTTATAGCAGTGTTCATATCCGCATTCTCGACAGAAGGATGTGTATTGTCCCTTGTAAGGACATTATGCAATTCAATGGCCTTCACCGCATCCGTAGCAACCGTAGTTTCTACCACCTTGACGCTGAGGTTGAGCTACATAGGTCACATAATATTTATTAATGGCTAGATCCACAAACAAATCATTTGGCTCATACCATTGATGTTGCTCAGGTTGAGGTGTTGCTAGTACTTCTTGTTCCATTGCTATTAAATTTACATGAGCCACTTGGTTGTTAGATGGCCCTGGTGGTGCAGATAAGGCCATGCACTGTTGATTGTTTGGTGCACCGGTAAAGGGCTTGGTCAGAAGCATCCTTGTGATCAAGGTGCTCTCAAGCTTTGACTTCTTCTGATAAGGACCCCTCTTCTGTTGTATGATCCGGGGGTTAAATGGGCAAAATGCCATCTCATGCAATGATGCTTTGCACAGATGGCAAAATCTTTATGTCACCCTTAGGTTTTGCTTTAGTAGCGAACACTCGTTGGCTATATGATTTTGAGTGCAAACTGAGCACCATAGATTTTCTCGGTGGGGATATTGCAGCTGGTTCTATTTTGATGGATTGGGAATTGGTGCTACAACTCCCTGTAAGGCCTTCAGTTTCTGTTCAAACTGAGCTATTAGTTGTTCCATCTGTTGTTTGTGTAGCTTTGTCATTTGCTCCATCAACAGTTCTATGGATATGTTGGATGCGCTAGATGAAGATGCTACTGAAGGAGTTGGAGTGTGGGTGGTCAAATAAGATTCCTCGTCTGAGCCCTCATCTTCCTCCCTGATGGCATCTTCCATGGCTTCCTGCAATGTAGCGTACTGCTCCCATTATTTAAGTTTTCTTCTGATACTATGTGGAAAACCCACGAGGGACCGCATGATTGGGAGTTAGGGTTGCATTGCACTTAGATTTTAGATGTTTGACCTGTTCGATATAGTCCCTGACCCTTTCTCTTTTCCCATCTTCACTTTGCTCAGAAGGAGAAACGGATCTTTTAGGAATCTTCTTGGTTTAAAGTGCGTGATGAGAGCTGCCTTAACCGCTTCCCAAGTGGTTTTCTCTTCTTCCAATAGGTTGAAGAACCAATCTTGTGCCACTACTATCAGAGACATCGGGAACAACATCAATTTTTCTATTGGTGTCCGCTCGTAGTAAATTTCGCAGGTTTGCTCATAGATATGGAGGAATTCGATGTCGGAGAATATGTTAGTGAGATCCCTTCAATTCTCTCGGTGCATGCACTACTGGTGACTTAGTAGGCGAACACAAGAATATGATAGAAACCCACTATAGATGGAAAGCTGGTTGCGACAAATAAAGATTTGGTGGATGAAGCTGCCCATTTCCTAAGCAACTGCTTTGTACCCACGAAGTGTTGATTTTACACGTGTGGATTGTCCACAACATGTACTTGTGATCTCCTAAGGTGTGTAGATGCACCAAGATCAACACTAGATTGAGATTCAAGATCTATCTTTGATTCTATGGCAAAAACACAGTACTACATGCATTCAATCACTTCCAACTCTCACTCACACGTGTGGGAAGTATTAAAAAATTATTCTAAGTAAAAACAAGCATGGTATGAGTATCCAACCATGATCCCTTTGCATGATCAACCTTAGACTTCTTCAAATATAAGATTTCATATGGTGACTTTTCTCCAAGAGCTATATGTGGGAGCCTAATGCAAAGATAATTTGCACAATTAATGGCTTCTCCCCAAATCTTTGGGCAAAGATGCCTCAATTCTCATAGATTTTGCACATTCACATAGAGATCTATTCTTTCTCTCGGCCACTCCATTTTGAGATGGAGAGTAGGCACAAGAGAACTCTCTTTTGATGCCTTCAAGCTCACAAAAATCATGAAATTTATTGGAGATATATTCACCACCTCCATCACTTCTAAGAGCTTTAATCTTGAATGAGAATTGCTTCTCTACATAAGCTTTGAAAATAAGGAAATGATCAAACACCATAGATTTAGAAGCAAGAAGATATATCCAAGTGAATCTTGTGAAATCACCAATGAAAGTAACAAAACCAGTGGCTCCTCCCTTGCTTGTAGTTGATGAGAAATGCACATCCGAGTGGATTAACTCCAAAGGATGCTTGCTATTGATAGAAGATCTTGTAAATGGCTCTTTGTGAGATTTAGCAATAGCACAAGCCTCACAAGGCTTGATCTTCTTGGAGAATGACTTTGGCAAGCCAATAGCTTTGGCTTCTTTGATCATAGACAACATGGATTTGTAGTTGGGATGTCCCAACCTCCTATGCCATAACTCCTCCATAGAGCTTGTTCACAAGAGCAACATTACAAGCATTCACATACTCATTTGGATCTAGTTTATAGATGCCTCCAAATCTAGATCCTAATGCAAGTATCTCATCATTCTTCTTGATAGTGCAAGTATCGACATTGAATTTTACATCAAGGCCATTATCAAACAATTGGCCAACACTAATAAGATTTTTAGTAAGATTAGGTACATAAAGAACTTTAGAGAGAGAAAGAACTCTAGAGGATGCAAGCTTCAAGGGAATGTTCCCTATGCCTTCAATAGGACATTCAAAATCATTTGCAGTGTATATTGATTTCTTGACTCCATCATAAGGTGCAATAGAAGAGAAAGAGTCCTTGGATCTACACATATGTGAAGAGGCTCCACTATCAATATACCATAGGCCGTCCTTCTTGAAAGGAGTAGATGAGAAACTAGAGACCATAAGAGATCCCTCTCCATCACTTGCAATAGTGTCTTCCTTCTCATTGGTAATGTTGGCTTGCTTGAGTTGATTCTTCTTCTTGAAGCAATTGGTGGCATAATGGCCTTTCTTGCCACAATAAAAGCACTTGATCTTCTTCTTCTTGAGCTTGGATGATGAAGCATTAGAAGAATCATCTTCCTCCTCATCTTTGTCTTTGGATTTGACTTTGTCCTTGCTTGAGGATTGTTGATGTTGGTTCTTGCTCCTCCCTTTCTGCTTATCCTTGGCAAAGAGAGATTTGCCATCATTATGAGTGAGAGAGAGCTTGTACTCTTGTCTTGATTATTTTGAAATTAGCACACTTTGGAGAGCCTCCAAACTTGGTAGCTCCTCCTTAATGGCATAGGATTGGACAAAATTATCAAATTCACTTCTCAAGCCATTGAGAATGACTTGAACTAGCTCATTTTGATTGATGGAATCACCAATACAAGCAAGTTCTATATGAATATCTTTTACTCTCAAAACATAACTAGATGCACTCTCATCACTCTTTTGGCTACTTTGAAAGATTTGATTCCTAAGAGTGAGAAGCCTAGAGGTATTCTTAGCCTCATAGATAGTCTTGAGACAATCCCAGGCTTCTTTGGCTGTTGTACAAGTACCTATCTCCCTCAATATCTCATTAGAGACATTCATCTTAATGTAGTGGAGAGCCATCCTAGCTTTCTTTTTGTATTTTTGAACCTCTTGAAGAACTTGTGGTTCTTCTTCAAGCCAAGAACTATGTCCATCACGTCTTGAAGGAACGAGATGGCCTCATTTTCCAAATTGAATAGTTTGAAGTGGACAATCTTTCACTTGGTTCCAACAAGGATGAACCCATTGAAGAAATTTGAAGTGAAGAAAACTCAAATGGTGAATAATAAATGTTGCTACACACTCTCAATAGGATCCAATAATAGAGTACTATCTCCTCCTATGAAAGATCTTGCAACTATTTGTGAATTGATTCTCACTAGCTACACAAATCTCTCTAAAACAAGATCTATTTCACATCAAATGATGGAGTATGGGAAAAGTTAGGATCAAACACTCTTATCACGTGTGAAGTACATTAAGAAACCAAATTTTACTCAAATACAATGATATTGCATGAACCAAAATGGCTAAGATCTCAAAACAGTGCCTAGATCACATATAGATGAGATTGGTAAGCATACAACTATGATTTTGGATCAACCAAGCAATCTCTTGACCAAACGAAATGTGTCCACCCAAGTCAACCAAATGGAATGAAACTGATTGCATCAAAAACTAGACAAAAATAGCTTCAAAACAAGCTATCAAGCAAAATAAATGGATCAAGCATGAGGAGAACTTCCAAACTGAAATTGGATGTTCCTCACACGTGTCTGAGCACCTGATTCCTTACAATACTAGGTCAGACCCAATCAATGTCCTTTTGATCTCTTTTGATCCAAAATTGAACAAGATAGCTAGGAAAATGGACCTTGACAATTTCTAGCTCAAGATTGATGAATAGTTTTCACTTAAATGGATCAAAATCCATGGTAACCTTAGGTAGGCTCTGATACGATGTTGATTTCACATGTGTGGATTGTCCACAACATATACTTGTGATCTCCTAAGGTGTGTAGATGCACCAAGATCAAGACTAGATTGAGATTCAAGATCTATCTTTGATTCTATGGCAAAAACACACTACTACATGCATTCAATCACTTCCAACTCTCACTCACACGTGTCGGAAGTATTAAAAAATTATTTTAAGTAAAAACAAGCTGCTCTAATCCAATGACACTCAAAATCCACACAATCACCAAATCAATTAGATCCAAAATGAGGAGTACAATGATACTAGGAGATCCACGAGCTACCACTATGCTTAACTATGATTGGACCATACTTTGTCACCTCTTAATCCTATTGGACCATTAATCCATGCACTCTTAATTCTATTGGACTATATTCAAGCACACCTCAAATTCCTATTGGACCTCACATGGTTCCACCTCTAAATCCTATTGGACCTCTTAGAATTCATCAAACAAAAGCATTACACTTGTCTACACTCTAATTGGCACGAGTTTAGCCTCTTACTCTATTTTGGCTCAATAGTGGCATTACAAGTGGAAATGCATAATTTGCCATCTATGCCAAATTCGTTCCTATCAACATCCTACACCTAGATGCTTGATATAAAAAACATAAGACCCCTATATCTAACATAGATAATCTTTTTCAATTCTTCACACGAAGGGGTACAAAATTTCTATGATCCAAGATACCACATTCAAATTGTTTTGTAAATACGCAAACCAAGCCATATTTTTGACGGATGCGGATGCGACAATATCAGTACAAAATTTTGGTTACATATTGGATGCGCTTGCGAGTAATCCAATATGCTTCGGCATTATCACATACAAAGCTTTTTTGCAATGGATCAAACATCAGAAGTTTTCTAAAGACAGAGCCCATGTTTCTCGCCTGTGCGCTCATTTTCAAATTTTGACCGAGCCATAGAAAATACTGCTGACGGAAAGGATGTTCGCTCCCAAGCCAATTGATCTTTCCAGCCTCATCTCTATTCCTATTCCGGTTTACATCTGATGTTGCACCAGCAGTTGAAGTAGCAGCCATCACTACTATGGAGAGTGAAGCTGTGGCAATGGACATGCAACTGGGGAGAGGCAGTTACATGTGCAAAACCTTGGTACCTGTTTCAGTCCATACAGACTTTTGAACAAAAGACAAACTTTTGATTCATCACCTTCCTTCACAAAACCTGGAGGTTGCTCCATATAGATCACCTCCTCAAGGTAACCATTGAGAAATGCATTAGAAACATCAAATTGGAACATACTCCATTTGTGAAAACATGCAAGAGAGATGAGTATTTGAATTGTTACCATCTTTGCAACTGGTGCAAAGGTATCTTCATAAGCAAGACCTTTAATCTGAGAGTAGCCTTTAGCACAAAGTCTTGCTTTATACTTATTGATAGATCCATCATGATTATACTTGATTCTGAATACCCACTTACATTCAATCACGTGCATGTTGTTTGGGGGCTCCACAAGCTCCCATGTGTTATTTGACATCAAGGCTTCAAATTCTTGGGTCATTGCTTCAACCCACTTTTTGGATTGAAAAGCTTCTTGGACATCCTTAGGCTCTTCATCTGATATAAAAAGTGCATGATAGGAAGTTTCACCTTCCACTTGCCTTCCTTCTTCATCATATGTGAGCCTCCTTGGCTCAGATCTTGCTTGTGTAGATCTTCTTGGTGTGGTAGCTTGAATCTGCTCCTCCTCAAGCCTCGGCCTCACCTCTTCTTGAACAACATCAAGGTTGATCATTGGTCTTGCGTGAGTCTCTTTGATCTGAACATCATCCATGTTAAATTTCTGATTTTCATGGAAGACCACATCTCTACTAACAACATTTTTGTCAATAGAGGGCAAATAAATCTTGTATGCTTTTTTAGTAGATGCATAACCTACAAAAATTCCTTTTACTGCACTAGGATCTTCCTTCTTCCTAGTTTCTAGAGGTACATGCACAAAGCATACACAGCCAAAAATCCTAAGATGATCTACCTTAGGCTTTTTTTATACAACATCTAAATGGTGTCTTTCCTCCTATTGCAAGATTTGGAAGCCTATTACAAAAATAGTTTGCACATACAACTGCCTCTCCCCAAAATTCTTTAGGCAGAGAAGCTTCCAGCCTAATGGCTTTTGCACATTCACACAAAGTTCTAGTTTTTCTCTCAGCAACTCCATTTTGCTGAGGAGTATATGAACAAGAGAGCTTTCTTTGAATACCCTCTCTCTCACAAAAGTCTTTAAACTTATTGGAAGTGTCTTACTGAGGTGTGATTGCACAAGATTGATCAAAGAACAGTATGCTTGAAAAATCTAAGGCAAGAGCACAATGGCATACATCTGATGAAAAAATCTAACTCTTCACTATGAGAAATGAATGTCAGAAATAATTCCAAGTGTTCAGTATGGGAAAAAGAGGCTGCTCTCGGGTAGAGAGAGAAAATCATACATAGAAAACTCAGATAGAGAGAGAATGAGTCCAAAACACCAAAATCTCAATATTCACAATATGGCAAAACATGCCCAGCTTTCCCTACATGAAAGAGACTCGAATTCCTACAGTGGAGTTGCATGGAAAGTCCACTTAACTGAACTAATTCACCTACCAGAGATCCACGTGTGTAACTGCATGCATGTATGGTGCATGTACTGCATGTCAACTCATAAAATTGCCTAGACATGTGTAGATCACAGAAACTACTTTGCATGTTGCATGCACTGATTGCATGTGGCTTGCATGCATACAGTAAGACTTTGCATGCTATCTAAACAACTGCATGTCATCATAATTGAACCTATCTAACTTAAATCCGAGCTACACTAGAAGGATGTGTGCTCAATTCATACTCCTTATATGTACAGCATGAAATCTAGTGGAAATTATCATGGACATGACCCCAAACTCGAGATAGGAAGATAATATTTTAATAATCTTCACAAAAGTCACTTTTATCTTGATGGATCTCATAGAGATTTTGGTAGGATGAATGGTTGTACCTTAGTTTTTTGAAAAAATTCTAAGTGTATTGATACCAAGAAGCAATTCTGACAGGTCTACAAGTAATTGTGGATAGTCTTGGAATATAATTGTTTGGATCTTTAACTTTTGAACTGATTTCCAATTAAAAGTGACATTCCACCTAGATATTCATGTAAATTGTAGTTACATGAAAGTGACGTTACTAGATTAAAAAATTTAGGGCCAAGGAAAATTTATTTCTTAGTGTACTTCTAAAGGTCAATATAGTACTTCAGTGCAGAGATAGATAATTTGAGAATTATTCCTTCTCTAAGTACTTATTCGATATTGAAGTCAGACTAAGGATTGATTTTCAGGATAAATGTGAATTTAGTTAAAAGATTGATTTGTTAGCTTTTGAACGTGATCTTCAGGTTTGGTCGATGGCTCATCCAATTTATCATGTAAACTTAGTTTATATGATGATGACAGTTTGATATATTGAAGATTTTGCCCATTTGGAAGACTTATCGCTCAATGTACCTTTGGACCCTGAAAGAGTACTCTGAATCAGAGATAAATAATTGAGAAATTGTTTTATCTCTGAGTGCTTGATTAGGTTGGTTGGTCAAATTGAGGATGATAATTCATGGGAAAGAGTTAAAAGCATACAAATTGGGTCTTTGCTAGTTACTCGTTCTAAGGACAGAACTGGTTTAAGGGGGGAAGAATGTTATGTCCATGTCTAGTATGTGGGATTCGGGGTTCCTGACATAGATAGCTGGTCACTCCAATGTATGTGGTTATTAGTCATGCCTCATCATTGCGGGCTTGACCGATAAGGTAATCAATAATCATATGAGGACCCAGACCTATAATTGGACATAGGAGCACTTGCATGATGTTTGACTGCTATAGTGCAAGAATAGGAGGTCAATTGCTATACTAGGTTGCATGGGAATCCTAAGAGGAATATTCTCTTATCATGGGAGAGAATGTATACTAGTGGAAACTCTCCCATCTACCTATTGGATTTTATGATCCTTGTAGCCAGGAGTCTCTCCTCTCTTGTATTCATTCACCATGGCATGGGGGTCAAGTGGTGAGGGTATTGACTAGCCATTTCCTATTAGTTGGGTGGTTTTGCTCCACGGATGTCCTTTTGGTTGCATGCAACAGGATCTAGTCGGATCTTCACTAGGTGATCTTTACAACTTGTCAGTTTTTAGACTGACAAAATTCAAAGGTAGACTGATCACCAAAGATGTCTTGGGAAAAACTTTCAAGTTGAGAAGCACTACCTTCATCCAGTTCATTTAGAAAGGCAAGAGAGTGTGGAGATGGAGGTGTATCGGGACTGGTAGGAGCAGGTTCAGTAGAAAGAAGGCCATTTTTTTTTTCTAGGTAGGAGAAAACTTTTCTGATATACAAGTTATAAAATCTTTTCTCATCTTCATATTTATCAGCAAGCCTAGCTAAATCAGCAACAAAAAATTTCAATAATGCCCACAAGTCAATTTTGTTTATACCGTATTCTATGTAAATTTTAATTCAATGTAACATATTCAAATAATTTATAACACAGAGCACCTTATCTTCCGATCCAACAACATTACAAGTAGCATGATCAGTCTCAATGATAAAACTATGCAACATAATAGTTCTTTTCATACAACATATCAAGGTCTGCTGAATGAATAGATTAGAAGGAGGAAGGGGCTCCCCATATCCCAGGTCTACGACATCCTAAAATCATCATAAAGACTAAACATAACAAGAAAGCCTATGTTAGCTCATGAATCAAAGTAAGGTAAAAAGGATAGTCAGATTTACACCTCAAGGATGCCTAGAGAGAGATTAACAAAATAATGCTCCTCTTGACAAGTCAAGACCAAATTTTTTAAAACCCTTTATTCATAAACCAACAAGGAAAAACATAGTTGAAAAATATACACTACTCCTAAAGCACTGTAAAGAAAAACCTATTTCAAGACATTTAGTTGGTACTTTTTGCCACCATCCCACCACACAAAACCGCACGAATTAGCACATATGTTAATGCTGAATGTCAGTTGTTATCTATGTACAAAATAAGTTTACCAACTTGACAACATGCAATAATAATAGAACAAAATAGTCCACTCTTCCCTACGTAACATATGGTTTATAGTGATAGGCCAAACCACGTCCTCACCATCTCAGGGCAATTACCATTCTGATCAGTATATTGGTAATGGTCCATATTTATATACTTAATCATTCATTATGTATTGAAATCTAGCTGGGTTAGATAAATTGCAAATCACAAACAAGAGGTCTTATGGAATTATACATGAGTACAGGGGCAAATACATGGCATATCGGTACTTGCACCTGTCATACGGAGAACAAGTAATGTATAATTATCGTAACTCCTGAGCACATCCATGCTTTCCAAGAGCCCACGATCTACTCTCTTGTTTTTATACAATTTACAACTTGATTGTGTCTTATTCAGGAATAGAACAATACCTGTGTGCATACATAACTAGCAAAGCGTTTTAACCCTAACATTCGTAATAGGATTAGGGCAATTCCATGTCGTTCCAATCCCTATGAATGCAATCACTCTTAGCACATATCCATGTGCATTTAAGAGTCTTTAGGCAAACAACTCTTGTTAAGCAAAATATTACTTCGATATACGATTAGTTTTCAATGTAATGAAGGCAACAAACAAACCTATATGTTAAAGCTTTTATTCCATGATTCTTTAGCAATTTGCTAGAATTTGTCAAATTTTACTTTTTTTTGGAATGTAAGCAATGTAGCTCCAATATCTTACTTAGTAGCATCCTATCTCTTCTAATCCCTATTCCATTCGTATAGCTTATAACCACAATATCGTTTGTGATAAAGCAACCAATTTATATTAAACGTACCAACCTGAATAGTTGTCACAATAGAATCATGTGAGGAAGTCATGATTGTTCAAGGGTGTCTCCTTCGCGAAACATTTTTTGACGAATCCCGTTCTATGTGTTCAAATAGGTTTACACAAGCCCCAGACTAGTGTTACGAATTACACCATACTAAAACGAGTTCCTTCAAATCCCATTTCCTCTTATCTTATGCTAGTTTTAAAAGCATAACTTTGCATACACTTACTATTATCAAAGAAGTGCTTGCTATATGTATACATACATACCTGGATCGACAAAACTAAAAGTGTATTGGATCTTGGTGTTGAAGACTCAAGTATGAGTCTCATCAAGAGCTGTAACAAACATACATTATATTTGTTATGTAAACACTCATTCACTCAATGAATGTTCATTGAATTCGGCATAAATATAGTTGAAAAAATCCGCTAATTGGTCGTTGTCCACCAACGATGGACTACCGAGAAGCCAAACAAAAAATGAAACTCATTTGAGGTAGGTTCATCGCTGTCCAACCAGCGATGGTAGGCTACAACAAGAAGTGATAAGTTTCTAATATAAACACTCATTTGAATGCATAGAAAGATAAGCAATGCATCTTTGTCTATGCCGTATTATGTATGTTAAATGGATGTAACTAATCAATACCATAAATCTGTGCACATTTTGTGTGCTTAAATCTTATTTGGAGTGCACTGTCAGCATTGTCTGAGCGCCCCAAAAAACATATATTGAACTACAAATGTTCATGCTAATAAAGCATTTCAAGGCATTGCTAGAAAACAGCCCATCGTTTTTTGTTGTGGGTCATGCTTCAAAAGCGCCAGTGCGTATGGAAACATCATACTACATTAGCATACATTGTGTGCAAGAATTCATTGAACAAATGCTTATACATAAAGCTTCCATTATTCATAAAGGAAATGGCATGAAACCGCTTACCAAGTATGTGCCAAATCATTGCCGATATGCTTGTAGATGGGCAATGTACACTCAAGCTTGTATTGCCAAGCAAGAGAGGAAGATGGAGAAGAAAGAGAATAAGACATGTTTAGTAATTTTGAGACTTGTGCAAGTCTCGATATTAACCTATTTTTGTGAGAACATCAAATTTTATGTTAATTTGTAATGTTTTTCTCATTCATATCCTCATCCACAATAGAAAAATGCATGCTTCATTGGCTAGTTATTGCAAGAGGATAACCTTGACTAAACAAAAAAACATGGTTTTCCCATTATTCATATTCAATTATGCTACAAAAGAAAAAAAAATTGAAATTGCATATCTGCAAGTGTCTTTGATGTCTTCTACAATATAAAATAAGATGCCGAGCATGGAATTTTTTGAATCACGTATAACATGAAATAATGTTTTTTAATGTATTCTTTAAAGTTTTAAATACTCATTAAATACAGTATTTTAATTTTGTCAATAATAACAAGATCACAAAAATAGTGTACTAAATTATTCATGAAGTTGTTTAATTAGTCAAAGTTGGAGATTCAATAATATTGATCTTTGTCACATGCATGTATCATGCTAGAAACTTTATCGTACATCTTCAACTTGATTCATAGATCATTATTAAAAAATGATATATCATAGATTAAGTGATTGCATAAAAAACATGAAGAAAAACATGAAATTGCTTTATTAAAATTCATATTGTAGTTTCAATATAAGATAAGAGAATTGTTGCATCAATACAATAGACATATAAGTTTACAAAGCATGTTGAGCATTACATAAAGTTGAAGGCAATTTCCAGGCCTAATCAGCATTTATAGATTTTTTATTGACGCTCTTGTCCTCAATTTCCTTTCTCTTTCTTTTCTTGTAAGAAGGAACTAGAGACGATCTCTTGCTCAATTTTCACTAAGGTTACCTTTATTTAGACTAAGGTAAATCGCCATAACAATTGTTTGACCTCTACTGCTAGAAGAGTGAGGCTTTCTTACAAGTGATTTCAATAATTGTTATAGTATTTGATCAACATCAAATTCCTCATATATGGACTGAAAATTTGTGACTTCCATTTTTTTGTGATGTAGCACATCTCAAACATTGATCTCTTTGATGGACTTGCAGGTAGAATACAGTCCCATGGTGTTGAGAAGGTGCTTGCAAGAGATTCATGTACCTTCATTGGAGTGTGTTGTTGCTGTGTTTACAAAGTCTTTTGGTAAAGTTTTTTATTTCCAAGCATAGGTTTTCACTTCGAGACAAGAAGAAGACATAAAAGTCTCGGTATTAATTCATGATTTTGAAACATAAAAATATAATTTTGCATTATTTTCTCTTTTGTATCATCATTTACAGTGTAAAGATGCACGTTTCATTGACTAAGGTTGCAAGAGGAAAACCTTGACAAAATCAAAAGAAAAAAAAAGTAATATTTTTTTTCCACATTTTATTCAATTACGCTACCAAGGGAAATAGTTGAAAATTGTGTCCTTGAAGATATCTTTGATGTCATATTGTGAATCTATTGAATTTTTCCTTTCTTATTTCTCTAATATAACAGAAGATGTCAAACTTGGGTTCTTCTCAAATAACATATAACATGAACTAACTACAATGGGTTGGCTTTTAGATGTACTCTTTAGAGTGTTGAATACTCATCAAATACATTATTTGATTTTGCCAAACATATGCAAGATCACAAAAATAGTGTATTAAATTTTTCATAAAGTTAATTGTTTAATCAAAGTTGAAAAAATTATATTGATCTTTGTCACATGCATGTACCTGATAGAAAATTTACCTCAGATCTTCAACTTGATCCATAGTACATGCATCAATACTAATAAATTGATAGATTATAGACAAAGTGATTGCATAAGAAACATAAAGACAAATTGCTTAATCAAAATTCATATTATAATTCTAATATAAAATAGAAGAATTGTTACATAGAGTTTGAACATTAGGCATATAACTTCGAACATTACATAGAGTTGAAGGCAATTTTGATGCTTATTCAACATTTACATTTCTATTGACTCTCTTGTCCTCAATCCCCTTTCTCTTTCCATTCTCGCAATAAGGAATTGGATATGATCTCTTGCTCGTTTTTCACTAAAGTTATCTTTATCCAGACCAAGGTGGATAGCCATAACAATTGCTTCACCTCTGGTGCGAGGAAACCATGGTTTTTTTTACAAGGGCTTCCAATATTTGTATTTGATCAACATCAAATTCCTCATATATGGATAGAACCTTCGTGTCTTCCATTTTCTTGTGATGTAGCACATCATCAAACGTTGATTTTTTTGATGGAGCTACAGGTAGAATAGAGTCCCAAGGATCTTGCATCACCGGTTGAAGATAACTATAAAAGCTATGATTTGACGTGATTGGTTGTTGACCGATACGATTTTCTCTAATATACTCTTGAACATTGGGAGCCTTTTTCATTTCTTCCAAATGAGGTAGTAATACATCATTTAGATAGTCTCCCTCACTCCATCCATCAAATGTCTCTGGAAATATGCAATTTTCTGCACTATTCATACAACATTCATACGGAGAGTCATCTACTAGTATCGTGTTATGACAATATAAAGATGGGTAGAAGTGGCGCCAAATGTAACATAAAGGTTTGAAGTCAGCAATGACAATATCATTATCAGGTCTCATCATTCTTTCATGCTGATAGCAATTCTCTTGGCTCCAGACCATAGAAAATTGTAGCTTTTGTTGTGCTTGTTCCTCCATAAATGTATAAGTGTATAGCAAATTGGTGTATGTCATGGATGACCATATTTCAACCCTAAACAAAGAGAGTATTTTCTTCAAAAAACATAACCATCCAAAATGTAGTTTTATCCATCGTTTTCCAACTTTCACAATATCAGGATAACCCGGATGCCTTTCATATCTTTTTAAAAGTACACCATTCAAATCTAAAATAAGAAACAACTCATCATGGTAATGCTTTTTTGGTTGTTGAACTGAAAGTACATAACCCAATGTATTAATATTCATGCTCTTCATGCCTTAATTTATAAAAATACTTTTTGACATCTCCTTAAAAGTCTTTAATTACCTTCATATGTTCTTAAGAGAAAAAACAATATAAGTGATGCACACACACACACACACAAATACAATTGAAAAGTAAGAACAATTGACATAAGATGGTTTGTGTAGTATCCAAATATTTAAACTTATCATCCATTAAAAAAAAAGAAAATAGTTCTTTGAAGAGTGCATCAAGGCATCCATCCCATGACTATACAATGACTTTACTAACTTGCCTCATTTACTATGTCCTGTTCTACAGCTTGGTTCTCCATAGTCTCTTTATCATCCATTTCAGCATGCCCCTCATCCTGAATCAAAGTGTTATCATTATGACCTTCAATAACATCATCAAGTCCAACATAACCTTCTTGCATATTGAACAAATCCATGTCCTCTGAGGTTTCAGCAATATCTCTAAGGAAATCTGCAGGCAATGGCTGAGCTTGACATGAAGAAGGTAATTGGCTTGCACTTTGACTTGCACTTCCCATCTTCCCCCCCTAAGCTTTTATAGAAGGCATTAACCTCAAGCAAGCTTTCAACCATCATAGAAGCATAACTTTCAAGCAAATCTTTCTCAGAAGAAATACTTGCAAACACAATTGTCTTCCTCTCAGTACGTAGGGCCTCTCTCATGGCGAATCCTCCAGTAGATGCATCCACAACAACTTTTCCATGTTGGCAAAAATGAGGAAACAAGCATAGATAAGAATGTGCAGTTTTTGGGATATTTGCTGGTACAACCTCCGCTTAGTGCACAACTCTCATATGTTATAGGCTTCTCAAACAATCCAATTTTTTTTTTTTGAAGTTGACATTGATTTTGATGGTGTACGGACACAAATTTCAAAGTTTTCTATATTGTATTTTTATTTCTCAGTTCATATGAACTACGTTACATAGATTTCAAATTTGTGCATTTTGATTGGGCCTGGTGATGGTCGAAACTAAAGAAAAAAAATAAAAGTATCTTTACCAAGGGTCTTTTTTTATTTTGGAACTCGTCTAATGCACAGATTAGTGGTTGCTCCATCCATGAGACGTATTCTTTTTCCTCTTCACTTTCATCTTCATCATATATATTGGACGGTACTTCATTGCTAATAAGAGCATCCCATATGGTTTTGTCCTCTGTCTTTGAGATCATTGCCATCAACACAACAAGATCATGGCTACTTGTGTACCTTTTTTTACATGCATCCCCTCTAGTATATGATCCATACTCTAGATAAACGGAACCAACAATGTGTCGTAAAGTAGTATCCGAAGCACTCAAAACTAGTCCATAAGGTACTAGTGCAACCAAGACATAAGAATCACCCAAGATCATGCTAGCAATGCATTCCATCAACCTTTTAAAAGCATCTGTGGTCCACTCATACTGAGGCCCTTGTGATGTAGTGTCTACAAGAACTAACCCAATGTCATTAGAATCACACATGCAACTATCACATCTGTAAAGCATGAGATTAATTCCCCTGTGTTGAAAATCCTCCAAGGCCTTTCAAAATGTAGACGTTGTTGAACTCCAAATGCCTTCGCATGTGCAAGACGTAGTTCATTCTTCACAACTTCAGGTAGAGGTGTCTTTTTTTTTGCTTTGTTAATTGACTCCTTCATCCAAACTTTGCTCCAACTATATGTCTTATCATAAAGCTCTTTTGTGATATTGTATTTTTTTGCAACCTCATCATATTGTAGCTTGTCCTCACTAAAGATGCTCTTTAAGTACTCCACAATTCCATTCTTCAGTACTCTATTATACTTGAAACTTGTAGCCACATCCTCATGGTGCCACGAAATGCCATTTCTTGTATCTTTAAAACTTTTCCATCAAGCAACCCTTGAATACAACGAAACATGCTAGGAGATAATTGTGTGGTACCATCCATCTGCATCTTTTTATCTTTTGCAAACTCATTTGAATTCTTATTGGAATGCTCACCCCTGTTGTTTGCAATTTCTCCAATTATGTATTTCTCCATAATATCCAACCACCTATTGAAAATAAACTCGCTACTCAAAAGCATATGCAAGTCACTTCTTGCATTTATTGCCTCCAATGTGACCTTTATTGCTTCCATGAATTCTTGCACAACATTTAGTAAGACAAGGCAATATCATAAATACACTTAAAAAATTTAGAAATGCATGAATAAACCTTTATAACATAAAATCTACTAATATAAAAGATAAAAAAAAACATAGCATAAGACAAGGATCACCTTACATTTTGAGTTTGCTATGGAGTGCCCTCCTGTTGGCTTTGGCGGATAGCCAAAGTATTCCCATTGCCTTCTTGCTTGTGATAGAGCATCTTGATATGGAGTCTTTACCATAACCTCTTGATGGATTTGATTCATGAATCTTGAAAGTTTCAAAGTTTCAAGATAATCCTATGCACCTAGTATCCTTGAATTCCTAGTATTGTAACAGTCTACATGTTGGAGACTCCACTATTCTTCTTGCAACTAATATAGAGTGTTGACCATAGACAACATAATACCTGTAAGAAAAAATTTTGCTCTCAAGAATCTCATCTCTCTTTAACATTTTTTTTGTTTGAACATCATAAGGTACTAGGTCTGCTATCATATCAACCACATGAGGCATACTCGTAAACTGGCTCCCTTTTCCAAGGCCTTACTTAAATTGTTGACACTTTCATTTGGTCCTGCTTGGTTTAATGGTTGAGCCATCTCGAGGGTAGTCACATCCATGCCAATGATATCACCTGTTCTAGGTTGATTGGCAATAGTCTCATATCCTTGAGGTACTATGTCTTCTCCACCTCTTGTGCTTGATCGCCCACTATGTGGTTTTTTTCTTGTCTCATTCCTCCGTGAAGATGAAGTATTCACTTTCCTTTTCTCCTTAAGCACTTTTGGTTGTGATGCCTTCTCAATGTTTGAATCCGACATTGTTACCTTTTCTTTAGTATTTTTTGAGGCTATATCCTTGTCGTTAACTAGCTCCGGTTGTTTTCCCATGAATTGGATCTTTTTGAATGGTGTTTCTTTCTCACCATCTATCTTCAAAACTTTTGCCTTATATATCTTCTCCTTTGTCCTCCTTACACTTCCCGATTTGCGCATGGCTAGATAGTTTGTAAGATCTCTCTCTACCAGATGAATCCTAGAAGAAACATCATTGCCTAATGTATGTGGTCTTTTTCCCTTCAGTGTATCTTTTATAATACTAGAATAAATTTTAGAAGAAAGAGCTTTTCCTTCTTCAAGTTGTTTAGCTTTGACCTTTTTAAATCCTTCAACAATGTCTTCACAAGAAGAAAGTCCAGAATCTGTAATCCATTTTGAAAGATTTGGAATATCCCAACCCATCTTGATCATTGAACCTTCTCTTCCATTTTTGCTTGGCCCCATCATGATAGGAGAGTACTTAGACCATTGCAATTCAATACCAAATAATTTTTTCTGTTGTGGGCATTCCACTTGAGCAAAATTACATGGTACACCATATGCAGACATTATGTTATCCATGCTTAAAATTATTCCCATACATTTGTAACCTTGTCCATTGTCATTAACATAAAGAAATACATCTCCCTTATCTTCATTTGGTCCAATAGATTCCATATACCAAGAAGTAGTTTCAAAAATTTCCATCCTTACATCTACCTCCACGTCTATTACTGGGAGAATGTCATGACAAGAGATCACTTCCATAGGACCTGTGCTATTTAATTCTGCAACACCCATCTCTTTTTCCATGTCTGCAACCAACATTAGCAATGATGAATAAGTAAATAAACATGTACCATGATAATAAAAAATGTATTGCTTAGTGAGAGCTCATAGTACTAATCATGTCCGCTTTATTCACTTGACAGAAGGTGTCCATGAAGGTAGAGGGAAGCAAGAATAATGGTTGTCCACATGTGATGTATGTGTTTAGGGATGGCTACTGTGTATAACCTTGTCTACTCCATTCATGTTTGATGCATGACGTTTGTCAAGATGGAGTGAAGTAGGAAGAAGAGCTACCCTCACATGATGTATTTGTGCATACAACCTTGTCTATTTCATTCATGCTTATCCGTCAAAGTAGAGAGAAGCATGGTGATGGACTACTTGCATGAGTTGGTGAAGCATGGCAAGGGGTAGTGCAACAACCTTGTCTACTTCATGCATGCTTGACGGACGGTGTCCGCCGTCAAGTAGGAGGGAAGCATGGAGAAGGAGTGCTGACATGGGATATATGTACTTAATGAGAGGTGAAGCATGGCGAGAGCTAGTGCAACTGCCTTGTCTACTTCATGCATGCTTGACGAACGACGTCCGTCAAATAGGAGGGAGGCATGGAGGAGAACGAGTGCTCATACAGGATGTATGTGCTTAATGAGAGGTGAAGCATGGTGCAACAACAATGTCTACTTCATGCATGCTTGACAGACGACGTCCATCAAGTAGGAATGAAGCATGGAGGAGGAGTGCTGACATGGGATATATGTGCTTAATGAGAAGTGAAGCATGGCGGGGGCTAGTGCAATAGCCTTGTCTACTTCATGCATGTTTGATGAATGACATCCGTCAAGGTAGACAGAAGCATGCGTTGGTGAAGCTAGTTCTACTTCATGCCGGCTTGACGGATGTTGTTCGTCAAGTAGGAGGGAATCATGGAGAAGGAGTGCGGACATGGGATATATGTACTTAATGAGAGGTGAAGCATGGTGAGCACTAGTGCAACTGCCTTGTCTACTTCGTGCATGACGATGTCCGTCAAGTAGGAGAGAAGCATGGAGAGGGAGTGCTCACATGGGATGTAGGTGCTTAATGAGAGGTGAAGCATGGTGCAACAACCTTGTCTACTTCATGCATGCTCGGACTATGTCCATCAAGCTGCCTTGTCTACTTCATGCATGCGTCCGTCAAGTAGGAGGGAAGCATGGAGAAGGAGTGCTAACGTGGGATGTAGGTGCAATTGCCTTGTCTACTTCATGCATGCTTGATGGACGACGTCCGTCAAGTACGCAAGAAGCATGGAGAAGGAGTGCTAACATGGGATGTAGGTGCGTAATGAGAGGTGAAGCATGGTGAGTTCTAGCGCAATAGCCTTGTCCACTTCATGCATGTTTGATGGACAATGTCTGTCAAGTAGGAGGGTAGCATGGGAAAGGAGTGCACATGAGATGTATGTGTTAATGGGAGGTGAAGCATGGTGCAACAACGTTGTTTGTTTCATGCATACTTGACGAACGACGTTCGTTAAGTAGGAGGGAAGCATGGAGAAGCAGTGCTGACATGGGATATATGTGCTTAATTAGAGAGCATGGGGATAGCTAGTGCACTTGCCTTGTCTACTTCATGCATGCTTGATGGACGACATCCGTTAAGTACGCGAGAAGCATGGAGAAGGAGCGCTCACATGGGATGTACATGCTTAATGATAGGTGAAGCATGGTGAGGGCTAGCTCAACAACCTTGTCTACTTCATTCATTGCTTGACGGACAACGTCCAAGTAGGAGGAGGAAAGCATGGAGAAGGAGTGCTCACATGGAATGTACGTGCTAACTAGTGTGTACAACCTTGTCTAATTCATTCATGCTTGACGGATATGCTATTCAATTAGAATGAGATCTATTTAGGCTGTGTATTGTATGCTATTCAAATAGAATGAGATTTGTTTAGGTTGTGTGTTGCAAGCTATTCAAATAGATTAAGATTTGTTTAGGCTGTGTGTTGCAAGCTATTCAAATAGATTGAGATCTGTTCAAGCTGTGTGTTGCATGCTATTCAAATAGATTGAGATCAGTTCATGTTGTGTATTGCATGGTATTCAAATAGAATGTTTGTAGAATCTGTTTTGTGTTGCATGCTAGTAGAAATGTACATTAGAAAAGCGAGTCTGCAAAGTGTGTCTGAAAAAAGATCTATAAAAAAAGGACTTGTAGAGAGAGAGAGAGCGTTGAGCGAACCTATGGACAGGCGAATCCGTGGGCAAGTGAATCTGTGGGCAACCTGATCCAGAAGCACGATCCAGCAAAACCGTAGGAGGCGACTCCGTGGGCAAGTGAATCGGCGGGCAACCTGATCTAGAAGGCGCGATTCAGCAAAACCGGGATGAGCGCTGAGTGCCAGTGTGGGCAACGTGCTGAAACAGCTTGTTGAAACGCTGAAACAGCTGTGATCCAAAAGCACGCGATCCAGAAGCAAAGGCTGAGCGATGAGTGACAGGCGTGATCCTCCGAAACCTGAAGAGCCGTGGAATGTGAAGTTGATCGTTCACGAGGAGCGAGGAGCGAGGAGCGAGGAGGAGGTGGGGGGAGAAGGAGCATTGTGGAAGGAGAAGGAAGTGGGCGGCGGAAGAGCAGCAGGGTTTAGGTCAGGTCGTGAAGGGTTTGTTTTTTTATTTTTTTAGTTTTGTTTGCATCTAGTTTTTTTGTTTGAATGGGCTTGTTTGGCTTCCTTGCATGGGTTTCGGTTTTGTATGTTTGTGTTTAGCATGTTTTGGGTGTTTGTATGTTTAGCATGTTTTGGGTTTTTTTAGCATGTTTGGGTTTTGTATGGGTTGTGTGGGGATTTTGAATGGTTGGTGTGGGACTTTTGCATGGGATTTTGGGGTTTTGATGGGCATTGTGGTTTTGGGCTGTTTTGTTGGGGGTTTGTGTCTTTTTTTTTTGGTTGAATGGGCTTGTTTTGGGTTTTTTGCATGGGTTTGTGATTTTTTTGGCTTTGGGGTGTGCCAAAATAGGGAGGAAGAGGTTGGGACCCAAAAAAAAGAAAAAAAGAGTCCTCTTCCTCTTTCTCCTATATATATTTGCTTATAATCTTGAAAGGCTTTTAGTGCTTATTATTTTTTTTACTGCTTCAGCAATTTCTCGGCGTACTCTGACTGACTCAAATGCATTTCTCTTTTCAATCGATTTTTTTTTATTTTCAGCCCAAGGCATTTTGTTGCTTCTCCCAGATCTGTGATTTCATAACTTTTAGAAATTTGACTCTTTGGTTCCTTGATTAGCATCAAGGAATTTCCTATCATTAGGGAGTCATCTACAAATATAGTCAGAATCACAAAAAAAAATTCTACTTCTGTTATATAGACATTATTGTTAAAATTGAAAAATAATCCATATTGATTTCTTGGCTTGCTACAAATGTTGTACCATGCAAGTATGTAGCTCATTAATGCAAAATGCCAAGTTTGGCCTACATAGAACTCGAGCTACATGGTTATATATTATCTAGTTTGATAAATGCAACTTGCATATAGTTTGTAGACATAGAATTAGCATGATTACGCTTGTAGAAACTCGTGGCAATTCACATGCATTAATTGTAAGTGATCCATAGTGACATGCAAGGCATGCACAATGTGTCATGGACACATGCATGATGATTTGGACATTTCTAGTTAGAACTAGTACACTTGTAAAAAGTTGGTAGAATTTCATGCATGACAAGTGACAAATGTCACATAGACTCTAGATGTCACTTTAGATGTCATTTTGGAATGGATAGATGTGGTTCTACCTCGAGCTACCTCAAACTCCATAAATATATGTAGCTCTCCACACAATCAATGATGAAGAACCAAAGTTTTGTAGGTATCTCATGTCATTTGAATCTAAACAAATATTGTTTGTTATCTCTCTAGCTCTCTCTCTCTCTAACTCGTGTTGAGACTAATGCTCATACACTGAAATCTTGTACTTTTATTCATTCTTTGATTCATTGCTATTATATTATGTTGATTAGCATGCTAGATTGTGAATTAGCCATATCTTCTGAACTAGATTTTGTTGATCAATCTAGAATCAGGTTATAGTGCCAATTACAAAGCTTAATTAAGATCAGTCACTCTTGTGGACATTCCCCACACGTGTGAATTCAGGAAATTTTGTCAATTATAGTCTGGTTATTTAGGAATGTAATCTAGAGACTTTAGAAGACTATCGATCTTCTTATACCAAGATCGTGATGTCTGCTTTAGACCATAAATAAATCGTTGCAACCGACAAACATATTGTTGATTGTCGGGGTCTTCGAATTCTTCAGACTGTTTCATGAAAATTTCTTCCTCTAGATCTTCGTGGAGAAAGGCTTTCTTTACATCAATCTGGTGAATTTCCAGATTGTATTGAGTTGCGTATGCAAGGAGCAGTCGAATGCTTGTCATTTTCACCGTTGGTGAATACGTATCGAAGCAATCGACGCCGTACCTTTGTGTGTAGCCTTTCGCGACAAGCCTTGTTTTGTATCATCCAACAGTGCCATCTGATTCGATTTTTCTTTTGTAGATCCATTTGCAGTCGACGATCTTTTATTTTAGGACAGTGGCTCCAGTGTCCATGCCTCGTTTTGCCTCATTGATTTGATTTCTTCTAACATCGCCTGCTTCCAAAATTCACCTTCTGGACTCTGGATAGCTTCCTGATATGTTGTTGGCTCTTTAGTGAAGCTACAGTATTCGAACTTTGTTTCTTCGCTCCATTGAAGGTTGTCACTGTATCATTCTGGAGGTCTTCTTTGTCTTGTCGATCTTTTGGATTCGATTCGTCGTTGCTCGAATGTTTCCTCTTCATCGGTTTGATCTTCGGCTTCCTGCTGCTCTAGGGTATGGGGCTCGATATTTTGATTTGATGTTTGCCCTTGATCTCCCTCTTGAATCGGCAGTAGTGTGAAGATCTCATGCCCATTTTCTTCATTTAATCCAAGGAATGTGGACTCGTCGAACTTCACATCTCTACTCGACACAATTTTCTTCGTGGTTGAGTTGTAGAGTCTGTAAACTTGTGAATCATTTGAGTATCCGACCATGAATGTCTGTTCTGACTTTTCGTCGAGCTTGTTTCTTTGTTCCTTTGGTATGTGCTTGTATGATGCACATCCGAATACATGCATGTATGACAGATCAGACTTTCTACCTATCCACATTTCATACGGTGTTTTGTTTTCCAGGGTTGTCGTTCTTGATCTGTTTTGCAAGTGTACTGCTGCAACTATTGCCTCAGCCCAAAATTGACTTGGCAATCGAGCCTATGCCATCATGCATCTGGCTCCTTCGACTAGTGTTCTGTTTTTTCTTTCTGCGACACCATTATATTCGGGTGTATAATTCTATTCCTTGTTCTTGACAAAATCTTGAAAATTTTGTGCTCTTGTACTCACCTCCATTATTAGACCCGATGATCTGAATCTTCTTTGAGGTGTGTCTTTCTGCGAATGCCATGAACTTTTTAAAAGAGTCAAACACTTCAGATTTTTTCTGCAAGTAATAGATCGTTGTCATCTGGCTGTAGTCATCAATGAATGTTAGGAAATACCTCAATCTTGAGAGCGAATCAACTTTCATCGGTCCACAGACATCTGAGTGAACGAGCTCAAAAACTTCTTTAGCTTTTCTTCCTTCGTACACGAATGAATTCCGATGTTGTTTCTCTTTCTGACAAGCTTCGTAGAACTCAGTATTGGGTCTGGATATTTTCAGACCTATGACTATGTCCTTCTTGCTCATGTCATAGAGGCTCTTCATATTCAAATGATACATTCTTCTGTGCCAAAGTTGATAAGTTTATAATGTATACGAATCACCAGCCTCTTAAGTATTTTTGCAATCAACATCATCTTCGGGGGAGGAAAGCTCGATGGGCTAAATTGATACAAGAATTCGATCATGAAATCTATTACATAAGAATTAGCTCTATTCAAGTTGCAGATGCTCTTAGTCGGATCGGTAAACTGAACGAGCTGTCATCCACCCAGATTTCCATGGATATAGCTATATCTTTTGCTGAGAGGAAAATATGAAACAGATTCTCATTTTGGTCATATTTGGAACATTGTTTAGACCGAAAGAAATGTGGACAGTGTTGAGTCGAGTTTCAACTAACAAAGAAAGATAAAAAGACTGTGGGATAGTTTATCATTCGAGATGAATTGCTATTTGGGAAAGGGAAAGTTTGTGCACCTTGTTAGAAATGGTGAACTCCTGCAACTTTGTCGTAGCACGAACAAGACACAAAGGTCGAACGAGAACAATTCGCGACAGTCAGCATGTCTTTGACTCGAAGCACGAACGATTCACGAATCAATCGCGAATTGTAAACACACCTCCAGGACCGCAAAGCGCAAAATGGATGCAAAACGAAAACAACAAAAAGAACGAAAACACACGAAGAGAAATATTTCGTGCTGCCAGCTAGCAGTTCAATGGGCTTCATGCCCAGCTGAAACGAATAGCAACGATGTAGACTAACTAACTAGTTGATTAGCGTTAACTAGTCTTGTGATTCTACGTTTAGCTATCTTGTAAACTCCACACAGTGGAGGTATAAATGATCCTCTCTGGATCATAACCAAATAAGAGAGAAAAAGTGATGAAAATTTTACAGAGATCTGTAAGAAACAGAGAGAGACGTAGCGAATAGAGTAAGAAAGCAAAAATACCATAGATGTGCATGAAAGTCTGCCCACGAGTAGAACACAGTGAAAGAGCAGGGAGTCAATCCGCCAACGAGCGAGACACTGACGATCTTGCTCTAAAACCAAACTGACAATATAGTCGCTCTATTTTGTGTATCTCTTGGCCTTGTGTTGTGTCTCTTGATTGCTAGAATAAATTATGTTTTGTGATGCATAGTCGAGTGTCAGGGATCCCGTAAGAGCTTCTGCACGAAGAGAATTCAAAGACAAAAAATTGTTTGTGAATCAAATTAGAGAGGACGAACACGAAACGAAAAAGCTTCCGCGACATGGTATCAGAGCCTACAGGTTATCACTACTGATATCCCAGCAGTGATTCTTCCAGACAACACAATATGGCTACAACAATTCAGACTAGAATAGCAATCAGTCTTGATGGTGCAAATTACAAAATCTGAAAATTCAAAATCAAAACACTTCTGAAGGGCGAAGGTATCTGGTCGGTGACCGAGTTCTCAAAGGTGCAGCCTCCAGAGGGAGACCCAAGGAGAGCTGAATGAATCAGAAAGGATGAGCGCGCAATGGCGATCATTATTTTGTCTATAAATGAAGACCTACTCATGCAGATTGAAGACTACGAAAGTAGCCATGCTACGTGGGAAAGATTAAAGCAAAAGTATGAAGTTGGACTGTAGCTTCAGTCATGCACCTTCACAATCAGCTGCAATCCATACGGTGGGATGGCAACCAGTTAGATTAGCACGTTGAGAAGATCAGAACGATGTTCGCTCAACTCGCTGCATCAGGACAGGAGCACCAGGTCCAAGCACCACAACAGCTGATGTACTTCATGAAATCTCTACCGACGTCCTATCAGCCTCTGAGAATGCTCATACTGAGTCTACCAGATATGAAATTCGACAAAGCAGTCAGTCTTGTCGCTGATGAGAGATTGATGAGAGACAAAGGAGAGGGAAGCAGTGAACAAGAGAAGGCTCTCTTCACGAAAGAAAAGAAGAAGAACAAAAACAAGCCAAGATTCGAGAAGACAAAGTCCTCAAATCAACAATCTTCTTCCTCCGATCATTGCCACAAACTAGGCCATACGGCCAACAAATACTGGTTCAATCCAACAATACCTTGCATGCAATGCAAGAAGTTTGCATGCGACTGCAGATTCAACCCAAAAAGGAACACCAAAGCTGAAAAGACAAACATTGTAGAGTCATCAAAGGATGCTGAAAGAGGTGTCGAAGCTTTCACGATACTCGACAAATCTTCGACAAGCTATTCTGAATACGACTACGATGTAGTCATTGATTCAGGAGCAACATCTCACATAACCTGCAACAAGAAGATCTTGATCAACTTTTGCGAACTCGAAAATGACAAAGCAGTGATTCTAGACGATGGAAGCAGACACAATGTCAAAGGCATCGGCTCTCTATAGCTACGAACACTATCAGACCAAGCAGAGCTTCCAGGAGCACTCTATGTGCCCTCACTCAGAAAGGATCTACTATCTGTCTCCAAGATGGCAGATCTAGACATTCGAGTTTTGTTCGATGGCACCACTTGCCGTATGATCGTGAAGACGACAAACATGTTGCTGACGGTCAGATGCAGAGAAGGAAATCTCTACCAGGACAAAATAATCAGCAACTCTGAAAGCATACTAAATGCTTCAAAAAATGAAGATCAGCTCTGGCATAGAAGAATGTATCATCTGAACATGCAGAGCCTATATGACATGAGCAGAAAGGACATTGTCACAGGTCTCAAGATTTCAAGGCTAGAGGCTGAGTTCTGCGAAGCTTGTCAGAAAGGCAAGCAACATCGGAATCCATTCACACACGAGGGAAGAAGAGCCAAAGAAGTTCTTGAGCTCGTCCACTCTAATGTGTGTGGACCGACAAAAATAGATTCGCTCTCAGGTTCGAGATATTTTCTAATGTTCATAGATGATTACATCCGAATGACCATGATCTACTACTTGAAGAAGAAATCCGAAGTATTTGATTCTTTCAAAAAGTTCATGACATTCGCAGAGCGACACATCTCGAAAAAGATACGGATCCTTAGATCTGACAATGGAGGTGAATACAAAAGCACAGAATTCTCAAGATTCTGCGAAGAACAAAGGATCGAACACTAGTTCACTCCTACATACACACCAGAATACCACGGTGTGGCAGGAAAGAAAAAAACCGAACGCTAGTCGAAGGAGCCAGATGTATGATGGCACAGGCTCAATTGCTAGGTCAATTCTGGGCTGAGGCAATAGCTGCAGCTGTACACCTGTAGAACAGATCTACAACGACAATGCTGGAGAACAAAACACCATACGAAATGTGGACAGGCAGAAATCCTGATCTGTCATATGTACGAGTGTTTGGATGTGCAGCATACAAGCATACTCGAACGGAACACATGTGTACAGACTCTATGATCCAACCATGAAGAAGGTTGTTTCGAGCAGAGACGTGAAGTTCGACGAGTCCACATTCCCTAGACTGAAGGACAAAAGAGGCCATGAGATCTTCACACTGCTGTCTATTCAAGAGGGAGATCAAGGACTGTGATGCCACCTTATTGTTAAAAATTGAATATCAACATAAATATGGCATGATATACTCGAAAATGAAGATATGAGCTGGTTAAGTATAAATCATGAAGAGTCCTAAAGTCATTTTTCGGGAATATATCTCCTAAGTACTTGCCTTGTAATTAAGGACAAGACCTTTAATGAGAAAGACATTACTTTGGATAACCTTTACTAGGTCGTCCACACGAAACGACTAGATACGAAAAGACAAGTTTAACTAGAGTAACTTTAACTCGTAGTTAAGTATACCTTTCATGGTATAATTAAACGTATTTTCAGTCTAATTGTTAACTAGACCCTTTCGCGGGAGCGATGCACCTACTGTTTTAGAGGTGTGTTTGTTCGCCCTGTAGAACATATATTGATCTCACACTTCAGTCTTGAGCATCGAGAGAGAAGAGTTTATGCATATGTAAGAGATTGAAGAAGTGAATAGAGTTCTGTCAGCTATTCTCTCTTATCTCTGTTCCCCACACTGCTGAGTGTGAGTGATCTTGAGTCTGCTAACAATCTCTAATGCATTACATGAATGACTCTCTGATCAAACAGACGCTCTAGTGCATTACAGTCGTTTGCTGTGTATCCACAAGGCATGCTCTAAAGCACTGTCTTAAAACCAACTTATTTGTCTATCGCGAATACTTTCTTTTCGGCACTTGAATAACGACTATCTTTGGTACAGTCTAGCACGATCATTGAATAAAACTGTATGTATACATATGAGATGACAATCCCTATCTGAAAAATTGAGTCTTTAATCTGTTTTCCTGATTGGCACTAACGTGTTCTAAAATCATTCATTTCCTTTAACCATTAATATGGACTTTAGTTGTTGAGGACTTCTGTCTAAGCGAACAGTTCGCGAATGCGATTAATTAATTGTCTACACAGTCACGAATACATCGAACAACTCTCGACTCTTGTTGACACCTTTATCAGCCAGAGTGTAGTACTGTTGTACTACTCTGATAACATCTCATCTGTAGAACACATTTCATTCGATTTGATAGAGGCTAGATTGTTGTTTTGAAATTATTAACATTACATTTTCCAAACCATAAGTAATAATGGTTACTTTTTAATGTTTGTTGACAACCAGAATAACACTCAAAACCACTTGCCATAATTGTACCAAATACATAACTTTCTAACGCTATCCTCTGTGGAAACGACATTATTTACTATAAAATCTATATTAACTCTGTTGGTATAGTACGACATATACCAATTTTTGGCGCCGTTGTCGGGGATAGTTTAGGAAAGTTGTAAGAAATCTGACAAATCCATCTCCATCTCTAGTGTATGTCAGATAGAGAATCCAGATTAGAACGATACCGTAAGCTCAGAGAGGAATTTTTACGATGACAAAGTGAGAATACTAGTCGAAGAAATCTAGATGAAATAACTGCTCAGTTACTTGAACTCCTAATTAGCTTCGTTATGGAGGGCCGTGCTGCACGTTTCACTTCTATATCAAAAATTAAATACGATTATTTTAGAGGGACTTCTTCCGACGATGCAGATAGCTATGTCTCACAGTTCGAGTCAATCGCTAATGCTACGAAGGTACTAACATAGACAAACTACAAATCTTCCCTGGTCTGCTAAGAAAACAGATGCGCATCTGGTACAGTCAAGTTGAACCAGGCCGTGTAGGAACCTGGTACCTACTGAAAGATGCATTTCTGAACCAGTTCAGAGAAATCGGTTACAAATCAAGAATTCTCGGACGTCTGAACAATGTTTAGAAGAAGAGTAAAGAATCCCTTCGCAAATATACACGAAAGGTTAAAAATCTCATAGTAAACCTAACCTGTGTATATCCCGTTGATATGCAGATTGAATGGGTTTTGGCTAGTTTACCACCAAAGATTGATCGGTATTGCAGACAAGGGGACATGGCCTCCTTAGCAGCAGTAATAGCTAGTGCCAAAAATTTTGAGACCTCAAAACTAGCACAAAAACGATGATCAACTAAGAAATCTCGAAAGTCGAAGACTGATTCTAGTGACAGCGATGATGATTCAGATTCTGATTCAAGTACCAGTTCTTCAAGTTCGGAATTTGAAAGCAGTGATTCATCAGAATCAGAAGCTGACAAAGGAGAGAGAAAGAATAAACGACGATCCAAACGAAAGGATGACACGAAAGTTGTCGAGGATAAGTCGTCAACTTCTAAAGCTGAAAAGCTTTGGAAGAGTAATATGGCTGACCTTAATAAAAACTTTAATGACTTGAAAGTGCAGATCTCTGAAGTTGCAGATAAAAGACCGAAAGCGTCTTCTTCCAACTCAAGAATGTGGTGTACGAAATGTGGAACTTCAGGACACACCAAGGAAGACTGCACCAATGTGAATGTCAAATACATTGAAGATCTTGCCCAGGAGGTACTTTTTATTTTTCAAAATGATGCAACTACTAACTATGTTCAGGGTACTGCAGCATCAACCCAGTAGGACAGACCCAAGTTCGCACCAAGAAGACATAATCCTCCTGAATTTGTTGGACCAGCGAAGTCTCGAGAAACTGCTATAATTGTGGAGAGCCGAGACATTTTTCACCTGACTGTCCTCAGCCGCGAAAGCCGATTGGTTTTGTACCGTTATGTTCGAACTACAGAGAGCTTGGTCACAAGTATCCTGACTGCCCTCAGTCGCAAAAGCCGTGACCCAAGTATCAGTATGTAGCAACACCAGTTGCTACATACTCGAAAGCGAAAGCTTCAACTGATGCTGTTGTGCAGAGAATTGACGTTATTGAAGAAAAATTGGCGAAGACAGAAGATCAGTCCTGGCCAAGTGACATGGAGAATCTATTCAAAGTCACAACAAGAAGCAAAAGCTCTTCGAAACCTGACCAGAAATCTTTGACGAAGCGCAAAAAATCCTCGAAGAAGAAATCTTCTAGCAAGACGACGAATAAATCTATGACTAAAGAAGATCTCAAAGATGACCCCGACTATGACCATGATGCTGCGAAGTTTTTTGCAAAAGATATCTCATCAGAGGCGAAAAAAATTATCAATGTTGAACTTCAGTCAGCTGCTGCAGAGAAGGTGGTCACTTTTGAGGAAGGGGACGACGAAATCACGAAGACAAAATTGTCTAGTGTAGTTATCGATAAGCCAATCTTGAAATCGAAGACAAAAGACTATGACATCATGACTGATATTGGATCACTTCGTCCGAATATTACTTTTGAGCAGCTACTGGCAAATAACACTTATTACAGAAAGTGATTGAAAGGTCTTTCTGCACCGAAAAAGAAAAAAAAAAATTCTTTACCAGATGCTGGTGTTCTGTCTATTGATTTAGGTGATCTCGGTGCAAATTGATAGTACCATTGCGGGATGCCTAATTGAAAAAGTGCCAATTGACTCTGGTTCCAGTGTGAACATAATAACAGAAGATACAGCTCATGCTTTGGGACTGACTGACATTCAACCGACACAGCGAAACATCAAGTTAGCTGATTCGACACGACAAAAACCTGTTGGAGAACTGAAGGGTGTCACTGTTTACATTCAAGCCAAGCCATTCACAATGAATTTCATAGTTATCAGACCACTCATTTTGTCATCTTATTCTGTGCTGATTGGACGACCTTGGCTTTATCAATCAAACGCAAGTGTTCATTGGAGATCCAGAGAGCTAAGATTTCAGACTGGTGAGACCAATAATCATGGTAAGCCAGCAGAACAAATAATCATCTAGAGTCGGGACAAATATGAAGGTGAAACGCCTTTGTCGTCCCAAAGAAGAAGACTGGCAAAATACGAATATGCCAGGATTTTCGCAAACTCAATGCTGCCACAAGGAAGGATCATCATCCTATGCCCTTCACTAATTCCATCTTAGATCAGGTTGCTGGTTAGGAGCGTTACAGTTTTTGTGACGGTTTTTCTAGTTATAATCAGGTTGAAGTGCGGAAGGAGGATCGTTCAAAGACTACATTCACTACGGATTGGGGCACTTATGGCTACAACAAAATGCCCTTTGGTCTTTGTAACGCTCCAGCGACTTTTCAGCAAATCATGATGTTAATATTCGTTGCCTTCCTAAGAACTTTTCTCGAAATATTTATGAAGTCGACAAAGATAAAGTTGAGCTTATAAAGAATCTCCAGATACCAACCAATTTACGTTAACTAAGAGCTTTCTTAGGACATGTCAGCTATTACCGGAGATTTATTCAAAATCATGCTTCTATTGCTGCCTCTCTTACACATCTACTGAAAAAACAAGTGGAATACTTGTGGACGAATGAACAGCAGAAAGCATTCGCAGAACTTAAGAAAAGGTTGATCAATGCTCCAATCTTGAGACCACCCAACTGGGCTATTTTATTTCATAGTTATGTGGATGTTTCTGCATTTGCTATTGGCGTCTGTCTAAGCTAGAAGGATGACCAGAAGAAAGATCATCCCATTTACTATGCGAGTCGACAGCTCAGTGTATCAGAGAAGAATTATTTGGCTACATAAAGGGAAGCACTTGGCATGATTTTCACTGTTAAGAAATTTTGGCATTATTTGCTGGGATATGCATTTATTTTTCATGTTGATCACTATATATCTTGTAAATAAACCAAATCTATCAGGACGAATTGCTTAATGGGTTCTACTTCTGCAAGAATTCACTTATCAAGTAGAGCTTCATTAAGGAAAATATCATACAAATGCTGATTATCTTTCACGACTCAGCACGGGAAAAATTGAAGAACCTATTAATGACGATTTTCCAGACGAACATCTGTTCGAGATTTCATCTACAAAACGAACTATTGCGATCTACGGAGCTGTCGTCAAACATTCGACCAATGGCTTCTAGATCAAGTTCTAGTTCTACCATCATTTGGAAAGCACGCGCAGGAATCCGTCTGGCATCCATCCAGTCTTATTTGGATCGATGTAGGTTGGGTGATCTGAAAGTGGACCCTTCAATCATCCTTTCTGAAGTCATCACGGAATTTGTGAACTCCATCCACTCAATTTCTAAGGTGGACTTCAAAGTTCATGTGTGAGGCCAATTCTTCACTATCATTGAAGACCTATTTTGCACAGCCCTCGGGTTACCTTTGGATGGGAAGATGATTTCAACCAATAAAGACTCAGTGGATGAAGCAGCTCACTTTTTGAGCAATTGTTTCGTACCCACGAAGGGGTACAAAATATCAATGATCCGCAACACAACATTTAAACTATTATGTAAATACGCGAACCAAGCAATATTTTTGACGGATGCGGATGCCACAATTTCAATTCAAAATTTTGATTACATATTGGATGCACTCGCCGGTAATCCAGTTTGCTTCAGCGTTATTACCTACAAGTCTTTTTTGCGATGGATTAAGCATCAAAAGTTTTTTGGCGTTGGAGCACATGTTTCTCGACTGTGTGCCAATTTTGACATTTTGACCGAGCAGGAGAAAACAATGCTGACGGAAAGGATGTTGGCTCCCAAGACAATTGATCTTTCCAGCATCCTGTCTGTTCCTATTCCGATTGCACCAGATGCTGCACCAGCAGTCGAAGTGGTAGCTACCACTGCTATGGAGATTGATGCTGCACCATCCCAACCGGATACAATTCCAGCTGGGGCAATGGATGGCGTTGCTGCTGCTGCTGATTCTTCAAAGATCGCATCTGCTTCCACATCTCAGAAGCAGCAGAGTGCATCCACCACTGATGATGATGCAACCCAGTCCGACATATCAAACAAAGGACGAACAGTTGCAGAAGGCGATACTGGGGCTCCTATTGAAGATGACGACTTGCTCGAGGTTGGAGTTGAAGATCCATCTTGATCTTCACCTTTGACTTGATTCTTCTTCAATGCACCTCCTTTGCATTTGGATTTACTTTTGCTCTTGAGGAAAAGAGCCTTGTCATCTCCATCACCAGACAACCAACCCCAGTGGTTTCGATCCATGATAGAAAAAGCCAAGAATTTAGTGGCTGAAGTGTACGAGCTGGATAAGTACCACCGACAACTCACCATGGAGCTTATCAACTCAGAGAGGAAATCTCTAGACTCTCTCAAGGAGTCCTACGAGAAGATCGATTCGCTCGAATCAGACAACACGAAGCTAATCGAACAAAATCATTCTCTCGAAACACAGCTTCAGACTCTAATAAAAAAAGTTGATTCTTTGAAGCAGACAAATAAGGTGATTCAGGCCAAGTCTGACAATTTTCAGACTCAAAATGATTCTTTGAAGCAACAACTCTTGGTTGCGAATCAACATAACGTCGCCCTCCAAAAATATTTGCAGGAGGAGCGAATGACACGAATAAAGACAGAAGCTGCTCTTTCTGTGAACACTAATGCAGGGTCAGTCATAGTCGACCTCAGGAAGCTAAACCAGCTCCAAGACCAGATGCTCAAAAATTTTCGAGTCAAGTTCTTACAATCGCTCGAGGATGCAAAGGCACTTGTCGAGGAAGAGTTGGCTGAGCTGAAGGAGCTCTCAAGTGAAGTCACCCCATCTTGGAGCAGGCCCAATTCTCACGACGAATATCTTCAGGCCTTGCTTCGCATTCACATGATGGACTGCAAAGATAAAGCCACACCAATGATAGTTGGAGCCAAGCTCACGAAACAGGATTGCCCAAAAATAGAAGAGGAAGAACAGAAGATGGCAAGTATACCTGTTGTAAAGCTACCTTTACAAGCTTTACTTGCGGCGCCATCGGCGCCAGCTATGTCCCCGACGCCAGCAGCGCCCCTGCTGCTCCCGGCGCCAACGGCGCCGGCGTCGCTCCCGGCGCCACTGTGACCAGAATCCAGCCGGCGCCAAGTTCCTATGGCTGAAAATCTTTGATCGGTTCTAGCGAAGTCCAGAGAGCTCAGATCGATGTGCAATCACCTCACACGATCTAGGCATGATTGAAGGAAGCCTGGGGATCAATAAAATCTAGAGAGAGAAAATGACTTTCTAGAAAGAGAAAATCCTAGAGAGAGAAAAACGTGCTTTACCAGCTTGGGTAGGGTGCTTGGTATGAGGGGGTGTGCCGAATCACACCAATACTATAGGGGAGTGCGGGTTGCGACTCAGGGCGAGCTCCAACCAAGTCTCAGCCTCCCTTGCTGGAATGTTGTCATGGCTCTCGCCTTGGCATGCTAGCGCCCCGGAGACTAGGGTCGGTCACACACTTGAAATGTAACCTTCTCAGATGTATCAATAAAGTGGGATTTTCCTCAAACTGACTCTGATTACCTTTTGGGTTTCAGTGTTCGGTAAAAGCGCCAGTTGTAAGGCCGCTTTCAAAATTTTTAACTTGGCACATAGCTGAGGGTCGTATCCCGGGACGCCAGCGGTATGCCGTCGGGACCATTCGGTCCGTGGCGCCAGCGGTATGCTGTCAGGACCATTTGGTCCAGGAACTGGTTGTTTCCATATCTGTCGCGACTTGTGGTTCTGAGTGTTCCTTGCATGAACGTGAATGGGTTAAGCTCTTGGGGAACGGGCTCTAACCTGTCGGCTGAGTTGGATGGCTTGCTTGGGTGGATGTTACCTGTTTATGGCTGTCCAGTCTGGCGTGGCGCCGGGTTGGCTTCCAGCGCTCGTGACGAAGCTTTCAGTTGGTTAAGTCTGATGTAAGTCAGACCGCTTGCTTGGAATGGATGTTACTCGTTTGTAACGAAGCTTCGAGTTGGTTAAGTTTGATGTATGTCGGGCGGCTTGCTTGGAGGGAAGTCACCCACGTCGGGACCCCCGATCTGGCATGGCGCCAGGTTGGATCTCAATGTTGGTTTTTGGAACTTCAAGTTGGTTAAGTCTGATCGTTGTTGGCGAGTTGGCTGCTTGTATGTCAAGTGGGTTCGGATGGCAAGAGTTGAAGGCTGGGAAGCTAAGTCGTGGTTCCCGGCTCCCTTTGGGATGCCTGCGCTACATGTGGTATCAGAGCCGACTGGCCGGTCAGCTATGCGGATCTCACGGAAATGGCCATGGTTTGGGGTTCATCAAGACAACTGTTGTGCAAGGTGCTGCCCACAGTGTAAGCACGGGTGCGTCCACGGTCGGGGTGGTCGGCAGAACGGGGGACTTGATGAGTCAAAGTGCTGCCCTTGAGGTGTAAGCACGGTCAGTTCTCGCGGTTCGGGCCTGGCGCTGTCTGCACGTAGGACGGATGAGGCAAAGTGCTGCCTAGGGAGGTGAAAGCACGGTCTGTACCTTGTGGGGTGCGGGGCGACATATTCGAACTGTACGGGTTAACCATTGATACAGAGATGCTGCTCGAATTCGGGTGTAAAGCACGGGTGGTTAGCTGCCGGTGCGGGATAGCTGCCGATCGTTTAGCTATAAGGGCTATCGACCAAAAAGTGGTGGGGCGTGACTGAGGCAATGTGCTGCTTAATGGTGAAAGCACGGATAGTTGGAGGGGTGTCCTATGTGGGCTGATTCTGTGATCGATTTGTATGGGCGCGGCCAGGCAAAGGTCCGTTGGCAGGACCATCTCAAAGGGGGACCTTGCCTTTGTTACTTGTTAGTAAACCTGCCTGAGTGTCTTACTTGTACGTATTCGTGGTGAGTCTTAGTACTCGTGCTTTGCCTGGTTTGCATGATTGCTTGTGATACAAGGAGCTGATGGCTCGAGAAGGAACCTTTTCTTTTGAAGGCTGATACCATTAAACAAAGAGGACTACAGAATCTGTGGGGCGGATTTGAAGTTCAAGTACTCACACGTGAACGACAACGAAACGACTCAATGTTTGCAAAGGATGGATGGCTAGCCTGTTTCTTGGGTTAGTTTCATTTGCAACAACGCCCACCAGACGCAAGCAGGAAGTCAAAAGTTGGAAAGGGCCATTTCAGGGGAGATCTTCTATGGAGCAGTTGGTCTTCATTTTGGGACGGCCACCTTCGGAACTGAAACTCACTGAGCATGGGCGATATCCAGAATCTGTGCGGCGGATTTGCAGTTCAAGTACTCGCACGTGAACGACAACGAAATGACTCAATGTTTGCAAAGGATGGATGACTAGCCTGTTTCTTGGGTTAGTTTCATTTGCGACAACGCCCACCAGACGCAAGCAGGAAGTCAAAAGTTGGAAAGGGCAATTTCAGGGGAGATCTTCTATAGCAGTTGGTCTTCATTTTGGGACGGCCACCTTCGGAACTGAAACTCACTGAGCATGGGTGATATCCAGTATCAGTTGGGTTTTTCCTCAAAGGGGAAAAAGACTAGGATCCTCTTCAGAGATTGGCAACAAGTTGGATCGAGCCATAATCCTAGCCGATGGGAAGCAAAGTGTTGGAAAGGCTTTTTGTCCGAAGAACTCTACTCTAAAGTCCGATCAGCTGATTTATTAAGTGGAGGGGAACTATCACACACACCTCTCTCTTGGGGCAAATTTTGAATTAAAGTTGATCAAAATGGGGGCAAATTCAAGGTGACCTAGCCATACTCACACGAGGAGACTGGCGAACTTTGGACCTAATAAGTTGACAAGTTTTTGTTGTGGAAAGGAAAGTTTGTTATAGGCTTTCTCTGGACCAGCAATGATGAGGAAACATATGAGTACGCTGGCTTGTGTTACGTGTAAGGCAGCTGATCAATGAAGGAACTGTGAAAGTTGAGTCTTGCATGAGAGACTTGGTATTTCGAACGGACGCTAAGGGACAGTTCGCGTTGAGATCGGATTAGTGCAAACTCTGGGTGCATGTTTCTGATTCAAAGAGAGCTACTTGAAGCCAAGCTCGATGTACACTTCTTGTTTTGACTGTGAGACAACTAACCAGTGATGGAATTGTGAAAGTCAAGTTTTGCGCGACGGACATGGTGCTTCAAACAAACGCGAAGAGATAGTTCGGATGCGGATCAAACTGGTGCGACCCTTTGGCTTTCCACGAGGTCAATGGTTACATTTGGGCTGATTCAAAGAGCTACTTCAAGCTAAGTGAGAGGTGCATTGCGGAGTACTCAATCTTTGCCTACCTTAAAGAGCCAAGATGGAAAAGTATCAAGATCAGGCTTGGACAAGGAGAGAAATCAAGGTGCAGAAGCAACAAGGCACGAAGTGGACCATAAAGTGGGCAATCAAACGATAAATCCTTCGGCTCAGGGAGCCTTGATACCTGTGCGGAACTGAACAAACCTGGAGCTCAGGGAGCTCAACACAAAGTGCATCAAGGACAAATCAGGAGCTCAAAGGAGTTCCAAAGTCGAAAGTCAGAAGCGACAGGGGCGAACATTTCAAAGAAAGGCCTCTGTCACCAGTTAATAAGGTTCTCAGGTTTTACGAAAGCGATATCAAATCTACGCTTTTCCCAGACAAAGATATATTTTCAAGTTATGTAATTTTTCAGTACAAAGAGCTGAGCCTCCGACTTGTGGTGTGCCAGCTTCAATGTTAATAAAAAGTGGCCAGTAAATTGAGTACTGTGCCTAGTAGCTTAAATGTATAGTCATTTTAATTGGGAGACACCTTTACTTTAATCTGACATCTGATGAGGACATCAGATTTTATAAAGGTGGGGTGGATGTTGTAAAGCTACCTTTACAAGCTTTACTTGCGGCGCCATCGGCGCCAGCTATGTCCCCGGCGCCAGCAGCGCCCCTGCTGCTCCCGGCGCCAACGGCGCCGGCGCTGCTCCCGGCGCCACTGTGACCAGAATCCAGCCGGCGCCAAGTTCCTATGGCTGAAAATCTTTGATCGGTTCTAGCGAAGTCCAGAGAGCTCAGATCGATGTGCAATCACCTCACACGATCTAGGCATGATTGAAGGAAGCCTGGGGATCAATAAAATCTAGAGAGAGAAAATGACTTTCTAGAAAGAGAAAATCCTAGAGAGAGAAAAACGTGCTTTACCAGCTTGGGTAGGGTGCTTGGTATGAGGGGGTGTGCCGAATCACACCAATACTATAGGGGAGTGCGGGTTGCGACTCAGGGCGAGCTCCAACCAAGTCTCAGCCTCCCTTGCTGGAATGTTGTCATGGCTCTCGCCTTGGCATGCTAGCGCCCCGGAGACTAGGGTCGGTCACACACTTGAAATGTAACCTTCTCAGATGTATCAATAAAGTGGGATTTTCCTCAAACTGACTCTGATTACCTTCTGGGTTTCAGTGTTCGGTAAAAGCGCCAGTTGTAAGGCCGCTTTCAAAATTTTTAACTTGGCACATAGCTGAGGGTCGTATCCCGGGACGCCAGCGGTATGCCGTCGGGAC
Organism: Diphasiastrum complanatum; assembly: GCA_029204225.1. Lineage (NCBI taxonomy): Eukaryota > Viridiplantae > Streptophyta > Lycopodiopsida > Lycopodiales > Lycopodiaceae > Diphasiastrum > Diphasiastrum complanatum. Next base: position 13,960,386 of record CM055107.1, on the reverse strand, counting down.
CATTCGGTCCGTGGCGCCAGCGGTATGCTGTCAGGACCATTTGGTCCAGGAACTGGTTGTTTCCATATCTGTCGCGGCTTGTGGTTCTGAGTGTTCCTTGCATGAACGTGAATGGGTTAAGCTCTTGGGGAACGGGCTCTAACCTGTCGGCTGAGTTGGATGGCTTGCTTGGGTGGATGTTACCTGTTTATGGCTGTCCAGTCTGGCGTGGCGCCGGGTTGGCTTCCAGCGCTCGTGACGAAGCTTTCAGTTGGTTAAGTCTGATGTAAGTCAGACCGCTTGCTTGGAATGGATGTTACTCGTTTGTAACGAAGCTTCGAGTTGGTTAAGTTTGATGTATGTCGGGCGGCTTGCTTGGAGGGAAGTCACCCACGTCGGGACCCCCGATCTGGCATGGCGCCAGGTTGGATCTCAATGTTGGTTTTTGGAACTTCAAGTTGGTTAAGTCTGATCGTTGTTGGCGAGTTGGCTGCTTGTATGTCAAGTGGGTTCGGATGGCAAGAATTGAAGGCTGGGAAGCTAAGTCGTGGTTCCCGGCTCCCTTTGGGATGCCTGCGCTACAATACCCTACCAAAACTTAATCGGGAGTTTGATGTACTTGACAATTTGTACCAAACCAGATCTGGTCTTCTCTGTTTATGCATTGATCCAATTCTGTTTCAATCCTGGTAGCACATTGGCAAATGGCCAAACGAATCCTACAGTATCTGAAGGGTACCCAGAATATTGGATTAATCTACAGAGCTAGAAACGAGGAGAAATGATTCGAGTTGCATCACTGTAGCTGGGCAAGCTGCAAGGATGACAACAAGTCCATTACTGGAGGATGTACAATAGCGTGTGGAGCTGCAATCAGCTGGATATGCAAAAGGCAAACTCTGGTAGCTCAATCCTCTTGCGAAGCTGAGTATGTCGCAGCCTCGAAAGTGGCAAATGAGGTAGTGTGGTTGCGGTTGATGTTGGAGGCAATCGGGAGACCACAAGAGGGGCCAAACACGATGATGATGGACTCCCAGAGTGCCATCTATCTGTCCCAAGATCTTGTCTTCCATTCAAATACGAAGCACATTCCTCTGAAGTACCATCACATTCGAGATTTGATCTCGAAAGGAGAGCTCCAGGTCCAGTTCATAACATCAGAAAGTATGATTGCAGATCTTTTCACAAAACCGCTCGACAAGCCACTCTTTACCAAGCAAAGAGAGACAATTGGATTGAACGAACAAAGCTGTAAGGTTCAAGAGGGAGTCTTAGAAATGGTGAACTCCTGCAACTTTGTCGCAACACGAACACGACACGAGTGCCGATGTCTTTGACATCGTGTCTGCTCCCATCACCTAGAATCACTGCTCTATTATTAAGACCTTCTTGTTGCAGGTTATGTGTGATGTTGCTCCTGAATCAATGACTATATCGTAGTCGTGTTCAGAGTAGCTTGTTGAAGCTTCATCGAGTATCATGAAAGCTTCATCACCTCTTTTAGCATCCTTTGATGACTCTGCAACATTTGTCTTTGCAGTTTTGTTCTTTCTTTTTGAGTTGAATTTGTAATCGTATGCAGAATGCCCTTTCTTCTTGCAATGCATGCAAGGTATTGCTGGATTAAACCAGCATTTGTTGGTCGTATGGCCTGGTTTGTGGCAGTGATCGTAGGAAGAAGATTGCTGATTCGAGGACTCCGTCTTCTAGAATCTTGGCTTGTTTTTGTTTTTCTTCCCGTGAAGAGAGCTTTCTCTTGATCACTGCTTTCCTCTCCTTCATCTCTCATCAGTCTCTCATCAACGACAAGACTAACTGCTTTGTCAAATGTCATATCTGGTAGACTCAGTTTGAGCATTCTTAGTAGTTGATAGGACATTGGTATAGATTTCATGAAGTACATCAACTGCTGTGGTGCTGGGACCTGGTGCTCTCGTCCTGATGCAGTGAGTTGAGTAAAGATTGTTCTGATCTTCTCAACGTGCTGATCCAACTGGTTGCCATCCCACCGTATGGATTGCAACTGATTGTGAGGTGCATGACTGAAGCTGCAGTCCTCACTTCATACTTCTGCTTCAATCTTTCCCCACGCTGCATGGCTGCTTTCACAGTCTTCAATCTACATGAGTAGATCTTCATTTATGGATGAAACAATGATCGCCATTGCGCGCTCATCTTTTCTGATCCATTCAGCTCTCCTCGGGTCTCCCTCTGGAGGCAGCACCTCTGAGAGCTCGGTCACCGACCAGATGCCTTCGCCCTTCAGAAGCGTTTTGATTTTGAATTTCTCGATTCTGTAATTTGCGCCATTCAGACTGATTGCTACTCTGGTTTGGATTGTTGTAGCCATATTGTGTTGTCTGAAAGAATCACTGCTGGGATATCAGTAGTGAGAACCTATGGGCTCTAATATTATGTCGTGGAAGCGAGGCTGTTTTCTTTTTCGTCTTTGTCTTCTTATTCGTGAACAATTTTGTGTCTTTGAATTTTTTTTTTGTGCGAAAGTTGTTTACAGGATCCCAGACACGCGACTACACATCACAGGACACATTCTATTTTAGCAATCAAGACAAAATGACAGCACAAGACAGGGAGATGCACAAAAATAGAGAGATTGTATTATAGTTTAGTTTTCTAGAGCGAGATCGTCAGTGTCTCGCTCGATGGCGGAATGACATTCTGCTCTTTCGCTGTGTTCTGCTCATTGGCAGACTTTCATGCACAGCTATAGTTTCTTGTATTTTTCTTTCTGCTCCTCTCTCTCTCTCTCTCTCTCTCTCTCTCTCTCTCTCTCTCTCTCTCTCTCTCTCTCTCTCTCTCTCTCTCTCTCTCTTACAGATCTCTCTATTCAGATTATCTTTTTCTCATTCTATTTTATGATCCAAAGAGGATCGTTTATACCTCCACAGTGTGGAGTTTACAAGATGGCTAAACATAGAATAACCAATCAACTAGTTAGTTAACGCCAATCAACTAGTTAGAATAATAAGACTAGTTAACGCCAATCAACTAGTTAGTTAGTCTCCGTCGTTGCCATTCATTTCAGTTGGGCGTGAAGTCTATGACTCCAAGCCCATTGAGCTGCCAGTTGGCAGCGCGAAAGATTCCTTTTCGTCTCAATTTTTCATTTTTGGAGGTGTGTTTACGATTCACGAATGATTTGCGAATTGTTCGTCTTTCGAGTCAAGGGGCGTTGACTGTTGTGAATTGTTTTCGTTCGACCTTCGCTTCATGTTCGTGCTGCGACAAAGTTGCAGGAGTTCACCATTTCTGACAAATTTGAGGGCCTCTGATTTTGTAAATAATGAGATACCACATTGGGACCTAGATTAAATCTCAAAAATTTTCAAAATACCCCACATTTGATCAAACAGTTTTATTTTTTCCATATCGCGACTAGGTACTAAAACACACCATTGATCATTAGATCTTTACAGTCCTAGAATTCCCTTTCCAAAATTACTGATGTCTCATACCATCAGCTTTTCCTTCCAGAAAATCCTTAACCGCCTTATCTGATATTCTAGAGATCCACTGATCTTCTAGTTGTCCTATAATCACTATAGGATATTATCTCTTGTTCCCAAATACTGGAGAATCCATTTATTTGGATGGCTGGCATGCCTATCAGATGGATACCACGAATCCACACCTGATTCTGTGATTTAGATTGAAGCATTAACATGGTTCAACACTACATTCTGATCGTTACAGGTTAATGATAAGCTTCAAATCCCTCTGGATCCAAGAGCATCAACTCTAGGGACAAGCTTCTATCAATTAACAGATTCAATGTAATCCATATATTTGTATATGAAAATCATCGCTAATACTTGCATGAGGATCATTCGTTTCGAAATACACAAAGAAGGGGATTTGGAGGAAAGACGGAAACAAGAACGCCTCCAAAGAGAACGTCCATGGCAGATTGGCACAAGCTCTGGATTGTGAATCTGAGACCAAACCAATCAATGCTATGAAAATACTATCTATCTTTCATTTTCTACCATATTGGAATAAACTTTTGATCAATCACTTGATCATATGCATATCTTAAAAAATGCGGGTGAATCAATATGGAAACTGTTATGGCCATATTCGGTTAAGGACATGGAATAGTCCTAATATGGTAGGCCGGCCCTCCAGTGTTCAAGATTATTAGTCACGCCGTGATTTAATTACATGTCAAGGCCTGTTTATGACTAATTATCTTGAGAGGACCCAGACACTCTAATTGAGACATATGGAATATTGCATGTCTGTGTGACAGATATAGGCAAGAAGACTGCATGAAAGGATGTGATCTATTTATAGTTGACCTGCGTGGAGATTGCATGGTTTCATGCACAGGACTCTACTCTCTATATAATGAGGTGAAGATTCTCACGTCGACATATTGGGTTTAGGTTACCAGTTTTTCTCTTCTCCTCTTGCTTCACATGGCATGGCTTGGGGGCTAGATCCAGCTTTGATCTAGGATTGGTTGGACGGTTTGGCTCCATAGTCTCTCCTATTGTGTTCTCCTATCCTCATCTTAGAGGCAATTCTTTAGGGTTACTACATTGGTATCAGAGCCCGGCTAAGATGCGATCTTGGATAGGAGTGGAGGCAAGCTCTACATGTGATTGGAAGATTGAAGCACTTGGATTAGTGTCCCGGTTTGGAGTGCAGATTTTGCAAGGGAAGTTTATAAGTGCATTTACTAATTCATTGAGCTTTACAAAGTTGTGGTAGAGTGCCCTTCTACGCATTTACTTTTGTTAAAGATGTTTTCAATGAGTTTTGTAATTCATTCTTAATTTTTTGGTTTCTTGAGAAAGTTTCCAATTCATGAGGAATGATTTGCATGGGTGAATCATGTAGCTTGTTGCTTTGACTCACATCATAACTTTGATAGTTGCAATGGTCTGCAGTGTTCTTTGGTGATTACTTCAAACATGTCTAAATTTTGGTTTAGTGATGAATGGTGAAGATCAATTTATCCAGTAAATTAAACCATTAGAGGTGTTGTTTCGTGGAGTAATTATTGCATGATAAGGGTGGTAGTTTTTTTCTTAAAACTGGTCCTCTTTGGCATCATGCAAATTGAGAACCTTGAATGGAATCACAATTCTATCAGTTGTGTGTGGATGCTGAGAAAAAGCAGTGTTAGGAGTTGAATCCCTACAATCTTAATCTTTGAAAACTGATGAAATTCTTCTCCCAGTCCTATGGACATTGAAGCTGTCCTGATTTGTGAGTGACCTGGTGTTTCCACCTTGCATGGCAAGTAAAGCAGAATGCAAGGACTGAGTATTTTTTCACTGGATTAGCTATTTCTCAGTTTGATTTCTTTCTTGCTTCAGAATGAACCTTTAAATTTTATGAGAAGGCAAAATAGAAATCTGGTTAAAGGAACAGTATTACATGCTGTAGTAATTCCTTGGAAAACTCGCTATTCCAAAGATGAGTAACTCAGTTGTTGTGTGAAAATCTGAAGTTCGACAACCTGTTCTGCCATGGATATAAGCCAAATGGAATTTCAGATGATTAAGATCTCTGAAAGACCATAGTCTGCTATTTCCTTCCCAAATCCGGTGAGTGGTCTGCCTGTGTTTTACCTTGATAACCAGGATTTCTGATGGGGATCGATTGTCACAGCAGATGACTTGATAACTGTTGGTTGTTAGCCGATTCGGAGGGTGGAAAACTCGTTGAGGAGCTTGTGAAATTCTGAAGCGCTGATTGTATCCCCTAGAAGACTGCCTTGGAGGCTTAATCATTGGTTGGCTGGAAAAAGTAGGGCGCCACAGAAAAGTTGGCAGAGGGAACATTTCTCCAGAGACAGCATCAGCCTGGTTCAGCCTGGGCGCGATCCTGAGGAGAGTTCTTCTCCTCCAACGAGGGGGCTCGTGGCTGAGGAAAGCTCGATGGTCTGCTTCTCAAGAGATCGCGGCAGGAGGTCTTCTGTATCCCGATGGAGGCGACTGTAACAGCATCCAATTCCTCTCTCAATCCCTTTTAAAAAACCCTATTAGGTTTTATGCATAACCTTGAAGGTATGTTACCTTAGGCATGTAGTTTTGCATGTGAAAGGGAGTAACCAGGAGGCTCGACCCTAATGCAAGGGGCTTCAAAATTTAGCAATTTTGGGAACTGCGAATCAGTTGTAAGGATTCTAAATACATGCCAGATGACCATTGGAGTATCAAATTTTTGACAGTTTGTAACTTTGATGATGGTTCGAAATGAGATTTCGGAACTCAAGTTACTAGCACCCAGTTAGTGGAATTTTGGATTCTTGGTGCTTTGTTTTCAAAATTTAAACCTTGGTTTAGATATTGTTTCCCGGAATAGGGATTTCCCTAGGAACAATATGCATGTATTAAAATATTATTTGCTGGTTAATTGCTTACCTCGACAGCTGCCGGTAAGCCCATAATTGTGTTTTTCTTCCTTTTTTTCTCCTTTTCAAATTGGTGGAACACCGATCAGTTCGTTATTGTGGTTTTGATGATTTAGGTCATTAAAATTGAACAAACCAAACACTTTTGGAATACTTGTTAAATAATTAATGGGGGAAAATTCAAAGTATTTGGAGGTAATTCCTTATTCAACAATATTATTTTGGAGTGAATACAGTGTAGGAAGTACCCAAATCCAAGTCTTATTTCCCATTAATTACAGATAATTTTAACGAAGTAATTCTTAAGCCAGTTAGTGAAAAGGACGAACAATCAAATTTTTTATTGGAAAAATTGTAATAATAGAAACTGATTCATTTCCAGTTAAAATCCTATAGTGGTATGTATATCGATATTTCTACCCAGGTATAGGATAGAGATGAAACTGTTTCAAACTTTTTTCCTGCAGTAATTCAATTTTTTACATTTACTAATGTCATTATGTCTTCTTGATACATTAGCTGAAAGATTTTCAGAGAACTGAAAATTCTAAGGAGGGAAGAAGAGTGGACATCAGGGGTAGTAAATGTGATTGGAAACTCTTTCGCAATTAGGATTTTAACAATCCTAGTAAATAATTGCTTAATACCGGATATTAATTTCCTGTGTAGGATTCATTTAGTTGAATTCATAACTGATATCTTTGTGACCATTGAATTATCCGCAGTTTTGGATGTCAATTGTGATGTTAGAAGTAGAATCTATAAGTTTTGCTTTTTTAGTTTGATTTTATTATAATTATTTTAGCTATATTTTTTATGACTAGTCACGCTTCGTACTAAATGATTGCATTCATCTTTGTATAGCAAAGAGATTTTGGGAGAAAATACACGAATGCCGAATATAAGATTGGGTACCAATAAGGCTATAGTGATTTGGTGGACCATCTTGCTCAACAAGGCATTCATCCTATGGTGAATTCTTGTTACATTAATCTCATTTGCTTATATTATCTAATAATCATTTTTATTAATCTTTCTTGCTTGTTAATGAATTTCATTTACTTTACTTATTTGTTATTGACTTTTGTTATCTTTTGTGAGGTGTAGAGAAGCTCGACATCTTATGTAGAGGAGGGGTCGGGTGAAGAAGCCGGTGAAGCGAAAGCAGAAGCAGAAAGGGAGATGTCCGGAAGTGAGAGAAGGACAAGCTTCCGCACAAGACTCGGATTCGGACGATGACAAATAAGGAGTCGTTGTTTGTTTAATATTTTTTAATTTACCTTTTAGTTTTGATGTAGCAAGTAGGAAGAAAGGGATTTGTTTCAAGCCCTTTCTTAAAAACAAAACTCAATGTACTTTTTTTTTAAAGGATCGGATATATATATATATATATATATGTATATATATATATATGTATATATATATATATGTATATATATATATGTATATATATATATATGTATATATATATATATATATATATATATACATATATATATATACATATATATATATATATATATACATATATATATATATACATATATATATATATATACATATATATATATATACATATATATATATATATACATATATATATATACATATATATATACATATACATATATATATACATATACATATACATATACATATACATATATATATACATATACATATATATACATATACATACATACATATATATATACATATATATATATATATATATATATATATATATATATATATATATATATATATGATTTTTGTTTCACCATCTATGTTAATCAATTGTTGATGTACATTTCAATTCTTGTCTATAATTGCATTGTTTGTTTTAACTTTTACTCATTTATTGTGCACCATCTATGATTGTATTAAGATCTTGTTTTTTTTTATAAGAATGTTCATCGTTTTAAAAACACAATTTAGGTAACTCACATATAGTTCGTGTGATCTAGTATCAAGAACAAAACATATACTACAAAAGTAACCATAGTTGCACAGAATCGCGTTTTTGGGAGGAGACGTTTTGGAAACCGCATTCCTCCTCCCAGAATCACAATTTTTTTTATTTTTTTTGGAAAAATAGCTTATGGCTGAAATTTTTTTAGGGGATCAATGGTCAAACGAATGTTTTGCCTCTCAGAAGTGTAGTAGATGGGTCACAAACAGATCTTATTTTCAATAGCTATTTGGTTGTTATTTGCTTTGGTTTTCAATAAATGCTTAGGGGGTTCGGGGGGCGGTAGCCCCCCGGTGGGGGATTTGGGAGGCAATGCCCCCCAACGGTAGGGTCCGGGGGCTTTTGGGGGGCAACGCCCCCCCCCCGATGGTAAGGCCTCTTCATGACTTGGCCTTCCAACTCCCTGAGCGAAAATACACTTACTAGGACCATCTGTGATCGTAACAGACAGGCTAGAGGTCAGTTTTGAATTTTTATCCTTGATAGAATCCAACATGGATTAATGCACCTGAACTAGACTATCTTGCACCCGAAATAGTTGGTAAATTACACAGTAATTATGCTCTTAATTAGACCTTTCACCTTATACCTATATTGCACAAAAAAAAATCAAAAAACAAAAATTAAAATCTTTCTAAAAAAAAATTCCATACTTTCGAAACGCGTTTCAGAAACGCAGTGCAACTATGAAACAAACAATAAAATCTACCAAACCATTTATTTAAATGAAATCACAAAATTTTTATATGAAGATGATCACATACCTCATTTGCTTGTTTTCGTCAAAAGCCCTTTCTTTTCAAAAGCCATCATCCTTTTTATTCTACAAATCAATCATTCAAAGGCAAATCATTAAAGATTAGCAATAAGTATCTTTTCTTTTTTGATGTGTAAGTTTATCTAATCTAGCCTTAAGATCAATACATATTGTACAAAAATCACACTGATTCAATCACCACACAATTTAACAAACCATTTAATAAAATGACATGTGAATGCTGTGAAAATTGTCAACATTTCCTAGCTAGTTTGAGGCCTAAATTGGCAACTTATGTACATAGTTTTGGATCTAACCTTTCACACATGAGAAAGAGGCCTAGATACTTTTATTTTGTATATATTTCATGTTGAAGAAGTCTCAAACTTCAGGACCTTCAAAATGACACCAAAATCATGTTATTTGGACATATAGGCCAAAATTGGCTATTTTAGGCTACTGGTGTCCTAAAATTGGTCCTAAGTTCTAGAGAGAGGAGAGAGAGAGAGTCATCTCTCTCACCTATATAAGGCTGAAATTCGTGGAGAACAGGTTGGAGAAACTTATTGTATTGTCACAGTTTCTTCCTCCACTGAGAACATTGCTTTGTGTATTGTCTTCAAGCTTTTGTGTATGATCTTAAGAGGTTTCCAAAAGTGGTAGGCTACTGTTGGGAGCACTGTTTGTTGCTATTTTTGGCTGGCATCAATATCTTTCATTAGTTTCTTTTGTCTCGTGAATGCTTTGTCAAGTTCATGTGTATCAAAGGTAGCATTAGGATGCTTTGCCATTTCTAGCTTTTGTAGCTTGTTGTGCAAAGATCTTAGCCAAGAATTTTGGGAGTTTGGATCCATTCAAGATCCCCTTTTTCACATCGTATCAGAGCTAGTTGGTTGTTATTTTCAGTAGGATTTACATTTATGGTGATATTTGGATGTTTGATCAAGTTCTAGCATGATTATGCATTGCACTATTGATCAAATCTTACTAACCTTTGTTTTGTGAGTTGAAATTGTGGATCAAAAGCATATTTTAGGTGTATTGAAGATCAGAGGCTAAGAAGAAGCTATTTTGGATCAGATCATAACACCTAATCATTTGTTGATTGTGAGGCTTGTGCATATTCAATATTAATAATGTTCTGCTCAATCTACTTCTGTGGATGTACACTCTCCTTTGTGGATGAACACTCTCCTTAAGTGGATGAACCTTCTCCTTAAGTGGATGACAAATACTCTTTGAGTGATTTTGTAATTCTCCAAAAGGCTGAGCAAAGCTCCCACTTGGATGAAAGATCCCCTTTTGGGTGAATAGATTGTCAACAATCTTTTGCATAAATTTTGGTGTACTTTGTTGAGCATGTAAGTAACTCTCCTTATGTAATTTGATTGGAGAATTTGCTGGAAGGTTTTAACCATTATGCAAATGTGTTTTCAAGTTCCTAACAGTTGAGGAACATTCTCATGTGAAATGATCTTAGATCTACATCTAAACACCAAGATTTGACAAGCTAGTGAAGCTATCTTGTGATTCACTAAGTGTGCTCGTTCATTCACCTCTAAAGCTTGTATTTATCATTTGTTGGAGTTTATAAACTTTTAGAAGTGTGGTTTACATGTGGTTTTACAGGTTGAATAAATATCTTAGTGTGTTTATCATATGTTGATCAAGTTTGTTCAATTCTAGGTATTCTTGGCAGCCTAGTCTTGTGTATTTTCTAAGAATGCAAGTGACTCTTCACATCATAACTTGATTTGGTCACTTGTTGGAAAGTTTGAGAGCTTAAGCAAGAGTGTGTTCAGGTTGCTTTGAGTTTGTAATCCATTCAAAGTATTGCATGTGTTTCAATCTTTCTTTCTATGCTTGGAAACCAGCCAGGTTCAAGATAGAAGTGTTTTAGGGTCCTAGATCTTCTGAGATCTCCTTATCCATCATTTGTTGAGAGAAAAGTGAGTGCTAGGTGCATTAGGACAGAGTCTAAAAGTTGAAGAATCATTATATGCATGGATTCCAATGGTGGTATCATGTTAGAAACTAATGATAGGTTGAGTTCATCAAACTACTCTACTTGGAAAGTGAGGATGGAGTCCTTACTTGAGTTGAATGAACTCCTGGACATAGTTGCAGGAACTGAAGAGAGACCACCGACAGTTCAAGAGCAACAAAGGTTTGATAAGAAGGCTAAAAGGGCTCTTCATATCATTAAAATGAATGTTACCAATGAACTTCTCAAGGAAGTTGGTAAAAGTCAAAGTGCAAGTGAGGCATGGAATGTCTTGAAGAAGCTCTTTGAATCAAAGTCCACGTCTAGGGTATTGACCCTAAGGAGGTATTTTCTAGTAGGCAAAGAGAGGGTGAAAGTGCTCATGCATTTGTCTTGAGGGTTAAGTCCTTAAGTGATGATCTAGCATGCATTGATGAAAGCATAAAAGATGGTGAAATAGTCCAGGTTATGTTGAATGGTTTGTTAGATGACATGAGAAAGGGTACAAGACAAAGTTTGTTGGAGATGTTTGCTTCATTACTAAGGGAGATGTCTTGATTGCTAGGGGCAATAGACAAGGTAGACTTTACAAGCTTGATGCATTTGTTAAGTCCAACAAGAGGAATGAAATGGATGTTGGTGGTTCTCTCAACTTTCAAAAGTCAATTTCTAGCATCAATAATATTTGTAGATCTTATGCAAAGTCTAAAGAGCTTCCTTATGCTAGATCTAGGTTGAAATCTAATGAGCTTCTTGGAGATAGTTATTGTTGTGCTAACTTGGCAACATTTGGTGAATCTATGATCAATGTTTTGGATCCATTGGATCTTGAAGATGGACTAGTGCTATCTACTAGTCAAATGGAGTCATGTGGTGCTAAAGTAGTATCATGTTTGAACTCTTCTACTCATAGATTTCCAAGTCTTGGTGGCTCTTCAATGGAACTACATGGCAAATGCAAAAATGGAAAAGGTAAGAAGAGAGCCAACTTCATCAATAAAGGTGATGAAAACTCGTCTTTGGAAATGGTTGTTGCTAATGACTTATTTACTCATTTGGAAAAAGATGGTGCTTTGAGCATGTTTGAAGAAAAAGGTTCTTTTGCATCTTTATGTGATGAGTCCAAGAAAGTCATTTGTGCAACAAGTGGTGTCACATGTATTCATAAATAAAGTAGATCAAAAGGTTCTATCATGAGACTTGGTGAGGAAGATCTCAAGTCAAAAGAGAGAGATGAATGTGAAGTGTTCAAAGTAGGATGTACCTTGAATGATGCTTTTGTGAATGATAGTGAGGGTTCATTATCATTGCCTATATCATTGATTAGAAGTCCAGGTTTGACAAGAAAAAGTACTTCAATCATTCTTATGTTGAAGGTACTATGTATTCTTTTCATGGCTTCTAATGTTCGATATTCTTCCATTTCTTATGATGCAACTATCAAGAGGGAAATTGCTAACTTTTGTGGTGTGATCATTAAGAGGGAGTCTTGTGAAGGAAAGGGCAAAGGAAGAGTGACTCTTGGGAAGATCCAAGGCATGGATCTTACATCTATTCATCAACTCAAAGGATGCTATGATTGTGGTGGAGTGTTTATGCATGATCAAGATGGCAAAAGTTTGGATGAAGAAGACTACATGGAGCAACTCAAGTGGCAATTTTTTCAAGGCAAGGAAGATCTCATTGGTGAGCTCATTGAGGTCTGGTTTGAACTCAAATGGGCCGGTTTGATTAGGTTTGATACTCAACTTCATCTACTCTACTTCAAGTTGGATAGAATTGTAGAAATCTATCTTTTGGTTTATGTGGTGACAAAGTTTTCACTAACTATAGTGAAAGGTTGAAGTCAAGCAATGATGAGATCTTGTGGGATGTTAATCATGTGTTTGAGATGGAGTATCTTCAGAGGTTCAAATCTGAATATGTTTATAAATGCAAAGTCCTTGATGTTTTATTGGAGCATAAAGATGTTGATCTTGAATTGCTTCATCAACACCAAGAGGCAAGTAGCAATTGGAAGCTAGTCAAAAGCATCAAAGGGGAGCCACATGGGCAAAGCATTTTGGATCTGGTTTTATAGATTCTTGAAGGTTCAAGTAAGGTTCTTGGAGCGAGCAGAGAATACATCATTTTGGCATTCATTCACTCAAGGGCTTTCATGGATTGGAGATCTACAAAGGCAAGGTGGTGATGGAGGTTCATTCATGGAGATACATGGTGCATTCACTATGGGCATAGTGGAATGTGGAGGAGGCATGCAAACACTTGTGGGTTACTTTCACTTACAACTTGTTTGTTGCTATTTTACAGAGAATTCAAAGGTGGATACATGGAGGAATCCTTTCATTATGATTCTATGTTCTTTTACATGTATTTTGTTCACCATTCTATGTAAAATTGATGTAAGAAATAGTGAAGCATCCTATATGGACACTATTATCTATATCAATTATGTTGTACTTCATATTGTACATATTAGAACACTTGAGAAAAGATCTATTATCATGATGGAGATCATTCTTAGGTTGGAGCAAAGTAGTGTTGTAAAACTAGCAAGTTAAGTTGAAGAGGGAGTGTGAAAATTGTCAACATTTCCTAGCTAGTTTGAGGCCTAAATTGGCAATTTTTGTACATAGTTTTGGATCTAACCTTTCACACGTGAGAAAGAGGCACCTTTCCTTTTGTGTTGTTGAAGCTCTTTGAGACCAACCTCTTGATCTTCCTCTTGACCATCAAAGTTATTGAACAAAATTTGTTTTCCAGATCCATTACTTGCTTTTCCAGTATGAAAACCATGAGAATCAATATCCGCTTGCATAGCATCATCTACACAAGAAGATTTTCCACTAGATACTTTTATTTTAGTATATATTTCATGTTGAAGACGTCTCAAACTTCAGGACCTTCAAAATGACACCAAAATCATGTTATTTGGACATATAGGCCAAAATTGGCTATTTTAGGCTACTGGTGCCCTAAAATTGGGTCCTAAGTTCTAGAGAGAGAAGAGAGAGTCATCTCTCTCACCTATATTAGGCTGAAATTCGGGGAGAACAGGTTGGAGAAACTTATTGTATTGTTGAGAGAGATCAATAGATCATTGTCACAGTTTCTTCCTCCATTGAGAGCATTGCTTTGTGTATTGTCTTCAAGCTTTTGTGTATGATCTTAAGAGGTTTTCAAAAGTGGTAGGCTACTGTTGGGAGCCCTATTTGCTGCTATTTTTGGCTGCCATCAGTACCTTTTATTAGTTTCTTTTGTCTCTTGAATGCTTTGTCAAGTTCATGTGTATCAAAGGTAGCATTAGGATGCTTGGCCATTTTTAGCTTTTGTAGCTTGTTGAGCAAAGATCTTAGCCAAGTATTTTGGGAGTTTGGATCCATTCAAGATCCACTTTTTCACAAATGCATCACTCAATCTCACAAAATTAACATTCAAAGATTCATAACATAACTCATCTGATTATAATCAACTATCTTCTTCAAATCAAACACAAATAATATAATAATCAACTATCAAGTGAATGCTAACCTACATTGTGTAACCACATCTCTCTCTCTCTCTCTCTCTCTCTCTCTCTCTCTCTCTCTCTCTCTCTCTCTCTCTCTCTCTCTCTCTCTCTCTCTCTCTCTCTCTCTCTCTCTCTCTCTCTCTCTCTCTCTCTCTCTCTCTCTCTCTCTCTCTCTCTCTCTCTCTCTCTCTCTCTCTCTCAATAAAATACAATTGATGCATTCGGAAACACAAATATCATTTCGTGCACTTTTTTTTTGGCGCAAAAAATTCCACATAGTATAGCCACATTCCTGGGATTTTGCAAAATCTGATTCTCTGGAAATTTGCCATGTCGTGGCAAATTACCAGGGAATTAACATTTGTCACATGTGGCACAACTACAAAATTTGAATTCTAAAACTATTCCACCATTTTGGGCAGGGAGTTGTTGGCCGAAAAATGTGTCGGCGTGGCTATACCACGCATCAGTTGCCATGCGATTGCTACACAAATAGGCCATGCTCCAAATTCGCCCCCTTCTTATGTGCGTGGCAATATGTGTGGCAAACTGCCAATGTATGTAGTTGTGAAAGCTGCCCAAAGGTTGCATTGCATCAAACTAGCTTTCATCATTGCTAAGAATGACTTTTCTTTTTGTGTCTCCTCATTAGGTTAATTATAAATTGTAGCTGCTAGAATACCTTTTTATTTTTATTTTTTTATCTTGTGTTAGTTGTAAGGAAAGTTGACTAAGTCATGTTAGATATGTTTGTAGAAAACATCTCACAATATGCAGTGCATGGATACATGCTAATTTTGACATCCAATATTGGCCTGGGTACTTATGAATTTGGCATGGGTCTCTAACTTCACCACGGTGAGGTGGGCACTTGCATGTGTGATGTGTCTTTTTTTTTTTTTTTTGCATTTTGCTGTCTTGAGATTCCATGTACATCATTTGTGAACTCTTGCATCACTGAACTAGTTGTAAATAGTTGATTTCAATGCAACAATTGTGACTCAACCCAATGCATGTGCAAAGATGGCACTCTCACTCATGGAGTGGCATATGTGTGTGCATGTTGGTCAAGATTTTCTTTTTAGTCATGTCTTGCTTTGCAAGGAGGCCTGAAAAATCAATTCCTTGACTTGTGGATATTTTGATCAAGTTTTCTATTTTTAAGGGGTTGGACTGTTTATCTATATTACATATACATTGAAGGCCAAATTTAGTATTGTGCATGAAAGGCCAGCTATTTGACTCACACGTATGTAATATTGTTTCATATTACTCCTTTTGAGACATCTATACACACATGTGCTATCAGAAATATTTTTGCTTATTTTTATCTCGAATTATGCTATATTTTTTTGTGAATTAAAAGTGGACTAGAAGATATAATATTTATTGAATGGGTACGCATCTTAACAAAAAGAAAAGCATCACGTTTGTATGGAAAACAAAAAAAATGCATAATAAACCACTACCACAATATATCAACTTATCATGCTAAAATTATGTATGAGGACCAGAAAAACAATGAGAATCATAAATTTGATGGAAAGAATCAAAACTTTTCTTAGATTAAGATTTAGTTTGTATAAAATATATATTGCAAAAGCTCTATAGAAACTGAAAGAATATAATTGAATGTATCTATGGTAGTAGATGTACTCAACACAATTTCACATTCAAACTCAGGAAAAAAATAAATTGCTAAACTCTAGTTATGCACATGTTGTACACTAAAAAAATGTCATTAAATGTATCTATGGTAGTAGATAGGCCCGACACAAGCTCATATCCAAATAAAAATTTAGATTGTGGTTTTGTACTCTTGACAATACTCCTTAAAGCATTTTTGGATCCACCAAGAATTTCATAAATTAGATGTTAACATGTATTGAAATGCATATGCATGTTTATGATGAATAAACTAGAATGTTGAAGGAAATCGTTGACCTTGTAGCTTAGTACAACTTGTGTACAAACATATATTCCTCATTTGTTCACTTTACACAAGAAGTGAATTCCATTTTTTATTTTAAAAAATACCTTATATATCTATTTTGATATTTCTATTTCTTATCCATCCAAAGAGAACATAGGTTGTTGTTTGAGCACGACATCTCATATTTGTATATTATGATGAACTTTGCATTGTTATAAAAAGTAAAACTCGTCAATCTTATATTACATTCAAAATCAAATGTTATTCTTGTCGAAGTGAAAAAGTTATTGCACTCTTAAATGATTTATGGAAAATAGTGCTTAATAGCACAATGCAACTTGCTTCATTGAATATGGTAGTGTTACTTAGCTTATGATCCCATGTGCTACTAGTAAATTAGAACAAAAATAAGTAAGACATGACTACGAGAGAAAAATGTTTAAGAAAAATGATAAGAAATTATAAATGTAAATAGTTCAAGAAAGATATGTCTAGATATTGTAAATCATTTTGCATGTGCATTATGTAGATTGTTTTCAAAAGGCTTGTAAAGTTTTGTGTTCTAAGTCTTATCGGATATGTGTTACGTGGCATGTACTAGATTTGAAGCTCACATGGATAAAGCTATGATGTCTACTTATATGATCCATTATTGAGTTTGAGCAAGAAGGAAATTCAAGACTTTGCAAGCAAGATCCATTTATCAAAAAACACAATGACAAGGTCGTCTATATGTTGTCTTCCAAGTCTTATCAAATGTGAGTTACGTGGCATGTCTTAGAATTGAAGCTCACATGGATAAAGCCATGAGGGTCTACTATGATCCATAATTAGAAGGAAATTAAATACTTTGCAAGTTAGATTTGTTCACAAAAAATATAACAAGGTCCTTTATTGTGTTGCTTATTAAACCAAACATTAGGCTTTACTGATATTTGTTGCTTGTGTTGTTGAGATTTAATATATAGCCTATAGGTGTAAACTATTTTATTCCATTCATCTAGTTTTTTAACGGTTGAAAACCTAACTTTTATTTTTGTGTTTATAATTTTGTTATTTATATTTTAATTGCTTACTACTTGTGAAAGTTGGTAAAAGTTGTGATTTAGTTATTTTCCTTGCTAGATGCCTATGTACTGGTCATGGACATAACATTCTTCCCCCCTTGAACTGCTCTTGTCCTCAAAACCTGAACTTAGGAAAATTCTTCTTTATGTTATCAACTCTCTCCCACGAATCATCATCCTCAATACGACCTTCCACCAAATTCAGCACATAGAACGATTTCTCAATTGTTTATCTCTGGTTCTGAGCACTTTCTCAAAGGCACACTAAGCGATAAATCTTCCAAATGGGATAAATCCTCATCTGATCCAACTATATCACCTTCATGTAAACTTAGTTTCAAACGACTTACATGAAATATTGGGTGTGCAGCCGATTTTCCTTGAAGATCGAGTTCATATGCCAAAGAATCAATTCTTCGTACAATCCTGAACGGTCCACAAAAATGTGTAGACAGTTTGTAATGCTTCCCTGTACATAATGTCTTAGAATCTTTTGGAATCCGAAGATATCCATAGTCATCAACTTTAAAATCCCTTGGAGATCTCTTAAGATTGGTATAGTGTTTAGCTCTATCATGAGCTTTAAGGATACTATCCTTAGCCATTTGCAACATTTCTTGCATATCATGCAGGAAGTCAACAACCTTTTGGATCTTAACAGACTTCATCTCCACCTTTACCGGAGATCTAGGTTGAAAACCGTACATAAGCATATAAGAAGTGTAACCTATAGCAAAATGTTTTTTACTATTGTATGCAAACTCAACCAGTGGGATGTAATCTTCCCAATGAGATTGCCTGTGAACAACATATGTCCTCAAAATATCTTTCATTGATTAGTCCTTTTTGTCTGGCCATCTGATTCAGGATGATCAGAAGAACTTAAACTCATGGAAGTTTCCAGTTTATGAAATACTGTTGACCACAAGTGACTTGTGAACTTAGAATCTCTATCACTAACAATGTCACTTGGCAGTACAACTGAAATAGTCTTCAACAAAGATCTGGGCTAATTTAGAAGCCTTTATAGTCAACTTAACTGGTATGAAAGCAACTTACTTAGTTAACCAATCCACTACAACCCAAATAGAATCATTTTGTCATTGGGTCTTCGGAAGTCCAACTACAAAATTCATAGATATGCTTTCCCATTTCTTATCAGAAATATCTAACAGATGCAACAAACCACCAGCCTTACGGCATTCAACCTGCTTGTTGATAGGGCTTGCATTTAATCACATATGACTCGACATATGGTTTGAGTTTTGGCCAATAAAACTCCCTTTTAAGCAAGTCCAGAGTCTTGTGTATACCAGGATGTCCTGCATAGGGTATGTCATGACATTCAAACAAAATCTTGCATTTGAGCTCTTCATCCCCAGGTGTGTCGCAGAAGCTTTTTTGTTTCGTATTCGTCCTCTTTCTTCTGATTCGCAAACAATTTTCTGTCTTTGAATTTTCTTTTCGTGCGGAAGCTCTTACGGGATCCCAGACACTCGACTACGCATCACATAACATATTTTATTCTAGCAATCAAGAGAAACAACCCAAGGCCAAGAGATACACGAAATAGAGCGACTATATTGTCAGCCTGGTTTTAGAGCAAGATCGTCAGTGTCTCACTCGTTGGCAGATTGACTCTCTGCTCTTTTGCTATGTTCTGCTCGTTGGCAAACTTTCATGCACAACTATGGTATTTTTGCTTTCTTACTCTATTCGCTACGTCTCTCTCTGTTTCTTACAGATCTCTATAAAATTCTCATCACTTTTTCTCTCTTATTTGGTTATGATCTAGAGAGGATCGTTTATACCTCCACTGTGTGGAGTTTACAAGACAGCTAAACGTAGAATCACAAGACTAGTTAACGCTAATCAACTAGTTAGTCATTGCTATTCATTTCAGCTGGGCATGAAGCTCGTTGAGCTGCCAACTGGCAACGTGAAAGATTTCTTTTCGTGTGTTTTTGTTCTTTTCATTGTTTTCGTTTTGCGTCCATTTTGCGCTTTGCGGTCCTGGAGGTGTGTTTACGATTCGCGATTGATTCGCAAATCGTGCTTCGAGTCAAAGACACGTTGACTGTCGCGAGAGATACTTTCTGACGTTCATAGATGATTATATCTGGATGACCACGATCTACTACTTGAAGAAGAAATTCGAAGTGTTTGATTCCTTCAAGAAGTTTGTAGCATTTGCAGAGCGACACACCTCGAAAAAGATACAAATCCTTAGATCTGACAACAGAGGTGAATACAAAAGCACAGAATTCTCAAGATTTTGCGAAAAACAGGGGATAAAACACCAGTTCACTCCTGCATACACACTAGAATACAACGGTCACAACTAGAATTCTGTGTTTATCCACGCGAGACCCGACACTTAGTCGATTTTCAGAAGTTTTGTTTGTGTGGAACATCCACGCGTGGTTTATCCATGCCAAAAAAAATTTGAACACAACTCCGGCCAGTCTACCGGTGTTACACGGCGCCGAAAAATTTATGCGCGTGGATAATCCATGCAAAATTGAATTTTGAAAATTCCGGCAACTGTTTAGGAGAGAAGGTTGGCGGCACCGGAAAGCAGTTTTGGCATGGATAATCCATGCATGCATTATCCATGCAAATTTCAGTTTGTTCACCGGATCAGACCGAAAGTTAAAGATATCAATGCGTGAATATCTTCTACGTGGATTATCCACACATTTTTTTTTTTGTTTTTTGCATATTGATAATGACATGAAATTAGTTAAATAAATATATTTCTAAAGTGAGTTATATTATGATTAGGCTTTTTTTTTTTCTAAAGTGAATTATATTATGATGAGGTTTTTTTTTTTTTGCATGTTCATAATGAAATGGAATTAGTTAAATAAATATTTTTCTAAAGTGAATTATATCATGGTGTTCCTAGATGATTGGGATTTTTTATGAGGGCGACCACCTACTTTTATAAGACAGTTGACTCGAGCTACCAAGAGGGTAATTATGCATGATCTAAGGCTTTGAGAGCCAGGGGTTTAGGGTCTACCCTAATGGCACTCTACCTAATCTCATATCCGAGATCATTTGATATGGATTGAGAGCTCATTTTGTACATACTTTGAGAGATTATCAAGAGATGGTGATTTTGGAAAGTTTGCTCTTCAATGAGGAATTGATGAATGATGAATGTGATATTTTTTGTGTCTAATGAATAGATCTGAATCTGAACAAAGTATTATACTTTCCACGTGTGTGACAAGATGTGAAGATCAATTATTTCTAGTTTTATTGTGGCCCTTCAAAAGCTCTTGCCAATTAGATGCAAAATAGGTTGAATTGTGTGCTAGTTTTCTATCTATTAGATATAAGTGAAATCTTTGATGCTTTTTCAAGGTTTTAGTATCCAAATGAGGTTCATAACCTTTGATTTTAGCATGGTATCAGAGCCCAAATGCAACCATCAGGGCTCAAATACAAGGAAGAGAGAAGCAATTACAAGTTGATGATTGTTTAATTTTTATTGCCCTTATTACTACCTTAAGTTTGATTATGTTCCTTCAAGTGTGAATGAAACTGTAGCAACAAAAGAGTGATTTGATGTAATGAAAAGTGAGGTGAGTACATGATGCATTGTTTGAGATACTTGTAAAATTATTGATCATCCATCAAAGATACAAAATAATACTGTTTGCAAATGGGTCTTTAAGATCAAGCTTAATCAAGATGGTAGTGTGAACAATTATAAAACAAGACTAGTTGCAGAGGGATATGCTCAATTCAAGGGGATTGACTATGATGAAACACTTGATTTTGTCATAGTTTGTGGTGGTAATTTCATTAACTCACATGCTTTTAGTGATTTACTGCCTTTGCAGCATTTGTTAAAAAATGAGAATATTCTTGGGACATGAAGCCGTACATCTATTGTCACCGACATTATCTCCAAAAAAATGGGATTGAAGTCAAACTATGTCTATTCTTTTCACTTACTTGACCATAAATGAGACTCTATTTTGGCTAAATAACAATCATTTGAAAGCATTGCAAGAATCAATTTCATTCACAATTGCAATAATCAATTTTTATTTAGAATTACAAGAATCAATTTCATCAGCGACAACATCTTGCAATTCATCTCCTCTTAGATGATTTTCATCATCACTCTCACTTTCAAAAATTATCTCATCATCTTGACTATTAGAATTTCTATTCTCAACATTTATGGAAGTGGGTGCTTCAAGTATGGTTTGACGATTTATTACATCTCTATATAGCTCAATCTCATAGTTAAAATGAAAGTTTTCCATTTCATTCTCAACATTTGCACCCTCAAATACTCGTCGTGAACATGGTTCAACTTGAGCTACAAACCACCATATCTTGTTTAGTCGATCTGGTTGAAAAAACACCTGCAAAATCACTATTTTAGAACATATCGAAAACTCAAATACTGAAGTCACTTGCAATAAAATGAAAAACATTATAGCATAGCATGTGCACCTGCTCATAGTGACGAGGCAACACCAATGTGTCAAAGGACTCCATGCTCAATGTTTTTGATGAATAAATCGCAAAAAATCCACTTGGATCCAATTTTACGGTTGCATTTGGACCTCTTTAAACTACCTTGAACATTTCACATCAAATAAAAAATAGTGTCCACTTTCACCAAATGACACATCATAAATATTTTGTATAGTTCCTACGTATTCTATATATCCTGAGATGGGATTCTGATCTCATGCACTACTTTGACTTTCTTGTTAGAAAGATGCTATTACACCACAATCGTGTGTGCGTCTCTTGTTGTCAATCCTTTCAACACGAAAGTGAAAACCAAAAGCCCATATAGCATTATACATTTTGCACTGCCACATGACAAACATGAATTTCATAAATAATCACTGTGAATGAACATGGTGTTTCAAAATGATTAGACAAATATTGTTATAAACAAGAATGTTCTAATAATAAAGTATCTAAAGAATAATACTTTCCATTCACATCCTCTTGCAAAGTCCCATTCTGCGTTTGATATTTTTTGTCCCTCTTTTGTTGTTTTTTGTAGTGTGTCATGCATCCACTCTATAGTGCATTGCTTGGGCATCCATAACTCCACAATTATAAAGCATGAATGTAGAAAAAAATTTCTCGTTGGAAGGGTGCCAACCTATGGACCTTTCCCATCCCTTGAGGTTTTTCACTAGTTACCTCTTTGACTTCCTCATCACGCCACAATAGTGGAGCAGATGGATGTAGTTGGTGCAAAATTTCAGTAACATAAAAGAGAGATTCATGTACTAACCATCCCTCTGACATGCTACCTTCAGGCCTTGCCTTTTGACGCACAAAATCTTTTAAGACTTTCATGTACCTTTCCATAAAGAACATCCACCTAAAAAGTCACAAATGGTTAAAAATAAGTGTCTTATTTAATGAGTTCACACCATATCCTCATGTCTCTTGCAAAGATCCAGCTCACGGATTTCTTTTGAACACATCCATCTGCAACATATTCAATCCATTTTATGTCTATTTGAATTTCCAATCAATAAATACTAAATAAAAAAATGCACCAAGTACATGTAAATACCTGACAATGATTGATAGTTTGTATATGGTCTCACAAATATCTTTTGACAAGCACCCACGAATTGACAATGGATAGATGAATTGAATCATCTTTAGCCAATCATGAGATTTGAGTCCTTGCAACTTTCCATCCACTGTGAATGATGACCATAGAGAATGGGCAAAACCAGTTGGTGTTCTAATGTCATGAATAATGGAGCGCACATGATTAAGCTCCTCCTTAGTGAATGTCCAAGGTACTTTTGGAGCATGATCTTCACCATCCTTTATCCAATATTCTTTTTTGGTGTTTGATTCTTTTAGATCGTGCCTTGCAGCAATGGTATCTTTTTCACCAATCAAGTGTTTCCAAATAGATTCATGGACATCCTCTTTGGAAGCATCTCTCTCTCAACTCTTCCTCCAAAACCTCTTCTATGAGTGTCTCTGAATGGATGGTCTTCATGCAAGTATTTACGATGATTTTCATAAACCACTTTTTTGAGTGTAAAAGAATATCTTCCCACAAGATTTGGCCCACACAAAAAAACAAGCATTTTTTTCAGTCGTTTGAAAGCCTTCCCAACAAACGGATACTATCAATCACTATTAAAAAAAGTATATGTCAAAGAATAATTATAGCCATTGTAGCATATCATGTAAATGTCAAGAATTACTAGTTGTATGTACCTGTAAAAAAACTCCTATGTACACAAGATAGACATTGTTTGAATGATTACCTGAGCATTCACCTAATCCTGGATAGTCATGCATTGTCCACATTACAATGGCATGTAGTGTAAACTCCCTCTCATGTAAGGGGCGCGAAATGTCATATGCTTTTATCCCCTTCCACAAATCTTCCAACTCGTCAATAAGCGGCTCAAGATACACATCCATGTTCTTAACCTTGCGTTGGCCAGAAATTAAAAGTGCCAACATAATGTGTCCCTTTTTTGTACTCAACCAAGGAGGAATATTATAATTTACCAAGCAAACAAGCCAAATGGACCACGTAGTTGCTCGTACACCAAAGGGGTTCACACCATCTGTTGCAAGACCAAATCTCACATTTCTTGACTCATTGGCAAAGCTTGGATACTCTTTGTTGATGTGTTTCCATGTAGGTGAATCTGAAGGTACCCATATCATCCCATCCATAGAGGTATGGTGTGCATGTCAGTCCATAAGTTGTGCAAGAGATTTACAACGAAATAAACATTGCAATCGTGGAATTACTGGAAAATGTCGTAAAACTTTGCACGGAATGGTTGCCCCTTGCAAATCATCTCTATATCGAGGAGTATCACAAATGGGACATTTCTTGAGTGATTCGTGCCTTCCTCAATATAAATTACAATTTTTTGGACATGCATGATATTGCTTGTAGTCCATCCCAATGTTAGACAACATCTTTCGTGCCTCATCTCTTGTCTCAGACATGACATTCCCTTCTGGGAGAATTTTGTTTTTCAATAGTCTGTACATGACAAAAGAAGTCATTGTAAAAAAAATATCACTCGATGTCCAAATTGTAAATTTTGTTTCAAAGCAAAAATGACAAGTAGAAGAAAAAAAATTTACTCAAATAATGATGTGAGGCTTTGGTCACTCCATCTATATTTGGATTGAAGATTTAATAGAAGTAGAGAAGTCGCCAAACGAGATGTCTTTGCTCCAGGATACAATGCGGTCTTTGATTCTTCTCGCAATTTTCTTTCTTCTTTAAACAAAAGTGCCTCCTCATCTCGTTCATTGTGTCTAGCTGCAATATTGTTCTCGTACATATCATCCAACATGTCTCCCATGACTTCAAATTCATCATTCGTTGGAAGCTCATTTTCATCGTTGGAACTTGTTTGCAAGAAGTAGATCTAGATGAGCTAGATTCAGATGCATTAGTCTCTTGATTAATGCGCTCATCAATTTCCATCATCTCTTTTAAGCCTTGATGTAGATGACGAGGTAATTGCTTTATATGTGGACGTTGTATTGCATTCGTCGTCTACATCGACCATTACGAGGATTATTGTCTCCAATACTAAATGAGGATGAAGAATCCTATATATCAAAATAACAAGAAGTAGGTTGAAACAATGCTTGATAAACATTTCCTCCCAATACTTGATAGATTTAAATGTTGCATATGAATATAAATTACCTCTTAGTTTAAAAAGTATGAACATACCAATGTATCTATTAAATAGATTTGTCTTTTCAATTTGTTAACATTCAATGAACTCAAAGACGAATAATGCTCCTAACATTTAATCTAGACAAATGACGAATAATGCTTCTAACATTTGACATATTTAATGACACAAACCAAATACATTCAAGATGCATGGATTATACATCTCTACATATCAACAAAATTTAAATCTTCACATTTGACTTATTGTCTTTTGCAAACATTTGGGTAGAGGACGGTTGAAACTATACTTGAAGAACAATTCCTCCCCAAACCTGATAGATCTAGTGGCACAGACCTTTACATAAGTGTCCTTTACATTCCTAGTAAAATATCCTTCTTTCCCATTGGTGCGTTCTTCAAAATCACAATTCGTCAATAGAGGGTTGCCAATGGAACTATTTATATATGCATCAATGTTTCCATGCACATCTGGACGTCCATCAATGTATGTACGATTTGCCCTTGAGATGTTGCCTCCTTGCATGTGTTGCTCCTCTAAAGAACAAGCATTTGAATTCAAGCCATATACTTGCATCCTCCATTGGTGACGACACAAAGCATGCCAATCACCCCAATTGTATTAAGGTCCTGCATATGGCATCAATGTCACAACACTATTTAAAGGGACCTCAACACTACTCACTGCAAAAAGGCCCAAACTAGCCTCAGGAAAGTGTTCACTAGGCATGATCATGTACATTCGACCCCAATACGTAAATGGTGTTCCATTTAATGGTAATGGTGATTGGAGTGGCCAACACGAATATCTACTTCTAACAAAAGTTTTTACTAATGGTTGCAAGCTAGGTGGAAGAGGAAGGTCAGACAAAGAACCTAGAATGTTTTTTGACACATCAACACTGCGTAGTAATTTGCAATTATCTTTCAAACTAGCCATAATACATCCAAGATGTGTTCTCTTTTTTAAAGGGCTGGTCAAGTTTTTGGAATCCACATGGAGTACCGTGGAGGACTCATGTGCAACATCTAGGATAGGTGTGGTTGGGTGGTAAGAACGTTCTAGAGATTTGGAGACATGGATTGATTCACAAGGCATTGATGAACTAATTATATCATGCAAGGGGTCATCATCAACAAGAGCGTCATCTAGGGCCAATGATGATCCAAAATCAATATTCATGTGATTTATCCTATCAATAATATTCTCGATCTCTCTTGCAACTCTTTTTCTTGAAACCAACTTATGGTCCTTCTTCTGCAAAAGTTGAAAATGTTAGATGTATCAGTTTCTCTCTCTCTCTCTCTCTCTCTCTCTCTCTCTCTCTCTCTCTCTCTCTCTCTCTCTCTCTCTCTCTCTCTCTCTCTCTCTCTCTCTCTCTCTCTCTCTCTCTCTCTCTCTCTCTCTCTCTCTCTCTCTCTCTCTCTCTCTCTCTCTCTCTTGGACGTGAATGAGTCTATTATGGGTCATTGAATATGAAAATCAAGATTAACTACATCTAATCATTCTATTTGGATTTTTTTCTTTTAGAAACAAGTGAGAGATTAACTTCATCTAATCATTCTATTTGGATTTTTTCTTTTAGAAGCAAGTGAGAGATTAACTTCATCTAAATATTCTATTTGGATTTTTTCTTTTAGAAGCAAGTGAGAGATTAACTTCAAAGTATCGTGGCACTCATCCTATCGCTCAATATATATTGGCCAAACTATACTTGAATTGTCATAAGGGTCAAAGATTAAAGCATTTCCAAAAAACACTTTAAAGAGTTTACCTCTCGTACTCTTGGATTCTCTGTGTGCACTCCATTGGCCCAAATATGATCGTTGACAATCCTCCTTGTCCGAATCCTAAGGCCTTTGCATTGTGTGCATGTACATGGTATCCTCTCATCATATTCTGGTTGAAATTGGTCCAATAATCCAATTGCAAATTGCACAAATTCTTTCAGTGTCATTCAAGTGAAAATTGACAAATTCTAATATGTGACGAATTGTAACATGTGACAAAAATTGACAAAATAGTCTTTGTACATTTCGTACATTTTCAACCTTCATTTGTGATGGAGTGGTGTCTTGGCTTTCCAAAGAGCAATATACTATATCCAAAGAGCAAATTGGATTACATCACTATTACAAATAAAAAAATTATGACATAAATCAATATACATACATGTGGTGGATCAATAGGCAGTCTACGTCGACTAATGGAAGAGCTTGAAGATGAACCAGTCAATAGTTGTTCATTGTACTTTAGTCTTGATTGCTCCTTTTTTCTGTGATAGAGCTCAATTCTTTTTTCTTTCTCTAAATCGCGTGGAGGTACGACAATTTTCCTAAAATTCATAATTCCAATCAAATGTCATTTTAAGAATAAATTGTGAAGAATTGCCAAAAATTGGCAAATCTAGCTTGATCAAAAACCATGTAGAATAGTGCAAATTGTGTACACAAGTGGGTCCCACACATGTGAGGCCATGATGCCACATGGGAAACCCATCCTAATGTAGGTTAGGTCAAGTCAAGAGAGTTGGTCATGTCTATTTGGTGGTCATCCCTACTTTATAGGACCTACACCTAAGTTTAAGGTGAAAATTTGACCAACTAGCTACCTACCAAGCATAACTCTAGGAAATAGACTAGGGTTTCATTTTAGGTCAATGAGAGTGAGTTAACTTCCTTATTACATGCTGGAAATCCACCTAACTTCAAGAAGGAAGTCGAATTTGCTATGTATTCCCTCTCTCCATAGTGAGAAGATAGAAAATTTTTGGAGCTCATTGGCAATCTCAAGCTAGTTCACTATGTACATTGAGTTTTTGTGATCCAAATGAGACCAAATCAATTTCTACTTGTTTCTCAGGTTGAAGGCCGTATACAGCCTGTATTACACACGTGTGGGCTTGGATTTCAATGTTTATCAATGCTTTTGATTGTTAGTGCTTGTTGTTTGTCAAATTGCCAATCTAGATCAACTTTTTTGTGTCTAGTTTTTTGATAGATTGTTAAGCAAGCATCCAATCACTCTTGTGGATCTTTTGTAGATCCATTTATGGTCCTAAAGTACAGTACTTTCACATGGTATCAGAGCCAAGTACAAGAGCATAAGCCATTGATCTAATGCAAATCCATTTTTAGCAAGTTTTGGTGCTAAAAGCTAGTATTGAGAGGGCAAGCTAGAATCTTGATTTTGGTGAGGAGATTTGATCCCAAACTTGGTAGGGGTTCAAATCCGTACTGTCCACATGTGTGGGCACCTCTGAACCTGCATTTAATGCATGGTATTCATTTGATCCAAAAAAATTCAATTTGTGAGCTGTTGGTGTAATTTTTGGTGGAGATCCTAGGATAATCTACCAAGATCATTTGCCATTGATTAGATTTGAATTTGTTTCATGGAATCTAATCAATCTAGGCTGAGTTCAAGTCCTATTAAGGTTAAAAACAGGTCTTGAAAGTACACCAAGAAGGAAAAAGAGATCAAGTCATTTTTTTGTCCAAAAATAGCCAAATTTGGCAAGATTTGATTGTAAGTAGATTTCACATCATCTTATCTTCATTCCAACTTTGTGAGGGAGTGCTAGAACTGAGATTATAAGTCCATTTGTTGGATTAGAAATCTAATTTGAGTGAAAAACTACAAGAGAGAGACCTTAGTGAGGTTCTAGAGACAATCAAATCCATTTCTTGGCAAGATTTGTTTGAAAGTAGTTTTCACTTCATCTTATCTTCATTCCAGCTTTGTGAGGGAGTGATAGAACTGTGATTATAAGTCCATTTGTTGGATTAGAAATCAAATTTGAGTGAAACACTGCAAGTGTGAGACCTTTGTGAGTTTCAAGTCAATCAAATCTATTTCTTGTTTGTAGAAGTCACTAGTAAGATGGGATCTGCTGGAGCATACCTTCTAGAAGCTAGTGAGAGGTTGAATTCTACAAATTATGCTATTTGGAAGGTTAGAATGGAGTCACTCTTAGTGCTCCAAGACCTTTATGAGTTCTTGATTGAAGATGAAGATGAACCTCTAGGTGCACAAGAGTTAGCTAGATACAAGAAGAGATCTAGGCTTGCACTTCATTGTGTGAAGATGAATGTGAGCAATGATTTGTTGAGAGAAGTATCAGCTTGTACTAATGCTAAAGAGGCTTGGGAGTCTTTAAAATCAATCTATGAGTCTAGCAACACTTCTAGAGTTCTTATGCTTAGAAATCAAATTTTGCAAAGCATGAGAAGAAGTGAGGAGAGTGCACATGATTATGTACTCAGAATCAAGTCTCTAAATAGGGAGTTGGCTTCCATTGGAGAGAAGATTCATGATGGAGAGCTTGTACAAATTGTCCTTAATGGTCTAGGAGATGACTTTGCAAATTTGGTCCAAAGTTTTGCCATCCAAGACACTTTGCCAACTATAGAAAAACTTCACAGTGTATTAGTGGCTGAAGAGTGTAGGATGCTCCATGCAAAATCTAGGATGAGTTCCTTGTTTTTGCAGGATGCTGATGAGAAAGCCAATTTCTCAGTCAAGGGCAAAAAGAAGACCAATGGAAAGAAGAACATCCAAAGGAGGCCAAAGAAGAGGATGATGCATCAAGCTCAAAGGACAAGTCAAAGCAAAAATGCTTCTTTTGTGGAAGGAAGGGGCATTATGCATCTGAATGCTACAAGAGGCTAAGAGCACAAGTGGAGGAGGACAAACAAGGAAACCTTGCAAAGGAGGAGGAGGAGGATGAAGTAGATGTATTCTTGATGGCATCTACATTCTTACCAACAAGCAATAGCAATTCAAGAGACAATTGGTGGATCGACAGTGGGGCTAGCTCCCACATGTCTTGTGAAAAGGACTTTTTCTCAACTTTACACTCTTTCAATGATGCTAAAAAGTTTGTCTTTACTACAAATGATGAAGAGTGTAGGATAGATGGTGTTGGCACCATCTCTTTGTATCTAGAATCCTCAAAATGCATGGATCTAGAAAATGTCCTTTATGTACCATCAATCACCAAGAATATGCTTAGTGTTGGTCTACTCTTAGAAAGTGGTCTGGATGTCCACTTTAAGCATGGTGTTTGCTTCATCTTGAAGAATGATGTTTGCATTGCAAAGGGATTTAAACATGGAAGATTGTTTAAGTTGGAAGCTAGTGTTGCTTTTGAAAGAATGAGCTTGGCAAAGGAGGAGATCACTCAAGAGGAGATCTTGGCAAAGTGTGATCTTGCTTGCATTGAGGAGGAGCATCAAAAGGAGGAAGATCTTGAGGATCAGCCTCAAAGCATGAGAGTTCCAAGGGAGTCCTCAATGACAATGTCCGAGTCATCAAATTGCATGCAAATTGTCCATTCAAATGTGCATCTTGCAAGGGTGGTGAGCATTGGAGAGTCTACTATCTTTGAATACTTTTTGGAAAGTATTAGTAGACATGAGGTGACTTGTTTCTTACCTTTAAGATTCATGGTGTTTATTACTTTGTATGACAAGACAATGAAATGGGATGCTTTGAAATCTACATTTGTTGTTGATAAAGCAATTTCATTGGATAACTATTTTTGTAATAGTTTGAATAGTGTCATAAAAGATGAAACATCATTTGTATTGGAAATCTTTGGGTCCACATGCTTTGAGCATGATCATTCCAATGTAAGGACCAAAGATTATCCTATTTCAATGATAGGAATAATGGTAGTGTTTTGCTCTTCAAGTAGAGATTGTAGAATCTACTTGTTTTCAACCAAAGAATTTGTCAATGGTGGAAATGTGATCTTTCAAGAGTGGAAGATTTGTAAACTTGAAGAAGCACCTTTGGATCAACACATTATTCAATTCATTGATGTTTTGGAGTCAAGTCAAGTGGAGGAGCAAGCTCAAGACCCGAGGACTCCAAGAAGAACCTTGAGTATCAAGATGGAGCCATCTAGGCTCAATCATATGGATCAAACAAGACAAGTTGTCTTTGGCAACATTATTTATGCACTTAATATTTTCATTGATGTATCTTCAAGTGCACAAAATGCCTTGGAATCCATGGCTTGGCATGATGTTTAGTTTTGAAGTGTGCTACATGTATATAGACACATTTATGGAACATCTTGTAAGGGATCCTCTAAGAGGTGGTGAAAGATCCTTCATGGACATCATTCTCTATTGGAGTCTCAAAAGTTCCTTCTTTGTAGCTGGATTTTTTTAGACACTTCTAAAAGCATTCATTGATCTATCAAGAGAGTTGTAAATAGATCAAGCTAAATTTGAGGAGGAGTGTGAAGAATTGCCAAAAATTGGCAAATCTAGCTTGATCAAAAACCATGTAGAATAGTGTAAATTGTGTACACAAGTGGGTCCCACACATGTGAGGCCATGATGCCACATGGGAAACCCATCCTAATGTAGGTTAGGTCAAGTCAAGAGAGTTGGTCATGTCTATTTGGTGGTCATCCCTACTTTATAGGACCTACACCTAAGTTTAAGGTGAAAATTTGACCAACTAGCTACCTACCAAGCATAACTCTAGGAAATAGACTAGGGTTTCATTTTAGGTCAAGGAGAGTGAGTTAACTTCCTTATTACATGCTGGAAATCCACCTAACTTCAAGAAGGAAGTCTAATTTGCTATGTATTCCCTCTCTCCATAGTGAGAAAATAGAAAATTTTTGGAGCTCATTGGCAATCTCAAGCTAGTTCACTATGTACATTGAGTTTTTGTGATCCAAATGAGACCAAATCAATTTCTACTTGTTTCTCAGGTTGAAGGCCGTATACAGCCTGTATTACACACGTGTGGGCTCGGATTTCAATGTTTATCAATGCTTTTGATTGTTAGTGCTTGTTGTTTGTCAAATTGCCAATCTAGATCAACTTTTTTGTGTCTAGTTTTTTGATAGATTGTTAAGCAAGCATCCAATCACTCTTGTGGATCTTTTGTAGATCCATTTATGGTCCTAAAGTACAGTACTTTCACATAAATTTGCAAGAAAAATTATACACTCATATTCGAATAACAAATAAAGTGCAATTGATGTCAATATTAATAACAATATATACATGTTGTTGCGATCATGAGATGAATCGCTATCTGATGATGATGACATCGTCGATGACATATACACACTGTAGCCAGCTACTCTATACCACATCATAAGTAATCATTATGAGACCGTATGTTCTGAACAAATATAATAAAATTTGTTAAAAACATGCCAACATCTAATCCATGTATATTCTACTTATGCTTAATGTAAATCTAATATTCTAGTAACATTGCTATCAAGAAAATTGCTTGGGTGGGGCAACACATGATGAGCAATCGAAATGAGGTTCATACTGACAAATGTTAGACATCAGTAGATAGTGCATGCAGGCCTATCTCAACTAATTTAAAGACCACATAGCAGTCAATGTTCAAAGCTCTCAGTTTAAACTCTTGTCTAAGATGAGTGATGATCTCACTCAATCTTTCTTTCAAGATGGAATGATCAAAATCAAACAATCAGTCATATACTCAATTGATTCATTGCCCACTCAATCACTCATTTGATTAATTAATACTTGGCTCGAGTTAGTTAAAGGTAAATCTCTTTGGATTGGCCTAGTGTGCCATGATATCTCATGACGAGCAATATGCATTCGCCCTTTCTATCTATGGTTGCTTTGTATGCAAGAAATCATATACTAGATAATACACCATTGATCAACAACTTTATTACAATGCTAAATGATATTTCAACTAATTACTATGATTTCATATAAGGTTATATATATAGGTCACACACCAACAATTGAAAAGATTTATCATATAGGTCACATATCACTAAGGTCCTCAATATAACATAAATGCCTTTGATCATGAATCTAAATGACCCCATGCAACCATTTAAGAGGCTACATGACAAAAGCAAAAAAAAATTATTTGACCATGTAATTATGTCATCAAACTATATTAAATCTATGACACCTAGATTATTAATAAACTAAATGTTTTATGACATCACCGATTTGACATAATATTATGTCATAAAATCTTAAAAAACTTGTCAAATTACTTGTTTAATAATAATATGTACTATTTTTTATCTCATGATTTTGTCTTGTATGTCAAATCTCAAGAAAAATAAAATTTATAACAATATAAAACTAGTTTTAACAATTAAACACTACCATAATGATCTTTGAATTGATTTTTTTACATTCCATCATATTAAAAAATATATTTTATGTAAAATCCTACAATAAAGTATTCTCATAAAATCTAAAAAAGATTATGAGAATATCGAATGACATTTGAAGCATGCAAGCCCATGTGGGAGACCCTCTCACGTGCCAAGAGAGGAAAAAAAAAATGCGTGGATATCGTGTGGATAACTTCTGCGTGGATAATCCACGCGAAACTTGAATGCCAATAAAATAGCATTTCCACGAGCATTCTTGCTCCTCTTCTTTTGCTTTCAAGTTTTATAGGTTTTCTAATCTAGTGTTTAGTGCTCTTGCTTGCTATTGCTCTTCTAAGCTCTATAGATCTTGCTTGCTTGCTTTTGGTTGCTCTTCATTGCTAGTGATCTTGCTCTTGCTTTTGCTTGCTCTATTGATCTTGTTTGTTCTTGCTTACTATTAATCTATTGCTTTCTATTCATTGCTTACTCTTCTAATCTAAAAGTTTTCAATACTCTTTCACTCCCATTTTTCACTACTTTCTAACTTTTAAAGTTTTTCTTTGATACAATGTCTTCAAGTGGTAGGTCAAGTGGAAGGTCAAGTGGGAGACCATCTAGGAGAAGAGCTCGTGAGGAGCCCGAGAATATAATCAAGAGTGGTTTGAGAATCTATCTCCTCAACAAAGAGATAGAATAAAAAATCTTGTATTATCTTCTTCGGGTGAATCATCCGAGAGAAGAGCTTCCGAAGGTGCGCCTTCCCAAGAATCGTGTAGTGTGTATTATGATCTTAATCCATGTGGTGGAGTTATAAAAATTACGCGTGGCAATGTAGTTCATGCTCATTTGCGTGATTTAGTTGCTTTATATTTTGGTAAAGATTACGTGATCGATTGGTCCTCCCAATCACTTGCAGACAAAAATAAAATAATAGAGACTTTGTATTCTGAATTCCCTCAATCCAATGCTTTTAGTAGGACTTGGGCCTTGAATACAATGTGCCTTTGGATTCGAAACAAAAGGCAATTGATGAGAAGAGCCGTGAGGAATCCCACGAAGCCTGGATGGTGCTCCAAAAGGGATTGGAGGAAGGTGAAAGGGGAATTATTGCAAAACAGTCCCCAAAAGTATGAACAACAATGTAGGGCCGCCGTCAAGAAGCTCTTAAAACATGGCCAAAGTCACTTGGGATCGTGAAGAAGGGGCAATCTAGAGGCCCAATTTGTAAGTGCAATATTTTTTAATATGATTCTATTTTTGTAGTGAGATTGTTAATGTTTTTTAATTGCTAAATTATATTGTATTGCTAAACTATGTTTTTTTGTTGAATGTAGCTTAGTGATTTTGGAAGACACATGACCGCCGCGGAGTACAAGCAAGGTTACGATCATGGATATGCCGACCTTAAGGCTTTTATGGAATCCCATGGATTGTTTCCAATTGTAAACTCTTAACCTTTATTGTTTTATGA
Source organism: Diphasiastrum complanatum (assembly GCA_029204225.1). Taxonomy (NCBI): domain Eukaryota; kingdom Viridiplantae; phylum Streptophyta; class Lycopodiopsida; order Lycopodiales; family Lycopodiaceae; genus Diphasiastrum; species Diphasiastrum complanatum. The sequence continues at coordinate 13,925,487 of CM055107.1, read as the reverse complement.
TTGTTTACTTTGTGGTTTACAGGTAAGTTTAATCTCAATTTAATTAAATCTTTGATTCTATTTTGTAGAGAGGCTCTACAACTTCAAGTGCGTGATGTGGATGAAAATGTGAAAAATGTGGAAGAGAACGTGGAAGATTTTTACTATGGCCTGGATTATTCACGCAAAATTATAATTCCTATTTTCGGCTCCAGGTTCGGAGGTTTGCCCGGCTGCCGGTAGTCGGACTTGGCATGGATAATCCACGCATTTTGAATTTCACGACATCCGATCGATCTGTTGTCAAAAATGACATTTGCGTGGAACATCCACGCATGGATAATCACGCGCTTGTATCCACGCGTATATCCACGCCAATCTACAACTATATCCACGCGAATTTTTATTTGTCCGCGCGTCCTCCTATGTATTGTGCGTGGATATTTGCTATATGTGTTCTTGTGGGTGTGGCAGAAAGAAGAAACTAAACGCTAATCGAAGGAGCCAGATGCATGATGGCACAGGCTCAATTGCCAAGTCAATTCTGGGCTGAGGCAATAGCTGCAGCTATACACAGGAAGCAGAGGATCAACCCCACAAAAAACAAACGTTCGAGCAGCGATGAAACGAACCTTGAAGGTCAACAAGACAAAAAAGACCTCCAGACCGCTACTTTGACAATCTTCAATAGAGCAAAGACATGCAGTTCGAATACTGCAGCTTCACAGAAGAGCCAGCAACATACCAAGAAGCTATCCAGAGTCCAGAGGGAGAATTCTGGAAGCAGGCAATGTCAGAGAAAATTGAGTCGATGAGGCAAAACGAGGCGTGGACATTAGCGCCACTGCCTGAAAACAGAAAGATAGTCGACTGCAAGTGGGTGTATAAGAAAAAGATGAAATCAGATGGCACCATTGGCCGCTACAAAGTCAGGCTTGTCGCGAAGGGCTACAAGTAGAGATATGATGTCAATTATTTCGACACATATACGCCCATGGTCAAGATGATAAGTGTGAAATTTCAGAGAAATAAAGACCAAGAATGGATCTACATCAGATCCTCAAGAGGTTTTGGAAGCTAGATTACATGATCTACTAATCAACCAATGATTAGATCTAGAATTAGATCAATTCCCCATCAAAAATCTAGCAAGAACAACAAGCAAATGATTAAACTTGAGACCTACTGCCTTCACACGTGTGAAGAACAGTACCTGTACGGAATTACAGCAGAGAGTGAAGTACACAAGTGTTAGAAAGCAATAGAACCATAAAATCACAACACAAATATGAGAATACTCAAGATATGCCTCCAAAACCAAGATCTTGCCTCATTGATTTCTCAAAGTGGATCCATCATGGATTAAATACAAAAATCATCATACTCTCTCTCTAAGACACTTCCAGCACGTGTGAGACAGGTCATAGTGCTTATCCATATCCACTTTGGCTAAGATTCCATTAATTTGCCACATCATCATTGGTGGCTAGTGTTGACCTTCTAGATTCCTACAAATTAGGAGATAGGTCCTACAATCTAGGAGATTTGACTTTTGACATGTATGAAATCTATATACAATGGATCTGAACTTTCTATATGATATTTCACACGTGGGAGACCACTCCTACCCATGTGATATAGCATTTTCTACCACTAGAATGGTGCCAAGTGTCATAATACTACTAAACTAGTTTTTGGCCAATTTAGCCACTAGTTTCCAATTTAAATGATATGTACAACATTTATGATCTATCTAAATGACTTAGGCATAGATTTCACACGTGGGAACAGGCTCCACACATGTCTAATGATGATAGGTACAAGTCATTATGGTATTTACAAGATTTAACCAAGTTAGCTTTTGCCAATTTTAACAATAAGCATAAGGCTACTCCTGGCATAGGCCACACAGTACAATCTGGAAATTCACCAGATTGACGTGAAAATAGCCTTTCTCCATGGAGATCTAGATGAGGAAATCTTCATGAAGCAACCTGAAGGCTATGAAGACCCCGACAACATATAATATGTCTGTCGATTGAAGAGATGCATCTATGGTCTAAAACAGGCATCACGAGCCTGGTGTGAAGGATTTCAGATCATTCAAGATCCAATCCATGTCCCTAATCTTTGGTTACAATAAGGAGCAAACCAACAATCCTGCCAATGCAGAAAAATCAGCATCTACATACAAAATGAGATGCAAATTCTAAGAGATATTGATCAAACATGAACCAAAACATAAAATATGTTTGTTGTCCGTACAATTACAGTACCCTACTGTATTTCACAAGTGTGGAACCGAAAATAGCAATAAATGAGCATTCTACACACAAGATTGCAAGATACCACCAAGATAGTGCACCAATGAGTAGTAGAACCCAAAGAAAACCATGTATAATGATGAAATGAGAGAGAGAAGAGAGAAGATGTGTCTCTCCATGAGTTACATCCTCTTATAGAGTTTCCAGACCCTATTTGTCCACTTGGCTTTCTCTCCAAAATGTAAACCCTACTATTTTTGGGTCTAGATTCAATGTACCCAAAGTTCAAATTTGAATCTCTCTCAAACTCGACTACCAACATTCCCACACTTTCAAAAAGTGTTTATTGAATGTATTTTAAACTAATATAACTTCAAAAAGTTTATCTCTAAGTCTAAAATGAGTTTTGGCCTCTTATTGACAATTTACCAAAATGTGACTAAACTAGACTAAACTAGCTGAAATCTCTCACACTCCCTCTTCAACTAGTTTTGGCATAGTTTTGACCATATAACTTTGATCCAACTTTAGAATGATCTCCATACTAAGTATAGATCTCCTTTCTAAGGTTCTAAAGTATCTTTCATAATTGATATAGAGAATAGTGTCCAAATTGGATGCTTCACTATCTCTTACATTAATTTTACACATCAAGATATAACTAGAACATGAAGAACCAAATAGAATGTGAATGAAATGATTCCTCCGTGTTTCAAACTTTGAACTCTCTAGAAAATTACAGCAACCAAACAATAAATGTGAGTGATGACCATTTGCTTGCTTGTCTCCTCCAACTTTGTCCTTTCTTGATATGTCTCCACCATAAAACTCCATGAATGAGCCTCCATCTCCATCTTGCCACAAGATATCATCAAACCTTGATTACTTGGCCATGAATGAGTGACATAATAAAACTCCAATAGCTTCATTTCCATCAGCAAAACCAGCCAAGAATGCTAGTACAACTCCAACAACAAGATATTGCAAGACAATGTAGCTAGTTTGTCCATATCTTGACAATTTGCACACATCCACATGAAATAGCTCAAACAGGAGATAGAACAAGTAAAGTAAACTTGAACAACACTTCCTTGCTGCTCCTTTGACCTTACTTAAGTCTTCAATAAACTAAAAAAATAGATCCATAACATCTTTGCCAAATAACTTTCCTTTGATGCTCTTGGCTAGCTCCAAATTGCCACCTTTCCTTTTGTGTCGTTGAAGCCCTTTGAGACCGACCTCTTGATCTTCCTCTTGACCATCAAAGTCATTGAACAAACTTTGTATTCTAGATCCATTACTTGCTTTTCCAGTGTGAAAACCATGAGAACCAATATCCACTTGCATAGCATCATCTATACAAGAAAATTCTCCAAACATGTGAGTAAATCAAAGTGAGGCGCTTCCACTTGCTTACCTTTCTCTTGATCATCAAAGATATCAAATATATGAATATCTTCAGACCTGAACCTCTAGAAATACTCCCTCTCAAACATATGATCTAGATCCAACAAGATATCATTAATGCTTGATCTCAAATTTCCACAAAGGTTAGTGAAAACAATGTCACCAATGTCATCATCATAAATCAAAAGATAGATTCCAAAATTTGCATCCAACATGAAGTAGAGTAGGTGAATATGAGTATCAAACCTTATAAATCCAGCCTTCTTGAGTCCATAACAAACCTCAATAAGCTAACCAATGAGATCTCCCTTGCCTTGAAGAAATTGCCTCTCAATTTGCTCCATGTAGTCTTCTCCAACCAACCTTTTGACATCTTGATCATGAGTGATCAATTCATAATCATAGAATCCTTTGAGTTGATGAAGAGATGTGAGATCCATGCCTTGGATCTTCCCAAGAACCAATCTTCCATTGCTCTTTCCTTCATAAGGCTCCCTCTTAATGATTTCATCATAAGAAGTAGAAATCTCAAAAACATTAGAAGCCATGAAAAAAATGATTAGTACCTTCAACATAAGGATGATTGAAGTACTCTCTTTTTTCAAACAAGAACTTCTACTCAATGTTTAGGTAATGACTCACATTATAATGATTCTTCCTCACTATCATTCACAATGACATCATTCAAAGTACATCCTACTTTGAACTCTTCACATACTTCTCTTCTTCTTGACTTGTGACTATCTCCCTCACCAAGTCTCTTGATAGAACCATTTGATCTACTCTCTTTATGAAGACATGTGACTCCACTTGCTGGAAAAATGACTTTCTTGGAATCATAACAAAAGAATGTAGAAGAACCACCTCCTTCATGCATGCACCTAGCAACAGCTTTTGACATATGATCAAAGAAATCATTAACAACAATCTTTTCCAAGGAAGAACCTTCACCTCCATTGATGAAGTTAGCTCTTTCCTTACCTTTTGCATGCTTGCACTTGCCATGAAGAAACATTGAAACACCATCATTATCCTCAAGATTAGCCAAGTTAGCACAAAGATGAACATCTCCAAGAAGCATATTGACCTAGATCTAGCATAAGGAAGCTTTTTAGACTTTGCATAAGATCCACCAATCTTATTGATGCTAAAAGGTAACTTTGGAAAGTTGAGACCAATCTCATTTTCCATTCCATCCTTTTTGTTAGCCATAACAAAAGCATCAAGCTTGAAAAGTCTACCTTGTCTATTGACCCTAGCAACTAAGAATTTTTCCTTTGTAATGAAACAAGCATCACCACCAAACTTTACCATGTATCCTTTCTCTATCATTTGACCAACACTTAGAAAATTCTTTGAAAGTGAAGGAATGTAAAGAACACCATCAAGTTTTGCTTTCCTATTAGTAGAGAGACAAATAGGAATTGAATCAATACCTTCAATCACACACTCACCACCATTGGCCATGTGAATTGTTTTCTTGACTCCATCATAAGTGACCAAAGAAGTAAAGAACTCCTTGTAACTAGTCATGTGTGAACTAGCTCCACTATCAATCCACCATGAATTTTTGTCACCTTCACTTGATATTGGACTTGAAGAACACATCAAAATAGAATCACCACCACCTAGATCCTCATCATTAGTAGTAAAGTTGATTTGCTTGCTACCTTCATCTCTTTGCTTCTTCAAACATTCATTTGCAAAATGCCCTTTGATTCCACAATAAAAGCATTCCAACTTAGATTTATCTTTCTTTTTGCCAAAAGAGGAAGTCTCACCTTGATCTTACCCTCTAGACCACTTGCCTTTGCCTTTGCCCTTGAACTGGCCTTTGATGAACATAGCCTCCTCTTCATATTGAGATGTCGATGTAGATCCACCTCCTCTTGATTGAAGTCTATACTCCTCATTCACCAAGATCTCTTGCAAATCCACATTACTTGGAAAAGTCTTTTGAATAGCAAAACTTTGAACAAGATTAGCATGATCATCCAACAAGCCATTAAGTATAACTTGAACAAGTTCTACCTCCTTAATGCTTTCATCAATACATGCTAACTCATCATTGAATGCTTTAACCCTCAAAACAAAAGCATGAGTACTCTCTTATTTCTTTTGCAAACTTTGAAAGATTTGCCTCCTAAGAGTAAGCACTCTTGATATAGACTTGGATTCATAAATCTTCTTCAAAGCTTCCCAAGCCTCCAAAGATGATGTGCACTTACCAACTTCCTCGAGAAGTTCATTGGTAACATTTATCTTAATCATGTGTAGAGCTCTTTTAGCTCTCTTGTCATACCTCATTTGATCTTGAGGTGATTGAGGCCTCTCCTCCAGGTGGATTTTTCTTCCTCTAACAGGTTGAAAAACCAATCCTAAGCCACTGCCGATAAGGACATGGGGAACAACATCAGCTTCTCCGCAGGTGTCCGTTCATCGTAGATTTCACAAGCTTGCTCGTAGATCTGGAGGAATCGGATGGGATCTGACGATCCGTCATATTTTGGTATTTCCATCCATGGTGCTCTCCGGACTGCTTACAAGGGAGCGATAGGTACGTGTTGGCCCATTGGATCCATTGGTGCTGGTTCCGGTTCTGCCTCCTGTTGCACAACTGCTAATCTGGGAAGGTGTGGTGCTTGATTTGCTATCCTTCGTGCTATTGATCGTCTCGATCTCAGATTCATCCGATGGTGAGTTCCAAAGTAATTGGATCTTGCTTATATAGTAGAATGTAGTCTGGATCTCTAAGGATCTTATCAATCTGATCGGCCGAAAGTGAATTTTAGGCCCTTTACGGTGTTTTTCCTTGATAGCGTTTTACTCCTTGCACTGATTGACTTGAGATTTTGATAGTAGCTGGATCTGATGCAGATCTTTCCACTGATCTAGTCTGCGAGGGTCTCTTGTGTGAGGGTTGGCTGTGCAAGGGTTCTTTAGCTATTTTTGCAGGTAAAAAACTTGATATCTTTCAAATCTCTGGGAAGTAACCCTTGCAAGGCTCACAGTAGCTGGATCTGGGTCAGATCTCACTATAGAATTCTCTTACGAGGGTTAACTCTCGCAAGAAGTGAAAATTTCACTGTCGGCGAGGGTTCAACACCACTTTTTTGGCTTGATCTTCACCAGATTTCACTCTAACTCTCGCAGGCTTCATCACTGATGTAAATTGACATTGTGAATCGATTGAGAGGGTCTACGAGAGTTCTTACTAGAAGGATTTGCTAGATCTTCACTTTTTAGTGATTTTTTTGCACTTAAATCCAATTTTCTGCTCACTGGAATCAAACTAACTCTCGCAAGCTCTTCTGTGTCCTGGTCTCACTGAGATGGCACTTTAGAATCCTCCGCGAGAGTTATTGACCTCGGGAACTAAAAATTTTGCTGTCTGCGAGGGTTCAATGGTACTTTCCCGTCTTTTTTTCACTGAGAACTCTCGCACAAGCACTTAGACATCAAACTAACTCTCACAAGCTTCTTTGTGTCCTGGTCTCACTGAGATGGAACTTCATAGGGCTCTGTCAGAGTTCTTATGAAGATTTGAATTTTTTGGGATTTTTTCAAGGGTTTTTTGAATTTTTTATGATTTTTCTCTGGTTTCACAATCTGCTTGGAACTAACTCTCGCAGGCTTCTATGCAGGTCTGGGACAGTACCCTGGAGCTGCTGCCAGTCATGCAAGGGTTAATTCTCACTGATTCTGGAGATATAAAAATCTGATGAGATTTTAGGCTCTTTTCCCTCCAAAATGCAGATTGGTGTATTTCTTTTTTGGGTTTTTTGGCTGGTTGGTTTGGGTTTCAAGCCTTAGAGGCTGTTCAGGGCCTCCTCTAACCTCTCACACCTCCTCTGCTACTTGTGAATAGTCCAAACACAAAAAAATACAGAAAACTAACTCTAAACACCCAAAAATCTACCTAAAACTACTCTAAAAAGCAAGAAAATAGCTAAAATGCAGCTAAACTAGTTAGTGGAAACTATCCCCAACAACGGCGCCACTGTAGGGTCGAAGATCTTGCGTAGTATAGCCCTCCTGCCTGTCAACAAGGGTTAGATCACTGGATAGGTACCTAACTATGCATAGATGTTTTTTTTAGTTAGTTTCCTACTTTCTCCCTTAACTCTGCTCACCACTAACACTACTCTCCCTTAACTCTACTTTTCTACACTAACATTCATCATGATTGTAGGTGAAAGGAAGGGGATGATTAGAAAATATGGAGGGAAAAAAAGATAGAAGAGAGAGATAGAGGGAGGGTGGAGGTTAGCTCAAATGCACATTGTACTTGCTAAAGGAGAAAGATAAACTATTGAAACCAAAAAGCATGAAGTTGAAAGCTATAGAAAACAACAAGAGCAATAGCAAGCATTGAATTGCAAATGAGGATGCTTCTCTTCCAAAATTGGTAGAGTTTCCTCCTTCTCATTAAGCATGAAAATAGTGTACAAATGGTGCCTTTTTATAAAATGGGGAAGGCCCTTGCCTCTCAATCCTATTGGCTAATATTTACAATGATCCTATTCATTCATCTTGGACCCAACTTGATCCAAGGGTCCACAAAAAGTACATTGGAAATCACAAGATTCATGTGAGTCCCAATTTGGACCCAACTCTAAAAAATAATCTCTAAGTTTAAAAATGACTTTGGGCCTCTAGTTTTATTTTGATTCCAAGGCCCAAGTCAAGTTTATTTTATTTACAACTTTACTTGCGTGCTCATTGGGCCATGGGCTTACGTGCACAGGATGCCATGCCCTTGCAACACATTTCATTGAATGATTTTATTTATTTACACTTTGTTGGGAATACCCCCAACTCTTTGTTGCAGGTCTTGCTTTGCCACCTCTCATTTCCTTGTTGTAATAGCTGGTCCACCAACCAAAGAAGATGGTATGAGGCCTCAGCATGCCATTTCAAGGATTCCTGGGCTCCCTCGGATAAAGTATCATAGGTTGCAAGGGTGGGAAATTTAGTGGGTAGATGATGGTAGGTTGGGAAACAAAATTGAGAAACAGTGGAGTGAATGGGTAATGGAATGGTTAGTTTTGTTTTTACAATAGTAGTGGAGATGGTAGGAATGGTAATAGGGGTGAGAGAGATGGTGATGGAGGTGGTGGTATCAACAGTGGTGGTGGTAGTAAATGTAGGAACGGGGGTTAGTGATGTGACTTGTGCAACTTCGTCGGGAACTGTCTCCACCTCCTCCTTCACAATGTCACCTTCATCGAAGTAGTCAAGAGCATCTACATCGATGCAGTCGTCTTGCTTCAGAGAAGAGAGGTCTTCTACTTTTTCCTTGGCCTTCGGGCTTTCCTAAACTTCTACTACCACCTGTGCCGCTTGATCTTCTATTGCCTCTTGATTGGGATCAACTGCAAGTGAATCTTCTACAAGTGTAGTTGCAGGTAGCTCCCTTTCCCCCTCCCCTAAATTTGTTGCCCGTGGTTGCGGTTGGATTGCCATTACATTTTCAATTCCTTGTCGAATGCATGGAGGTGATGTCATAACTTGAACGGACCCAGTTGGTGATTGGGTATGATCCATTGTTAAAGACTTCTATGACCTTATAAGGTCCCATCCATCTTGTATGCAATTTTCCTGGAAACAACATGTGTCTGTTGTCATACAGAAGCACATAGTCTCCACATTTAATTTTGGTTTTTAAAAAATTGATCAAAATTTTATTTTATTTTATTTTGGACCCGTTCAATTTCTATTAATGCTAAATGATGATCCTCCTCTGAATGTGTTAGAGCTATCATTCGCTCTTGGAGGCTATCATTCTCATCCATCCGTTCCTCATTATCAATGCGGAAGGAACTTTGAACTCTATAGGTAATATCAGGTGCATTCCATATACGAGGTAATATGGAGTCTGCCTGGTTGTAATTTTCTCTGCAGTTCAATTTGCCCATAAAATTGATGGTACTTTTGGTCCCAATCGAAAGAATGTGTTTCTATTATTTCATTCAAAATTTTGCACAAGATTCCATTGGCTCGCTCAGTAAGTCCATTTGCTTTAGGATTATACGGAGTGGTTTGACAATGTGTAATGGAAAAATGTGATAACATAGCTTCAATAGTTTGGTTAAAAAAATGGGTTCCCCTATCACTAACAAGTTCTAAGGGACATCCATAACGAGTGATGATTTTTTAAACAAGAACTTTGCCACTGGTTTGGCATCGTTTTTAACTGTAGCTTCGGCCTCTACCATTTTGGTAGCATAGTCCGTTGCAACAAGAATGTAACGTCAGCGAGTTTTACAAGTGGTTGGTTTGATAGGCCCTACAAAATCTATTCCCCACTTCTCAAAAGGTGCTAAGGGAATGATACGTGTAAGTGGTTAGTGTGTCGCGAAGTTGGGTTTCTCCATCCTCTGACATGCGTCACATTTTTTAATGAAAAGTTTAACATCTCTATAAAGTGTAGGCCACCAGTACTTAGCATTTAAAATTTTTCTGGCAATAATTTTAAGAGCATAATGGCCCCCCGAATCTTCTTCATGTAGTGTACTTATTACAGTAGTGATTTTGGTGGGTTCTAAACAACAATGAAGGTTATTGTCAGCTCCTAATTTATATAGTACCTTATCTATAATCGTGTAGGGTCCTACTTTTGCACCAAAAACTATCTTTTGTTGTTTATTAAAATGATCAGGCTAAGAAATTAATGATGTCTGTATGAATAGATGATTCTGCTTGAATGCGCATTATGTGCTCATCTGGAAATTCATCTGATATTGGTTCAAATTGATTCTTAGTTTTAAGCCGTATTATATAGTCGACATTTTGGTGGTCCTTTGCCCTCCTTAACTCTAATTTATCTAATAATAAAACCCATCGAGCTATCCTTCTTGAAAGGTCGGGTTTATTTACTAGCTGCATTAATGCATAGTGGTCTACATGGAAAACAAAAGGGTATCCTAGTAGATAATGCTTAAATTTTTTCATTGAATAAATCATGCCTAATGCTTTCTGCTCTGTAGCAGAATAATTTTTCTTGAAGGCTGCTAATTTTCTACCAACATAATATATTGGATAATCAATATTTTGATCATCTTTTTGGCTAAGCACTACACTGATTGCAAACGATGAAGTGTCTACATATACGTGAAATTTCTTCGTCCAATCCGGATGTCTAACTCCGGTTGCTTCTACTAGGGACTGCTTAAGTTTTTCAAAAGCGTCCTGGTGATCTTGTGACCAGTGATATTCAACAGATTTCTTTAATAATCTTGTTAAGGGAGAAACTACTATAGCATACTAGACTTTTATTATTCTACGATAGTATCCTACGTGGTCTAAAAATCCCCTAAGCTCCCGTAGATTAGTTGGTTCATCCAATTCTAAAATTATTTTAACTTTTTCGATATCGGCTTGAATGCCATCCTTTGAAATTTTGTGGCCTAACAGAGTGCCTTCCCTCATGCCAAAATAGCATTTGGACGGATGCAATTTAAGAGATGTCTCTTGACATCTTCTCATAGTCTTTTCTAATGCATCTAAATGATCCTTAGTATTCGAATAAATGCAAAAGTCATCCATGGAGATTTCTAAAAATTTCCACAATTTTTTTTGGAAATTGTTAGTCATCATACGCTGGAATGTTGTAGGTGCATTACACAGACCAAAGGGCATACGCATATAAGCATACGTCCCCCAATCAGTGGTAAAAGTGGTTTTCGATCTATCTTCTTCTTTAATGAAAACTTGATTATAACCGAAAAAACCGTCTAAAAAACTATATCGCTATGCCCCTTATGTAAGAGCTTAAAATGGGTTCTTGGCCCACAATGTCAAATAAGCTTTAAAATATTGAAAAGTCCTTATACTTGTTTTGAAGAAATTTCATTTTAGATTCAACTCACATGGTTTTGCATGAAAACAATAATTAATATATATATACTTGTTTGTTAGGTTTTATCATTGATTCATTGGATTTTAAGGTTTCAAGAAGTGTAGTGGTTGATTGTCATTGTTAATATTGAGACAAAAAAAGAAGGTAAGTATTTGTAAGTGATACATGGCCCATTGGCCTTTGACTCTTTCTGGGCCAGATGGGCTTGACCTGTTTTCATGGTTCATGAACAAAAGTCACAACCAAAACTTCCAACTTCCAACTTCCAGGGTGAAAGGGAGGAATCAGGAATCAGATGATGGAGCCAAATTATTGTACTAACTTTGGAGGTTGGAAGTAGATAGATGCTTTAAAATCATTCAAGTAATGTTTAATAAAAGAAAATCAAATAAAAGAGAAGAGCAACACAAGAAAGAAAAAAGAACGGGTCCCACGCAAGAAAGGTTCCCAGAATTTGGAAGTTGGAAAGAAAAGAGAGTGGAAGTGATGAAGGCAGCAGGGAGCCAGAGCCCAGCTGCTAGCAGAGAGGCAGTGGTACTTTTGTACTGGCTCTCTGCTACTTATGAAGGAGATTTGAAGGCAGAATCTTGTGGGTGATGCAGCATCTCAAATGATTTGGAAAGGTGGGCTAATAGGAAGCCAGTGGCCACATTCATACACAGAGGATGAGCAGAAGCTCGGATTTTGGAGCTGGCAATGCAGAATGCACTGTGCAGGCAGCCAAGCAGAGTACATCAGTCTGAAACAGAGATCTGCTGCACTGTGCATGCATCACTTTGGAGGTGCCTTTCTCAGTTATGAACTTATGGATTATGCTGATGAGCTGAAATTTGAATTCAGCATGAAGAGTGAAGTAGCCAAAGACTTTATGTTTAAGGGAAAAAAGTGGAGAGAGACGTGTCACACGTGAGAAAAGCTTCAGCTTTTCAGCTCATGGCTTTGCTGTGGGAAATTGAACAGTGGGAGTGTGGATGCTTGCAACTTGGAAAATAGAGTCAAGGTTGCGGATTTATCATTGGCAATCCATGTGGGCTCAAAGAAAATATATGTATATTTTGGGTTTAAATGAAGACGAACTGGCTCCCAGGGTCAGTCCACAGCCGTGTTCAATGCTGCTGCGATCTGAGATGGGATTGGAAGGACAGCAAGGGAGTCTGTCCGACCAGAGATGGCTGTGCAATGTGCAGTGTGGACAACGGAGTCTGGACTCTTGAGTCTGGTGCCTGGACAAGTGTGTGTGCCAAGGATCTCCGTCTCCGATCAACCTCTCTTAGTCTCTTATCTCTACTATCTAGTACTGAGCTCTACTGTAGTCTATAACTGGCTGCTACAGTCTACTGAACTGTTGGGCAGAGTGCAGTCCAGGCTCCGGACTCCGGCCCACGGAAAGATGGAGGCGGAAGCTGGACTACAGAGCAGCAGGCAGCAGCTTCCAACTTCCAAGCCTCCAGTTAAGAAATGGCAGAGAAAAGACCGTAAAGCAGGCGACAAAGATGGCAACATGTTACATTGCAAGCCCAGTACAGCGACCCACCATAACTAAGCTTGTCTGTACTATTTCTTTAATCTTTGACATGCAATCTGCAATGTGCATCGGGAGTCACTGGCCTCATAGCTAGATCCCAGCGTTATCACTCTTAAGCACTAATTCCTACCCATAACACGGAACGGGATTCGGCATTCAAATATGCTTCATGATCAGCTTAAAAATTACAATCAACTGTCTAAGCTTAATTTTCTAAGCTCTAATCTCTAGACACTCATGTGGGCTTCTGTCAGGTAGCTAATTTCAGCTTAAGCCTCAGATCAGAGGCTTTGGGTAGCTAACTTTGGATTCTGATCCTTTGGAACTATAAACTAATTGGAACCCATTGTCAGGTAGAAATAGTTTTCATGATCAATCTGCAAACCGTGCTGCAATCACCCAATTATTCAAGAGCTGTATGAGCAATCAATCCATCAACCAGGACTGTTAGTAGCTAATGAATAGTAACCTGTGCTTGATGATGCCTGCTCATCATTGAGCTTGTGATTATTATGTGCTTGGAATAATTCTGCAGGTGTGACAACACTCCAGCCTCCATATGATGACTAGTGGTGATGGCTGGCCTTTTTGGGCTTTCGGGTCCTATCCAGATTTGCTTCATCCATTATCATCTACCTATCCACTGTCCCGCATCCACAAATCCTGATTTTCTCAAGGGTCCCTCCATTTGGATCACTTTATTCACATGGAGATGAAATTGCCATAGCTGCTCTAAGCATGAAAACAACAACAGATGCTTGACGCTGAGACTGGGCCCCCCTCCTTGAGCAAATAAGATCCAGCCTCCAGGCATAGAGGTCAAGTCGTGATAGTCAGTCAAGAAAAGGAGGTAGAAAACTGGGCCCCCCACAATGGATTCTCTGTACAGTATCTCAGATTGGATCTGTCAGCTTTGCACATAAACCAGCTCTCTTCATCAAAGTTGATAGTGATACCCAATACCCACTAGTTCTCTCTAAACCTGAGGGGGGTCCCCACAATGACAAGTGGCAATATGGCATTGAGAAATGGGAGTTTGTCCAATAAAGTAGTTGGCCTTATTTAGACCTCCGCTAGTTACTAGGAACTACCCGTGCCAAAGCCCAAGCTCTCACTTTCAAGTTAAAAGGAAAATAACCAAAAGATTCTAGTTTGTGAGATGATGAGTGTGAGAATGGGATCAGCATCCAGGCAACCATGGATGTTGTGAGAGCAACATGCTTGCCACCATTCAACAAGGCTGCTTGAGAGCATATCCAATAACATCTATCAGGCGCCCACCAACTTGGCTTCACATTTGGATGGTGGTGGCATGTGAAGCCACGGTTGCATGTTCCCTTATCCATGAGTGGCATCAATCTTAGCCCCGCTTCCCCAACTGACATCACCATGCAACCAATCTCTAAAAGCTAACACACATCAACTCCATACTCATGCTTTGCACTTCATCACCAAAGTCAAACCTTCATGATATGTCCTTTGTAGAGTACTCGACTTATATAAGAGTTGGAATTGTTCCCATGTGGGCACAATATTGACTAGTACTCGAGTTAGATATGACTTGGAATTGTCTCCAAGCTTTTGTTGTGTGAATGGACAATTGAAACCTTGTGCTCTTTGGCTTGGTCTCACTATGTGATTTAGAGGTGTGTGTATTGTTAGTAAAACACTCCTTGTTATTTAGGGTGTGTTCCTAGATACTAATATTTTCCTTTGTTATTTAGGGTGTGTGTGTGTGTCAAGCTAGTGGGACCATGGTAACTAAGGGTAGGATAAGGGGGAAGAAGATCCAACTTTCCCTTCAACATATCAACAAACCACATGCAATTCTTTTTGCCTTGTGTTGCAAAGCAGTAAAGCTATGTGTTGAAGTACTTGATGAATCATGAGTAGAAGTTACAAATATGTCTTCACATTTTGTGTATGTGTTCTTGGCGAGATTTTGTGGTCGCTAGTTACTTAGTCATGAGTACATTCAAACTTAAAACATGCCTTTAGATTGTGTTCATGCCATTCTTGGCAAGATTGTGTGGTCCCTTAGTAGACCTAAGTTGACCTATTTGGTCAACAAAATTTTGTGGAATGTGAAAGGTTCACTATATGCAACTTGTAGCAATTATGAATTCATGATATTCATTATGCTTCCAACTTAGGAATATGGCTAACAGAACTCAAGTAGCCATGTACCCCTCTCATATCACCATCAAATAGGCACTCTTACCCCTCCTAATTTCAAGGTTACCTCAATCTACATCATGAACAAATCTCGTAGGTGCAAGGAAAGAATGGCAGAACACAAAAGATAAAACCCAACTATGAATCCACTATAAAGTACTCAAGAGACACTAATATGTACAACATCAAAGAATGTATTGAGAAATTTGCACATGCATTAGGCATGATGTATATACACTTCGTAAAAGGTGATGTTGGTAAATGTTTTCAATTGTTTTTGCAAGAAGACAAAGGCATTATAATGAGCAATGAGCTTCATGACTCTTTTTCTCATTGAGCATCGTGAACTCATGAGGCTTGAGTTCATCATGCAATTGTTCACCATGATTCACATCAAGCATGCTAACACTTGAGAACATGCCTACTAACATTGGTTGCTTGCATGTATTCTAACTTATTAGCTTACCCCACTATCTAGCACATTATTTGTACTTACACAAGCATATATATGAAAGTAGGCACGAATGACCAAGAACCTAACAACACCACCTTGTGCATGAGTCCCATACCTTTAAACCTAACTCAAATCGAATGACTAGATTACTCTTACTTTTAGAGAATGTTTAATGCTAGACCATAGTTTAGTTAGTTTGTTGTATGAAAAGCCTTACTGTAAGTGTTGTGGTTGAATTTTGTTCATCCCCCCCATATGTGAGAGACTAATTTTTTTTCTTATTGTTTTTTTTTTAATGAATATCACATATGGTCTTAAGTTTCTAGTCACTTTGTTACCAAATTTTAGTCAATTTAAATAATATTTTGAGTGCCAAAAGTTGTTCGATTAAGTCATTAAACTTAACCAAATTATAATGTCCTTAGAGTACCAATGTGTCTGTGAGGAGTATATTTGTGCATGAACACCTTATCGGTTTATAATATGAATGTTCTTTGTTTGCCATGGCAATAATATTCATGTGGCTTATAATTATTTTGCTTCATATATAAACTCTCTATTTATGTGTTGATAGTATGAAACCATGCCACTCCTATAAATTGACATGCAAGCATTTAGCTTACCACTAAACTCAATACATCTATGAACTTGCAAAGCAAAGATAGAGAAGAGCCCAACATGCACATCCACCAACTCAAAGTGAATCATGAAAATGATGCTGATTGCAAATGAATTTCGTTTTACTATTTTGAATGGCCTTCGTTGGTTGGGGCAATATTCATATCTTTCCAACCAAAGCAGAAACTTTTCTGTAGATACTGCAAAAGAACTGGACATGAGATCAGGATTGCAGAACTTTAAAATTCAACAATGAGAAGAAGCAGTTCCAACAACAAGCGATTTCTGCCTCAACCAGTTTTTCGATACAACAGCAAGAGGAAGATGAAGCAGTCTTTATGACCAAGGTCGAAGAACAATAGGATATCGATTTCTGGTATCTCGATTTTGGAGCAACTCAACACATGACTCACCATCAAGACTGGTTCAAAGATTATAGATCTTTCACCCATTCTCGAGTTGTGCAACTAGGAGACAACTCATCACATTCGATTCAAGGTGAAGGAATAGTCAGAATCGAATTTTAGAAAAATGAAGTCGAGTTGTTGTCCAACGTTCTCCACGTACCAAATCTGACCAAGAATTTGCTCTCAATTAGCAGAATCACTGATTCAAGTCGGAGGGTCAAATTCGATACAACGACTACATCATCCTTGACAAAACTCAAAAAGTTTTGGTTTTCAGGAGAAGAAGTGGCAATTGTTGGATTATTCTCCTTCTTACTAATTGACTAATCGGTTTTAATCCTCATCCATTGTTTATCCAGTTCTGCGATTTTTCCTATCTTTACACAATCTGCAAAATCACAAGTGTTTTAACATAGTCTACAAAAATACATGGAGTTTGACAACAATGTCGCATATTTCTTACGAGTAAAATTACAGTGTCGCATTTTAGCAACACTGTCGCCTATCAGGATTTATGAGTAAATATGCAGAGTCACATTTTTTGCATTTTTCAAAGTGCCTCAAATGTTAAGGAAATGACTCTGGCAAAGTGTGGGGCTACCCTAAATGAGATTTAATGACATTGTCGGGTTTTTTGCAAAAAGCCGACACAGTCGCCTTTTTGCGACACTGTCACCTATGGCAGTTTTAGTTCATTTCTACAAAGTGACAGTTTTGGTTCATTTATGCAGACAGACTGTTTACGGCCAATTTTCATCGCTTATCAACAATCAATTTTTGAGAAGGAACTGGATGAATGCCAGCGGACACCAGCCAACTGGCAATCGCATTTGATGACCTAATTACTTAGTGTTTGCGAGGAAAA
Organism: Diphasiastrum complanatum; assembly: GCA_029204225.1. Lineage (NCBI taxonomy): Eukaryota > Viridiplantae > Streptophyta > Lycopodiopsida > Lycopodiales > Lycopodiaceae > Diphasiastrum > Diphasiastrum complanatum. The sequence continues at coordinate 13,907,932 of CM055107.1, read as the reverse complement.
AGACCCCTTTTTCAAGTTATTTTTGATGGAAAATCATCGCCATGCGCTATTACGCCAATGCAGAACTGCTTAAAATTGACGCGTAAATGGCCCATTATGGCCGGTTGCACTTTTATTGAAACTCTGTTTACTTATTGATTAACGTTGGACTTAAATTTATTCAAGAGGCCTATGCCCCTAGTTCTCGGGTTTGTCGGGGCTAGGAAGTGCCAGTTCGTCCTGAAAGCCAATTAAACTTTATTCACCATAGGCCACTTTAGTGATTTAAAACCAAATTTGGGGCTCAGCCCTTAAGTTTGGGCCCAACTGCCAAAAAGCCCCTATTGGTGCCCATTCATGAAGAGGTGCACCTCTTTGGGTCCCAGCCCTCCGTAGCATTAGAGAGGGCCAGCCTCTACATAGCATATTCATTCATCTTCTTGGAGAGAGAGAGAGAGAGAGAGAGAGAGAGAGAGAGAGAGAGAGAGAGAGAGAGAGAGAGAGAGAGAGAGAGAGAGAGAGAGAGAGAGAGAGAGAGAGAGAGAGAGAGAGAGAGAGAGAGAGAGAAAGCTTGTAGAGAGAAACTTTGTGCAAAGAGCTCTTGGTGAGAAGGTGAAGAGAGAAGGAAGGAGAAGAAACTATTGTGCTTGGTGCCTCCACTCTCAGCCTCTTCCATTTTGCTGTCTATTCCATTTCACTGCTATTGATTCACTGGTTTGATCTTTAGCATTGTGTTTTCATCACTTTGTTTGTGGAATCAGATTTTGCATTATTTGTTTCTTGTTGTTCCTAATCTTGTGACTGCAGGCCTGTTGAAACTGTGGGCACTTTGCTGTTCTCTGCTTGATAAGCACTTATGGTTCTTGGTTTCATTATGCTCTGCAGATGAATGCTTGCATGCTTTCTCATTTGTATAGGCTCTATGGATAGAATGACAGATGTTTGCTTGATGTTGTGGATGATCTAAAGATTAGACATTCTGAGACATACAAGATAATGAAAGTTCTTTATATCTAAAGGAAGACTAAAGATCCATTTCATGAGTGATTGTAGTATTCTAAGCAAAGTTTCTTCATTGTGAAGCAATAAACTTATTTCTTGAAGTGTGTAGAAACACATGATACAGGTAGTTAAAGTTTGGGGGTGCATTCTATCTAAAGCCTTCTTGAGAAAGACGATAGATTTGAATGCTTGTCTGCACAAATTTGTTCTCTTGCATGGTATTCATCCACAGGAGATTGTCAACAATAGATTGAACAGAACATCGTTAGTATTGAATATGCACAAGCCTCACAATCAACAAATGATCAGGTGTTATGATCTGATACAAAATAGCTTCTTCTCAGCCTCTGATCTTCAATAGACCTGAAATATGCTTTTGATCCACAAGTTCAACTCAACAAACAAAGGTTAGTAAGATTTGATCAACAATGCAATGCATAATCATGCTAAAACTTGATCAAACATCCAAATATCACCATAAATGGAAACCTTACTAAAAATAACAGCCAGCCAGCTCTGATACCATGTGAAAAAAGTGGATCTTGAATGGATCCAGACTCCCAAAATACTTGGCCAAGATCTTTGCACAGCTACAAAATCTAGAAATGGCAAAGCAAATTAATGCTACCTTTGATACACATGAACTTGACAAAGCATTCAAGAGACAAAAGAAAGATCTCATCATTGCTTGATTTTAACCTTTCACTATAGTTAGTGAAAACAATGTCACCATCATAAACCAAAAGATAGATTTCTACAATTCTATCCAACATGAAGTAGAGTAGATGAAGTTGAGTATCAAACCTAATCAAACCAGCCCATTTGAGTTCAAACCAAACCTCAATGAGCTCACCAATGAGATCTTCCTTGCCTTGAATAAATTGCCACTTGAGTTGCTCCATGTAGTCTTCTTCATCCAACCTTTTGCCATCTTGATCATGCATGAACATTCCACCACAATCATAGCATCCTTTGAGTTGATGAATAGATGTAAGATCTATGCCTTGGATCTTCCCAAGAGTCACTCTTCCTTTTCCCTTTCCTTCACAAGACTCCCTCTTAATGATCACACACAAAGTTAGCAATCTCCCTCTTGATAGTTGCATCATAAGAAATGGAAGAATCTCGAACATTAGAAGCCATGAAAAGAATACATAGTAACTTCAACATAAGAATGATTGAAGTACTTTTTCTTTTCAAACCTGGACTTCTAATCACTGATATAGGTAATGAAAATGAACCCTCACTATCATTCACAAAAGCATCATTCAAAGTACATCCTACTTTGAACGCTTCACATTCATCTCTCCCTTTTGACTTGAGATCTTCCTCACCAAGTCTCATGATAGAACCTTTTGATCTATTTTCTCTATGAATACATGTGACATCACTTGTTGCACAAATGACTTTCTTGGACTCATCACATAAAGATACAAAAGAAACTTTTTCTTCAAACATGCTCAAAGCACCATCTTTTTCCAAATGAGTAAATGAGTCATTAGCAACAACCATTTCCAAAGAAGAGTTTTCATCACCTCCATTGATGAAGTTAGATCTCTTCTTACCTTTTTCATTTTTGCACTTGCCATGTAGTTCCATTGAAGAGCCACCAAGACTTGGAAATCTATGAGTAGAAGAGTTCAGACATGATACTAATTTAGCACCACATGGCTCCATTTGACTAGTAGGTAGCACTAGTCCATCTTCAAGATCCAATGGATCCAAAACATTGACCATAGATCCATCAAAAGTTGCCAAGTTAGCACAACAATAACTACTTCCAAGAAGCTCATTAGATCTCAACCTAGATCTAGCATAAGGAAGCTCTTTAGACTTTGCATAAGATCTACCAATCTTATTGATGCTAGGAATTGACTTTTGAAAGTTGAGAGAACCACCAACATCCATTTCATTCCTCTTGTTGGACATAACAAAGGCATCAAGCTTGTAAAGTCTACCTTGTAGCAATCAAGACATCTCGCTTTGTAATGAAGCAAACATCTCCAACAAACTTTGTCTTGTACCCTTTCTTTAACATTTGGCCAACACTTAGCAAATTTCTTGAAAGTGATGTAAAGAACACCATCAAGCCTTGCATTCCTATTAGTAGAAAGACAAATAGGAATTGAGCCAATAACTGTGATCATACACTCACCACCATTTGGCATGTGAACCACTTTCTTGGTTCCAACATAAGAGATCAAAGAAGTAAAGAACTCCTTGTGACTAGTCATGTGTGTGAACTAGATCCACTATCTATCCACCATGAATCCTTGTCACTTCCACTTGACATTAGACTTGAAGAACACATCGTGAGATAATCACAAGAATCTAGATCCTCATTAGAAGTACAAAAGTTGTTTTGCTTGCTACCTTCATTACTTTGCTTCTTATGACATTCATTTGCAAAATGACCTTTTATTCCACAATAAAAGCACTTGAACTTTGAATTTTCTTTCTTTCTAAAAGAAGTAGCAGAGGAGGAGGAAGAGTGATCATCATGATCTGAGTTACCACCTTTGGACCATTTCCCTTTGCCTTTACCTTTGCCTTTGACTTTGCCTTTTTTGAAGAAAGCCTCGTCACCTCCACCTTGCAAGGATGCACCATCAAGCTTTTATTGCAACCTATGTTCTTCAGCCAATAAGATTTCTTGCAAGTCAACCACACTTGGCAAGACTCTTTGAATGGCAAAACTTTTCACAAGGTTAGCATTTTTTGAACCTGTGCTACATTTCATACAATTTTGAATGTCCATAAAGAACCTTGATCGGAAGATCTCTGCTATGGTGGAATCTAGAGGAATCCATTCTTCGCTTGAGAAAGAGGGTAATGATATCGCCTCTAATTTTCCACCTAAACTGGATGGTGTGTAAAATGAATCATAGAAGAAAATACAAGAATCCAAAAGTGATCTCGTGGAGCGGTTCTTGTATTGCAGAAGACCAATATCAGAATGAATAATGTCCATGATGCCGACAAGGGATTGTATAGGTTGCCATTCGATTATGCTTGATGGATACAAATCTGCACAAATCCATAAAGTTATGTCATTTAAATACTCAGATACACGTCTAAATGATTAATGCAAAGCTCAAAGCAAAAAATTCTCCAAAACTTACAATTGCATTTGAGTCTGTCATTTGAACTTACGCCTTCCACTCTAATTTCCTTATGCATGTAGACATGTTGAATCAAGACCTATGAAATGGATCGACCACCGGGTGAAACTTTGAAGTCTAAATTCTACCTTCCAAAAAATTCTATAATCCATATTTTATTTTCTCTTTTTACCAAAAACACCTCTTGATGAGGGATGCATGAGAACCCAGTGAAATTTTCTATAGATACATGGTATCCAAGAGCCATCAGAGTCTTTTTCATTACAAACAAAAACTGAGACAATATTGCTTCGTGGTCTACGGCTTCCGGAAGCCATTGCAAAGCTAAAAGAAGATGAACAACAAAGTCTGAAACAAAATGTAGTTGAATCAGTATGAAAATAAATAAAGAAATTTGTAATAAATGTTGGCGTTCTTTCGTAAGTCATATATGTTACTCTAACTATGGTGAGATCAAAATAGACTTACTTTGACCACAAGTGTTAGGTCCCAAACACTCAGGATACTCACGGGCAGCAATAACGGTCCAATCATGACCCTGATCGGCGAGAGTTTTGAATTGTATAAAAATATGACCGGAAAGTTCCAAGAAAGAAATCGACTGGCAAACAATGTTACGGTCTTTCATAGGTGTAAATATATAACTAGGCCAAGTGTACGTCGAATTGTTGAAAAGTCAAAAATAGCATCTTGACAAAAGGCCCTTTTGGTGGCCAAAACTCCTCTAATGTCTAGGAGAATTCGATTATGAGTTGAGAAACAAACCACCCAAAGCCAAAAATTTGGTGGATTGTCTATCTGATTATAGCCTGGTAGAGGAAGATGACCTTGAGATAGAAAGTCAAGAGAAGAAAGTAGATGACCTGAAGAATTTTCAACCTCACATTGATGTATTTGTTGAAGAACATGGGTCGCAAGAAGTCCCATTTGACCCAATGGACGGTGGGAATCATGAAATATTTAAATTGGATGTCGAGGCAGTACCACAATGGTATCAAGCTTTAGCCCATTACCTGACCACCTTAGAATTGCCTAAAGGTCTATCAAAAGCCGAGAAAAAAAAGCTTAAAGTTCAGGCTTTGAGATTCAAAGTTATAGATAGTACGTTGTATAGGAAGGGCATTGAGGGCGTTTACCAAAGGTGTGTACTGTCCAATGAAGTCCCATTTATCCTTGAGAATGCCACGACTCTACGTGTGGAGGTCACTTGCTGGTGATGCCACATCACATAAGGTCCTAAGAGCAGGATATTGGTGGTCCACACTATTTAAGGATTGCCACAAGTATTACGTAAAATGTGATATTTGTCACAGGGGGTAGGAGTGCTCGATAAAAGAATGAGGCCCTTAATAACCCTGGCTGCTCAATTGCCCTTTGAAAAGTGGGGCATTGACTATGTGGGACCTGTGAAACCCTCTTTGATTGGGCAGAAAAACTATATCATTGTAGCAGCTGATTACTTCAATCTACATTGGTCCCGTAAGTCATATGCATTCACCTTTTCAATCGAAGGGAAAGAGCCACTTGAGTTTATATGCAAGCACCATAGTCATGTTAGCTTAAATGTTTGTTTAGAATAAAGTAATGTGAGGTGGTGGCTCATCCACGATTATTTTTGAGCAACCTCTAGCCTATGAACTTCTTTGAATACATTCATCATTGTCATAGCCACATGGGAGAAGCTCTCACAATTACTTCTTGGCCTCTCCCAACTACCTTTCAAGTGACATGACATCACGTGTAAGAGAATGCCTTGAGCATCAACATCCCCCCCCCCCCCCCCTCTTATCTCTTGAGGGATGGAGTTCTAATCCCAACACCATTGGATTTTTTTTTGGATTTTGCTAGATATTTACCACAAACCATTGTTATTCTTTAAAGAGCTAGTTTTGACATGTGTTTAACATCCAAGAAGTCAAGCAAAATATTTAGTCCCTTCGAGACGTAACAATGTAGGGGCTCTAGTGTTGGCTTATCTCTTATAAGGAGTAATCCCTTTCAATTAGAGCCCTTTTCACTTAAATTGTGATTGTGCGACCCACAAACGGATTGTGGAAGATTGCACCTACGAGAGCTTTACTTGGTATTGACCAAACTAAAATGTAATGGCAATTGGAGCCCTCCTCACATGAATTGTGATTGTACTACTTGTACACATTGTGGATGATCTCACTTAAGAGAGCTCTACATAGTATTGACCAAACTAAGATGTAATGGCAAAATCTACCTAAATGAGTCTCATGAAGCCAAATGAGCAATTTTACCTAGAGAGTTTTCATTGCTATAGACTATATGGAAGGCAATGGCAAAATTTATAAATTGGTTAGAGCCCAAAGCTCTCGCACAGGAGATGCCATTGCTTTTGGGGGGGGGGGGGGGGGGGGTTGTGTGTGTGTGTGTGTTTTTGGCATATAATGCTTTTGGCTTTTGGCTGCTGGAGCTGGTGGGTTTGGGTTTGTTGTGTCTTTAGGCTGCTGCTGGTACTTGAGAGCAAAAGCACGAAAGAGCAGAGCAAGAGAGGGGTACAACTTCGAAGAAGAAGAAGATGAAAAGGATGATGATTGTAAAGAAAGATGAGAGATACAAGGAAACTGATGATAAAGGGATGTAGGAGACTGATTTTCTCCATTTCAAATGGAGTTAGAAAAGACTAGTGTGCTCAGCTCAAAACTGTGTAGAGGATAGTGAAGCAAGACGGAGGCTGTTTGGGCAGTGATGGAGGGGGTGCCATTACTGTGGTTGATTCTGAAGCTGCTGGGCATGGCCTCTGGGGTGTCTATGTTAAGACAAACCAAACCTTTGATTGAGGCAGGAGTAGGAATTTTCAGTTCCAGTTATGCTTGAGCTTGGGTTAGGTGCTTTATTGTAGGAAGCTTTTGTTTCCTAGTTTTTAGCTTCATCCTTCAAGAATGATCACTCATTATATAAGGATCATCTGGAGTATCAAAAGCTTGATTGCGTTTCCCCTTAAGACTTGATGCTTATCAGGTGCTATCGAGGGAAATAGTCTCATTATTGCCTTGAAGTTGGATGCTGCCGTGGAAATAATATTTGATTTCAGCTGTAAACTGCCAAAACTTGCTTCTTTTTTGTCATTGTCAAGTGAGCTGAACCAGGCTTGTCTGGATCAACGCTATATGACAGGGAGCTTGTAAATTACTTTCGTTATTACTGGCTTCAGGTTGAAATTTTGAGACTTCCAGTAAAGAGAGAGGATGATTTTTCTGTCAGGATGGTTGCAGGCTCATGAAAGATGTATTGTCACCTTGAGCGTGAGCGGGGATGAACAAAATTTCAAAGGACCAAAAATTGTTCTTTCAACTCAGATTCTCAAAGAAGCGCGCATGGAAGAAGGAGCCTTATGCCATTTTCCTTAAAATTATCTACAGTAGCCTATTTGGCAGAAATATGACTTCTTGAGATCAACCCTTTGCAGGTTTGATACCTGAGATCACAAACCACTTCCCTAGAGGATTTGTCATGGGGAGCATACTTTTATTCTACATGAGTGTGCTATTCTGCTGACTGCAGGTGGGTCAGGCAAGCTCCGGATCTGTAGGGTTTAGGGTTTCAATCTGAAGGTATAGTGTGTGATAGGAGGCCCAAAGCAATAGTGGATTTGCCATGTCCCAGGAAGGTGCATTAGACAATGATGCAACGATGGGATTTGATGAGAATCACGACCCCGGAGGCAGCAGTGGTGATGATTTCTCAACAATCATTCCTGGTCTACCCAATTGGGCTGCACAGCAATGCTTGGCAAGAGTTCCTAGGGGCATGTATCAGAGACTGAGATCAGTTTCAACAGCTTGGCGGGATAACCTAAGACCTGATGTAATCTATCCAATTCGATCTGCGGAAGGAATCTCAGAGGCGTGGCTTTACATGACATTGATGGGACATGAAGTATTTCATGCACTGGATCCAGCGCTTATGGTTTGGCACGAGCTTCCATCAATTCCTTGGGATCAATGCTATGCTATGGGTGATAAAGAATGCTTCGTTGCAGGGCGCCAGCTTCTGATGGTTGGGCCTTCTTTGCAAGGCATGAGAGTACTTCCCATGATCAGGAGATACAGTCTTGATGAAAACGAGTGGTCGATTGCACCTCCAATGAATGTAAGCCGCTGCCTTTTCGCCTCGGCCACAAGTGACAGTGCTGCATTTGTGGCAGGAGGGGCAAGGTTTGCCTCCAGGGATCCGCTCAATAGTGCTGAAATGTTTTTTTCGCAGACAAACAGGTGGCAGATGTTACCTGATATGCATACTGCGAGAAAAGAATGCTCAGGATTTGTCATGGATGGTTGCTTCTATGTCATAGGAGGGTCTAATGAGAAGGATGAGGCATATACCTCAGCGGAATGCTATAACCCACGAACAAGACGATGGACATTGGTGCCGTATATGTGGCCTGAGTCTGTGCGCTTGCAGGGTGGAACATTGGCACCTGCACCACCCCTTGTAGCTGTTGTAGGCAATAAGTTGTATGCTTGGGACCATCCTAATGGCCTCCTCAAGAAGTACAATAAGTCCAGTAATAGATGGGCAGTAGTCGGTGGTGCCCCTGGACGCCTACCCAATCCGCAATCGCATGGATGGGGCTTAGGATTTAAGGCTGTTGGTAATGAACTGTGGTTAATTGGAGGCTCTGATCCAGAAATACCATTCATTGACGCCTGGAGGCCTGACACTCAATCCTGGCGCAGAGTAGCCCAGACCTGGAATGGACAGGCCTTTGTTTTCAACTGTGCAGTTATGAAGGCATAGATTTGAGAAATTTGGTTTTGGAGATGGGGCAGCTGGTCTCAGATTCGTAAATGCAAAGTTGGAACTCATTTTAGACAAATTCAAAGGCAGCTCTGATCAACCTTAGCTGCTTGTGGGATTGTTACCCTCACTTGATCACTATATATACACAGCAAAGAATAAGCTTGTCTGCATTTGGTCAGTAAAGTTTACGCTTCCGTTCTGTTCTTGCACTGCTGATCCTTCTATGTCATATTTATCTTGTTTGGGAAAGTATTCTTGCTTCTGGATCATTGGAATCTAAACATCACTTTGAAAATTTCTCTGCATTTTGTTTCTATGTAGAAAAATAGCATAAGATCGAAGTAGCCTGATTCTCTGCTGCATTCTCTGGAAAGTGGATTTTGCTAACACATATCCAATGCACTGCAGGTATTACCATTCATATATTAGATGATATATATCTAGAAGCTCACGTGGTAACTTGGTTGCTTCGCATTCTCATCACTTGATTTAACAAATCGCAATAGAGTATTGAAATTTGACCCTGTTCAAGTGTAATATTTTTCTGCAATAGACATCGTCAACTTCTCAATCAATTATTTTCTTAAACTAGTGATTAATGCTGATGATAAAACTGGAAATTGGAGTACTTTGGTATTCTCTTGTTCTCAAACTTGGGTCCCCAGAATCTAATTTTGTATATGGGAGTGTCAAGTATAGCAGGTACTTCATTCCAACACTTTTTTTGAATACATGCAGGTATTTCACTCCAACCCTTTTCTTGAGTGACATTTCATTGCTGAAATTTCCGAGCTATAACAAAATTGAAACACTGCTTTGTTGTAAAATAGACCAATGGGCGGACCGAGATGACTTGTGAAAAAAATTGAGGGCACATCAATTTAATTTTGAAAGAACTTGCAAACTGGTTGGCTCTGGCCTATGCTGTATGTTTTGTACCTGTTTGTTCACTAGAATTATTTCAATTCATGTGAGGACAGTGTCCATAGAGTTCGGATGCGGTAACAGCTAGTTTTGAGTCTCTGTACATCCGGTCCAATAACTTGTTAAAGCTAAATTTGACTACAATGTGTTTGGGAAATTCTATCCTATGCGTGTGTCTTATTCTGCACATTTACTAAGATTGAGTCATTATTGATCAAATTCAATCCGCCAGCAGCAGCAAATACTAGGCAATACCTGAAAAAACTTTATTGCCTGCTAACACATATGTATTACCTTTTGAGCCTTGGTAAGCCATGGGTGACCACCACTTTTCAATGTCTGTTCAATTTATTGGATTGATACCTGTCAATACCATAACAAAATCACACCTTCCTGCATACTGTTGCATTAGATTATATCTTGAAGTAAGATCAATTTATAGGTACATTCTCATTGACCATGATCACGATCCAAATATTATCAATATCAACTCTTGATTCTTACCTTAGGGGTCTTTGGTCATTATCTGCTGAGTCCGACCTGATTAGTAACTGTTAGTGGTCTGGTCATACTCTTAAGGTAAAGATCAACATATGTTAACATACGTTCAATACTCTACCTTATATAGAATAGCTTACTAAAAAAATTGGATTCAGAGTGTAAGGTAGAGCCCAAGTATGAAGAGCAAGCTAGAGCTTGAAGACGAAGATGGGAACAGGATCAGTGTGATCAATACAAAGTCCAGAATGACAGGGACTAATATGCAAACTAGTAATAAGGTAAAGGTCAATACGAACAGGCGTAGATCTGAAATTGTAACTGACTGTGAAGGTGATGATGACAGATATGAGGTAGTCCATGTGAATGATGTAGAGGACAGTGAGTCCAACCGGCATACCAATGTTTTCCATTCTTATATCAGAATTGCAAGTACAATCAATGTGGAAGAGTGGTTACAGATCTTGGAAAATTACTTTTGGTGACATAATGGATACTATGTACAAGGTATTTGTCATACAGAGGTGGGCTATCTGCTGTAGCACCCCGAGCTGCTGGAGCAGTGAGGCTACAGCAAGTAGCCCACCATTGGATGACGAATACCATATGCAGCATTTGTGTATGTACGGTGGAGATTCAAAACATTTTAGAAGCCTTGCTATGGCTCAGAACTGGGCTGTTCTTAACCAACCCGGTGATGCCACGTGTCCACGATCACTCCTCACAAATGCTACGGTGCTACTTTTTTTTCTGCATTGTAATTTGATAGTCATATTAGATTTTTTTTGGGGAGTGGTTCAAAGTTAGTCACGTGGGATTGGCAGTCTTTAAGAGAGCAGAACTTTCAAGGACTCCTATGTCCAAAAAAATGGTATTCTATTCACCAAAATATTTCAGTTCAGGTAAGCTCGTTGCGGTGTAGCGTCTTAGTTAGTTTAAAATAAAAAATGTTTTGTTATCTTAAGACCTTGAGAATAAAATGGCCAATGACCTCATCCTCATTGTATAGAACACCCAAATTCTCACGTTTAGCTTGCTATGAATCTTGTGACCATAGGCGTTTCCGGGCAAACACGTTTCTAAAAACGCGTTTCTCAGAAACGGAGAAATGCGTTTCTGGACCAGAAACGTGGCAAAAAAAAAGCATAATATAATTTTTTTTTTCACCCCTCCAGTAGGAGTTAATGGACCTGAACTGGACCATCCTGTACCCCAAACATTCGGCAACCTATACAAATGTATTGCTTTTAATTAGAGCTTTACTTCGATACCCATATTGCCCACAAAATAATCAAAAAAAAAAAAAGTTTCTATCCAGAATTATTACAAGGATATATCAAGCATCACATAAATCAAGCGATTTATACATTTTACACTCCGTAAGTTTTATTTAAGTGAGAGGGAATGTCACTTGTGATGTAAAACCTTTGTTAAGACTTTATTATATTTTGAGGCCTATAATTTACTACATGGACCTTGGAACTTGGGCCACAATAGATAATTTAATTCAATAAACAACGTTAACGAGGTCCATGACCCTTCTGAGGCCTTCTATTGAAGGGCATTCTTTGAAGGGTCTCTTCCACCTATTTGGAAAAGCACATCTCTCTCTCTCTCTCTCTCTCTCTCTCTCTCTCTCTCTCTCTCTCTCTCTCGGATAGTATCTAATGATCGACATCTCGAAGATTTCTTCGTAAGTAAAAAGATTGGTTTTTCTTAATTTAAGCACCTCTTCAAGTTCCATATGGTTTACATTCAATTGTCAAGATCTGAAGCATATGATCCAACGGGTAGAAATGTTGGCTTCTTCTACAAGCTACCGGGTTGCTTCTTCTACAGGTCACCTTTGCTGACTTAATAGAAGAGATAGTGGCTATTTATACGTGGCATATTGAACAACCATTCTTCCTCCCTATTCTCCTCTCTTTTATCTACTCTCTTCTTCTCTCTGCGTCCCTCTTGGACATTGATCTTACAACATCTTTTTAAGTTACACTCTTCACCACTAGGCTGGCTTTTTGCTCTTACATGTTTTTGGTGAGCTATCATGCATTTTTTACTTGAGAGAGACAATGATTTAGCTCCACATTTTTGCTAATTTCATATCTTAAGCTTTGCTTCCCTGCTCATCATCGTTGTTGTGACAATTTTTTTTATCATCATTTTATATTGTTTTTGGTCACCCACCTCCTAGATAGAGGTGCGCCAACCGCCTATCATAACTTCATTTCCAGCAACCATTTTGTGTAAGAAAAATGTGACTATCATAGCCATTTTTCAGCAATGAACAACAACAAAAAAAACATGGCTAATGGCCATGGCCAGTGCCTCCTTTTTTCACGTTTTTTTGTGCATAAAATTCATCGTAGATATGCTCTTTGTCTTGCTCTTACAATCATGATTGATAAACTTCATCTTGTATGACGAAGGATGAGCACTGAAGTGTATTGTCAGCACTTATTCTTGCCAACTTCTCAACATCCAGCTGTTGTTGTAGATCTTCTGCCTTCTTCTGGTAGGATTCTATCTTATTATTTAGAGCAATGCGCTCTGAATCAAATGAAATTCGACTTTCTTAATGTGACCTCAAATTTTTTATTGCTCTGCTCCATGGTGTTGAGCTGAGCCAGGAGCTTGGTCATTTTCTTCTTCAATTCTTCATTCATCCCCTGCATTTTAGCTATTTTTAGCTCATATCTTCTCTGAATGGCATCGGTGTTTTGTAGATACAAGATCATTTGCTTCACCTCTGGCCACTTCCGCCAACCAATGAGGAGTATCTGGCTCCGAAGTCTGATCCTTCTGCTCTGTTTGATCGGATATGTCTTCTGTATTGGTAGCAGTAGTGGTGGTGGGAGCTGTATCAACAACAACATCATTAGAGACCTGGACGACGTCATCCTGGACCTGTTCGATTCTAAAGCTAGCAGCATCTTGGTTGTCGTCCTTCCCGTTCTCTGCATCTGCCATGGTGGTATCAGTAGTAACATCGGCGGTAATAAGTACAGAGTCTTGTGCAACTTGACTCGTCCCTGCATCATCATCAGCAATCTCTATGGCAGTAAGATCCACTTGCTGTAGAGCTGCAAGTACGGACTTCCTCCTTTCCAACATCATCAGTTCTCTTGATATCAAAACACTGTAATGCAGGCATAAATGGGAGAGGTGGGCTGCGTAAGCTGCATACTTGCCATGCTTCATCGACCTGTGGAAGGCTTTTAAGATGATGGCTGCAAAGTTGATCTGCTCTCCCTTGATGGTTGAGAGCAGATATCCAATATTTGTAACTGCAATCGTTGCCGTTGCAAATAGGACTTGGTTGCGATACTTGCCATTGGTTCAGGGGGTATGTGATTTTTCTAGCATCAGTAGAGAAGCATATGCAACAATGTTTAAGATGATAAAGGAGGCATTTGCATAGGTAAGTATTAAAAAGTTTCCAATCCTAGGAGGCCAAACTCGTGCCAATTAGAGTGTAGACAAGTGTAATGCCTTTGTTTGATGAAGTGTAAGAGGTCCAATAGGATTTAGAGGTGGAACCATGAGTGCTCCAATAGAATTTGAGGTTTGCTTGAAAATGGTCCAATAAAATTTAGAGGTGCATGGATCAATGGTCCAATAGGATGAAGAGGTGGCAAAGTGTGATCCAATCATAGTTAAGAATAGTGGTAGCTCGTGGATCTACTAGTATCATTGTACTCCTCATTTGGATCTAATTGATTTTGAGATTGAGTGGATTCTGAGTGTCATTGACTTTCTAGCTTTCTCTCTCTACCCGAGAGCTCATGATGGTTTTTCTCTCTCTACCTGAGGAGAGCATCTTGTTTTTACTTAGAATACTTTTGGAACACTTCCCACACGTGTGAGTGTGAGTTGGAAGTGATTGAATGCATGTAGTAGTGTGTTTTTGCCATAGAATCAAAGATAGATCTTGAATCTCAATCTAGTCTTGATCTTGGTGCATCTACACACCTTAGGAGATCACAAGTACATGTAGTGGACAATCCACACATGTGAATTCAACACTACGGCCTGTACCAAGGGAAACACAGGCACGGGATGTTGATTTCACACATGTGGATTGTCCACAACATGTACTTGTGATCTCCTAAGGTGTGTAGATGCACCAAGATCAAGACTAGATTGAGATTCAAGATCAATCTTAGATCTTATGGCAAAAACACACTACTACATGCATTCAATCACTTCCAACTCACACTCACACGTGCAGGAAGTATTCAAAAATTATTCTAAGTAGAAACAATCTTCTCTCCTCAAGTAGAGAGAGAAAAACCATCATGAGCTCTCGGGTAGAGAGAGAAAGCTAGAAATCCAATAACACTCAAAATCCACATAATCACCAAATCAATTAGATCCAAAATGAGGAGTACAATGATACTACTAGATCCATGAGCTACCACTATGCTTAACTATGTTTGGACCACACTTTGTCACCTCTTAATCATATTGGACCATTGATCCATGCACCTCTTAATTCTATTGGACTATATTCAAGCACACCTCGAATTCCTATTGGACCTCACATGGTTCCACCTCTAAATCCTATTGGACCTCTTAGAATTCATCAAACAAAGATATTACACTTGTCTACACTCTAATTGGCACGAGTTTAGCCTCTTTCTCTATTTTGGCTCAATAGTGGCATTACAAGTGGAAATGCATAATTTGCCATCTATGCCATATTTGTTCCTATCAACATCCTACACCTAGATGCTTGATGTAAAAAACATAAGACCCCTATATCTAACATAGATAATCTTTTTCAATTCTTCACACGGGAGGGCTGTACAGAGGTAATGGATGGCACGGGCAGTGGATTTCGTCCTAGCCATCATTCTAAGATTCAAAGAAGTAAATTTGAAAAATAGTCTCTGATTTGAATATCAAAACCAAGCTTAGATAATGAAAACAAAAAAAATTGCAAAAGAAAGGTGCTTGAAATCGATATCAGGACTGAATATCGGTTTTGAGCGCACGAATACAAGAGAAACAAAGAAGCATGAAGATCTACGCTCGAAAGCAATATTGACAATATGGCGGTATCGGTCTCGAGTGCAGGGAGTGCTGGCAGAAGAACGTACAAAGAGCGCGCTTGAGATCGATATCGAGAGTCAAAAACGAAAAGTTTGCGAGGAAAAATGAAATTTTGGAGGGGGTATATATTAAACAAATTTTGCACATGTGAAAAAATGGCTGCGAACACGTGGCATCATTTAAGTGATCCACGTGTATTGTCCGTACAGGTCATTATGACGCAATAGTGAGGCCACGTGGGTGTAGGACACGTGCACAAATCTAAATACGACACGTGACATTCTACACATGTCAAATGTCAGATCAATCATTCTCTGTGTGGCAGAATATTCTCAACAAATCATGCAATGACACGTGTTCTTTTGAACTCATTCACACGTGCAATTTTTTTTTATAAATTGGTCATTTTCGGTGCGGATTTTCACGAAAATTTTTTGGTTTCTATGCCGGATATTGATTTCAAGCGCACACTTGTCACTATTTAACATCTGTTTATATATTTGCGCCTAGAATCGATACTGTCTGTTCCGATATCGCTCTCAAGCATGTCTTACTTGTCCATTTTTGTTGTTCTTTGTACTCGCACTTGGATCCGATACTTGGTTTTCTGATATCTCTTTCAAACGCATAGGGCGTTGTAGTTTTGTTCTAACTTGCATTTTGCGCCTGAGTCCGATATTCAAAATCTTTCTTTTGTATTTTGTTTTTGTTGAAATGTCTAATTTCGATTCTAGTCTACTATCTTGTTTTCATGAGTTTGGTATTAGTGATAATATAGAGTATTTTAAATCTCTTTTTTCTTCTTTTCTTTTTGTTCTTCCTTCTATTACTGAGGGTCCTGGTGTGAAAGCATTTTTTGAGATTTTTCTCAAATTTAAGTCTCTCCTCAGTATTCCCTTGTTTAGATCTCAGAATAAGGACAAGTTTCATTATCAAGACCTGGTGGCACTCGACAAGCATAGCTATAAAGCTAATCTTGACAGAATGTTCAACAAGTTACATAATGATCTCAAGTCTGTAGATGATTATCCAATTCACAGTAAAAAATATAGATCTGTTGAGTTTCAGTCTACACTTGTTTTTTTTTTCTTTTGTTAAATATTTCTGATGATTCGAAGGCTGGCCCTTCTACTTCTGAAGCTGCTTCTTGAAGTGGTACAAAATCTGAAAAGTCGAAGACTGTAGATATAGAAACTTTTTTTTATTGATACGAACGTTAGTTTAGATGAGTGTACAGATTTTGATCCTGCACAAAATAGAGCATTGTTTATAGGCCCTAGAACTACCAACACCTTTTCTCCTCCTGATAAATCTCTGATCACATTGCCTACTTATAATATTGATAATAATCCTTTTTTGACACTTTCGGATATATCGAATCTTTTGTGGTTGAAAATGGTTGTGGAGCAAATGTGCCAAAAAGAAAATGATCTTCTTTCTAACGAGGAGTTCCTCAAATTTCAAAGTCAGCTTGGTTTTCCAAAACCAACTGTCTATTCACCAACCTTATTGACATTGGAAGGTGGACATAATATTGATGGAGAGGCAGTAATCAAGAAAACAAAGTTGAATGCGTAAGTTTTGTATCTTATCTTATACTAGTAGATCCGTAATGTCAGATTTTATACTTGAGCTTACTTTGCATTTTTTTCATTTCAGAAAACAATTTTTCTTGATGATTTTGCAATTTGTCGAGGTGGCCAGAGATCCTCTGCTAGAGAATTTTCAAGAGATCATGCACTGGGGCATTATCTGAAGTTCTTCAAGAAAAATGAGATAAGTATTGCTCATTCAAGAATAATAAGATAAGTGTTGCCCATTCATCAACATGGTGATACAATGATTATGGCAATCAAGGCACTTTCTCATTTTCTTGGAGGACATAATTTTTAATAGGGTGCATAAAATAATTTTTGTTAAGAAAAATATTGCACTTAATATTTTAGGATATGGTCCAGTGAATTTCATGTTCAGATCATCTCATTTTGCATTGTATGCAGCCTACGTTGATTTGAGTAAGCATGAAAACTATGAGCTCTTGGATCCTTACGAGTGAAGGAAATTGTTGCATGATTCTAAATTGCAGCTTTCATTAGAGAAAGTGTCAAAAGCAGAGTAGATATTGGATAACCGAACTTTGTAAAAAATTTCATTTAATATGCAAAAACAAATTGTATGTCTATTGCCTATTGGCTTGTATAAATTTGCATGCTTTTTGAAATTTTTTATAATCTGTCGATTTTGTATTATGACGAATTTGGATTCTTCTGTAAAACCATTGGAAAAGTTGTAGTATATAGTTGTTTTGTGTGCTAGTCCCACCATGTTGTGTACTTTTATGAAATGCCGCTTTTGCTTGCCAATGAGATTTTTTCATTCCTTGCGATGACCATATACTAAGACTTCCACTATTTCTTGCAAAGAATGTCGAATGATGCCGTAATATGTGTTGCATGTCATAAAAACATAATCTAAATTAGTACCAAAAGTATCTAAATTAATTGCACATATTTGTCTATAGTAGTGTAACATCGAAATCTTACCATATAATGTGTTATATGATCTATACCCACTTCAAACTGCATCCACAAATTCACTGGTTGTTTTCTGTATCATTTGTATATCAGTATTTAAAAATTTATCTATTCTCAAGTATTTCACCATGTTGTCTAATTTTTTCCAAACTTCTACTTTGTGTATACGAGTAGAACCTTCTTCTTCGAAATCTTGAGTTGCAGCTATAATCTCTTTTCAAACCAAGTATTGAATCTTGGATTGTTTGTCAGAATAATTTGATAAAAATCTTCGAGCCTTGGATCCTCCAATGCTCAGCTTGCATGGAATATTTCATGTTTTACTTGATAGCTTGTCATCTTTTTTTATTTTAACGTGGCCTTTATGTAAGCCTGCTTTAGACAACACATCCTCTAATCTAGAAATAGCTTCCTTCGTAGATGCCTTTGGCTCGGAATTCCATGCAAACAAGATGTGAAGATATATTATTTTTTCTATTATACGCACCTCTGCATGCAATGTACAGATATGAACATTCTGAAGAGAAATCGGTAGTATGGGTTTCCAATTAGGATCTTCTCGATCTCTTGATATTCCTATACTCCTTTTCATGTCTTTTGTTGTCTTCATGCAGTACAAACAAAGGGTGTTTAGAGTTAGCGCCATGGGATACATTGAACATATATTTTAATGTCTTCAGATATCCTGCTATATGCCATTCTATGTTGAAAGTGCCAATTCCAAGAATACTGAGTGGAACTCCCTCCATGTGATTTTTTATGGTGGCAAGATATGACGTTCTATTAAATATCCATGAGAGAATGTCATGGTCCTGTAAGAGAAAACAAAAACATGATTTAGCCACATAATATTAACATACAGAAGATTTCCCAAATGAAATCCATATTAAAATGATTATCCCTATTGATTATGCAAAGGAACTACTATACCTGAAATGCTACCAACAACCAGATATCATTTTTTGATTGAATACTATAGCTGAGGCCTTCTGAGTGTTCTAAATTTGAAAGTGCTCCATTCATGATCATAAGATTGACTCTCTCCATTTTTTGTCCTTTTATAATTTCAGACTCATCTAACTTGAAAACAAGTATCAATTTGTTATTGACATTCTCATTTGTAATACCATAAAAATTTATGATGAATGTTAGTAGATGATTAATATCAATAAATAGATTGTTGGAATTGTTATATGCTAGACGTTCTCCTTTCGATCAATAAATACACTTCATTGATATGAGATGGATTACCAACTATTGTCTGCATACCTTGGTCTAACATTTTTCTTTTTAAAGTGGAAATGGATAATTTGCCATCTATGCCAAATTTGACCCTATCAACATCCTACACCTAAATGCTTGACTATGAAATTCTATGAGACCCCTATATCAAACATTTTTTATTTACTTTACAATTCTCCACACGTGGGAACATCCTCCACACATGTGAGATTCACTTACAAACTTCTATCATAAAAAATACCAAGCTAGATTTTTGCCAATTTCTCACACTCCTCCTCAAAAAATAGCTTGGAAAGGTACTAGATCACTTGAGAAGTTTGTAAATCTTTTTGAGTGGATCCTTTGGTATGCATAAGAAGTGAAGATCAGCCAAGAGATCCATCATAGCAGCACCCTCACCATATCCATGATAAGATCTCTTTGGTAGAGATCTCTTGCCAATGCCTTTGAAGAGTGCTCCACCAATATGCCACTATGATCATGGGCTTCCTCCATGCTTGATGATGATCTTTGATTTGAAAGCTCCACTTGCATGATGGATGCACCATAAATAGAGAAATATGAGGCTTCCAAGCCTCATAAGGATCATGGAGATCAAGATCATAAGATGTGAAACAATGATGATTATCAAGATTATGCTTTCTAGCTTGACTAGTCCACATACAATGAACTATATCCATGATGGATCTAATCTTGATATCAAAGACTACCTTGATCTTTTTTAGGCTAGTTACTCTCTCAAGGATGTAAGTGTCCACTTTGTATGCTTCACTTAATCTCAAGAGGAGTTTACAATTTCCCTCAAAACATGTGAAAACATGATGTTCAAAAAAGTGAGTACCAAGCTCAATCTTGTTCTTACTAGAACCAAGAGCATACTTTTGACAATACAATATCTTGCTTTCAAAGAGTATTGGAAACACATCTAAGTCAATAATGACAAGAAACATGTCCATACCATAAGCATCATACAAAACTAGTATAGCTTTTCTTGAACTTTGAGATCCAAAAAATTCAATGAAGCAAGATAGCATTTCAAGCAAAGGAAGAGAAGCATATATGAATGTGTTGTAGTAGATACAACATGAAAGATGCCCCTCTTTGCCATGTAAGGTGAGCCATAAAGACTCGACCATGCATCTTGAAGATATTCTTGAAATCATATGAAGAAGAAACTCCTCCTCACACCTTGGCCCCATCATAACTTGAATACCTTCAAAAAAGATAACTTGTGATGCTTCTTGAGAAGCCTTGATCTCGGCCACTTCCAAGATTGAATCTTCATGCAATGTGACATCTCTATTCACAGTCACTTTTGAAATAGAGAGTGTAAAGACACTAAAGGCCTCCTTGATGGATGAGTATCCAATCATGATCCATGAGCTTGGATCATCCTTCCTTCTTGTTTCCAAGGGAATATGTGCAAAGAAAGCACTACCAAGTTCACTAAGGTGATCAACCTTAGGCTTCATCTTGAATAAAACTTCATATGGTGCTATTCCTTCAAGAGCTCCAATACTCCTCAAAGCTTTGATCTTCAATGAGAATTTCTTCTCAACATATGCTTTGAATAATAAGGAATAATCATACACCATAATACTTGAAGAGAGAAGATATGTGCATCTTGTGTGATCATCCTCCTTTGAAATATTGGACATATAAAAAACATCAAGAGAGTTTGCACTCTCACTTGGATCTAATTTGTAGATGCCTTCAAATCTTGATCCATATGCAAGGATCTCACCATCCTTCTTGATCACACAATTATCAATATTGAAATTGACATCAAAGCCACTATCAAGAAGTTGGCCAACACTTAAGATGTTCTTTGTAAGCTTTGGGACAAAAAGAACATTGTTGAGAAAGAGATCTATAGAAGCTGCAAGCTTCAAGGGAATAATCCCTACTCCTTCAATATTGCACTCATGCTTACTTGCAAATTATATGGTCTTCTTAACTCCATCATAAGGCAAAATAGATGAAAAAAAGTGCTTGGAGCCACACATATGTGAAGATGCTCCACTATCAATATACCATGAGTCATCCTTGTTGAAGGTGGAAGAGGAGAAGCTTGATGCCATAAGAGAGCCTTCTTTATCACTTGCAATATAGTCTTCTTTCTCATTGGTGATGTTGGCTTGATTGAGTTGATTCTTCTTCTTGAAGAAATTGGTGGCATAATGGCCTTTCTTGCCACAATAAAAGCACTTGATCTTCTTCTTCTTGAGATTTGAAGTAGAAGCATGAGAGGTATCCTCCTCTTCCTCTTCATCTTGGTCTTTAGCTTTGTCATTAGAGAAGTGATGGCGTTGCTTCTTACTCCTCTCTTTGTGCTTGGCAAATAGAACTTTGCCATCATCATGATTGAGTGATAGCTTGTCCATCCTCAAGAGTTTGTACTCTTGTCTTGATTCTTCAAAAATAAGCACACTTTGAAGGGCCTCCAAACTTGGTAGCTCCTCCTTAATGGCATAGGATTGGACAAGGTTGTCATATTCATCTCTCAAGCCATTGAGAATGACTAGGACTAGCTCACTTTGATTGATTGAGTCACCAATATATGCAAGCTCCCTATGAATATCCTTGACTCTCAAAACATAATTAGATGCACTCTCATCACTCTTTTGACTACTTTGGAATATTTGATTTCTAAGAGTGAGGAGCCTAGAGGTGTTCTTAGCCTCATAGATGGACTTGAGACAATCCCAAGCTTCCTTGGATGTAGAACAATCACCAATCTCCCTCAATATCTCATTAGAGACATTCATCTTAATGTAGTGGGGAGCCATCCTAGCTCTCTTCTTGTATTTTTGTACTTCTTGGAAAATCTCTCACTTGGTTGCAACAAGTATGAACTCATTGAAGTCATGAAAGTGGAGATAAATAAAAGTGATGAACAAAAAATGTTGCATCTCTCTCACTATAGGATCCAATAATGGTGTGCTACCATCTCCTATGCAAGATCTTGCAACAAACTGTGAGATGATTCTCACTAGCTATCTCAATCTCTCCAAAACTAGATCTACTTCACATCAAATGATGGAGTATGGGCAAAGTTAGGATTAAACACTCTTAGCACGTGTGAAATACACTAAGAAACCAAATTTGACTCAAATACAATGATATTGCATGAAACAAAATGGCTAAGATTTCAAAACAGTGCCTAGATCACATATAGATGATATTGGTAAGCATTCAACTGTGATTTTGGATCAAACAAGCAATCTCTTTACCAAACCAAATGTGTCCACCCAGGTCTAGGTGCCCTACCTAACCCTCTTCAAAAGCTTATAACTTTTGATTGGCTCAACCAAATGGAACTCAATCTCAAAATCAATTAGATCCAAAATGAGGAGTACAATGATACTAGTAGATTCATGAGCTACTACTATGCTTAACTATGATTGGACCACACTTTGCCACCTCTTAATCTTATTGGACCATTGATCCATGCACCTCTAAATTCTATTGGACCATTTTCAAGCAAACCTCAAATTCTATTGGACCACTCATGGTTCCACCTCTAAATCCTATTGGACCTCTTAAACTTCATCAAACAAAAGCATTACACTTGTCTACACTCTAATTGGCACGAGTTTGGCCTCCTACTCTATTTTGGCTCAATAGTGGCATTACAAGTGGAAATGGATAATTTGCCATCTATGCCAAATTTGACTCTATCAACATCCTACACCTAAATGCTTGACTATGAAATTCTATGAGACCCCTATATCAAACATTTTTTATTTACTTTACAATTCTCCACACGTGGGAACATCCTCCACACATGTGAGATTCACTTACAAACTTCTATCATAAAAAAATACCAAGCTAGATTTTTGCCAATTTCTCACACGTAGATGTGGCAGAAAGCAGGTCTGGCTGAGGGAGATAAAAAAACTCCAAAGATTAATTGATCCCTAGAGCTCCTTTCACCGATCTGTTAGGAATGTCACCTTCTCACTTGGGCTTGATGTTCGTTTTGCCGTGACAACCATGCAGGCCTTACAGGGTGCTGCAGAAGATTTTTTGTCCCAGTTTTTTGAGGATTCCTGTCTTTTGGTCGTGCATGGTAAGCGTGTTACCGTCATGCCCAAGGATTTTGTTATTCTCAAAAGACTTTGGGACCGTTATTCATGTTTGCATGTGGATAACGCCAGCACCTCCAAGATCTGCCTTTGGATAGATTAGACTTGCCAACTATCTCTAGGAAGAAAAGGAAGAAGGTTGTCCCTAAGAAAGCTGGATCTCGAAGGCCAGCTACTTTTCTTCCTCCTAGAGTTATCTCTGGCAAGAGCCCCCGCATCTTTCTAAGCTCTGAATCAGATGCTAGAGAATCTGCTTCAGATGCAAAATCATTCTCTCCTCTTCCTATTACTCGTCTAGCTCCCCAGAAGGTTTCTTCACCGAAAGTGATGATAACCCAAGAGGATCTTGACAAAATAACTAAAAAATCTGTAAATATTGTGTCTACATCTCTTTCTCTCTCTACACATAATCTTTTTGTCAGAATTCCATACGATTCTATGTAGGTTTTGATTCTGACTATTATAGCCAATACGAAACTTACTTAACTAATAAAATTGATCTGCTCGACAATTATTTTGATTTCTTTCTTTCAGATTCAAATAGAAGCTATATATTAGGTCCCGAATTTTGTACAGACTTGAAAGAGAAACTTCAGAGATTACAGATGCTATTGTAGAAGTTGGCAGAAATTTTTTGTAGCATAGTATTAATTCTGATTTCCAAGAAGTTGTTTTTGTTGTCAGTCCATTTTTCATGGGAGCAGTGAAGGAAAAAGATGCCACATTTGAAAGGGCTATATATCTCATCGACTACAGTCCAGTGGCAAAATTTTATCTGATTCCATAGGAGAATAACTAAGGATTGCTAGTTTGCTTTTGTTGCCTTTAATTCGGATGATTACTCTTGTTCAAATGGAACCTAGTTTTCATTTTGATTATTGCAGTCGGCATTGGAGCTTGAATATTCTTTCTGTAAAAATAAATAAGGAGGGAGTATCAAATTTTCTATGTGTAAAAGTAAACTCAGCTGATAATACACATAGAGAATTTGATTCTCTACTTCATGTTGTTCATGATGTCGTTCATGAAATACCGACAATGGCAACCTCAATTGGAGAGAGAACCATTAAATCTCTCAAGGTATATACAATTTATCTCTGATATGCATGTATTTTTTTAGTTTAAATCCATCGTCATAGCATGAATAAATTTTATGTCATAATATTACTAATTTTTGTTCAATATATGCAATGTGTACAACAAAAGACTCTTTTTTGAGTGGTATAATATACAAGTTGATGTAGATATTGAAAAGGTAATATTTTGTTCATTTGTAGTTCCTTTCATTTTGATTCTTATTTCTGTACTATCATTGTTAGTAATTTGCTCATTCACGTGTTTTGTGATGACAGTTCACTCTTGAGTCGTACACTCCTGACGATGTGTATAGATTTCGGCAAGAGTTGATCAGAACTTATGTACAAAATGGTGTAAGTGTTACGCCTAAAAGCGAGGGCCCGAAAAAGCATGCTGCTCCTATCTTAACAGCCTTTCAGGTTGCTCAGGATGCAAATATTGTTTTATATGATAAAAAATGCATAGAAGTCTTTCCCAATACAAAGGAAGGCAAAATTATAAGAGAGGGGACTGTTGCCTTAACAATTCCTAATCCTGATATAGAAAATATAAAAAAACTTACCGAATAGGATTTCATTTGTAAATAGAGATGCATCCAAAAAAAGATATACAATCTTACATGTAGACAACCCATTTATGAGATTTTTATTGATATCAATATAGATTCTTACAATCAAGTTGTGTCCAAAGTGTAATACTGGATAGCAATTTTTTAGATTGATAAATAGACATGTTGATTGAGATGTATTTGTTGATAGTAAATCTCAGTATTCTTCCATAAGTTGGATTGTTTCGCCAATATCTCTATATTTGATCTCGAGCTCACGTCTTTTACGTACCTGCATAAAACTAATACAAAGTGAGTTACAATTAGTATAGAGATTGTATGAGAAAGTTTTGATAGAAACTATTCATAAAGGATCGAGTGTTTATAGTTACTTACGAGTTTACCATTGGAAATGAATCTGAAGTTTGAAAGTATATCATCTTGTAGAAACAATAGTTCATGCTTGATGTAATTTAGACTCCAATCCCCTTCCACCTCAACAAATGTCAAAATTGCATCATTGTATATAATTTCAATATTTTTTCATTTTGAATGTCCACAGGCTTCCAAGTCTTGATCGAGTGGCACCCATTTACCTTTGTTTTTTTTTCATCTTTGATAATGGAAGCATAAGCTCAACATTTGTTTTTGTATTTGATAACGAAAGCACATGGAAGACATTTTAATTTTGCATTCTATTTCTCCATCTGATCTTTTGTCCCAACCTTCATCCATAAGTTCAGATAATGAACTATTTGATAAATTTTTGCATACAAACATCATTGGAGTTTTGTGTACATTGACACTTGAAAAAAAATCCACAAATATATTCAAAGAAATAAACCAACTCAATCTGACTGTTTTTTATCTTGTGCTTATCTTTAATGAATTTCTTACATCATTATATAGCTTGCAACAAAATGATTCTAAAACTGCAGCATCTGGAGCAACCCATTCATCACTTTTGACAAAGGTTGAAGAAATACGAACTCGAACAATTCGTGAAACATGAACTCGAACAATTCGTGAAATTGAGAAGCTTGAACACGAACTCGAACAATTTACGAAATTGAGAAGCTTGATCACGAACTCGAACAAATAATTGTCATGAAACTGTCACGAACAATTTCTTGTTTAGACTTGAAGCTCGAAGCTCAAAATTATAGCAAACTCAAAATATTCGCGAATTTGTCTCAAAAGATCAAAAAGATTGTCGCGAAGTAGAAACTATCAAAGATACTATCGCGAACAAAATATTGTCGTGAATATTTTGAGAACAACAAATCTGTCATGAACAAAAAGTCATTCAAGAATCTATTGTAAATCTTTCTAGAATCTTTCGACTCTGAGAAACCAGAACGTTGTTGAATATCAACCGTCAAAATGAATGGATTCTATTTCAGAAGGAAAAAGAACAAATGACCTATCCTGTAACAATATAAATACATGTGCACTTATAGTAATAAAAAATACTCTCAGATTCAAGCTCAGACTTAGACTTAGACTGACTTTTTTACTTATGCACTTGTGTACTTACGTATCTAGTGAGTTCAAGATGGTAGATCTAGGATTCCTAAAGTTTATACTTGGGATAGAAGTGTCTAGAAGTAGCAATTTACTTTCATAAGTCAATCTAAGTATGCTACTTCCATTCTTGAAAGATTTGGTATGAAAAATTGTAAGGGGATTGAAACCCCTATGGAGCATGTTGTGAAAGCAACTAATGAAGGTGATGAAACATCAGGAAGCTTATAGGCTCTCTAATCTATTTAACCATCACTAGACCTGACTTAAGTTTTTGTGTAAGCAAGTTGAGTCAAAGTATGCAAGCTCCTTTAGTTCATCATTGGAAAAGTGCGAAGAGAGTACTTAGATATGTTTCTAGTACTAGATTTTTTGGCATAGTTTATGAAGGATCTAACTTGCACTTGAGAGCCTACTCGGATTCAGATTTTGCAGGTGACAAGATGGATAGGAAGTCCATTAGTGCATTTGCAACATTTCTTTGTGGAGGAGTAATATCTTGGATTTCCAAAAAGCAAGATACTATCTCACTATCTTCTTGTGAAGCCGAGTACAAGGCATTGACTTCAACAACCAAAGAGCTCCTATGGCTAAGAAGACTCTTGATGGAGCTACATGTGCTAGAGGCCGAGGAGATCCCTTACATATTTTGTGACAATCAAGCTTCTCAACAAATTGCTTCAAATCCTATCTTCCATGCTAGAACAAAGCATATTGAGATAGCTCACCACTTTGTAAGGGAGAAGGTACAATCCAAGGAGGTGCAACCACATCACATACCATCATTCGAATGCATAGCTGATATCTTAACCAAGGCATTGTCCAAAGATCACTTCAAGTTAAGATATGGTCTTGGAATTGTAGATAGATAGATGTACATTAGATTTGCCAAGTTAGAAGTGAGGAGGAGTGTTGAAATTTGTCACTTCTCACTTGACATTGGTTATTGTAAATAGTGATCAAACATTAGAACAATGTTGATGATCTGATTTCACACGTGTGGAGCCTGTTTCCACGTGTGAAAGGAAATACTTTTCATACTTGTATATATCTAAATTGATTTTGTATCAATCTAGTTAGTGTGAACATGATATGACTAGTTTTTAGTCAAGTTGACTAGTCATCTAGAAATTAGCTTTTCCTTGCATGTGCATTAGTAAATGCTCCCACATGACAAGTGGATGTTCACACTTGTGTATAGAGTTCTAGAAGATAAGAGTTGACCATTTTCCTTAGATCCTATTTTGTAAGGAATATTCCTATATTCTAGGAGACTAGCTGTTTGGATTTTAGCCATATTTTAGAAGGTCAACTTTGGATAAGGATCAAGGATGGATCAAATGGATAGATCTGAGTGATGTGGAACTCTTCACACATGTGAAGACCTGGTGGACTGTACCAGACTCATGGATGTACTTGATCCATAAAAGGATCATCATTTTTCTAAGAAGATGGATGAGACTTCTGCATTCTACACTTTTGTGAGATTTCTAGTCATTTGTTTTGTGATTTCTATGTATGATTGCTATCTAGAACTATTGTACTTGTTGTTTCAGGTGCAGGCCGTACTATGGACAGTACTCCACATGTGTGAGGCTGCCTTCACTAATTTATGATGTGTTGATCCATTGCTCTTGCTTAAATCCAAGTGTAGTGAATCTAGATCAAGATCTAATGTGTAGAACTTGATAGATCCATTGATTAAGCAACCAATAACTCTCTATGATTGTTAAGTACAATCATTATTGTCCTAAAAACTGAAAATTTATCACTACATAAGCGAATAACAAGTGAATTGATGTGTGTTTGACTACTGGTGAGAATGTATCAGTGTAGTCAATCTCATATTTCTGTGAAAATCCTTTAGCAACCAACCTTGCTAATTTGTATCTGATGTTCTCTCCATCAAGACCTATCTTGTAGATCCACTTGCATTTGACTGTTTTCCTTCCATCAGGAATAGGTGCAAGTGTCCATACATTGTTCTTATACATGGATGACATTTCATCTTCCGTTGCTTGAATCCAGCGATCTTTATCTGGTCCATCAACAGCTTTCTCGAATGTTTGAGGTTTATGAGAGAAACCACAAAATTCAATGGCATATTAAAAACATCCTAGCCATACCTTTCTGGTGGTTTACGTTGTTTGTCAGATCTTCTCATAGGTGGTTCGAGTTTGATTTTGCAAGTTTTGAGTTCAATTTTGATTCAACCTTTTCTGTTTTAATTTGAGCTGGTGATTCGAGTCTGTCAGGTACTCGATCTTGATATCCCTCTGAATCTGGTAATTCTCCTTCATCTTCCTCTTGTTTTACTTCTGTCGTCGTTGGTAGCTCATAATAGTTTTTGAGAATTTCATAGCCGACAAGATTACTGTCTGTTATGAATTTTGACTCATCAAATTTGACATCTCAAACAACTTTTATCTTGCCAGTTTCTAGTACATAGACACGATAATATGACGAATGTAAGTCGAATCCTACCAGAAAACCTTGTTCTATCTTTTCATCGAGTTTCTTTCTCAGCTTATCTGGTATGTGCATATACACTACGCATCCAAATGTCCAAACATGTGCAAGATTTGTCTTCGAGTTCCACCATATCTCATGAGGAGTTCTTTCTGGTATTGGAGATTTCAGAATACGATTTTGAAGATAATTCAATGTAGCCACTGCTTATGCCCTTAAAACAAGATTCGCAGGTAGTTCGAATATCTCTACTTTTGATTTCGACTCCTTGAATTCTCTGACTTTTGTTGGCTTGGTACAAGGCTTCCATGTTCATGTGACATAGCCTCTTGTGTCACAATATATCTGTTGATTCCTGACTTTGATTTGCTTGTTCGATTCTTGTTCGAATGTTCAAGTGATACAAATTTCCTTCTCTGTTGCCTTTAGCAACTAGGTTATCAAAATCTTCCTCGAACAGTTTACAAGAGTTCTGCGTGAAGGTTACTGACATGTCTGTATCAACTATCTTAGCTACGGATAGAAGATCTTTATCAAGAGTAGGGACAAAGAGAACTTCCTCCAGTTTCTTGTCACCCTGATTCGTGTCTAGCCATAGTGCACTAGTTCCATCAACCATGTGTTTAGAACCGTCTCCAAGTATAATGAATCTCAAATAGTTCGTCTTCTTGTACTCAGACAAAATTTGTTTCAAAGAAACAAAATGTAAGGTGACTTCCAAATCAAGAACTACTTCTCAAATTTGCGAATTTGATGAACAACATAAATCTTCAGAAACATATGCTACTGAGTTTTTTGTCGTCCTCTCTTCCGCTACTCTGGAACATTCTGCTTTGTCTTCAACAAAATTAGAATCTGAAGGTTCACTTCGATTCTGCTCCTTTTTGTTCCTGGGATTTTGATAACAGTCTACTACTGCATGACCCCATTTATGACAATGAATACATTCAATCTTTAATTTTAACCAACACTTGTCTTTTGTATGACTAATTTTTTGCATCTGTTGCAGATCTTCTTTTCACTAGAATCTTTCTGCTGTTTTCCAGATTGTCGATCATTTGTCTATATTTTGTTCGCGATAGTATCTTTGACAGTTTCTGCTTCGCGACAGTCTTCTTGATCTTTTGAGGCAAATTTGCATATATTTTGAGTTTGCGATAATTTCGAGCTTCAAGCTTCAAGTCTGAACAAGAAATTGTTCGTGACAATTTCACGACAATTATTTGTTCGAGTTTGTGATCAAGCTTCTCAATTTCATGACTGTTCAAGTTCATGTTCAAGCTTCTCAATTTCGCGAATTGTTTGAGTTCGTGTTTTGCGAATTGTTCAAGTTTGTGCTTCTTAACCTTTGTCAATTTGAGTACTGTGCACTTTGTTGGTAGAACTGAGACTTGTTTGTTGAGGTGTTCTTCATATTCTACGATACATATGGATTGTATCACACTCCTATATCAAGAAAAGTGATGGTTTGGAAATGCTTGAAATCATAGGCCTTTCACATGGTCTCTAAATGGATGGTTTGTGCTCTTAAGTTGGGAGGCCGATTGTGGGAAAAGCTCCTCGACTTAGTTCCTCCCAAAGCCCTAGTGACTGCTCCCAAGGCAATGCTAATTCCTCCCAAGGCAAGGTGGACCCCCAAAAATCTGCATTCTCAAGTCGGCCCTACCAAGGGAAATAGGGCACACGTAATTGAGCATTCTAGGTGGTTGAGCATTCCTAGGTGCAAGATCCAATGGCCAAGGACAACATAGGAGAGTTCTCAAACTTCTTGGCACACTACGTGCTATGAAAATTTTAAAACAACACACAAAGAAACTCGCTAAACTCGCAAGCGATTTACTCGTAAATTGTCAAAACCCCCATGATGATAGCTATACAATATTGTGATTTGGCTATGAAAGTACTGTACTTTAGGACCATAAATGGATCTGCAAAAGATCCACAAGAGTGATTGGATGCTTGCTTAACAATCTATCAAAAAACTAGACACAAAAAAGTTGATTTAGATTGGCAATTTGACAAACAACAAGCATTAACAATAAAAAGCATTGGTAAACATTGAAATCTGATCCCACATGTGTGTAATACAGGTTGTAGTATGGCCTTCAACCTGAGAAACAAGTATAATTTAATTTGGTTTCATTTGGATCACAAAAACTCAATGTACATAGTGAACTAGCTTGAGATTGCCAATGAGCTCCAAAATGTTTCTATCTTCTCACTATGGAGAGAGAGAATACATAGCAAATTCGACTTCCTTCTTGAAGTTAGGTGGATTTCCAGCATTTAATAAGGAAGTTAACTCACTCTCCTTTACCTAAAATGAAATCCTATTCTATTTCCTAGAGTCATGCTTGGTAGATAGCTAGTTGATCAAATTTTCACCTTAAATCTAGGATTTAGGTCCTATAAACTAGGAATCACTACCAAAATGACATGACCAACCCTATGGACTTGACCTAACCTAAATTAGGATTGGATTGCCACGTGGAATATTGGCCTCACATGTGTGGAATCCACTTATGTACAAAATTTACATTATACTACATGGTTTTTGATCAAGCTAGATTTGCC
Organism: Diphasiastrum complanatum; assembly: GCA_029204225.1. Classification (NCBI taxonomy): domain Eukaryota; kingdom Viridiplantae; phylum Streptophyta; class Lycopodiopsida; order Lycopodiales; family Lycopodiaceae; genus Diphasiastrum; species Diphasiastrum complanatum. The sequence goes on along the minus strand of CM055107.1, from coordinate 13,876,527 downwards.
AATTTTTGGCAATTCTTCACACTCCTCAAATTTAGCTTGATCTATTTACAACTCTCTTGATAGATAAATGAAAGCTTTTAGAAGTGTCTAAAAAATCCAGCTACAAACAAGGAACTTTTGAGACTCCAATACAGAATGATGTCCATGAAGGATCTTTCACCACCTCTTAAAGGATCCCTTACAAGATGTTCCACAAATGTGTCTATATACATGTAGCACACTTCAAAAACTATACATCATGCCAAGACATGGATTCCAAGGCATTTTGTGCACTTGAAGATACATCAATAAAACTACTGAGTGCATACATAATGTTGCCAAAGACAACTTGCCTTGCTTGGTCCATATGATTGAGCCTAGATGGCTCCATCTTGATACTCATGGTTTTTCTTGGAGTCCTCGGGTCTTGAGCTTGCTCCTCCACTTGACTTGACTCCAAACCTTCAATGAATTGAATAAGGTGCTGGTCCAAAGCTACTCCTTCAAGTTTACAAATCTTCCACTCTTGAAAGATCACATTTCCACCATTGACAACTTCTTTGATGGAAAACAAGTAGATTCTACAATCTCTACTTGAAGAGCAAAACACTACCATTATTCCTATCATTGAAATAGTATAATATTTGGTCCTTACATTGGAATGATCATGCACAAAGCATGTGGACACAAAGATTTTCAAAGAAAATGATGTTTCATCTTTAATGACTCTATTCAAACTATTACAAAAATAGTTATCCAATGAAATTGCTTTATCAACAACAAATGTAGATTTCAAAGCATCCCATTTCATTGTCTTGTCATACAAAGTAATAAAAACCATGAATCTTAAAGGTAAGAAACAAGTCACCTCATGTCTACTAATACTTTCCAAAAAGTATTCAAAGATAGTAGACTCTCCAATGCTCACAACCCTTGCCAGATGCACACTTGAATGGACCATTTGCATGCAATTTGAGGACTCGGCCATTGTCATTGAGGACTCCCTTGGAACTCTCATGCTTTGAGGCTGATCCTCAAGATCTTCCTCCTTTTGATGCTCCTCCTCAATGCGAGCAAAATCACACTTTGCCAAGATCTCCTCTTGAGTGATCTCCTCCTTTGCGAAGCTCATTCTTTCAAAAGCAACACTAGCTTCCAACGTAAACAATCTTCCATGTTTAAATCCCTTTGCAATGCAAACATCATTCTTCAAGATGAAGTAAACACCATGCTTAAAGTGGACATCCAAACCACTTTCTAAGAGTAGACCAACACTAAGCATATTCTTGGTGATTGATGGTACATAAAGGACATTTTCTAGATCCATGCATTTTGAGGATTCTAGACACAAAGAGATGGTGCCAACACCATCTATCCTACACTCTTCATCATTTGCAGTAAAGACAAACTTCTTAGCAACATTGAAAGAGTGTAAGGTTGAGAAAAAGTCCTTTTCACAAGACAAGTGAGAGCTAGCCCCACTGCCGATCCACCAATTATCTCTTGAATTGCTATTACTTGTTGGTGAGGATGTAGATGCCATCAAGAATACATCTACTTCATCCTCCTCCTCCTCCTTTGCAAGGTTTCCTTGTTTGTCCTCCTCCACTTGTTCTCTTAGCCTCTTGTAGCATTCAGATGCATAATGCCCCTTCTTTCCACAAAAGAAGCATTTTTGCTTTGACTTGTCCTTTGAGCTTGATGCATCATCCTCTTCTTTGGCCTCCTTTGGATGCTTCTTCTTTCCATTGGTCTTCTTTTTGCTCTTGAATGAGAAATTGGCTTTCTCATCACCATCCTGCAAAGACAAGAAACTCATCCTAGATTTTGCATGGACCATCCTACACTCTTCAGCCACTAACACACTGTGAAGTTTTTCTATGTTGGCAAAGTGTCTTGGATGGCAAAACTTTGGACCAAATTTGCAAAGTCATCTCCTAGACCATTAAGAACAATTTGTACAAGCTCTCCATCATGAATCTTCTCACCAATGGAAGCCAACTCCCTATTTAGAGACTTGATTCTGAGTACATAATTCTGTGCACTCTCTCACTTCTCCTCATGCTTTGCAAAATCTGATTTCTAAGCATGAGTACTCTTGAAGTGTTACTAAATTCATAGATTGATTTTAAAGACTCCCAAGCCTCTTTAAAACTAGTACAAGCTGATACTTCTCTCAACAAATCATTGCTCACATTCATCTTCACACAATGAAGTGAAAGCCTAGATCTCTTTTTGTATCTAGCTAACTCTTGTGCACCTAGAGGTTCATCTTCATCTTCAATCAAGAACTCATAAAGGTCTTGGAGCACCAAGAGTGACTCGATCCTAACCTTCCAAATAGCATAATTTTTAGAATTCAATCTCTCACTAGCCTCTAGAAGGTATGCTCTAGCAGATCCCATCTTACTAGTGACTTCTACAAACAAGAAATAGATTTGATTGACTTGAAACTCACAAAGGTCTCACACTTGCAGTGTTTCACTCAAATTTGATTTCTAATCCAACAAATGGACTTATAATCACAGTTCTATTACTCTCTCACAAAGCTGGAATGAAGATAAGATGAAGTGAAGAGCTAACTTGCAATTAACCATATTATATCTGACTAACATATTGTAGATGTACCTCTGTTGAGTAATGTAGACCAGCTTTCGATTTCTATCTCTGTGGATTTGAATACCAAGGCAGAAATGAGCTTCGTCCAGATCGGTCATGTCGAATTCAGAAGATCACATTGACTTGTCTCCTTTTATCAGATCGATACTATTGTTGAAGATCAATGTGTCATCCACATACAAAGTGATAATGATAAAAGATTGTCGCACTGTCTTGAAGTAAACATTTGAATTTGAAGAGCTAGGTGTGTAGCCATGATCAGTAAGGAAAGTATTGATCCTTTGAAACCATGCTCGAGCATATAGCTTCAAGCCATAAATTGCCTTATGGATTTTGCACACGATAATATAACCTTTGGGTTGTATCATGTAAATGTCTTCTTCAATAACTCCATTGAGATATGTTGTTTGTACATCCATTTGATATATTTCCAAATCTATTGTAGCAGCAAACAATAATAAAAGTTGAATAGAAGAATGCTTGACTACTGGACTGAAGGCCTCAGTATAATCAACGTTGTATACCTGAGAAAATCCTTTGGTGACAAGTCGGGCTTTTCTTCTGTCGATGCTTCCGTCTGCTTTGTACTTGACTTTGAAAATCCATTTGCAATCAACTACGTTTCTACGCAGGTAATTCGACAATTGTCCATGTTTGGTTCTTGATAAGAGATGAATACTCTTTATCCATAGCTTCTTTCCAGAAATTAGAATCGGGCTGACTGAGTGCCTCTTCGATAGTCGTCGGCTCATGAACAAGGTAGGTAGACAATTGTCCATGTCTGGTTCTTGATAAGAGATGAATACTCTTTATCCATAGCTTCTTTCTAGAGATCAAAATTTGGCTGACTGAGTGCCTCTTTGACAGTCATCGGCTCTTGAACAAGGTAGGCTGCAGACTCGTCGATATACTTGATAGGTGGTCTACTAGCTCTTGATGATCTTATGGAAAATAGAGGAAGTTGATCATTTTCATCATACTGTAGTTGATCATCTTCTAATTTGCCATTGATATGTTGTTCATTGAAGGAAATGAGCTTGGACCTTCGCTAAGAATAGTCGACTGAGGAATTGGGAAGTTCAATATGTCAGGAGAATCTGACAGGTCGGCTACATGGGCATTGCCTTTTCCTTTGAGATCGATAAACTGATCTGCAATGAAGATGACATCCCAACTAGTAAATATCTTCGACTCGATGGGATCGAACAACTTGTAGTCTTGATCTGAAGTAGTGTAGTTGATAAAAATACATTTGATACTTTGAAAGTCGAGCTTTTTCCTGAGACCATGAGGAATCTGCGCATAAGTAGTACATCCAAAAACTTGTAAGTTTGATAAAGAAGGTTTGGTACTTGTCCAAACTTCGAATGGTGTTTTGTCTGAGAGGCCTTTAGTAGAACATCATATAAGTATCCATGCCTCTTGCCGAGTGCAAGGATCTTATTACTCCTATCAATAATTCTGCATTGATCATACTCAAACTTCACCTTATGACCTAGATCTATAATTCTACTCACTGATAACATATTTGTTGAGAGTTTAGGAACATCCAAGACTTTTGACACTAGTTTGAATTGATCATGCTGGAATCTTAATCTTATAGTACCTTCACCTTCAATACTTTGAGTACTATCATCACCAAGATGAACATACTTCTTTGTGATGTAGGCATATAGGATTGGAAAATCTCACGATGATTGGTCATATGTTGAGTAGCTCCGGAATCTCAAAACCATGAATCATCCGAATTTGCGTATTTGTCTTTGACCATAAAAGTGCCTTCGTCCATTTTGACTTTAGGAGATGCTGTAACTGTATTTGCTTGTTGATTAGGTTGCTTGGCTACATTCTTTGCTTTGATAATTCGACAATCTTGGATCTCATGGTTATTGCGTTTGCAATACCTGAAACATCTTCTTCTTCAACGAATGTGGATTTGATGACTATTCTTGACTTTGAGTCTATTTCTGATTCGATATAGACTGCTTGGAGCTTTTCTGCTTTTGTTGTTTCGAGCCCTTGTTGACATATAGAGCATGAGATGAAGAAGTAGACGAATCCAAAATCCAAACTATCTAAAGACATTTGTCCCAGTTGAAGCAGAACAGAAAGAGATGGGTAGATGTCCTTATTTGTCCATAATCGGATCTATAATATTTTCTATGATCTGCACATGACCTAATCTAGCATATGTGGTAAGCACATTGTCGCAATACATGTCCAATCCAGGCTTAAACATTGGAAGGCTCTGCAAAGAGTATTGAAGTACATTTGACCTACGAAGCACTATGATTTGTGCTATAATGGTAATACAGAAGATGCACTTACATTAGTCACCTATCCAAATTCAAATTGGGCATGAGACGGTGATACCAAAAAGTCCAGATCTGGTTATATCTATTTTATTGCAAGAGGACCCATTTCATGGAACAGCATAAATCAGCAATGCATTTTGTTATCCTTTACATAATCATAATATGTAGCAACCTTCTAGCCAAATAATCTCCTTCACTACCCCTAGTTCAAAAATCAGAGCTGTATACCTCTATCTCTATACCCACGAACTCATTCTAGAACTAAACATATAGAAGTTCAATTTCATTTTCTTAGAGAGAAAGTTTAGAATAAAGATGTTGTACTAAGTTATTGTCATACAAACAGTATGTTGGCTGATATTTTGACAAAACTATTGTTAAGAGAAAAACACTCTACTTTGGTAGGTATGTTAAATCTCAATGTAAATTCAGATTTGTAGTAATAAGCTTAAGGGGGAGTGTTGGAGTTAATCTTACTACTACGCATCCTAACTGCCCTCCGCTTTACTCAAGAAAATCACTCTCTCAAAGTAGTCTGCAAAAATGAGCTATTTCTCCCACAGTCTATAGAAATACATGCAAAGTTCAAACATGCAAGACACCGCAAGGAACTGCCAAGGTAGCGCAAGGCAGCCAAGGCACCACAAGTGTCTAGCCTACGGTCCAATGCGAAACTGCAAGAGGACCGAAAGGTACCGCAAGTTATCACTTGCGGTCAACATTCGAAGTGAACGAACTGCAGCCTTCAAATTTATCATTGTTCAATATTGATTTTGTTGACTTAGAAGTTGAAGTAGAACCTAATGACTTCTTAATAGAAGTCTCATCTATCGAGTGATCTTCAACAACCAATGTAAATGATGCACAACAAATATCATTGTCAAAAAAAAACTTAATTGAAGATTTGTACACACATTTTATTGATTGTAGAAAAATGCCAAAAAATATTAAAATCAAAGGTTATGCACCTCATTTGGATCTCAATACATCATTCAAGCATCAAGGATTGCACAACAATAAGATTGATCAAGATCTAGACACTAAATCTAGCTAAATTTCATCAGGATTGATCAAGATCTAGACACTAAATTTAGCTTAATTTCATCTAGATTGGCAATTGCCTTAAAAAACCACAAAAAATTAGCATTTACCGATCTCCATGACCTTTAACATTTGTGAAAAGTACAATGAACTATTCAGATTCATATATTAACTCAATAGACACAAAAAAACAACACATAATCAAGCATGTATTCCAGTTACAAGAGCAAAATTGCCAAAAATTGTCATTTCTCTCTCACACCACATAGTATGTACATTGGATTCACCTTCATATACTGATCAGGTTCGACCTATTACCATTAACCTAACCCTAAACCTACCCTAATCTAGCTTGATCAAAACCATGTAAACTGTACATAGGTGGGTCCCACACATGTGAGGCCATGGTGCCATGAGGGAATCCACACTAGAGTAGGTTAGATCAAGTCTAAAAAATTTGTCAAGCTAGTTTGGTAGTGGATCCTACATTATAGGACCAAATTCCCAGGTTTATGGAGTAGGTTGATCAATCTAGCCCCCTACATGGCAAGACTCAAGGATGAGGCTAGAAATGAAAATTAGGGCAAGAGAGCTCAATCATCTTCCTTATTACATGTTGGATTTTCACCTAACTCGAGGTGGGGAAGAGGCTTTCTATTTAGCCTCATCTCTCCATAGTAATGCCTTGGATTATTTTTGAGAGCTCATTGGCAAACTCGACCTTCTACACATTGTATTTTGTTTTCCTTTGAATTTAAGCAAGAACTAAGTGTTCTTAACATCATTTGCTTTCCACAGGCCGTACTGAATACTATTTCACACGTGTGTGTGGTGTACATCACTTTTGATTAATGATTTTGGGTTGCTCTTGTTTGATACATGCTCGATTGTCAATCTAGATCTCAATTTTATGTGTCTAGTTTGCATTTGTTTCATGATCAATCAATCAGCCACTCTTGTGAGTCATTAATAGACTCAAGTAAGGTCCAAAGTACTGTACTTTGACAATATGCCTCAAATTAAGGCCCATAATCTAGGCCATCACCTCTTGCATCTCTTCCATGATTTACTCCACTAACTTCCTTGATTGATGCAATGCCTAATGAATGCATGTATATCATATCCCATACTAGGATGCAACACACATGCTAATATTGCATGCAGGTGCCACTTGACCACTATCTAGGCTAAGTCTGGTCCCTATGTCCCAAGGCCCTAGTCCCCCCCTAATATGTCCATTAGGGCCATGACATTCTTCCCCCCTTATTTTAGTTCCACCCTCAAAACTCAAAGTCAGGGAGACTCCTCTTTAGTTTACCTTCTAGTTCCCTCAAAACCTCATCATCAAAATATCCTTTTCAACAAACTAGATGCTCAATAAGCTCACGATTTTGCCATCATTTGGTTTTTGCATCAAGTATCTTTTAGGCTCCAAAGGAATTCTTTCAGATACGTCTTCAAAAGAATTTAGACCTTTACCAAAACCAAAGTAATCTACCTCATGTAAGTCATCATCAGATGACTAACACGGAACACATGATAAACCTTAATCTCATTCAATAAATCTAATTGGTAAGCTAAAGATCCAATCTTTTTCAAGATTTAGTATTGTCCACTATAGCGAGCATACAACTTGTAATACTTCCCAGAATGCATTATCTTAGAATCCTTCGGAATTCTAAGATATACCCAATCTTCAACTTGAAACTCGCGAGGCAATCTTTTCAAATTAGCTCGATCCTGGATACTCAAAGCATTTTCAGGTGCTAATTGTAGCATTTCCTACATTTCCCACAAGAAATCTGCCACTTTAATCAACTCAGTTTCAACCATTATTGGAGATCAAGGTTGAAAACCATAGATAAGCATAAACCGACTATATCTAATAGCCAAATGCTTACTACTATTATATACAAACTTAATCAATAGAAGGTACCTCATCCAATGAGATTGCCATCCGAAGACCTATGCACAAAGCATTAGTTTTTTTCGCCACTCACATTACTCTCTCTTGAAAGTAAAATATAGATTGGAACCTAAACTATGATTTGTCAATCACAATTCACCAGATTCTTATTCTATACTTGAAAGTAAGAGAATGTGAATGCTACTATTCTTAAAAGACATGTGAGTTGCTCCACAAAAGTCCTTTCCACTAGGAAAGTTTTGGATTATGTGAATCTACTCACCTTAAGATTTAATGAATTTCATTACGTGAAGCCCTGGCTTTTGGTTACTCTAATAATGCAGTGGAGAGTGTTAACTTGGCAAAGGTGGAACTATGGCACAAAAGGTTGGGCCACCCCAGCTTCAAAGCCATGGAATCTACAGTTGCAAAGGAGCTTGCAGTTGGACTCCCCAAGCATTTGTCAAAGTGTGGAAAGATATGTGAAGCATGCAGCCTCTCAAAGGCTCACAAACTACCCTTCTCAAGATCTACATCAAGATCAAGCTCTCCTCTTGAACTCATCCACTCAAATGTTCATAGCTTTTCACATGAGTCTAATGTTGGTGCAAAAATATTATGTAATCTTCATTGATGACTATTCTATATATTGTTGGATGTACCTCTTGTCTAGCAAATCTATGGTGTTTGATTCTTTTGTAAAGTTCAAGACTTTGGTAGAAAATCAACTTAGTATCAAGATTAAGGTATTAAGGAGTGATAATGGAGGTGAATATATCTCCAATAAGTTGATTGACTTTTGTAGTAGATCTCTTTGTGAGTGTGCTAAGGCCTTAAGGCTAGATGCTTCTCTATCCAAAACACTTAAAGCTCTATTTGGAGAGAAGCCCAATCTCAAGGATCTCAAAGTTTTTGGATCCACTTGCTATGTACACCAATCCTTGGATACAAGGAAGAAGGATGATGCAACCTCCATAAAAGGCATCTTTGTGGGATATGGTGAGAATGGCAAAGGATATAGAGTCTTCAATCCCATCACTAGCAAGGTGATAGTGAGTAGGGATGTTATTTTTTATGAAGGACATTCTTGTGATTTGGATGATAATGCTACTAATCATCTTGATGCCAAGGATCATGCTACGATGGAGGAGGAACTCCCAAGTGAATAAGAACTTGAGGATCCACCTCAAGATGCAAGAACTCCAAGAACTCCAAGAAGATCTACAAGGGCAAGGACCGAGCCATTGAGGCTCACCTATGATGGTGAAGGTGATCAAAGGGAAGGCTCATCATCTTTCACATCTTACACCTTTCTTACTTCAATGTTAGATGAGCCAACATGCTATGAAGATGCTTGTAAATCTAAAAGTTGGATGGATGCTATGCAAGTAGAGCATGATGCTCTCATTGAGAATCATACTTGGGATCTTGTGGATATTCCTCAAGGGAAGAAACCTCTTGATTACACATGGGTATTTAGATTGAAGTATAATCAAGATGGATCAATAAGTAAGCATAAAGCTAGGCTTGTAGCAAAAGGATTCTTACAAACCAAAGGCATTGATTATGATGAGACTTTTGCTAGGCTTGTTACAAAAGGATTTTTACAAACCAAAGGCATTGATTATGATGAGACTTTTGCTCCTGTGGCTAAGCTTGTTACTATCAGGTTGATCATTAGTCTTGCTACAACCTTCAATTGGGAGCTATTCCAACTTGATTTCACAAATGCTTTTCTCAATGGTTATTTGGAGGAAGAGATCTACATGAGGCAACTAGAGGGCTTCATCAAGGCCCAGCATGAAGGAAAGGTGTGTTTCTTGAAGAAGAGCCTTTATGGGCTCAAGCAAGCACCTAGAGCATGGTACTCTAGGCTAAACTCTTTTCTCATTTCCATAAATTTTGTAATGAGTGCCTATGATCCATCATTGTACATAAGATTTCATGATGGCATGATCATTATTCTTGTTTTGTATGTAGATGACATTATCTTGATTGGTAATGATCTAGATAGAATTAGAGATGTACAAATTGCTTTGGCAAAAGAGTTTAAAATGATAGATCTTGGCTTCATTCTTGGAATAGAGTACTATCTTAGATCAAGAGTCTAATAGAATGTTCTCTACATATAGAGAAGGGAACCTATATATCTTGAGTAAAGATCATGCACTTACAACAAATGTGAGTAATGTAAATCCCCAATTGTGGCATCAATGGCTAGATCACTTGAATATGAGAGCTATCTTGTACATGCATCATAATGATATTGTAGGCTGATATTCCAAGGAATATAGGTTGATCTTCCAAGGAATATTCTAGCCATCATGCGGAACATCTTTAAAAATACAAGCAGGATAGGATTTAGCATAGAACTTGCCCATCAAGTTTAGGCTTTTGCGGTATCCATAATGGCTTAAGTTATTTAGTTCTAAGTTTAAACTGCCATGGGCACTACACATAGATATGTAGTTTCCAGTTATTTCAAGTTATGTAAAAGTTAGTCACAAAGGTCCACTGGGGGTTTGTCCCATGGCACCGATGTGATTCAAAGTTAAGTTAGTCCCATAGTGTCTTTTTGTAAGTGACCACCACTCCAAGTATATATAGGAGTGGAAGAGTCCGTTTTCAAAAGGAACCTCATTTGCAATACATGCTTATCTTTCTCTCTGAGTGTTCTCCCTTGTGTGCTTTCATGTATTGTGTTACTTCACATTGTATTGTACAGTATTGATCTTGCAACTAGTTAAGTTAATCCAGGCCCCCCATTCTCTAGCAGGGTAAGCCTTAGAGGAGAAGATTTAATTTAGGGTTTTATCTTTTACGTTAAGCCGTCATGAGTCAGTTCCTAAGTAGAGAAATGAGAGAAGAGCGGATCTTACCCATCAGAATACTCACCCACCATGCTCATGACTGTCTTCTTGCATCCATATCCATGCTAGCTGGAAATAGCCTTAGTGAGGGTTAGTTGGGAGAAGCCATAACTCGTCCTAGTTGGAGCCATAGCTGGAGTGGATGCCAAAGATACAACATTTATGGTCAATGATATGAGCTTCAATGTTGTCTCCATTGACACCAAACATGTTTCTGAGATGCGCTTACTAGGAAAACAACCTAGATCAAGATTTCCTAAAGAAAAAGCCACAAGAACTGTCCATTCTAGAATTGATTCATAGTAATTTGTGTGGCCCTATGAGTACACCCTCTTTGGGTTCTAAACTATACTTTATCCCTTTTATAGATGACCATTCTAGATTTACAAAAATAATGTTTATTAAGAACAAGTCTGAGGCATTTACTAAGTTCAAAGAATTCAAACAATTTGTTGAAACACAAATTGGATGGAAGATCAAGACACTACGTACTGATTATGGGAGAGAATATACGTCAGATGAAATGTTTGACTATCTTACTTCATGCAGTATGCATCGTCAGTTCACCACCAGCTACACCCCCTTAGGCAAGACACCTTATGAGGTCTGGACATGATCTAAGCCTTCAATGAAGAACCTACGAGTGTTCGGATACATCACCTAGGCTCAGAATTTCAAGGAGACATGGAAGAAATTCGACTTCCAAAGTCTCAAGATCATCCTAATCGGTTACACTTTTTTTTATTATACTTACAAGCTGTACGACCCCGATTTCCAACATATTTTATCTAGCAAGGATATTGCCTTTATCGAGGATCAGTTCATCGACTTCAAAGGCAAGATCAAAGTTCTATGTGAATCTTCGACACGACAATTTGAGCCTCTAGTTTAAGTGTGCCGACAGTCAGATCAACTATCCGACAACGACTCAAATAGAGTTAGACGTTGCTAGAGAGAGAGAGAGAGAGAGAGAGAGAGAGAGAGAGAGAGAGAGAGAGAGAGAGAGAGAGAGAGAGAGAGAGAGAGAGAGAGAGAGAGAGAGAGAGAGAGAGAGAGAGAGAGAGAGTTGTGGGTATTTTCTGCACAATAATAAACAAGTGGGTCCCACCACTTGAAATACTGTTGGCCAAGTCTTACCTAATGGGCCCTACCACAGTACATTGTAAGTAGGGTAATAAGTGCGAGGGCACTAGCGTCCTGTGTGTGTAAGTCCAACCCAATGAGCACACTTGTTAAATAGTTTAAGTTGTGTTCTAGTGACTTGGGCCCTAGTTGTAAATAAATAAGTTTGAGGCCCAAGTTCACAAAGTCAAGTTGAAAAATAAGAAATCTAAGTTGCACAAAGTAGAACTCACATGAATCATGTGAGTGCCCTTGTGCTTTCTTAGAGCCAATTACGTAGCCAAACATTAATAAAACACCAGAAGAATAATTTTTCGCAAACAATTAGACAAATTATTAGTTGTGAATGATTCACGAAGAGCTAGACTGAGCTCAACTGATAATCAGTCGCGAATGATTCGCGAAAGGCAAGACTAAATATTAGTCGTCAACAGCTAGACTAATAATAACTCGCTAAAACAGAATACCATATTAAACAACAAGAAAGTCAGACGAAATCAAGAAAAGCATAGCAATATCGACACAAATCTGAACTCATAACAAAAAAACTACTATCAGATTAAGTACATCAAAATATCCATGTCAATAATGTGGTAGAGCACAAGTGGTGAAGATGCAAAAAATGCATCACTCTGACGAAATGCCTTAGGATTTGATTTACAGGGTGCCTTCGCTTTTCCTAGGGCACCTTTGGCATTTTGTAAGGTAGTGTCACCTTTTTTGCCTGTCACAAAACATGTGTAAAAACATAGTATCGCGTTTTCGCCTTTTCTTCGTCTATGAGAATTTACTTGTATTTATGTAGACAGTCGTATTTCATTCGTCTATCTTATTTTACATGTAAATATGCAGACTGTGCGACAACTGAGTAAAAATGTAGCATGAATGGAGGCAGATTAAAATGGGATTTAGGAGAGTAGAGGAGAAAAATCCAACACCCCCCCTTAATCTGAATCCGTGAATGCCTTGATCTTCAGACTGAGCAATGCACAAAATTTGTTGTGTGCATTAACACTTAATGCTTTCGTGAATATATCTACAACCATGTCCTACGTTCTACAATACGTTAAGCTTACCTCCTTGTTGAGAACCTTGCCCCTGATGTAGTGATATTTGATTTCAATGTGCTTACTCGTAGAGTGAAATCTAGGGTTGATCGATAAGGCAATAGCAGTCCGATTATCACGAAAAATAAAATTGTAGGACTGTACTGATACAGATTAAAGTCTGACAATAAATTTCTCAACCAAAACGCTTTCTTAATAGATTGAGAAGCAGCAATGTATTCTGCTTTTGTAGAAGAAAGTGCGATAGAGGTTTGCTTACGATTGTTCCATGAGATAGGATCGTCGTTGAAGAAGAATGTAAATCCAGATGTGGACTTACAATTGTCTACATCTCCTCCCCAGCTTGCATCAGAATATCCACTGAGCTGAGAATTGTCATTGTTGACATCTCCATAGCAGATGCACTGGTCCATGGTAGCTCAAATATACCTCATGACTCTTATGAGAGCCTTCCAATGGGTAATGCCAGGATTAGCCATATATTGGCTGAGTGAGCTTACTGCAAAAGAGATATCTGGTCTTGTATAGACCATTGCGTACATGAGAGATCCAAGTATCGATCAATAAGGATACTCTCTCATCTCAGCCCCCTTGTCAATCCATCAATTGTCTCTTGAATTGCTATTGCTTGTTGGTGAGGATGTAGATGCCATCAAGAATACATCTACTTCATCCTCCTCCTCCTCCTTTGCAAGGTTTCCTTGTTTGTCCTCATCCACTTGTGCTCTTAGCCTCTTGTAGCATTCAGATGCATAATGCCCCTTCTTTCCACAAAAGAAGCATTTTTGCTTTGACTTGTCCTTTGACCTTGATGCATCATCCTCTTCTTTGTCCTCCTTTGGATGCTTCTTCTTTCCATTGGTCTTCTTTTTGCCCTTGAATGAGAAATTGGCTTTCTCATCACCATCCTGCAAAGACAAGAAACTCATCCTAGATTTTGCATGGAGCATCCTACACTCTTCAGCCACTATTACACTGTGAAGTTTTTCTATAGTTGGCAAAGTGTCTTTGATGGCAAAACTTTGGACCAAATTTGCAAAGTCATTTCCTAGACCACTAGAACAATTTGTACAAGCTCTCCATCATGAATCTTCTCTCCAATGGAAGCCAACTCCCTATTTAGAGACTTGATTCAGAGTACATAATCATGTGCACTCTCCTCACTTCTCTTCATGCTTTGCAAAATATGATTTCTAAGCATGAGTGCTCTTGAAGTGTTACTAGATTCATAGATTGATTTTAAAGACTCCCAAGCCTCTTGAGCACTAGTACATGCTGATACTTCGCTCAACAAATCCTTGCTCACATTCATCTTCACACAATGAAGTGCAAGCCTAGATCTCTTCTTGTATCTAGCTAACTCTTGTGCACCTAGAGGTACATCTTCATCTTCAATCAGAAACTCATAAAGGTCTTGGAGCACCAAGAGTGACTCCATCCTAACCTTCCAAATAGCATAATTTGTAGAATTCAATCTCCCACTAGCTTCTAGAAGGTATGCTCCAACAGATCCCATCAGTGACCTCTACAAACAAGAAATAGATTTGATTGAACTTGAAACTCACAAAGGTCTCACACTTGCAGTGTTTCACTCAAATTTGATTTCTAATTACCAAATGGACTTATAATCACAGTTCTGTCACTCCCTCACAAAGCTGGAATGAAGACAAGATGAAGTGAAAACTACTTTCAAACAAATCTTGCCAAGAAATGGATTTGATTGTCTCTAGAAACTCACCAAGGTCTCTCTCTTGTAGTGTTTCACTCAAATTAGATTTCTAATCCAACAAATGGACTTATAATCTCAGTTCTAGCACTCCCTCACAAAGTTGGAATGAAGATAAGATGATGTGAAATACTTACAATCAAATCTTGCCAATTTTGGCTATTTTTGGACAAAAAAATGACTTAATCGCTTTCACACTTTTTGATGTATGTTCAATACCTGTAAAACAAGTTTAGAGGACCTGATTTTCAGCCTAGATTAATTAGGTTTCATGAGCCTATGTTAAATCTAATCAATGGCACTCAATCTTGGTAGCTTATCCTAAGATTTCCACCAAAAATCACATCAAAAGATCACAAATTGAAATTCTTTGGATCAAATGAATACCATGCATTAAATGCAGGTCAAGAGGTGCCCGCACATGTGGACAGTACGGATTTGGACCCCTACCAAGTTTGGGATCAAATCTCCTCACAAAAATCAAGATTCTAGCTTGCCCTCTCAATACTAGTTTTTAGCACCAAAACTTGCTAAAAATGGACCTGCATTAGATCAATGGCTTATGCTCTTGTACTTGGTTCTGATACCATGTGAAAGTACTGTACTTTAGGACCATAAATGGATCTACAAAAGATCCAAAATAGTGATCGGATGCTTGCTTAACAATCTTTAAAAAAACTAGACACAAAAAAGTTGATCTAGATTGGCAATTTGACAAACAACAAGCACTAACAATCAAAAGCATTGATAAACATTGAAATATGAGCCCACACATGTGTAATATAGGCTTTAGTACGGCCTTCAACCTGAGAAACAAGTAGAATTTGATTTGGTTTCATTTGGATCACAAAAACTCAATGTACATAGTGAACTAGCTTGAGATTGCCAATGAGCTCCAAAAATTTTCTATCTTCTCACTATGGAGAGAGGGAATACATAGCAAATTCGACTTCCTTCTTGAAGTTAGGTGGATTTCCAGCATGTAATAAGGAAGTTAACTCACTCTCCTTGAACTAAAATGAAATCCTAGTCTATTTCCTAGAGTCATGCTTGGTAGATAGCTAGTTGGTCAAATTTTCACCTTAAATCTAGGATTTAGGTCCTATAAACTAGGAATCACTACCAAAATGACATGACCAACCCTATGGACTTGACCTAGCCTACATTAGGAGTGGATTGCCACGTGGCATATTGGCCTCACATGTGTGGAATCCACTTATGTACAAAATTTACATTATACTACATGGTTTTTGATCAAGCTAGATTTGCCAATTTTTGGCAATTCTTCACATTGGCGACATATGATGACATTGTTACTTTCATCTATTACATTAGTAATGAGCATAAAATATTATAAAGAAATCATAGATGCAAAAAGATAATGACTATTTGTTTTACAATTTGGAAAATAAATAAATTAAATAAACCATAAAACTTCAATTTTAAAAATAATTTGAAACTCCAACACACATAGCAACACACATAACAAAAAACATGATGCTTGACTCAACATGCAAGGGCTTAAATTTCATTTTGTTAGAACTCATCATCATAGACAATCGTGATATGTTTTATTCATCAGAGTTTCCATTATTGAATATGTCAGCCCAACGGGGTTGGCTCAGTTGGTTAGCTTGACATCCAAAGTTTCTTTGGTCTCAGGTTCGAGCCTTCCCTTAGAAACCAAGAAGCATTATTGAATATGTCACATAACTCATATGTGATAAGGCTTGTAAGAACAAATGTTCAAAGACATTTCTCAAGTAATTGTTTCAATTCACATGTCTAGACCCAAAGGGGTTGGCTCAATTGGTTAGCTTGACATCCAAAGTTTCTTTGGTCTCAAGTTCGAGCCTCCCCTTGGAAACCAAGAAGCAATTCACATGTCTAATGATTCACAAGATTTAGATTTATATATCTCAAATATCTACCCTTCACGATTCTTTTTTAATTTTTAAATAAAAAATCTAATTATGTAGTCATATCTTATCAATTTTTATTCTAATAGCACATGGAATAATAAAATAGCAAAAAACTACAATTTAAAAAAAGTTGCATTTAGTGATCAGAAAATTTCATCAATTGTTAATAAGTACATAAAAATTTTTTTGCTTGGAAGAGAATCGTAGAAAATGTTACAACTAACATAACGTTGACTATATCCTACTTTTTAAAGCAATACAATACAACTCACACATGTTTAAAACGATAAAATATTATGCTCAAATCTGCATGTACTATGTTTCTTTTGGATAAAGAGAAATAAAGTCATCAACATCAATATTTAAGGTTTTTTGGATATCTAGAATGTAACAATATTGTATAAAGTGACTGAAGGATAATATAATTTTCTATACTAGTTGTACTAAGTTACAAGGTCATTGATTTTCTTGAACTTGTTGATGTTTTTCTTTTTAACCAAATACATGTTAAGACTTGATGCATGAAATTATTGGTGGATCTAAAACTTGACATATGGAGTATTCTCACGATGACACCATGTGGCTATTATATTGTAAAAAACTGGATTTATTTTTTTACTACCATAGACACATGATATTCTTCCAACACCTATAGAGCCTTTGAAATGCTTGATTTACTAATTGTCTCTATAAATTGATTGTATGTATGCTTGTAATTAAGACTATTATGCAATTTTTTTCTTTTGGTAATATAAAACAATATTTAAAAAAAAAAAAGTGTATCCACTTACTAGATGATACATATTTTCTTCTTTTTTTCAATTATAGTAAATTTTCACCAAAATTGAAGATATGATATCTCAATCTCTTAAGTTTTATAATAACAAAACATATGTGTAGGTGTGTATAGCATTGTTTTTTGTTTTTAAAATACAATTAAAATTAAGTATATTTGAGTCAAATACATGATCTTTAATCTATTATAGTGATTTTAATACACATCAACAATTTTAGAGTGTCATAATATAGGATCTTCCAGTTTTTCTTAAGATTTCATATTATCTTAACATTTACTTATAATGAATGTAAAAGATAGAGTGAACATGGATTTACTTGAAATCTCATGTCTTTTGTATAGCATCTTCATGAACTATATAGCAGACTCATATAATATCTCAAAACTTGCATGATCTCAAAGGGCTATCTCAAAGAACTGTTTGTAAGGGACCCAACACATGTCTTTTTTGATATCATGTGGTTGTTGTTATCAACCACAAAGAAATCACTAATAATGAGATTGCCAAAAAATCAATTATATATTTGTGAAGGAGAGAAATAAAAGTCCGAGTTGCATTGTAGATGTATTATTTGTATTTCACATAAACTCTACATGAGTTGATTGCAAATCTTTTTTTATTTATTTAAAAAAGACATATTTCAAAAGATGATTAGGTGTTGACTGCATAATTGATAGCAATCTTTTCAATGTGATTTGTAAACACTTCAAAAATAAGTGATAAGTAGAAATTAAAATTTGCTTAAAAAGAAGTTAATAAAACTTATTATTCTAAGGCTAATATCATTGACATAAACACCAATGAGACTCATGGATCATCAAATATATTCAATGGTAACTCTAGCGTGGAATTAAAAGCTCTATAGAATGACTTTAATGGTATGATTTTAGAGATCTTTTAACATGAGCTCTATGCAACAAGGGGATTGAAAGCTTGTATATGTGAGAAAAACTTGAAATCTCTTCATAATATGCTAAATTTTTCCAAATGCATGAGTTATCTCATAGTCATAATATTCAAGAAATGTTTTCTCATAAGCAGTCATGTAGAAACTTTGAAGTAGATCTAGAGTTGAAGTCCAATATTTTTCTTGATATTCTTCATTTCTTCACAATATATAGTTATTGAAGATCCTTATACAATTAATAGAAATTTTTATAACTATAGATACCCAAAAATAGTTTCAACTCATCAATGCAGAGAAGGAGATGATATCATACATTATATGTGCTATTATATGAAATATGCAACTTTTTATCATTTGGGTATGATTAATCATATTCAAATCAAATTAGAGCCTTTTCTATGTTAGCTCAACCATTGGCATGGTTAGCCTCATTGTTTTCTCATAATTATATAATGAGCTTTTATGTAGTCTAGTTGATTGCTTATATATTTAGTATCTTATCTTCTTTCTCCAATTTGAATGGCTTTTCAAATTCTTCCACGGCTTGACTTTGTGTTTGAGTGTATTACTTAATATTGGGTGTACCCATATTCACCCTAGTCTAGAGTGGCTTCACTCTAAGATGTACTTGGCTTGTTTACTCATACTTTACTTAATATTGGGTGTACCCATATTTACCCTAGTCTAGAGTGCCTTCACTCTAAGATGTACTTGGCTTGTTACTCATACTTTGTGTGGATTGGAAAATATTTAAATTATTGAAATATTCATGATGCCATAACACATAGTTCCAAGACCAATAGTCAATTTTATCGCAAAAGTCTCAAACATCAATGAGGTATTTGATTTATGATATATTACTACTAGACAAAGGACATTTTGCCTTGTCGATAATGATTGTCTTTACTACAAGTTGTGTATTATTTTTACTAGTGACTAAATATACATTTGGTACATATTCACTACTTACCACTTTCTAGTCTTAACATGTTGTGATTATGTATGTTGCAATAACTGCAATATTGGCTTTAACATTCTTTTGCATCACTGTTTTTTTCCTAGTAGTTTTTACTATACTAAATAAAAAAATTGCCTTGCATGTAGACTCAATTTCCATGTCTTGAATTGGGAGGTTCTCTATATTCTTCTTTAGAAACATACAATTTTGTTTATCATATATGGCTAGAAGCAGGGGCATTTAACTCAAGAGAGTATCTAGGATACTTAAAATTGAGTTTTTATCATTTTTATATCTTAATGATTATCCTAGAGATTCTAATTAAATGAACTTAGAATTGTGGATTCTGAAGATATTTGTCTGCCAGAGTTGTAGATGATTTCAAACTATAATTGTTGATTTTCTTTAACTTTAATCTCTTAAGTTAGGAAATACTTGACCAAGTATTTCATGTAGGTGTTTTACATGAAGGTGATGTTACTAACTTCTAGAGAGTGTAACCCATATGGAAAATTCATCACTTAGTGTACTTTCCAACTTGAGTTTGTACTCCAGGACAGAGGTTAACGGTTGAAAACCAGTTTTAACTTTGGGTACTTCTTTGATAATAACGTTAGATTAAGAATAATGATTTTCAAGGATTTTGTGATTCTTTCATGTTTTGAGAACAAAACCAGATTAAGGGGAGAAGAATGTCACGTCCACGTCCTGAACATAGGATTCAGTATAATCCTAGGCCAAACACACTAATTGGAGTTATTACAAGGTTTGGGACCGTATATGCATGTGTAGAGTATCAATAGCAGTCTATGTATAGTGAATCCATGTATAGGAACTCCATGCATAGTGAATCTATATATAGGGGAGTTAGGACTTTGCATTACCACATGCACAAGGGATTCTAGGGTCCATATAAGGAGGCCAAACTCGCCCTATTCCACCATCATTTGGTCGATTCATTGCCAAGATCTCTCTCTACTCTCATGCTTCATGTTCCTTGGCTTGGGGGTGAATTTTCTAGAGATTGTTTAGTTGATTCTACTTGGTTGGGAGCCTTTCTCCAACAACTCTCTACTGTTTTGTCTTGTAAGCAGGATCTTGAGGAGGCGACTCTTACACTGAGATTTATCCAATGAGGTGTCACAATGCACTACTAGTGGTGCATGGCCCTTGGAGGGTATACCCATACGGCTCTCACTAGTGTAAGCTTGATCTTGGTGTTGGTAGTTACATGTTGCTAGTGTGATTCCTCTCTTCTATTGAGTGTGATTAATCCATAGCTTGGGGGCTAGATTTGATATTCGATTTAGGTCAGATTGGGTTGGTTTATCTACCATATGATTCTCTATTGTTTCCTTGCTACAGTTTCCTAGTGTTTGATCCTTGGGTGAGGACCTGAAAATATTGGTTTCTAGAATTGAGATTGTCAAGAGAACTACAATGCATATATTGAATAATGAGAGATTTTTTTTATCGATAGTATATTTGCACAACTACAGATTAAAGAAGTCTAGATACAATCTAGAATCAACATCATGATGAATGAAGTTAATAAGCTATTAAAAGGAATAAAATTACATTAACACAAAGAGGGAGCTTTCAAACTCCAAGGATGTACATGGTGTGGAAGAGCAAGAGAACTCCTTTTGAAAGAGCTAAATCCATGAGGGTGAATGAAAAACTTCCTAAGTCATTTTGGGGTGAAGCTTTGATGTGTGCTATCTTTGTTTGCAATAGGTACTCAAATGAAAACTTGGACGGTAAGAGTTCATTTGAAGTTCATTTTGGTAAGAAGCCAAGGATGGAGCATTTGAAGATCTTTGGTAAATTTTTGTATCAATAAAAAATAAAGAGATGCACCTTTGAAAACTCTTGAGGATGTTTTTATGATTGTGAGATTATATTCTTAGAAAAATAATTGGAATGTTGAAAGTTGTCAAACAGTAAGGGTGACAATTTGATATAAATACCACCACTAGAGTTGTAGCAAATTGAGATGATTTCAAGTGGTTTTAAGAAAAACTTATGCATTTAATCACAATATAAAGACTTCTATGGATGTTTTTTTAACTATATAACAAGATAATGTAAACTTTGTCATTCACAAAATTGATTTTTGAAAATAAGCATTCTATGACATAGAATCAAATAGTCAAGATTGAAAGTCATTTTAACTAGGATATGTTGTATTGAAAATAAATTTATAAGATGGGATAGCTTTTTCAATTCTTTTATTTCATTTTTTTCTTGTTGATGTTTGTGTTTGTGTTTCCATATGCCTGTAGGTAATTCAACTGCTAATATAAGTTTGGGAACAAACATTATAAGCACAAAAATTGACCTCACCACTATGCTAATTCAATTACAAAAAAAATGTTGTTGTATAAACCTAATTTATAATGTTAAGATACAAGATGACTTGAAAGAAACTAGTAAAATCTAAATCTATACATGACATGGACCATAGTGTGTATACCTCACCTATTTCAACTGTGCAAAAAAAAAACTTATTGAATTTATAGCATGCATTGATACACAGAAGCTAAATTATCAAATAATAATAAATCATTATTGTTATGCTTCACAAAGGTAGGTGACATTCAATGAAGTATGAGATATATAGCAGGCTAGATGGGCTCAACGGATATAACCAAATATAAATTTGAAAAAGCATAAGAAAAATTAGTCTTTGACCAAAGAAATGGAAGTGCAACATCAATTCAAAAAGTGTTGAAAAAAATTCCATCCATGAATATGTAGATTTTTTTGTGAGAATGATTAACTATGACTTTCAAACGTTTAGTACTAAAGAAAAACATTTGAAATATCTACAGATTAAATTGAAAAGTGTTAGAAATTTAAAATCAATGATAAATTAGGAGCAAGGGATTATATTACTAGGAGAAACTATCATACCATAGTCTTTGTATATTTATTTCAAAATGATAAAACTTTCCAAAATGTTAATGAAGAATGATAGATAGATATAATTGTAGGTATATTCAGTACAATAGTCCAATTATCATTATCCTTTATGAAGCCAGTGGAAACAAAATTTATCTACAAATTTACCAAAAAAAGACAACAAGCCTTTAAATATCTGGTTGATATGTCAGTTGATGCACTAGTCATATAACCCCCTAATTTTGGATCTAGCTTTTCACATGCATGTGGAAGCATCTCAATATGAGATAGGATGCATGTTAGCACAATTTAATAATTGAACAGATATATTAAACCAGTATATTATGCTAGTAAAATTCTCATTGGAGGGGAGGAATCAAAACAACAATCATAAAAATTGAAGCTTCGACATCAATCTACGCATTTGGGAAGTATTGTTGATGTTTATTGAAATGTCTGTTCTATTCTAATATATGAGATCCCATATTTTTCAAATTTTTAACCGTTTCTAAGTTTGTAAATAAATTTTTAATGTATTAAGATATTTAAGTGCGACGAAGACCTATTTCTTTTGAGAAGGCTAAACACTTCGTTAGGCCAATTTTAAATGAATTTAGACTTTTTATGCAGAATGACACTCAACAACTTTTTTAATGTCATGTCACACGTTACTAGTTGTAACACTTCATAAATTACATGTGTCTCATTCTTATTTGCTTACTTAGTAGACACAACATTAGAACAAGATGCAAGATGGGCAGATCATCATAGTGGCTGTATATGTGGACGACACTCTAATACTTTGCAGGAGTGAGCAGCTAATTGTCGAGGTGAAGACAGACATCTCGAAACATTTCGAGATAGTGGATCTGGGAGAATCCAGGTGTTACCTAGGCTTACAAATTGAAAGGGACTATGAGGGAGGTAAGTTATACCTTCACCAGTCCAGATACACCTAGAAGATCCTAGAGGACTTTGGGATGCTGAACTGCAAAGGAGCGAACACTCCAATGCTCGCAGGGACGGTGCTAACGAATGATGACTGTCTAAGGACTGAGATAGAGAGAGAACAGATGCAGCTCACACCTTACAAGAAGCTGATAGGATCACTGATGTACCTTGCAGACAACACACGTCCTGATATTGCTTATGTAGTGTCCAAGATGAGCCAATTCTGCACGAATCCAGGCTCGACACATTGGAAGATTGCAAAACAAATTTTGCAATATCTTCAATTAACGAGGGTTTATGGCTTGTGTTATTGTCGTGGTGCAGGTCTCAAGATACTTTCCTATAGTGATGCTAGCTGGGCATCTCTCAAGGATGATTGTAAAAGCATCTCAAGAGGATGCACCATCACATCAAAAGCAGTAGTTCTTTGGGCTAGCAAGAAGCAGACCATTGTAGCCCAGTCATCCTACGAAGCAGAGTACATAGCAGTAGCGAAGATGGCCAACAAAATAATTTGGCTAAGGTAGTTCCTGGATGAATTGGACGAAACAAGGAATGAGCCACTGGTCTTGCAGATGGACAACACCTCTACAATACACCTAATGAAAGATCCCATGTTCCATTCCAGAACGAAGCACATTGCAATCAAGTATCACCTAATCAAAGATCTAATTGAAAAAAATATGATGCAGACCACCTTCATAAGAACGAAAGATATGGTTGCTGACATCTTCACTAAAGCTCTGGACAAAGACTCTTTGAGAGGCAAAGGAGCAGTCTCGGGATCATAAAGCTATCATGCTTTGAGAGGGAGCTGAAGAAACAAAATGTTTCTGATTACAAAGCCTTGCTAGCTTTCAACCGTCAACCTGACAAAGATGTTCGCGAACTCGAATATCTGGAGACACATGACATGAAGAGTTTTGCGAACATGAAAGTCAAAGGGAACGAAGACGAATGGTTTGCGAACACGAAAGTCAAATGAGACGATCACAAACGGTTTGCGAACACAAAAGATCCACGAACGAGATTCCTTTGCGATCTAGTACGAGAAAAAGGCAGATGAGGTAAACGAAACCAACGATGGAAACAAAATCCATTTTGTCCTCATGTTCAAAAGACGATTTCATAGATAAATCTTGCATCTAACAAGTGTTGTAATTCTTCGATTATTATGGCCTTGTATATCATGGGATTGCATCGGTAAAGATGACTAGCGGTTGGCTTCGTACCCTCGCACCCGGTTTAACGGGAATACGATGCATAACTACTTGGGGTGAGACTCCTTTCATGTCTTTATAGGACCAAGCAAAGACATTCATTATTCTCATTGGGATCACTCAAGGAGAGAGTGATGGTTCATGCAGGGCCTTCGTAAGTGAATTACCATTCGGCTCACATCCTCGATCGTATAATCTTTAAAGTATGTCGGCACATCATATGCGGGTGATTTGAGGGGGGGCTTGCCTTTCAACTGTTGAGATGGTGATTTGGGAAGTTCTGGGATTCGTGTATGAGCTAAAGATATTTTCAGAACTTCCCAAATAGTGGTGACATCTGCAGGCGGTTGAATGAGAAGCGGTTTCTTCATCTTCTCTTTCTTAGTGATTCCACGAGGTGGTGGGCTTCAGAGGACGTGAGGTGTGCGGATGAGAAATTGATGGCACATCATGGAGGATATCATCGTTGATTTGAAAAATGGTTTCTTCCTCACATAGGTTCCACGAATAATTTGGTCATTTGACACAATATCGTTGGGTATCAAGTTTTTCGACTATAAGTTTGGCAACTGGTTCCACCTTGGATGATTGTTGCGAGAAAGCTTTAAGTGGAAGTGCCTCCATGTAGTTGAGGATCTCAATGTCAGAAATGTCCAAATTGTCTTGGCAATTCTTAACTTGCAAAACATTTTCGTCATCTACGAATAAATCATCTAATTTATCAGTAGGTAGCCAAGCAATGTTCAACAATTCATCATTGTGTAAAGGAATATCAATAAAATCAATATTAATGATAGGTGTGTGTAGATCAGGAGGTTCTTGGGTATCGTCCAGGGGAGGGTACTGTGATATCACATATTTTGTATATTTATTCATAAATGACCCTTAGAATTAAAAATAGGTGTCTTAGATTAAGGTACTAGTGTCCGTGGATAAGTACATGTAGGTATCTATGCCTTGGATGGAGGTATGGAACCTAGAGAGGTATTAAAAAGTCATTGGATGACTATATTTCTAAACCTTGGGCCTCAACCTTGAACCATATCACTTTATTGGCCTTGGACCAAAGTATACTTGCACAACTTGGGCAATGGGTCCTAGTAGGAGAGCGCCCTCCTAAAGGGTCCATTGAGTTTCAAGTTTCACAAGAATAGTAATCAAAGAGTCATAAGTTATGGAAGATGTCTAATGACCTTCCATAAGCCTATAAAGGCTCTTGAACTCCTCTAGGCCTCTCTCTTTCTAGTGGTAGCTCGTGGATCTACTAGTATCATTGTACTCCTCATTTGGATCTAATTGATTTTGAGATTGAGTGGATTTTGAGTGTCATTGAGTTTCTAGCTTTCTCTCTCTACCCGAGAGCTCATGATGGTTTTTCTCTCCCTACCCAAGGAGAGCAGCTTGTTTTTACTTAGAATACTTTTGGAACACTTCCCACATGTGTGAGTGAGAGTTGGAAGTGATTGAATGCATGTAGTAGTGTGTTTTTGCCATAGGATCAAAGATAGATCTTGAATCTCAATCTAGTCTTGATCTTGGTGCATCTACACACCTTAAGAGATCACAAGTACATGTAGTGGACAATCCACACGTGTGAAATTCAACAGATTTGAGGGCCTCTGATTTTGTAAATAGTGAGATACCACATTGGGATCTAGATTAAACCTCAAAAATTTTCAAAATACCCCACATTTGACCAAATGGTTTTCTTTTTCCCATATCGTGACTATGTACTAAAACACACCATTGATCATCATATCTTTACAGTCCTAGAATTCTCTTTCCAAAAAAATTGATGTCCCATACCGTCAGCTTTTCCTTCCAAAAAACCCTTAACCGCTTCATCTAATATTCTAGGGATCCATTGATCATCTAGTTGTCCTATAATCACTATAGGAGATTATCTCTTGTTCCCAAACACTGGAGAATCCATTTATTTGGATGACTGGCATGCCTATCAGATGGATACCACAAATCCACACCTGATCATGTGATCTCAACAGAAGAATTAACATGGTTCAACACTACATTTTGATCCTTATAGGTTAATGATAAACTTTGAATCCCCATGGATCCACTGGAGAATCCATTTATTTGGATGACTGGCATGCCTATCAGATGGATACCACAAATCCACACCTGATCATGTGATCTCAACAGAAGAATTAACATGGTTCAACACTACATTTTGATCCTTATAGGTTAATGATAAACTTTGAATCCCCATGGATCCATTAACTCTAGGGACAAGCTCCTATCAACTAACAGATCCAATGTAATATATGTATCAGATTCCACTTCTAACATCACAATTGACATCCAAAATTATGGACTACTCAATGGTCACAAAGGTATCAGTTATGAATTCAACTAAATGAATTCAATCCAGGAAATTAATATCCGGTATTCAGCAATTATTTACTGGGACTACCAAAATCCTAATTGTGAAATACATTTCCCGATCACACTTACTACCACTAATGTCCACTCTTCTTCCCTCCTCAGAATTTTCAGTCCCTTGAAAATCTTTCAGCTAAGGTATCAAGAAGACGTAACGACATTAGTAAATGTTTAAAATTAATTATTGTAGGAAAAAATCTAAAACAATTTCATTTCTATCCTATACCTGGGTAAAATCACCGATATAGAAACCACCATAGGATTTTAATTGGAAATGAAATAAGTTTTACTTTTGATCAGTTTCTATTATTATGATTTTTCCAATAAAATTGGACTGTTTGTCCTTTTCACTTACTTGCTTAAGAATTACTTCGTTAAAATTATCTGTAATTAATGAGAAATAAGATTTGGATTCGGGTACTTTCTACACTGTATTCACTCCAAATAATATTAATGAATAAAGAATTACCTCCAAATACTATGGATTTTCCACCATTAATTATTTAACAAGTATCTCAAAAGCTTTGGTTTGTTCAATTTTAATGACCAAAATCATCAAAACCACAATAACCAACTGATCGGAATTCTACCGATTTGAAAAGGAGAAAACAAAACACAATTTAATTCTATTCACTGGGAGTACCAATAATCTAGAATTAATTGGTTTAAATAGCATCGTACCAAGGAATCGGATTCCTAGACCGGATATATGTCTGAGGACTGTACCACTCCCTCCATTCCGTTAAGATCGGCTTCGAAAAAATTCCCACCGGAAACAGATTAATATTGCTTGACCACGAATAATGGTATTCAAGTTCCAAACAACTGGCTTAGCCAAAAATGTCAAAGTGACATGCATATTGTCCCTAGAGAAAGGAAATCCAAATTCCTTCAACTCTTTTACGAGAAACAATACTAGATCCAAGGTTACATTTTGACAAACTAACACCAAGAAATCGAAATTTCTCTACTGGGTGTTATTAGCCTGAACTTCTAGAATTGTTCTAGAAAATCGATTTTGAACTAACTCATAGCTAAGGAATATCAAAATTCTTTCCAAACCTTGATTAACAGGCATGTAAAAGCACTGATGCAAACAGTTAGCCAATTCTAAATTGCCGACCATTTTCAATCATCATAACTTTCTTGACCACTTTGCATGTGCATGCACAAGCCCAAAAGTAAGATTTAAAAAAAATAATAATTACAAAATGCCATGGGCCCCTCCACGAAAAAGAAAACCCTATTTTTTCCAAAAGAAAAAAAACTTAGGGCTGGCTCCCTCTATACAATTTTGACAACGCTGCCATCAACCATCGAGAGAGAGAAACAGAAAGAGAGAACAGGCAAGAATAGGATCACGCCCTTTCCCCAGCAAGTATATAGTCGCTCTATGTAACTTTTAGATTAGAGTGATTAAGCATCTACAACTAATCAGGAAATTACAAGAGTGACAGATTAGCCACGCCCTAAAGTGTATCTGTTGACGTCATGCCATCAGATCAGACATCTGTACTTTTGGGTACTTGCATGATTTCACTGGTACTCTTTGGAGCATCAAGGACAAGAGAAGGTTTCACGGAGTTGGTTTCATTTCCTTTTTTGGTTTCGTTTCCATTGTTGGTTTCGTTTCCATCATTAGTTTCATTTCCATCATTGGTTTTGTTTCCATTTTCTAGTTTTGTTTTGCTCGTCTGCCTTTCTCTCGTACTGGACCGCAAAAGATTCTCGTTCATGAACCTTTTGCGTTCGCGAACCGTTCGTGATCGTCTCCTTTGACTTTCGTATTTGCGAACCATTTGTCTTCGTGTTTCATGTCAAGCGGAGGGCTGAAAGCTAGCAAGGCTTTGTAGTTAGGACAGCTTCCTCTCAAAGCATGATAGCTTTATGATCCCGAGACTGCTCCTCCGTCTCTCAAAGAGTCCTTTGTCCAGGGCTTTGGTGAAGATGTCAGCAACCATGTCTTTCGTTCCAATGAAGGTGGTCTGCAACATCTTCTTTTCAACTAGATCTCTGATCAAGTGGTACTTGATCGCAATGTGCTTTGTTCTGGAATGGAACATGGGATCTTTTGCCAGGTGTATCGTAGAGGTGTTGTCCATCTGCAAGACCAAAGGCTCGTTCCTTGTTTCGCCCAATTCGTCCAGGAACTACCTTAGCCAGATTATCTTGTTGGCCATCTTTGCTACTGTAACATATTCTGCTTCACAAGACGACTGGGCCACGATAGTCTGCTTCTTGCTGACCCAAAGAACTGCTACTCCTAGTGTGATGGTGCACCCTCTTGAGAAGCTTTTACAATCATCCTTGAGAGATTCCTAGCTAGCATCACTATAGGAAAACATCCTGAAACCTACATCACGACAATAGCACAAGCTGTAATCCCTCGTTAATTGAAGATATTGCAAAATTTGTTTCGCAATCTTCCAATGTGTCGAGCCTGGATTTGTGCAGAATACTGCATAAGCAACATCAAGACATGTGTTGTTTGCAAGGTACAACTTCCTGTAAGGTGTGAGCTGCATCTGTTCTCTCTCTTTCTTAGTCTTCGGACATTCGTCTCTTGTTAGCACCGTCCCTGCGAGCATTGGAGTATTTGCTCCTTTGCAGTTCATCATCCCAAAGTCCTCTAGGATCTTCTGGGCGTATCTGGACTGGTGAAAGTATAACTTACCTCTCTCATAGTCCCTTTCAATTTGTAAGCCTAGGTAACACCTGGCTTCTCCCAGATCCACTATCTCAAAATGTTTCGAGATGTTTGTCTTCACTTCAGCAATCAGCTGTTCACTCCTGCAAAGTATCAGAGTGTTATCTACATATACAGTCACAATGATGATCTACCCATCTGTAATTCTCACATATACATTGGAATCAGCTAGAGGCTTGAATCCTAATGATTTCAGGGCTTGATCTTTCTTCTTGTACCATTGTCGAGCTGATTGTTTCAGACCATAGATGCTTCTATGCATTCTACATGCATAGTCAAGAAGTGAATTCAAGACATATCCTGGGGGTTGATCCATGTAGACCTCTTTGTCTAGTTCTCCATGCAAGAAGGCTGTCTTCTCGTCCACAATGTGGATCCTGAGGTCATAAGCTGCTGCATATGCAGATAACAGACGTAGGGATGAATGTTTGACGACAGGAGAGAAGGTTTCAGAGTAGTCAATACCATATCTCTGAGAGAATCCCTTCACTACCAGTCTTGCCTTGTATTTCGTGATGTTCCCACCTGGTCCGCATTTGAGCTTAAAGACCAATTTGCATTTGAAAGTCTTGTGCTTATTTAGTAATGGCTCCAATGTCCACACCAGGTTCTTCCTCATGGACACCATCTCTTCGTTCATGGCTTGGATTCATCTGTCCCTTTCTGGACTTTCAATTGCCTCCTCAAAAGTCTGTGGTTTGCCACTAAATCTGCAGAACTCTTTTGATGTGGAAGCTGAGCTGCCTGGCACATATCTTGTTGGCGCTCTTCGTGGTCTTGTCAACCTTCTAGGAGATCCTCTTGGGACAACAATGCCTTTGTCTTTGTCTGCTCTGCTCGATCTGGAACCATCTTGGTTTACAAGAATTGCGGCAATAGGCTGCCTCTTGAATTTTTCTTCTTCAGATTCGTCGTCCGAAGGGGAGACGACTCAAAAATCTTTATTTTCATGTTCATCCTCTGCTCCCTCTGTCATTGGTGACAGGTCATAGTACTTTCTCTCCAGAACTTTGTAGCTGACAAGATCGTCATTGGCCATTGTCCTGCTCTCATCAAATCTGACATCTCTCACTGTTTTCACAATGTTCGTGTCTAGCATGTAGATTTTGTATTATGATGAAGCCATAACCTACCAAAAATCCATGTTCAGTTTTCTCATCAAGCTTTTTTCATGTGCATAAACTGTACAACCAAAGATTCTGACGTGAGACAGGTTGGGCTTTCTACCCCACCGTAGCTCATGTGGTGTCGTGTGAGGAACACCAGACTTGCCTGTTCTATTCTGGATGTATGCGGGTGTAGCTACTGCTTCATCCCACAGTACCCTTGGAGCCTTCGAGTAGGCCATCATGCATCTCGTTGTTTCCATCAGGGTTCTATTCTTCCTTTCTGCAACACCATTGTGTTGCGGTGTGTAGGCTGCAGTCCTTTTGTGAATGATGCCACGATCATTGCAAAAGTTAGTGAAGCGATTCGAGATGTATTTGCCACCTCGATCTGTTCTGATCTGCTTCACTTTGCTGCCTATACATCTTTTAGCCCAATTCACATATTCTGTGAATTTATCAAGTGCTTCAAATTTATTCTGAATAAAATACACTCTGGAAAACTTGCTATAATCATCAATGAAGGTTATGTAATACTTTGAACCTCCTACTAAGATCACATTGAATGGTCCGCAGATGTTAGAATGCACTAGCTCCAGAATCTTGGTCGTTTTGTAGGAGTCTTTGATGAATGGAGTGCATGACATATTGTCTTTCAAACATGCATCACAGGTGGTCGAACTGGTTGCATTCAAGATGCTAACCCCTGTTATTGCCCCATGACAGCTTGCTTGGTAAAGTGCCATTGAGTTCATGTGGCAGAGTCTCCTATGCCACAGAGTGTCTAGCAAGTCATCATGAGTCCGAAGCACCTGATATATAGGTAGGCATACTTTCAGATGATATAGGTTTTCTTTCCTTTTGCCTTGAGCGATCAGAGTACTGGTACTCGCATCAACCATGTTGCATGCTTCGTCAGAAAATGTTACACGCATCCCTGCATCTTCTATTCTTGCTACAAAAAGCAAGTCTTGTTGCAGTGTGGGCACAAACAGAACGTCTTCGAGGTGTCTGTCTCTGCCATTGGTGTTGAGCCATAGTGAACCAATACCATTCACTTGATGCTTAGATCCATCTCCAAGAACTATAAATCTTGAAGGATCTGCACTTCTGAAATCAGACATTATTCGTCTTGATGTCACAAAGTGTGAGGTGGCTCCTAAGTCTAGAATCACCTCATGTGTGTCAGATGCTGATACTGCACACATGTCTTCACGGATCGATAGGTAGGCAAATGGACCGCTTCCTCAATGCGATCGGATGGAGTTCAGATGCGATCGCTGGACACTGCCAGCTGAATCACTCCTACAGTCCTCCAGAATGTAGTCAGACATTGTTGATCTATGTTTATAAAATTAATGTAGCATTCAGCATAGTTTCAACCAAGGTGCGGAATTAAAATGAACAAGAAAATCTAGACACATGAATAACAGCAGACACATTGGCATTCGAGATCAAACACGATAGAAAATTATCTATATTGATCTTTCTCTAATTCTTCAAGCACTACATGCAAATCCACGTAGTGCGTTGGCGTGAGAGAAACACGGTTCTCTCACGAGTAATCATCTCGCTTTTACTAGCGGACAGTTGGATCTACAGATCCTAGACAGAATTGTCTTTGCACGCAGGCAAACATGTATTCTGTAATTTCGTCTTGATTGCTTACTAGCATCAGACTACTACACTGTATGTGTATTCTGTCATCTAGTGTCAAGTATCATCCAGCAAGTATATAGTCGCTCTATGTAACTTTTAGATTAGTGTGATTAAGCATCTACAACTAATCAGAAAATTACAAGAGTGGCAGATTAGCCACGACCTAAAGTATATCTGCTAACATCATGCCATCAGATCAGACAACTATACTTCTGGGTACTTGCATGATCTCGCTGGTACTCTTTGGAGCGTCAAGGGCAGGAGAAAGTTTCACGACGTTGGTTTCGTTTCCATCGTTGGTTCTGTTTCCATTGTTGGTTTTGCTTGTCTGTCTTTCTCTCGTACTGGACCGCAAAAGATTCTCGTCATGCCAGATCGCAAAAGATTCTCGTTCGTGAACCTTTCGTGTTCGCGAACCGTTCGTGATCGTCTCCTTTGACTTTCGTGTTCGCGAACCATTTGTCTTCGTGTTTCGTGTCAGGAGGAGGGATGAAAGCTAGCAAGGCTTTGTAGTTAGAAACATTTTGTTTCTTCATCCTAATTTTAAGCTCTGCTCAAAATTAAAGAAGCAACATAGTGACTTTTTCAAACAGTGTTCTTAAACATGCTGATTCAATGGAGGATTTGACTAGAAGAAACCTTCTAATCCTCGGCATGCAATTCTTGGAATTATGTTTCTATCTTGCATATTGTTCATAGCAACTGGAAAAAATTGATTTACAGTCAATCTTTCAATGAAACAAGAAGATATGATATGTTATCCCACTCCTTTATCTAACAGAAGCTAGCTAACAGACAAACAACAAGATATACACATGCAGCTCATTCTACATCAATTGAAAGCTTCCTCAAAAAATCATGAAATTACATATTGATTCAAACCAATTCGCAGCACCTTTTACCAACAAATCCATGTATAAGTGCACTCTACCATAAATTTCGAGAAGTATGCTACTTATCCGGAATTTGTGAATCCAACTCCATAATTCTCTTAAGAAAAAACAGCACTCCAACTGGGATGTAAATCCAAGCGCTTCAACTTCCAAATTGATGTAGGCTTGTCTCCATCCTATCCAAGACTGCATCTTAGCCGGGCTCTGATACCAATGTAATGACCATAAAGAATAACCCCTAAGATGAGGATAGGAGAACACAATAAGAGAGACTATGGAGCCAAACCGCCCAACCAAACCAAATCTGGATCTAGCCCCCAAGCCATGCCATGTGAAGCAAGAGGAGAAGAGAGAAGCCGGTAACCTAAACCCAATATGTCGACGGGAGAATCCCCACCTCATTATATAGAGAGTATAGTCATGTGCATGAAACCATGCAACCTCCGTGCAGGTCAATTATAAATAGATCACACATCTTCATGCAGTCCTCCTGCTTATATCTGTCACACGTACATGCAATACTCCATATGTCTCAATTAGAGTGTCTGAGTCCTCTCAAGGCAATTAGTCACAAACAAGCCTCGACATGGAATTAAATCTCGGCGTGACCAATAATCTCGAATATTGGAGGGCCAATCTACCATATTAGGACTATTTCAGGTCCTTAATCGAATATGGCCATGACAAAAACTATCGATGCTTTCCTATTCAAATCTATAATTATACGTTAAGAGTGTCCTCTTGAATTAGTCAGTGATCATGGAACTCATTTTCTAAACGATACAATTCGTTTCCAGAAAACATATTTTCTGAATAAATACAGAAAGACAACCCCGTATAATCCGAAAGCCAATGGTTTAACTAAAAGAGCGAATAAAATTTTATGCAAGATCCTTAACAAGATTACTGTTGCACATGCTACAGATTGGGATCAAAAGCGACCTTCAGTGCTATGGGCATATAGAATACCGAAAAGATCACAATGAAACAGACTCCTTATTTCCTTACATATGGTATGCATCCAATTCTTTCGATTGAATTTGAGGTGCTAACTTTTTGAATACAAGCAGAACATACAGAAGAAGATTGTATTAATGAAAGGTTGTCGACCATCGAAGAACTGTTCGAATTGTGAAAATTGTCAACATTTCCTAGCTAGTTTGAGGCCTAAATTGGCAATTTTTGTACATAGTTTTGGATCTAACCTTTCACACGTGTGAAAGAGACCTAGATACTTTTATTCTAGTATATATTTCATGTTGAAGAAGTCTCAAACTTCAGGACCTTCTAAATGACACTAAAATCATGTTATTTGGACATATAGGCCAAAATTGGCTATTTTAGGTTACTGGTGTCCTAAAATTGGGTCCTAAGTTCTAGAGAGAGGAGAGAGAGTCATCTCTCTCACCTATATTAGGCTGAAATTCGTGGAGAACAGGTTGGAGAAACCTTTTGTATGCTTCATTGAGATCAATAGATCATTGTCATTGTTTCTTCCTCCATTGAGAGCATTGTTGTGTGTATTGTCTTCAAGCTATTGTGTATGATCTTAGGTGCTTTCCAAAAGTGGTAGGCTGATGTATTATGTACTGTATAATGCTATTTTGGGCCGCACTTGATGTTTATGGAAGTTTCCATTTGTGATAAATGCTTTTTGATCAAGTTCTTTGCATTCTAGGTAGCATAGAATGTGTTGCCAATTCCTAGCTTATGTAGTTTGGAGTGCAAGCATTCAAGCCAATGATCTTGGAGTTTAGATCCACTTAGGATCTGTATTTTTCACATGGTATCAGAGCTGGTTGGCTTCTATTCATAGTAAGTATTCCATTTTTGGTGATATTTGGATGTTTGATCAAGTTCTAGCATGATTTTGCATTGCTTTGTTGATCAAATCTTACTAACCTTTGTTTTGTGAGTTGAACTTGTGGATCAAAAGCATATTTCAGGTCTATTGAAGATCAGAGGCTGAAAAGAAACTATTTTGGATTAGATCATAACACCTAATCATTTGTGATTGTGAGGCTTGTGCATATTCAATACTAACAATGTTCTTTTCAATCCTATTGTTGACAATCTCCATTCTTGGATGAACACTCTCCTTAAGTGGATGA
Organism: Diphasiastrum complanatum; assembly: GCA_029204225.1. Taxonomy (NCBI): domain Eukaryota; kingdom Viridiplantae; phylum Streptophyta; class Lycopodiopsida; order Lycopodiales; family Lycopodiaceae; genus Diphasiastrum; species Diphasiastrum complanatum. Next base: position 13,841,347 of record CM055107.1, on the reverse strand, counting down.
AACTTCTCCTTAAGTGGATGACAAATGCTCTTTTGAGTGAGTTGTAATTCTCCTAAAGGCTGAGCAAAGCTCCCATTTGGATGAAAGATCCCCTTTTTTGGGTGAACATATTGTAAGCTCCATTGTGAAGAGCATATTGTAAAGATTGTCATCAATTTTGGCATAAATTTTGGTGTACTTTGTTGAGCATGTAAGTAACTCTCCTTATGTAATTTGATTGGAGCATTTGCTGGAAGGTGTTAACCATTATGCAAGTGTGTTTTCAGGTTCTTAACAGGTTGAGGAACATTCTCATGTGAAGTGATCTTAGATCTACATCTAAACACCAAGATTTGACAAGATAGTGAAGCTAGTCTTGTGATTCACTAAGTGTGCTCATTCATTCACCTCTAAATCTTGTATTTATCACTTGCTGGAGTTTATAAACTTTTAGAAGTGTGGTTTACATGTGGTTTTACAGGTTGAATCAATATCTTAGTGTGTTGATCATATGTTGATCAAGTTTGTTCATTACTAGGTAATCTTGGCATCCTAGTTTTGGGTATTTTCTAAGAATGCAAGTAACTCTTCACACCATAACTTGATTTGGTCACTTGCTGGAAAGTTTGAGAGCTTAAGCAAGAGTGTGTTCAGGTTGGTTTGATTTTGTAATCCATTCTTAGTGTGTGCAAAGTGTTGCATGTGTTTCAATCTTCCTTTCTATGCTTGGAAACCATCTAGGTTCAAGATAGAAGTGTTTTAGGGTCCTAAATCTTCATAGATCTCTTTATCTATCATTTGTTGAGAGAAAAGTGAGTGCTAAGTGCTTTAGGACAGAACCTAAAAGTTGAAGAAACATTAGAATCATGGCTTCCAATGGTGGGATCATGCTAGAGTCTAGTGAAAGGTTGAGTTCATCAAACTACTCTACTTGGAAAGTGAGGATGGAGTCCTTACTTGAGTTGAATGAACTCATGGACATAGTTGCAGAAATTGAAGAGAGACCTCTCACACTTCAAGAGCAACAAAGGTTTGATAAGAAGGCCAAAAGGGCTCTTCATATCATTAAAATGAATGTTACAAATGAACTTCTCAAGGAAGTTGGAAAGTGTCAAAGTGCAAGTGAGGCATGGAATGCCTTAAAGAAGCTCTTTGAATCAAAGTCCACATCTAGGGTATTGACCCTAAGGAGACAAATATTTTCTAGTAGGCAAAGAGAGGGTGAAAGTGCTCATGCATTTATCTTGAGAGTTAAGTCCCTAAGTGATGATTTAGCATGCATTGATGAGAACATAAAAGATGGTGAAATAGTCCAAGTTATGTTGAATGGTTTGCTAAATGAACATGCTAACCTTGTGCAAAGTTTTGCCATTCAAAGAGTCTTGCCAAGTGTGGTTGACTTGCAAGAAATCTTATTGGCTGAAGAACATAGGTTGCAATCAAAGCTTGATGGTGCATCCTTGCAAGGTGGAGGTGAAGAGGCTTTCTTCACAAAAGGCAAATTCAAGGGCAAAGGTAAAGGCAAAGGGAAATGGTCCAAAGGTGGTAACTTTGATCATGATGATCACTCTTCCTCTTCCTCTTCTACTAAGAACAATAAGTCAAAGTTCAAGTGCTTTTATTGTGGGATAAAAGGTCATTTTGCAAATGAATGTTATAAGAAGAAAAGAGAGCAAGGAGAGAGGCAAGGAAATCTTACAATAGATGAGGAAGAACATAACACATGTGAATCACTTGTTATGACTTCAAGTTTGTTAGCCAACATAGATGATAATGATCCTTGGTGGATTGATAGTGGAGCCTCATCTCACATGACAAGACATAAGGAATACTTTACATCCTTATTGTCTTATGAGGGAGAAGGTAACATCATCTACACTGCAAATGATGGTCAATGTGACATCAAAGGCATAGGCACTATTCCTATTTCCCTTTCAACAAATAGGAAAGCAAATCTTGAAAATGTTTTGTACATTCCTTCAATCACTAAGAATTTGCTTAGTGTAAGTCAAATGATTGACAAAGGACTTGATGTGGAGTTCATTGGAGATGCATGTTTGATAAGTAAATGTGGATCCTTGATTGCTCAAGGTAGGAGGCATGGTAAACTTTTCAAGCTTGATGCATGTGTGATCTCTAATCATGAAGGATGTATGGCTAGGGAGCAATTGACAAACCAAGAAGTTTGGCACAAGAGGTTGGGCCATCCCAACTTCAAATCTTTGGAGGTAATGGCAAAGAAAGAGCTTGTTCTTGGTCTCCCTAAAAGTCTTGTTGCAAACAATAGTGTTTGTGAACATTGTGCCTTGTCCAAATCTCATAGACTTGCTTATTCTAGATCTACTTCTAGATCTAAAGAAGCTTTTCAACTTGTGCATTCTGATATTCATTCTTCTAGTACAACTAGCAATGGTGGGGCAAAGATGTATGCAACTTTCATTGATGACTTTAGTAGGTATACTTGGATCTATCTTCTTAAAAGTAAGGATGAAGTGTTTGCTGCATTTGTCAAGTTCAAGAATGAAATGGAAAACCAATTCAATACAAAGATCAAATGCTTAAGATCTGATAATGGAGGGGAATACACCTCAAATAGGTTCAAAGACTTTTGTATAGCACATGGGATTAAGAGGGAGATGTCTAGTCCTAGGACTCCACAACAGAATGGAGTGGCCGAGAGGAAGAATAGAACCCTTTGTGAATGTGCCAAGGCAATGAGACTACATGCTAATCTTGCTAAGTCTTTTTGGGGGGAAGCTTTAGCATGTGCTAACTATCTATGTAATAGATGGACAAGTGCTTCCTTGGATGGTAAAACTCCTCATGAGGTTCTTTATGGTAGAAGGCCGAGTGTCAAGCATTGTAGGATCTTTGGATGTACATGTTTTGTCAATATCACACTTGATGATAGAACTAAAGAAGATCCTTCATCAAAGAAGGGTGTGTTTGTTGGCTATAGTGAAGTAAGCAAGGCTTACAAAGTGTACATTCCTTCTACAAAGAAAGTTGTCATAAGTAGGGATGTCATCTTTCATGAAGAGAATGTTTCCAATGTTGTTGATGTTGATGTTGATGTGCCTACTAATCATCATGATGTGCAAGATGTCTTGGATGAAGATGGAGATGCCACTCCAAAGCAAACTTCAAGGAAGACTCAAAGGCAAAGGGCTAAGCCATCAAGGCTAACCTATGATGAAAAAGGAAAGCAAGTGGTGGACAACTCTAACTTTGCTTTTCTTACCTCTTTTGATGAACCAACTTGTGTAGGTGAAGCAATTCAAAAGAAGGAATGGATCCAAGCCATGGATCATGAGCATCAAGCACTCATCAAAAGCAACACATGGAGGTTGGTAAAGCTTCCAAAGGACAAGAAGGCAATTGGTTGTAAGTGGATCTTCAAAATCAAGACAAATCAAGATGGATCAATCAACAAGTACAAGGCAAGGTTGGTGGCAAAGGGGTATGCTCAAGAATATGGTATTGACTATGATGAGACCTTTGCACCCGTGGCAAAGATGGTAACTATTCGAATCCTAATCTCTCTTGCAACTCTTTATGATTGGGATATGTGGCAAATGGATGTTACTAATGCCTTCTTGAATGGTGATCTTGAAGAAGATATTTACATGGAGCAACTCAAGTGGCAATTTCTTCAAGGCAAGGAAGATCTCGTTGAGGTTTGGTTTGAGCTCAAATGGGCTGGTTTTATTAGGTTTGATACTCAACTTCATCTACTCTACTTCATGTTGGATAGAAGTGTAGAAATCTATCTTTTGGTTTATGATGGTGACATTGTTTTCACTAACTATAGTGAAAGGTTGAAATCAAGCAATGATGAGATCTTGTGGGATGTTAATCATGTGTTTGAGAGGGAGTATCTTCAGAGGTTCAGATCTGAAGATGTTTATAAATGCAAAGTCCTTGATGTTTTATTGGAAGATCAAGATGTTGATCTTGAATTGCTTCATCAACACCAAGAGGCAAGTAGCAATTGGAAGCTAGTCAAAAGCATGAAAGGGGAGCCACATGGGCAAAGCATCTTGGATCTGTTTTTACAGGTCCTTGAAGGTTCAAGTAAGGTTCTTGGAGCAGCAAGGAAGTGTCCTTTTACTCTACCTTACTTGTTTAATCTCATGTATGAACATTGTCATGTCAATGTGTTGGAATTGTCAAAATTCAATGAAACTAGTTCCACAGTTTTGCATCTTTTGGATCTTGGAGATGGAATAGTTATCATTGCTGGTTTTTATGATCAAGTACATGCATTCATTCAAATCTCAAAAGATATGGAAGTGGTCAATATGTTTACTTTTGAGCAAAGTTCAAGATCTAGCATCCTAGTGTTGGCAAATTGGCAAATTGTTGACAATGTAGGATCAAGCGTTATATGCAAATCTTGTGGAGATACTTCAAGTATTTCAAGTTCAGGTTTTGCTCATTCAAATGGAACAGAGAACACATCATTTTGGCATTCATTCACTCAAGGGCTTTCGTGGATTGGAGATCTACAAAGGCAAGGTGGTGATGGAGGTTCATTCATGGAGATACATGGTGCATTCACTATGGGCATAGTGGAATGTGGACGAGGCATGCAAACACCTGTTGGTTACTTTCACTTACAACTTGTTTGCTGCTGTTTTACAGAGAACTCAAAGGTGGATACATGGAGGAATCCTTTCATTGTTATTCTATGTTCTTTTACATGTATCTTGTTCACCATTCTATGTAAAATTGATGTAAGAAATAGTGAAGCATCCTATATGGGCACTATTATCTATATCAATTATGTTGTACTTCATATTGTACATATTAGAACACTTGAAAAGAGATCTATCATCATGATGGAGATCATTCTTAGGTTGGAGCAAAGTAGTGTTGTAAAACTAGCAAGTTAAGTTGAAGAGGGAGTGTGAAAATTGTCAACATTTCCTAGCTAGTTTGAGGCCTAAATTGGCAATTTTTGTACATAGTTTTGGATCTAACCTTTCACACGTGTGAAAGAGACCTAGATACTTTTATTCTAGTATATATTTCATGTTGAAGAAGTCTCAAACTTCAGGACCTTCTAAATGACACTAAAATCATGTTATTTGGACATATAGGCCAAAATTGGCTATTTTAGGTTACTGGTGTCCTAAAATTGGGTCCTAAGTTCTAGAGAGAGGAGAGAGAGTCATCTCTCTCACCTATATTAGGCTGAAATTCGTGGAGAACAGGTTGGAGAAACCTTTTGTATGCTTCATTGAGATCAATAGATCATTGTCATTGTTTCTTCCTCCATTGAGAGCATTGTTGTGTGTATTGTCTTCAAGCTATTGTGTATGATCTTAGGTGCTTTCCAAAAGTGGTAGGCTGATGTATTATGGACTGTATAATGCTATTTTGGGCCGCACTTGATGTTTATGGAAGTTTCCATTTGTGATAAATGCTTTTTGATCAAGTTCTTTGCATTCTAGGTAGCATAGAATGTGTTGCCAATTCCTAGCTTATGTAGTTTGGAGTGCAAGCATTCAAGCCAATGATCTTGGAGTTTAGATCCACTTAGGATCTGTATTTTTCACACGAATCACGAAACAATTCGAAGGAGATTACAGATAAAATACAGAAGTGAAAGAAAAAGCATAATACTCGTATCAAAATTGTTAATCTTAAGATCGATGATTATGCTTTAATATATAACAGTCGACATCAGAAATTTCCTGAGAAGTTACATGTGAGATGGATAGGGCCGTACAAGGTTATTGAAGTATTTGAAAACGGTTCTATCCAACTCTAGTCATTGGATGGTGAATTATTGCCAACACGCATTAACGATCCAAACTGAAGCAATATTATCTTTGACGAAGAATTTCGAGAGGAAAAACTTTCGAGTATCTTTCAAAAATCTTTCGTCTATCTTTCAATTTTTTTCTTTCAAATTCTTTTCAAATTTTTAGTTTTCGTTTTTTCGATCTTTTTTTTATATTTATCAATTAATTATTATGTATTGTTTATTCTTTTTGGATTTAGTGAATCTCCTTTTATTAAATGCGTATTTGTGCACGTGTGATAAAAGGTCATTCATAATTATATTCTCATTAATGACCACGTGGAAGACTACGTAGGCATGTTTACTTTTTAAATTTTAACGGTCTTAATTTAAGTTGAGATTATCCTTAGCCACCACTTTAATTTATGAAAGTGACAATTGTCGAATCATATTGCCACGTAATCATCATCTCCACTGTGTCATTGTTAAAATCTATTATTTTCTATTTCCATTTTACACTTTCTTTTTATTTTCTTGCTCTCCATCACTCGTTGTTTTCGTGCTCGCTACCGCTCTTCTGCTATGATATTCACGATCAAAATGGACGCAAGTGCAAACACAAGTGTAACCATCAATTGGTAAATCCGAGCATCTATCCGACTTGCTTCAATTCAATCTTTACTGGATCGTTGCAGGTTGAGTAACTTGAAAGTGGATCCATCCATAGTGTTTCAGAGGTTAGCACTGAGTTTGTTCACTCCATCCATACGGTTGTTGATTTTGATTTTCAGGTTACCTTACGACACACCACCTTTACTGTGAATGAAGCCATATTTTCTGAAGCCCTTGGTTTGCCAACTGATGGGACAGCCAAAGCCACTTCCAAGGATGCTATTGATGAGTCGATACTTTTTGTCGAACTGCTTTGTACCTAGCAAGGGGTACAAGATCATCATGGTGAGGGACGTGTAGATGAAGTTTTTCTGCAAGTACGCGAACTAGGTGCTCTTTATCACTGATGCTGATGCTACAATTTCAGCATAGAATTTTGGCTACATGATTGATGCTCTAGTGGGTCAGCCAGTATGCTTTGGTTCTATTACATACAAAGCATTTTTGCCTTGGATCAATCATAAGAAGTTTATTGCAATGGGAGCACGTATCTCGTGGTTGTGCAACCATTTCGGCATTCTTACTCATACAAAACAAGGTAGTTTGGCAGGTAAAATGCTACGAAGATTGATTTATCGAGTCTTCTGCAGGTTGGTCCTATTCCACCAGTTCAGCCAGCAGACTCTAATGCCATGGAAGTTGAGGCAGTACCAGTTTTGAAGGAAGCAAAAGAGGATGCTACTACAGAACCTTCTTCTACGGACGACTCTTTAGCTGTCATTCTTGTCTCTGTCAGGACCTCACCGAAGCAGAAGGGCTTTGCATCCATGGATGACAAAGAAACTGTCTCCGATAAAGGCAAAGGAACAAAGGAGGAGGCTACTGACGTAGAGGAGGACGAAGAAAAAAGCAAAGACAATCTTTGCCAAAGAAATTGTTGGCAAGATCCATGCGTACGACCTACACATACAGGATAGTATGATGCAGATGAGTTGGACAGCAACATAGCGATGTTGTCTAAGCAAAATTCATCTCTAGAAGCAAATAATAAAACTTTAAATGAGCGAAATCGCTCACTGGGCCGACTGCTCCAGAAGTCGAATGAGAAAGCCCAGACTTTCCAAGATAACAATAAGGTGCTCCAAGCCAAATCTGCAGAATTGTAGGAAATTTTTGATTAGTTGACAGCCGAACTTAATAAGGTTAGGGTAGAAAAGGCTTCTCTGCAGATCTGCTACATTAAAAATTTAGTGGGACTGAGATGCTTTTATATATCATCGTACTACATAACAGTGTTTGTAAATTTATTTGGAATATACATGTACTTGACCTAAAATGTTTTTTTAGTAAAGTTTTGAAAGCAAGGAATCTTAATGGGTATGTGTTGTTATGCCACAATCTATATATTTTATATGATGCATTTGGGATTGAATGGGGTTTAGGGTTTTAGTTATTGTAATGTAAGTGTGTATGGTGTATTACTATTTTTGGAAAATCTAATTTTTTAAACAGTTACTACTATAAATAGAAATCTCCCAAATGAAAGGTTGCATGGAGCCTCATTTTCAAACTTCACCCTTTCGATTTCAGAGCTCATCCTATTTTTATGATTTGAATGAGACTAGGCCCGTGCTTAGTGCTCCCACTACCAACATAGATTCCATGTTCTCATTCACCTACATAAATGTCTCAGGACATGGCATGCACAAAACAAACTACTAGAGATCCTAGGATTGCAGCTTTAATGCAACGAAAAACAGTAGCGACATTTGACAAAGAGGCCAGCCGAGCAGAAGTCCCAGCCATAGCTAAGAAACCCGTTCCTCAACGATGAATCTTGCACCGGCCACCTCAATGACAGATGATGCAGATCTACAGATGGCTGATGTCTTGCAGGAGGAGCCACAACACCTACAGTCGGAGCAGCCGAAGCAAGAGCAGCATCAAGATACGGATGTGGCAGCTACGGAGATAGTTCTCCAAGTCCAACATCAGGAGATGGACCAACAAGAACAGTTATAGCAACAACAACAATTACATAGTCCCTCCCCAACACACAGCCAACAAAAAGTGGCAATGGATTTCCTAGACTCAGAGCTAGGGGCTTCAAGTCCTTTGCCGACCGATTTCTCCGGTCTACTAGATCCGTTGGTTGGTTCACACGGGATGGGACTACCTTCTAGAAATTCGACACCGTTGCAATCCCTTGAGAATGTTCAAGGCCCAGTAATGGGGCCTATGATGGCCTTGTTGGTGGGATCCGACAAAGACACACTGAGGTGAAAAGTCGTAGGTCACGAAACAAGAAGAAGGCGAGAAGACTACTAGAGACTCTGAAAACATCGAGTGGTAATTAAACACAAGTAGCAGAGCCCGATCAATCAATCCCAGCGACGGGTAATCAAGCGTAGGCATAAGAGCCCGATCCGGCAATCCCAAAGCAGCTAGTCAATCGAAGACGGACAAGGACCCCACTACCACCTTGGACAGGGAAACAGCTTCGAAGGATGTAACCATCCCCACCAAGGCGGTGACGAAAGCCACGAATTCTCAAATGGTTCAAAGAGATCAGACAGTACCAGAAGTCTCTGAATTTCTTATATTGAGAGGCCCCATGGTTCGCATTGTAAAGGAAGTCATTGATGGATTTAGATTAGGTTTTAGAGTCACAGCAGAGGCTATATCAGCCATCCAAGAAGCTTTTGAGATGTACATCACTCAGCTACTGGTTGATGCTAATTTATGTGCAATTCATAGAAAAAGAGTGACAATATTGTCCAAGGATCGTTTTTTAGCACGTAGATTGAGGGGCAATTGATATATTGAATTGTACCAAATTTTGACATCTGTATAAAATACTCTCTTTATTCAAGAAAATTTGTATTAAATTTTGTGATCTGTTTTGTTTCTGTCATTCAGCTTGTACTATTTTTTATTTTCGATATTGCACTTTTTATAAAATTTGTCAAATTATTCTATTGTTTGCAAATTCATTAAAAGCAAAATGAGCACTTTGAAATCATGCCACAGTGCGGATTTTGGCCCTTTGACTAGGTCAAAGGTCCATTCCGCGTCGTGGTGTGACTCCAACAATCGTTTGAGTGTGACTTTAAGTTTTTTTTCAGCACAAGTGCTTGGTTCTAATCAGGAATTTATAAATTTTTTACTAGTCAAAAGAAAATTGCATTCGTACAATTCGCATACATCGACACATAAAACACCCCAGAAAGCTTTGCATTTATGTAATAGGAGATATATACATTGATTGTGAAACATTATCTTTCATATTTAAAAGATCTTTCAAATTTTTCGATCTAGACTCTGATCCTAAGATCGGTTTCAATATCTCTTGCGCTAAATATGTTGCATCGATATCTTCTTGGATGAACTATCTATATCTCTAATAGGAGTAGTAATAGTTTGAGAAAAATTATCAAGAAGAGAAAGCAATTTGTAACGATTCTCATAAACTAGCTAATCGATATCAAAAGGTGCAAAAAAAATAGTGGAAAAATACTCTAATTTGTCAGATGGAATGTCACTGGCTTTCAAAAACTCCATAAGATTGTCGTTTGTGGACCTTGAAGAACTTGCCATGTTGAAGTTGATATCAGTTTAGCGCATGTGGATGACTCCACTTGGAAACCCTTAAACTAGGGTGCACGTTGATTCGATATTCCGGTCTGGGAAAACTAATATCGGTTCAACGCACAACAATGAAAAAAGAAAAATCCTTAGATGAATGGCGCGCGTTGTTGCTGTTTATAGACATACACATACACATACAAATACAAATAATTACACATATACATACATATACACATATATATACATCCAAACACATACACACATACACATGCACATACATACACATACACATACACACACAAACACATAGTCATACATATACACATAGTCATACACACACACATGCACATACACACACATCGATACAAATACACATACACATCACATATAGACATAGACATACACATACATATACATTAACACATATGCATATATATACATAAACATACATATACACATATACACATACATATACATACACATATGTATTTACATACACATACACAGAAATACATATACATAGATATACACATGCACATTCACATATACAAATACATATACACACACATATACATATGCATAGACATACATATATACATACAGATGCATACATACCTATACATACTTACACATACATATACACATATACAAACATGTACATATACCAACAGTTATTTAAAGTGATCGGCCCAACCATATTAGTACCATATCAGGGCGAATGCCATATTGATCAGTAGGTCGGGCGGCTTGCTTGGAGGGAAGTCACCCACATCGGGACCCCCGATCTGGCATGGCGCCAGGTTGGATCTCAATGTTGGTTTTCAGGAACTTCAAGTTGGTTAAGTCTGATCGTTGTTGGTGAGTTGGCTGCTTGTATGTCAAGTGGGTTTGGATGGCAAGAGTTGAAGGCTGGGAAGCTAAGTCGTGGTTCTCGGCTCCCTTTGGGATGCCTGCGCTACACCGGTATTTGGTAGAATAGATATGTGCATATCTAGTATTGGAAATCCAGATAGAGGTTTTAGATCTCTGGATTATAAACTACAATCTGTAAGGTAAGCAAATTCCTCATAAGTAAGCAATTACTTAATGAAAATGCCTGTGACATCCACACAATCTCAAGTATGTGCTCGAGTAAAGAAATTTAGAGTTCAACTAACAATCTAAATCTTTAACTCATCCCAATTGATCAAGAATTTCTCATTATCTTAAGAATCCTCATATTCTCTTATATTCTTCAAATGATCTGTTAAGTATCAGTTTATGATTCATCAATTATAATTTCAGGATTCTAAATCCATACTTAATCATTGAAAGATACTGGAGTATATGTACAATATACAATTTAAGAAATATAAGAACCATTCTGAAATCTTTTCCACAAGGAAAATCACTGGATTCCAAGAATATTCTTCCAAACCAATTCTTATCAGATTATGAGCTCCAAATTCAACAATCAACAAGGTAATTAAAGACCTTTATGGAATTCATCTTTAACAATATAAACTTTATACAATCTCCTAGAACAGCATCTAGAGATTTCAGTATACCATTCTTGGCACCATTAGGATCCAGTATCTAATGAGCTCACAGGGATACTATCACTAATGAATCAAGTTTATTTCTAAACTGAGAAATAGTCATCCAAGAAATCAGTATCCTATGCACACAATTCTTAATGAATCCAAATGACTCATAAATTATGTGCCTTACAAGCAATACACACAAAACAGACAACTTTCGGCGAATTCTCTTCACATTGTCCGTTTTACCAATTAACTTCCACAGGAGTAAATTAACTACTCAAGTTAATTGCTCATGATTTAGAAATCTTAAATGTCTAGGTGCAGATCTTATTTATACTAGTATAACACCACATTTAGATCCATATCCAAATCACTTTTAAGTTAACCAATAGATCTATCAGAACAGATCTGTTAACTTTGCAAGTAATTGTCAAACAAAATACTTGATCATATGTCTATGTTCAACCACTAGGTTAAGTGCACCAGATAACCTTAGTAACAAGGAATACATAGTAGATCCACACAAGATTAATCGTGCACATATGAGAAAAATCTCACTATGACCCAGTACATAAACACATATATCCTTATCTGGCAGATTCCTCCAAAATCCACATATGTTACTCACATATATCACTGAGAATCTTGTAACTCAGTTACAAAAAATTCTATTTCTCTTGAGTAAATAACATATCTGGGAAATCTCTGAAGTGAACAATTTCACAACACAAGTTTTCCAACCATTATACTTTTATCAACAAAATTCCTTCAATCATTCAACCTACTTCATATCTTAGTGTGCAAACCAAGATTAGGCTGACTTATACAGACATCTTTGGATATAAGGTTAAGATTAAAGCTTTATTCCACTAATCCAATCCATAATTTAATGGTATTTGGTAACCAATCAGTGAACTTAATTTAATCTTTACCATTACTTCCCATATTCATGAATATCTCACAGCTCAAAAACCCCCAAAATTACTCTAGTTCCAGATTATTCAAAACAATCACTAGATATTTTCTCTATTCCTCTGGATAGTTCCACCATTGCACACAAACTGGATTCCACAAAAGAAATCTATGCAACTGGTTAATCTTATGAAAGTCTGATTCATATCATTTTCTTCTCCCCCTTTTAAAAGAAATTTCAGAATTTCAATTAAAAAATTCCCAGGAGACAACGCATAAGATATCAAAGATTCAAAAAAGTCAGTAATGAGTATTCCATACCATTACAAACCAGACTTTTTCCATAAATATCTTATCCCGATTGATAGAAACATTACTTTCAATAATCAACTATCAAATAGAAATAATAATTTGGGCTCAAGAAGTCTAAATTCCACTTAATCAATTGAAACATCAATTGATTCTGAGCTATATTCAAAAACCTGAAATGGAAGCATGAATTCATATAACTTAAACAGTCCTTCAAAATCTAATTCTACACTGGAAGGAATTATATGAATCTCAATCCAATTGTCTCATATATAAGAAATTTCTAAAAAGTAGAGGTTTAAAATTATAAGAGAAATAGCTTTTAAGGGTTTCCGATTTGGAATTTATGAGATACCATTGAGGGATCCGGATCTATATCTCATAACCTCTCCAAATACCCTAAATAGGCTTTACAAATGGTTTCAATTGTTAGCATTACAATTAATGTAAATACTACCCACTGGCCTACAGATCATTCTCACACAAGAATTTTCTCTTTGAAATCACTGATGTCCCATACCAACAGTTTTCTCTCCAAGAAAGTCGTTTGCTTTTAGATCTGATCAACTAAAAATCAGAAAGACTATTTGACCATCCTATATCCAATATAGGATCCAATCTTCAACCATTTTCCAGAAAGATACCTCCAACTATTGAATTTTCCATTTCCTTAAGTTTTCACAGTAGATGACAATATCATCTAAGAATACCACTAGGCATTGAACCCAGTATGGACGAGAGACCTCGTTCATATACAATCAAAATGACCTAAGCTTATTCTTCAAAACCAAAAGGAAAAATTCAATATAGCTGAAGTATACCAGTAGATACCCAATATCTAAATCCGAAATGGTACAAGGAATTCAATTCCTTCAAGAAGATCACTAAATTGCATTATTCGGCTTGTGTACGAAGTTCAGTCTAAATCTCCAGTTTTGTAGGAGACAGATAAATCTATTAAGATACAGATAGATGCTGATTTCTTGCATTTGGTGCTAGAAATGGGGCTGTTAACTCATTTGAGTAACTGCATGTACTCTGGTTTGAGTTATGATTGTCTGAGACTTGATGGATCTCCTAGAGATTTTACATGACTGAATTGTGATATTTTAGAATATTTGGATATTCTAAGAATATTTGTACCAAGAAGCCTTATTTACTACAAGAAATTGAAATGGAATTTCTTTAGCTTTTGGATTTGATCTCTAAAATAAAGCTCCAGGAGGGATCTAGGATTGGTTGGGTGGTTTTGCTCCACAGTCTCCCTTGTGTTTTCCTATCCTCATCTTAGGAGTTTTCCCTAGTGGTCTTTACAACCAGACATAATGCCGACAATAACCATCGATCCGCGTTAATCCATACCTTGTACATGGTACCCTAGTACAAGAAGTGGAAACGCGACTTCGACGCGTCCTAGGTGGCGTAAGCGTGAAGGGCGAGGCCCATGTTAATGTCAGAATTGAAAAGCGTTGGGTAAAAATCCATTGCTTCAAGAAGTGGGCCAGCAATCTGAAGTCATGGTTTAATCAGGGCATCAAAAGGCAAGGGCCAAATCTGGGTGGCTGAGTGTATCTCCGTTGGATCACCTGTTTGGTGTCAAAGTTGTCAGAAGATGAGGAGGCCATATTAGCAGTGATTGTTAAAGTGCGAAAAAGTAGAAAAAACGGTGAAAAATGTGAAGAATAAAAAGTTATCCAGCTTGTCTATAGGGGTTGATGAGGAAAATCATCTTGCTTGTGCATTTACAGGTTGTAAATATTATTTTCTAGTATGTACAAACTTGAGCTACATGACATGCACAATGTCTAGATGGTCATATTTCACTTTGTTCCATTGTATATATCAAAGGTATGTGAATTGAGCACATGACCTTGTAGATTAGGGCGAGTTTGAGTTAGGTAGATCTAGATTTGATGACATGCATAAAACTAGATGACATGCATAATCAGTTAGTGTGCATGCATGCAACATGCAATTACTGCATGCAACAAGCCTTCACCAAGGACAAATCAAAGAACAAAGCAAAGAACAAAGACTATGGAGGAGTAGAAGATGTTTCAACTCATTCTTCTAACTTCAAGAAGAAGACTTAAGAAGATCAAGCCAATTTTATCATAGAAGACTTACATGCAAGTTGTGGAGAGGCATCTCTCATGATGTCTAGTTTATCCTCTTTACCCTTTAATGATGTATCTTGGTATATTGATAGTGGAGCCACAACTCATATGAGCTGCTCCAAGGATTCTTTTGTTTCTATTAAATCTGTTCTAGATCCTAAGAAATCAATATACACAACCGTTGGTGATGCATGTGCAATTGAAGGAGTTGGAAGTTGTTCCTTGAAACTTGCATCTTCTATGAATTTTACACTTTCCAATGTACTTTATGTTCCTAATCTCACAAAGAATGTGATTAGTGTTGGAAAGTTATTTGATGATGGTTTTGAAGTGGATTTCAATGTCAATAGTTGTTTCATAAAGAAAGAAGATAAGATCCTTGCATGTGGATCTAGATATGGAGGCATTTTCAAGCTAGATGTGCATGAAAATGCAAGTGCATGTGATGTTGCATTGATGACTTATGTTTCCAAGGAGGAAGTATGGCATAGGAAGTTGCATGTTTTCAATTTCAGATCTATGCCTATTATAGTCAAGGAGATCAAGCCAAGAGTGGTTTATTCTATGGCAAAATCACATATGGATCCATATTTGATGTCTTCTACCAAGACAAAGCATCCTATGGAGTTGGAACATTCGGATGTTCATCTTTCTTTATCAGTAAGCAAGGAAGGTGTTTCTTGCTTTGCATGTACTATTGATGGTTCCACAAGTTACATTTGGCTAAGTCTTGTCTCTTCAGGTTTTATGGTGCATGTGTATTTTCCATCATGCAAAACTTTATGGAGTTATGGAGCTAATGGAAGGAGTGCACTATATGGAGTCTTGTTCAGCTATAAGCCTAAGGTTGTATACCTCAGTGTTCTTGAAGATTATTGCTTTGCATGTGGTTTCTTGGAAGGAAAGAAGGATGGAGATCCTAGTCTATGGATCATGGTTGGATGCTTATCCACCAAGGAAGGCTACATAGACTTTACACTCTCTATCTCGAAGGTGTTTGAGCATGGAGAAGTTGTTTATTTTGAAGATCTATTTTCTATCTTGGAAGTGGCTGAGAGCACAGTATCTCATGATGCATCACAAGTCATTGCTATGGTGAGTAATCAAGCTGTGATGGGGTCGAGGTTTGAGGAGGAGTATCCTCAACATGCATGTCCAAGAAGATCTCCATCATTGTACAAGGCCGAGTCCTTGTGGATCTTATTTCATGGAAAAGAAAGGATAAGTGAAGGTGGTGTTCACTCTATTCTACTCACCTATGGTTCTCTTTCTTTTACTGATGATGTATCTTGCTTGGTTGAGATTTGCTTATCTCAAAGGTCAAGTAAGACTATTCTAGTTTTGAATGAAGTCTTTAGTTTGGAGTTAATTCTTGTCATTTGTGACTTGATTATGCTTCCAAAACATCTAGAAAGCAAGATATTGTATCATCATATGTATGCTCTTAAATTGAGTAAGAGCAAGTATGAGTTTAGTACTCATAGTTTGAATAAAAGAGTTTTTTCATTTTTTGAGGCATATTGTGAATTTCTTTTGAGAGTAAGTGAAACATCCAATGAGGACACTTACATCCTTAAGAAAGTATTTATTTTCAATTTGATCAAGTTTGAGTATGCTTCAAGATTAGATCCATTTTGGATAGAGTTCATAGAGATTGGACTAATGAAGCTAGTGTGCTTAATCTTCAATATTACTCATGGTATAATCTTGATCTATTTGATCTTTGTGGTCATTATGAGGCTTGGAGGCCTCGTATTTTTCAGATTTTGGTGCAGCCAACTTCATGCATGTGAACTTTGCAAACCCAGGATCAACATCAGGCATGGAGGAAGCACATTGGCATAGTAGTAGTTTGGTGGAATATTTTTCAAAGGCATTTGGAAAAGGTTTATGTCAAAGAGATCTTATCATGGTTATGGTAAGGGTGCTGCTATGATGGATTCTTTGATCATCTTCAATTCAAATTCAAAGCAAAGAATCCACACACAAAAAGTTTCTTCATCAACAATTGGACCAATCTTGGAGGATTTCAAGTTCAAGTGATCAAGCCAAGTTGATAACTTTTAAGGAGGAGTGTGAAGAATAAAAAGCTATCCAACTTGTCTATAGGGGTTGATGAGGAAAATCATCTTGCTTGTGTATTTACAAGTTGTAAATATTATTTTCTAGTATGTACAAACTCGAGCTACATGACATGCACAATGTCTAGATGGTCATATTTCATTTTGTTCCATTGTATATATCAAAGGTATGTGAATTGAGCACATGACCTTGTAGATTAGGGCGTTGCGATAGGTAGATCTAGATTTGATGACATGCATAAAACTAAATGACATGCATAATCAGTTAGTGTGCATGCATGCAACATGCAATCATTGTATGCAACATGCAAGTCAGTATACATGTTTTACACATGTCCAAGTCATCTAGGGAAGTCACATGCAAGACATGCAAACACTATTGGACACATGCATGTAGTTTTGTAGGTTCATAGTGGAGAATCTAACATTTGGACAAAGTAGGTAGGAGTTAGGTGCAATTTCAACATGCAAGCTGTTAGGTGTCATTATGGTAGTAGTTTACACTTGATTTGGTGTAGGGAACGCATTGAATGCAAGGAGTACCATGAATTTTGGCTCCTGTATATGTACATATCATTCTCATTCATATCTAATGATGAATCAAGCTTTGGTAATGTCATGATGTCAAAATTGGCTCTCATGCTATTTTGCTTGTTTTGATATTCTCTCTCTAACTCGAGATTGGTGTCTTCTTCATACATTATTTTGATTATGTATTCTCTCTATTTGTGAGGAATTAGTTTTGCTTTGATCTGTAGCATTCTAGATTGTGCTCTAACTTCGATCTGCCTACTCCTCTCCTTTGCAGCTACAGCAAATCTCAAAGTTCATCAGATGGATGTTCAATGGAACCATCAAAGAGGAAATCTATATGATGCAGCCAGAGGACTACAAACTCAATGGCAAGCAATAGCACCTTGTATGCAGAATTCACAAGGCGCTCTATGGGCTAAAACGGTCACCCTGAGCCTGGTTTCAAAATATCAACACATTTCTGATAGAGAATGATTTCATCCCAAACTTAGCAGACTCGAATGTCTATTTCAAGTCTGTATCAGATTAATTCATCATAATCACTCTCTACATAGGTGATACACTCTTATTCAATAATAATTTGAATCTGATGAAGAATACAAAATGCATGCTGGCCCAGGAATACAAGATGATTGACATGGATCCAGCCCACTATTGTCTCGGAATCCAAATTCAATGAGATCGACCCAGTAGACTGGTCTTCATCAGTCAGCAACGATATCTCAACAATGTGTTGGAAAAGTATGGAATGGCCAACTACAAACCCAGTCTCTTTCCACTCGACCCTGTATTAAAGCTATCAAAGGAACAATCTCCTCAAACTGAGGTAGAAAAGGAGGAGATGAAGCGCTACTCGTTTCAATCTATCATCGGCTCACTGATGTATGCAATAATCTGCACACGACCAGACCTTGCATATTCGATCAGTACACTCAGCCAGTTCCTATCAAATCCAGGCATAGCTCATTGGAAAGTGCTAACAAAGGTCATGAAGTACATTCAAGCAACGACAACTCTCAGCATCTGCTATGGAGGCAACCAAAC